>CM062816.1:1495491712-1496091712 GCA_031772625.1 Pinus tabuliformis | reverse complement strand
TTGTAAATATCGTAATGAGCTGTGTTATAAATCTCCACTATGCGGTATGTTGTCATGTTGTCATGATCTTTTGTCTTGAGCAAGTCCTTCATTGTAAATACTGCATTGAGATGTGTTACAAAGCTCCATGGGAAGTATGCCTTCTTTCAGTAGGTTGTTGAGGTATATATGTGATTGAACACCGAGGACGGTGTCCCCCAATGGGGAGGGTTCTGTAACAGCCCTAGTGAAAATTCCATGTAATAAAAGTTAAAAAAAACCATAACCATGGATGATGAGATACTTATTCCAAACTGAATGCTAGGCAAGACATGTTAGGGTGTTCATTTGGTTGTTTATAGCTAAGGAAATTGGAAAAGGTAATGGCTAAGGCTTTGGAAAGGAAAAATGACATTTTTGGCACATTTATTTACGAAAATAATGGATATTAGGAGAAAAGGGAGGTGAAAGGTCACAGGTTGTATGTGAGGAGGAAAATGAAGGAAAATAATGGAAAATAAAGAGAATAGAGGTCTCATCCATAAAAATGATTCTGAGGATCAATTGGCAAGTTTTTTTCTAACCTTTTGTCAGTTCAGTGTTGGAGCTCTCTCTCTCATCCTCTTGGATACTTAGAGTTTTCTTCGAGCACTCTTGGAGGGTGTGGCATACTTGGATTATTGGAGCAAGAAGGCAAAGGAGAAGCAAGAAAGTGAAGGAGGCATCAGGATCAACAACTACATCATATTTTCTTGCAGGTATCGAGTTGCATGTATGATTTCTTCACTAGTTTTGGCATGCATGACACATGCATGTGGTTTCTTGGTTGTGATATGTAATTGGCATGGAGGATTTCTTGGATTGACAATGGATTGCCTAGAATTTCCATTTCCTAGATAGCCATGGTGATTGTGGGTTTAATTGCATTGTTTGTTTTTTATTGGTTCTCATGTTCCTTATCTTGGGTTGAGTTACTAGTCCTGGAGTCTTGGTTGGAAAAACATTTTGGAGCCCTGTATCAACTTGGGTTGAGTTACTGGTCCTGGAGCCTTGGTTGGAAAAATGCTATAGAGCCCTTGGTGGGTTGAGTTACTAGTCCTGGAGCCTTGGTTGGACAAACACTCTGAAGCACTATATGGCTGGGATAGAAACCGATCTGATGATGGTTTGGTGATGTCCGACCATGAGGTGGAATCACTGTTTGATGAGTTGAGGTGGATGGCCTTTGGAAGCCCTAGATGAGTTTTGATTGATGTGTTTTATGAGATCCCACATTCATGCTTTGAATATGGCACGAGGGTTAATGGTTGAAGAGAGATTTGGCTCAGCCATTCTACGGTCATGTGGAACGTGGAAGTCCCATCCCGGGTTTGGATTTTGCATCATTAATGAAAGGTTATTTCTCCTTGTATTTCTATGAGAATTTTGATGGATTATATGTGGTCTATATGATTGTACTTTCATGAGTATTTTCTGCTACTATTATGTTGGTTATGTATGTGTTTTATGACAGTAGCCATGTGTGGCTCTCATCATGTTTTGACTTATAATTGAAAGATCAATGTATCTATGACCTAATGGAATGGCAGTTGATGAATTGAGGCATCAATGGTTCTTAATGATTCTCAGCTAAGTATGAGACCCCTATGCTCAAAACTGTGAATTACACCTGTAGATTACACATTTGCAATATGTTTAATGAAATGTCTGTCATGGCTAGTAGGGGTCTAGTCAATGTCTTAAACAAGTATTTTCTTTAGCACTATCATTTCCACGTTATCTTATTGGTTTGAAGAGATGGATCAATTCTGGGTGGTGACCTAGCCTCTGAGCTTGAAAAAAGTGGCTTAAATCCTGGGGTCGCTGGCACAACACTGGAAATTCTGGTCCATAGTCGCTCACAGGTAGGCCTGTGAGATCGACTTTAGGTTGTTGTTTGCTCCCTTTCCCATAGCATGAGAGCGATTATGGCCCAAGAGACCTAAAACACCAGTGGGACCCAAGGACAAATTGTCTGAGTGGATAACTTATCCTTTGAGGGTTCTGTTGATGATGTTGGATGTCTGTATGGTGTGTTTCCATCGGTTCCACTTCCTTAATGTGACTTAGGAGGTTGAATCATATCATAGTGGCATCTCGTTGCATGTTTACCCCGACTGACTGGTTTCTTGGGTAGATGTGGGAGAATGGTGTTACACAATACTTATCAAATGCATGTGGTAATACCATGTCATGAAAACTCTAGTTTGGTTTGAATTGTGAAAATACGTTTGTTGTTGTGTATCACTTTCATACAATCGTAATGTACCGATATCATTACTGTATCCATTGCATTCACTCTATCATATATATTGTTGTGCTGAAATTTTGTTGTGATGCATGTATGCAATGTTGTTTGGATTCATGTTACAATATATGAGTGTAAATGTGAGTACTAATGATGTGTGTATTGCATGTATACCGAAAAATCCCTTTTTCACTTGTCAAAATAGACTACTAATGATCCAGATTTAAATAGGAACGCAACAAATTACAGAGATAACCATATACACAAAGATGCAGCGGAAATAATACTTCATTTCATTAATGGAAAATACTGAAATATGCTTACAACCATAAATGGAAATAAACCAGCTAGGGCGATGGTAGCTTATCTCTGAGAAGAGATGTGTGGCTACATGCCTCTGAACTATGTTACAATGAGGCTCGAAGGCCTATTTATTATTAAGAAACAATGGAAAACCCTTCACATCCCAAAACCTAACCCTAGAAGATGAAACGCCAAATTGTGGGCCCCGTTTTGGGTGAGTTGGACAGCCAACTTCCAGAGGCCGTGAATTGGTCGTATTATCTCCGTTTAACGTGCATGATAGCCCGTTGGAAAGATCTCTCCGAGGACTACGACGGAAAAGACGATTTTTTGACCCAAAAAACTGCTAAAATTAGTAAATTGTGCTATAATTAAGGAAACTAAAAAACTGAAAGAAACAGTTGTGGGGGTCCAAATGGGATAGGTGGGTGGCCACCAACATCCACCTGGATCAACTAATCCTTATGACTAGTTTGTGTATGGGCTCATGAAATCGAACCTTGTTCAGTTCCTTCCTTTCCATGCAAACATATATAGTTTTCATGTCTTTGTGCAATTTGGTGTGTTGCCACTAAGTTCATTGATTTTTCAACTTTACTTTTGATTTGTAGAGTGTGAAAGAGCACATTTTGGGAACTTTCAAGATTTGCTTCCCTCCTTGATGTTCAATGACTTTTTGGTCCTACTAGTGTGACAGATAAGGTATTTTAGATGAGGGACATTGTAGGAAATACTAGTGGTCTTAGTGGTCTTAGAAGATGGTTATGAAATCCCTATAAATCATCTTCCTTAATTTTATTGTCTAGAGAACAAGTCCGCTATGAGTTTACTTTCGTTTGGTTTTGTTTTCCATGTCATTTCCTTTCATAGTGATAAGATAGAATTCTATCAGTGATCTAACATCTAGACATATAATGTATTGTCGTGAAGTTTATGAACATATTGGTTGATAATTTAATGTTGAATCCTTTAAGAAATTAAACTGACTGACATTGTTGGCATTGTCACTGAGGAGATACTAAGGTGATCGATAGATTCGTGGTTTGGTTTTAATTTATGCAAGCATGTTGTGTAAATTTCTTTTTGTACTAGCATTCTAGATCCAACATTTATTTGTTGGTTCTAAAAGCAATGTTAGTGTTGTATGAGTAGGGATAAAATGTGAATTGTAGTTGTTGCAAGAAATGTGAATTCTATGTTGAGCATAATGGCGCTTAAACCTCTTCTCGCTATGTCATGGGGAATGAATCCTATAAGAATATGAGGTGGTTATTCGTCAGAACTAGAGCAATCATGATTGGGTCACTCATGGCATAAATTAGTTGTTGCATCTTCTAACATCTGCCTAGACTCCGAGCCTATGCCCTATAGCCCGACATCATCAGGTTATTTTTATTCAGCTATTTTGTAGTATTTCGCACTGCTTTTATTTTATTCCATTCAGAATATGCAAATCCCATTAAATTGTAAATTCAACTAGAACGATGTAATTGTCATGATGGTTTTATAGTGGGAAAGTTGATATTGGAATGAGCCATTCTTGCGCCTATGGTTCTACCATTGTTATAATCGTTCAGGTGAGCGAACCTAGGAACTATTGTTTTCAGTGAAGACACTAAGGAACTTCCAAGATGCACAACTGGTCTTTCAAGTTGTTCAGTAATGACAGAGGTAAGTTTTATTGCAAACCAACATGTATTTTGGAAAATAAAATAGTAGAGCTGCAAAGGGTCACGTTTTAGAAGCTAGGAGCATTGGAGGTGGTTATTATCGGTGAGCTTAAGTTGATTGCAGATTCTTTGAATATTCAGGAATCCGATAGACATGGGTGCGGTCAAAAAATTGACCGCGCCCATGTCCGTCGGACCGTGCCCATGTCTGTCGGATTCCCAAATATTCGGGGAATCTGCAATCCACTTAAGAATGCCTGGTTATTGTAGTAGTTACCATGGCACAATAACTGAATAGATTTAAGATCACTGATTGACAGTTTTAGAGACAACGATCCCAGAGTCACCTGCAAACGCAAACGTTAGTGTAGATTTAATTTGCAATCAACGAGTCAAGAATGACAATACAATTCACAACCAATTTGACATAAAGTCCACCATGACGGGAAATATAGAAAGGGAAGGAGAGTTGATGCGTAACTCAAGGAGAATCACCGGAATTGAAAGTAGTTGTCGCTAAGGGTTCCTGAAAGATAAGCCTTATTTGTGAGAGGAGTCACGTCGACAAAAGGGCCAATCCGTAAGAAAATAGAGACTACGTTGTATTCATGATTGATCCCCATGTGCTCAATTATTACGCCCATTCTTTTATTCTTTCTCTACATTCCAAGGTTTAGGGTCTTATATATTGGAATTTGTAATTGCACATTGATATTAGGGTCGGTTTGGATCAAAATGCTATTCCGAAGCCCTATTAGTGACTCATCCAACCTCTTTCCTCGAGCATGATTATGTGGTCATAGAGGGTTATTGTCACCAGGATTGCACCATAAAATTATATTTTTACAAATACAATAAAAGAAAATACATTTAAATCAACAATATTGCAAAAAAACCTTCAAATATACTCTAGATCTAGGTATCTCATTGTTCCTTTCACCATAGTGGTAACATGACCAACTTCCTCTTCGGTTGTAAGTCTTAAAATACCAAAATCAACAAGTGTTCATTTCAAATTACTATCTAAAAGGATATTGAAACACTTCAAATTCCTGTAAATATTTATTATGTGTTGTATCTAAATCAATTCTAAGCCTGGTTTCCCAACTTATATTAAAAATTATATGTTTACAAATACATTTAAATCAATAATATTGCAAGAAAAACTTCGAATATGCTCTAGATCCAGGTATCCCGTTGTCCCTTTCACCATAGTGGTAACATGACCAACCTCCCCTTCTATTGTAAGTCTTAAAAAACCAAAACCAACCAGTTTTCATTTCAAATTATTGTCTAAAAGGATATTGGAACACTTAAAATTCCTGTAAATATTTACTAGGTGTTGTATCTAAATCAATTCTAAGCCTTGTTTCCCAACCTATATTGGAAATTATATTTTTACAAATACAATAAAAGAAAATACATTTAAATCAATAATATTGCAAGAAAAATTTCGAATATACTCTAGATCCAAGTATCATGTTGTTCCTTTCACCATAATGGCAACATGACCAACCTCCCCTTCGGTTGTAAGTCTTAAAATACCAAAATCAACCAGTTTTCATTTCAAATTACTGTCTAAAAAGATATTGGAACACTTCAAATTCTTGCGGATTATCTTTGACATGCAACCTATTTCAAGGTATTCTAGTCCTTCGACTAAAAATTGAAGGTGCATGAGATGATAACATGGTAAGCATCACGTTTTTGTGAGTCTCTCATTTAGGCTTGAAATATGGCATGGGAGTGATTGATTAAAAGAAAGATTTGGTTCAACCCAAACTATGGTTGGGTTGTTCGTGGAAGTCCATGACTTGGTTGGATTATGCATTCATTAATAAGAGCTCCTTCTCCTTGGTATATCATGTGTAAATGTATTGGTTCATATTTGATTCTTATGGTTGTTATATCCTTGTTATTTATATTGGTTATATGTTGGTTATGAGTATGTTTTATGATAGACTTGATGTATGGCTCTCATCATGTTTTTATTAGAAAATGAATGTACAATGAATATATGACCTAATAGATGGTAATGCAACTATTTTGACTTTATGAATCTCAGATAAGTATGAAACCCCTATGCTTAGATATGTTGTTATGACCTGTAGATGACATATTTGTGAAATTTTTGACAAACCTCTTGTCATGGCTAGTAGGGGTCAGATCAAGTAATTGTACCAATTATTCAATTGTATCATTATTCCATTGTTATTTACCATTTCTGAAGGTTTCATGAAGTTCAAGGAAGTGACTTGAGACCTAGCCCTAAAAAAGTGGCTCAGAATCTAGGGTCACTAGCTAAAAAAGTCCACAGTCACTGGAATGCCTTGCTATGGGATTGACTAGAAGGACTCAGTCGCATGCATGGCTTGTCATGGGAGCAACTAAGGGTGCATATCAATAAAATGTCAATTTGTATAAGGGGTTAAGCACTTGGAAGGTTTGGTTGCCTCCTGAAGGGTCTATAGCTCCTGAGGAAGGTAAGACTGGTTTGGCTTTTGTCGATTTGACTTACTTAAGTGTACATGGGGATTTTAATCACAACATAGTATCCTATCATCACATGTTTACCCCAGCGAAATAGTTAACTTGGGTAAATGCGGGAGGAGGGTGTTATAGGGAGGGTGGGTTTGACGTGATTATAAATTATTTTAGTAATGATCTTGTATATGTCATCATAAAGAGCACTGGGTCTAAATCCTTTGAGATCCTCCACTTTATCCTACTTTGGAACCAGTCTAAGGAAGGTATAATTCAGGGCTTTGAGGATGGAATGAGTTTTCATGGATTCTTTTGTCGCTTGTCATACCTCTTGGCCCACTATGGACCATGAGGCCTGAAATAACTTTATATTAAAGTGATTCGAGGTAGGGGAATTATTTCCTGACATCCCATTTACAAAAATTTCCACCTCCTCATGAGTGATTTCATGAGATAGGGCCTCATTCTACTCGGTAGCAACCAAACAGGGTATATGCTCAATGATACGTTGGATCGCCACAAGCCTATTCTAGGAATGTTTAGTTAAAATATTTTGATAAAAACAGGTAAGCTCCTAGGTAATCTCTTGGAAATATAATAGTTTTTCCCTTAGTGAATTTTTTATGCAGGATATATGATTGTGATTTTGTTGTTGAATCATAGGTTTATAAAAGAAAGTTGTATTACTTTCCCCTTCTTTAACCCAATGAACTCTTGATTTATACTGCCATAAGTGTTCTTGTTTCATGTGTTCCTCAATATTAGTGAGGATAGTGGCTTCTTCTATGATTAATGTATCAAATAGGCCATACAAAATGGCTTCTTATTGTATGGTTTTCATTTTTTCTCCACTTTATGTTTTTCCTCTAAAATATCACCAAATTTGTTTTTCTTGTAGACTTTGAGTTTCTATTTGATGTATTTCAATTTTTGTTAGAGTTTAAACATGGAAAAGCCTTATGAGCCTTACAATTCTCCCCACCATTTCTTGATTTTTTTTATTCTGGAAATCAGGATGGTGAAGCCATAACTTTTCAAAATAAAAAGGAATATTGCATGGTCTAGTTTGGATGTCTATACTCAAGCATATATGCCAATGATCTGACCTATGGATCAGGAGGATGGATGCCTCTAAGAAGATGTCCCAAACCATTACAAACTCTATGAATACAAAGAAATAAAAATTTTATGCCACTTGTTGTGCCACTCCCAATCTATTATTATAAGAGAAGGATCCATAGATGGTTGCAAGATCTACCAAGTGCAATTTTATCATTATATCCTAGAAGAAAGTAGAGTTTTCATCAATCTACATTATGCCTCCATGATTCTCATCTAGTGACTTGATTAGATTGAAGTCATCATCAAGGATCCAAGTGGGTAAGGGAGAGGAGTTTGTGTATTCTAGTGATTCATCAAAGGAAAACAAGATTATATCCTAAAGAAGATGGGCCATATACATTGGTAAAGAAGCATGTTTTTAGATTCAATTAGCCGAAATTGGACAATAAGGATGTAGAAAGAGGTGAACATATTTATAATCTGAATTTCCTAGGAACTCCATATTATAACAAGGCCACTTGAGTGCCATTGGGCATCTATGAAAATAACACAACAATATCTACCCCATTTTGTTATTTTATTGGAGATTGTCTCACTAGGGGATTTGGTCTCCTAGATCACCATAATTGTAGGGTTTTCAGATTTCCATTTTTCTTTCAAGAGCCTTTGTTTTCTTTTGCAATTGAGGCCCATAATATTCCATGAGATGATCTTCATTTCAAGGGTATCTTGGAGGTAGGGAAAATATATGTTATCATCCTTATGCATCCAGAATTCACCATCATACCCCTTAATTCATCGAGGACTTGAATATTTTTCTGTGCCTTTGTCTTTTTCTCTTTATGTGGCTTGCTTGAGTCCTTCAAAGGCTATAATTGGCTATAAAGCAATCCAAAATTAGACTCTGCATAAGCATATTTTAGGCCAAACTGACGCAATTTGAAATATGCCCTACCTAGTAGTTTAACTTGGTGTTTAGGGAGGGAAAAATGATGTTTTCCTTTCCACGCTTTTTCCAAGCTCGACAAATCATGGGAATTGAGATCCATTTCAATGATTGGGTGAAGGGTTATCTCAGGGGTTTTGAGCAGAGGCACCTGAGATGCAAATTGATTAGGTGGAGGGAGTGAGGGAT
Source organism: Pinus tabuliformis (assembly GCA_031772625.1). Classification (NCBI taxonomy): domain Eukaryota; kingdom Viridiplantae; phylum Streptophyta; class Pinopsida; order Pinales; family Pinaceae; genus Pinus; species Pinus tabuliformis. The sequence continues at coordinate 1,496,082,792 of CM062816.1, read as the reverse complement.
TTGCAGAAGATGGAAGCTAAGTGACAGAGGTGGGTGGGGGTTGGGAAAGTTGTACATCTCAACTTCTGAGGGTGAGACAACTAGAGGAGGGTCAAAATTTTCTTCAGAAGAGAGGGGATCAAAACAATTTTTCTTAGGGAGGGAATCTTTGGAGGAGGAGGTTTGTCAAGGCTAAGGGCTTAGAATTTGAGCTTTTATGCCCCACTTTGGTGAAACCATGCTCTTCATAAGAAAAATGTGTGGTAGAGTTAAAATTAGCAATTAGTAAAGGAAAATTGTGATAAAGATGGCCATATTCATGGAGAATTTGGCACCAGAATGAGGTGTGCTCATAATTGACGGTTTTCTTCCAGAGCTCAACTTGATAATAAATCTTGATGGACTTTAGAAGCGACTTTGAAATATTCATATAAACACAAATGCGAGCATAGGGGATATATATATCCCACTTAGTAGCTTCTAAAGATTTGACATAGTGTCCATTGTTGTTGTGAATGCTTGCCGAGTTTTCTTCATCTCAAAACTGTCGTGGTAATGACTAAAAGTGGAGGTCAACGGGTAAGCGGGGTCAACGCTCTCTAGAAGGAGGGAGCAAGGCATATTCTAATATATATCAGGGCAGTTGTAAAGTCCTCCATTTCTAGCACAAAACATTCCATAAGAAATGGAGATATAACCTTGTTGAATTAAAAAAATATAAGTCGTTCTCAAAAACTCGTGTTTGGTCCTCAAAACTAGGAAAGATGACAGTGAAGAAACTCTTCATACCTAGCTAAAACTTTATCTACCACTTAGGTTTCAATTTGAGTTAGACTGATTGAATGAAGGTTTTTCTTGAAATATGGATGCTAAGGAATTTCCCAATGAGAGTGATGCAGGAGCATCTAGCGAAGGGCACCATGACCGAGTGTTGGTCTCAGCTAAGGAGGAGACATTCATCAGTAATTTGAATTTCATTTGTGTTTGTTAATCAAGAACAATATTAAGAGCCTGTTTTATGTCTTTGTCTATTAATAGGTAGTTAGGGATAGTACAGTTAGGGACAATACAGTTAGGTAGAAGTAGTTGTAGACACATGGTTGTCTGGTCTCTTGTTTAGTTTATCTTCATAGTTATTTACTTTTGAAAAAAAAACAAAGTAACAAGAAAGAAAATATTATCTTTGTATTCTACAGAATGAAAGAATCAAAATAGCAAGATAGTTAAAAACTGCATAACTAAACAAGAAACTGCCAACAGTTTGCTTAACTATATTGTAAATATTATAAAACAGATGTACACACCGTGGATGGGGTTCGACAGTTTTTGGGCAGAGAAGAATAATACAAAACAGAGTTATTTTCTTTTCATTTCCGGGAGTCCATCTGAATAGCTATTATGTCCTTTCTCATCTAATTCTTGCTATGTGTAAAAAGAAGACAGTTAAACAATCTGTCAACATCCTTCCTTGTAGAACAGAGGCGAATTTCCAAAATAAATGACAAGCAGAAGCATAGCTACAAGACAAACACAGATATAAACAACGAAGACTGAACACATAGTTCCTTTGCACGCTAAGAAGCTACAGAGGCACGAGAGTATGCTACAGTGAGCCATCATTAACAAATACAGTCACAGAACTGAATTCGAGCAAGAGGTAATCCTGTGCGCACTAATACAAAATCCTTTTCATTAATTTTTCACAATAATTACAATAGCAAACATTGTGGTTCCAACCATACAATTACAAGTTTAAAGTCTAGCAGTCCTGAAGGCGAGAAAACCCTCCTTTGGAAGCAGAGCAACGAGAAGAGGGTTAGGGTTTAAACCCTTAAACAAAATTCATTACAGTTCACGGCAGAACCCACATTATTCAGTCAACCGAACCAAAAAACCAAAATTGCTCACAACCGAATGGCATTGCAACCGGACTCAGGTCGAGTACAAGAAAAGACAACCAGAAACCCTTCGACCAAACAGAGACAACAAGGAAAGATCCTACCGGTTCCATTCGAAGAAGGAGCCGAGGGATACTCCAGCTAGAGACTAGCGACCTGCATAGACAATACAATAAGGCGTTAGCACCGTGGTTTGAAAGCAAAACAAAAAGACAGTGAAGACTAACAGAAAGGGAAAGAGAATGTCGAAAGAACTTACCCTCTCGACAGCAATGCTGGACAAGGGGAGTCATAACTGACCGTAGCCGTCACAAAACAAAACCCTGCTCACAAGGAGTCGAGTCTATTAGTGCACAGAAAAGCTGAGAGCATAATCTTCATCAGGGAGAGAAATTTTACCTTGCCAGAGTGAGCAGACGCCAAATGGAAGGGTCCTGTTGAGGCCGCGACCTGAGCACAAATGCATGCATACACAAACAATCGATTATATGACCTTACAAGTAGCAGAGGAACCATAAACAAATTCCAAAAGACCGAGCGAGCAACGAAAATGAGACAGTGAGCATCGAGCCACCAAAGGAGCAGAGAATCTCACAATAGTTCAACCAACGACTAGCAGAGCCAAGCCAACAAGAGCGTAAACCAAGAAAAAGATTGAGGCACAACTGCCACTTACAAATGGAGAAGCCATAGTTGGCACCAGCGAAACATTGTTGCATAACAGTGACAATCACCCACAGAACCGCAGAGCTCACAAACCAAACAGAGCACAGTGAAAATGACTGGGAGAAACCAATACCCTAGGGTTTAGCCAAACGCGGGACAGAAGCCCGAGGCCAGGACAACTGTCCTCTCGGCGTACAAAATCATTAACACAGCAATCAATGCCAAATCTAAAATATCAGCGCTAAGCCCTGGTTAATAAAATAATTATTTTTAAATCATTGTTAATCAACGGTTATTGGGTTGATTAAGTCATATAGCACGGGCTAGTCCCATCATAGTGGTATCAGAGCAGGATTTAGAATTGGCTTGAAAAATGGAGGTAGGAAGACGAGGTCGTGGAAGAGGTGCTCGGAGGATAGCTGAGGAAGGATTGCGGGAGGAGATCAGGATCCTTACTGCCCGTTTGGAGGCAGTTGAAGCAGGGAGAAGAAGGGATCCAGAGATAGGAGATGATAGCGAAGAAGAAGTTGTAGTGACAACAGATGGATCGGACGAAGAAGGGCCAGAAATGAGATTGTTGAGGTCGGTCCTGTTGGCGAGTAGTAAGCCTAAACCAGAAATTCCAAATTATGATGGCATCTTGTCTACAGAAGTCCTGTTGGACTAGATCAGCGAGCTGGATAAGTATTTCGAATGTGAAGAGATCAGTGAAGACCGAAGAGTTAAGTTCGCCGCAACAAAGTTGAAGGGACACGCAGCCCTGTGGTGGGATAGTGTCCAAACAGAGAGGAGGAGGGTGAACAAGTTGCCAATCAAGAAATGGTCAAGGATGGTGGCCAAGTTGAAAGGCAGGTTTCTGCTTAAGGATTACCAATTTGCACTACATCGGCAAGTGTAGAATCTGAAGCAGAAAGGGATGACAGTACAAGAGTATACTGAAGAGTTCTATCGGGTAAATTTGAGAGCTGGTTATACAGAGGACACCCCGGAGAAAACAGCAAGGTACGTAAATTGTTTAAGGTTAGAAATATTAGATGAAATCAGCATTCTTTCCCTGAAAAACATAGAAGAAGCATATCAAAGTGATATGAAAGCAAAGGAGAAGATCACTAGGAAACAAAATTCCAGGAGAGGACGGGGAACCGACAGAGGAAGAGGACAGTCTTATGGTAGAGGGTGAACTGCCAACAATAATGAAGAAGGCAGCAGTTCCAAAGCTTCTGGGACAGCAGAAAAAGGTGACAACATGAGAGGTGGCAGGCCATATCAGCGAGGGAGAGGAAATGGCCAAGGCAGAGGAGCTAGTTATCAATGTTACAGGTGCCACAAGTGGGGGCACAGGTCTTTTGAGTGCCCAAAGACGGAACAAGCTGGACAGAGGGGTGTGTATGTCGCACAGCCAGAGGAAGCAGAGGCACCTCCCCAAGAAGCAGAAAATGGCTGGAAACGGGGGAAGCCTTAGTTTTGAACAAGGTGTTGCTAAAACCAACCAAGAAAACAACTGAACAAACTCAAAGGAAAGCCTTGTTCCGCACAGTTTGCAAATCCCACGAAAAGTGTTGTAAGCTAATTATTGATAGTGGAAGTAAAGATAATTTGGTTGCCACGGAGATGGTGGAGAATTTGGGGTTAAAGCGGTTGAAACACCCCACTCCTTACAAGGTATCATGGCTACAAAAAGGCCATCAGTTGCTGGTAGATGAGCAATGCGAAGTGGAGCTCCATATCGGCAGATATAAGGATAAGGTCATTTGTGATATAATGTCGATGGATGTATGTCACATACTACTGGGTAGGCCATGGCAGTATGATAGGAAGGTATTACATGATGGGAAGACAAACTGTTATAAGTTTGTCAAAGATGGGATCAAGCACACGCTTATGCCCATCAAGGAAGAAGAGACAGCGGAAACAAGTGGGACGAGAGTGTTATTAATAGGTAGAAAACAGTTTTTGAAACAGATTGAAGACAGTGAAGTAAGCTATGCTATTGTAAGAAGAGCAAAGACCGTGCTGCTACACCTAGAGGTGTCAGATTTGCCTGTGGAAATTCAGCAGATGCTGCAGGAGTTTAGCGATATAGTAGTGGATGACTTGCCAGATAAACTTCCCCCTAAGAGAAGTATAAGTCATCATATTGACTTTATACCCGGAGCAAGTTTGCCGAATAAGGAAACATATCGAATGAGCCCCAAAGACAATGAGGAGATCAGAAAACAGGTGCAGGAATTGCTAGATAAAGGGCTGATAAGGGAGATTTTGAGCCCCTACGCAGTTCCAACAGTTCTTGCTCCCAAGAAAGGAGGAGAATGGCGGATGTGCACAGATTCGAGGGCCATCAACAAGATTACCATCCGGTACAGATTCCCACTACCATGGATGGATGACATGATGGACTGCCTGAGCGGGGCAACATATTTTTCAAAGATTGATTTAAAGAGTGGGTATCATCAGATACGAATTCGAGAAGGGGATGAGTGGAAGACAGCCTTCAAGACTAACGAGGGACTGTATGAGTGGCTGGTAATTCCATTTGGACTGAGAAATGCACCCAGTACCTTTATGCGATTAATGAACGAAATGCTGAAAGAATACATTGGGAAGTTTGTAATAGTGTACCTGGACGATATATTAATTTTTAGCAAGACGAGAGAGGAACACTTTTGACATGTTCGAAAAGTGCTGGAAAAATTGCAGCAGAACAAGCTGCTGATAAATCTGAAAAAGTGTACTTTTCTGCAAAAAGAATTGGTTTATCTGGGTTTCATGATTGCAGAAAATGAGTTGAAGATGGACCCAAAGAAGATTGCAGCAATTGTCAACTGGCCATCCCCGAAAAGTCTATTTGAGGTACGTAGTTTTCATGGGTTGGCAAGTTTTTACCGAAAATTTATAAGAAATTTCAGTGAAATCTGTGCACCTATGTTGGACACTATAAAGAAGGCAAGTCAGCCTTTTCATTGGACCGAGGCAGCAGAGAGGAGTTTTCAGCTACTAAAGAAGAAGATCACAGAAAGACCGATCCTGAGATTGCCAGATTTTAAAAAGATTTTTCAGGTTTGTTGTGATGCAAGCGGTACGACCATTGGAGCTGTACTTAGCCAAGAAGACAAACCTGTTGCATTTTTCAGCGAGAAGTTGAATGAGAGCAGGCAAAAGTATTCATCCTATGACAAGGAATTCTATGTTGTCGTCCAAGCACTGAAGCACTGGAGACACTATTTGTTGGGGAATGAGTTTGTTTTGTTCTCAGATAATTCTGCACTGCAGTATGTGATGCAACAACATAAGTTGAATCACAAGCATGCAAAGTCGGTAGAATATTTGCAGAGTTTCACCTTTGTGTTGAAACACATCAGCGGGCAGGCCAACAAGGTGGCAGATGCGTTGAGTAGAAGAGCCTTACTCTTGCAGGAGAGTACGATTCAAGTGCTGGGCTTTGAGCACTTGAAAGACTTGTATCAGACTGACATGGATTTCAAGGAGGCTTATGAAGCCTGTCAGAATCCGTTGGTGAGAGATAATAGTCCGTGGTTGGACTATAATTTGTAGGAGAAGCTGTTGTTTAGAGGAGGACAGTTATGCATTCCTGACTGTTCAATGAGAGAAAATATCATTCGGGAGAAGCACAGTGGAGGTCTAGCCGGACATTTCAGTATAGACAAGACATTAGAGCAGCTCAGCCATTTTTATTTTTAGCCAAAAATGCGAAGGGATGTGCAGAGATTTGTGACCAGATGTAAAGTGTGTCAGTTGGCAAAAGGACACAGTCAAAATACGGGACTTTACACGCCATTTCCCATTCCAAGTAGACTGTGGGACTCAGTCAACTTGGACTTCATCTTGGGTCTACCAAGGATGCAGTGGGGTTATGATTCGATGATGGTGGTAGTAGACTGGTTTTCAAAGATGGCACATTTCATCCCTTGTAGAAAAACCAGCGATGCCACTCACGTGGCCCACTTGTTCTTTACAGAGATCATCAGACTACATGGTCTACCTAAGTCCATTCTCTCTGACAGGGACGTGAAGTTTACAAGGCACTTTTGGCACACCCTGTGGAAGAAGATGGACACGCAGTTGAGTTATAGCTCTGCTTATCACCCACAGACCGATGGGCAAACAGAGGTGGTAAACAGGAGTCTGGGGAACCTGCTATGAAGTTTGATTGGTGAAAATTCACGAATGTAGGATCGAGTACTTGCCCAGGCGGAGTTCGCTTACAACGACTCGCCCAATCACAGCACGGGTTATAGTCCTTTTCAGATTTTGTATGGCATGCATCCTCATGGAGTGCATGAATTACGAGATCTAGGACAGCAGGAAAGACGGAGTGCTGATGGGGAAGATTTCGCTAAAGCGATGAATGATTTACACGAGCAGGTGAAAATCAAGTTGCAGGACAGCAGTCAAAAATATAAGCAGCGAGCATATTTGAAACAGAGAGAAGTGTAGTTTAATGTGGGGGATGAAGTCCTCGTGCATTTGCGCAAGGAGCATTTTCCGAGAGGTGCGTATAACAAACTAAAGTACAAAAAGATAGGCCCCTGCAAAGTCCTCCGGAAATTTTCAGCGAATGCTTATGAAATACAGCTGCCACCAGGAATAGGCATCTCGCCCATCTTTAATGTGGCAGACCTGTTTACATACACTGCTGATCCAGAAGAAGATGGTGCAACACGGCCTACACGGGACACCCAAGACAGAAGTGAGACTTGGATGAGACAAATGCCTTACGTTTAGCCCCCCGAGATCGAGAGGATCCTCGACACTCAGGTGGCCAAGCGAACTTGGCAGAAAGAGTATCTACAATATCTGGTCAAGTGGAAGAATCGTCCTATTGAGGACAGTTCGTGGCTTGACGCCACGCAGATAGAGCAGGCGGGTTATTCGGTCGAGAAGCTCATGGACCGGAGTCATGAATTTTTCTTACCCTGGGAGCCTGATGCAGGAGCATCTAGCTAAGGGCACCATGACCAGGTGTTGGTCTCAGCTAAGGAGGAGAGGTTCATCAGTAATTTCAATTTCATTTGTGTTTGTTAATCAAGAAGAATATTAAGAGCTTGTTTTATGTCTTTGTCTGTTAATAGGTAGTTAGGGATAGTACAGTTAGTTACAGTACAGTCAGGTAGAAGTAGTTGTAGACACATGGTTGTCTGGTCTCTTGTTTAGTTTATCTTCATAGTTATTTACTTTTGAAAAAAAAACAAAGTAACAGGAAAGAAAATATTATCTTTGTATTCTATAGAACGAAAGAATCAAAATAGCAAGATAGTTAACAACTGCATAACTAAACAAGCAACTGCCAACAGTTTGCTTAACTATATTTTAAAGATTATAAAACAGATGTACACAGCATAGACGGGGATTGACATTTTCTGGGCAGAGAAGAGGGTTAGGGTTTAAACCCTTAAACAAAATTCATTAGAGTTCACGGCAGAACCCACATTATTCAGTCAACCAAACCAGAAAACCAAAATTGCTCACAACCGAACGGCATTGCAACCGGACTCAAGTCGAGTACAAGAAAAGACAACCAGAAACCCTTTGACCAAATAGAGACAACAAGGAAAGATCCTACCGGTTCCATTCGAAGAAGGAGCCGAGGGATACTCCAGCCAGAGACTAGTGACCTACATAGACAATACAATAAGGCGTTAGCACCGTGGTTTGAAAGTAAAACAAAAAGACAGTGGAGACTAACAGAAAGGGAAAGAGAATGCCGAAAGAACTTACCCTCTCGATAGCAATGCTGGACAAGGGGAGTCATAACTGACCGCGACCGTCACAAAACAAAACCCTGCTCGCAAGGAGTCGAGTCTATTAGTGCACAGAAAAGCTGAGAGCATAATCTTCATCAGGGAGAGAAATTTTACCTTGCCAGAGTGAGCAGACATCGAATGGAAGGGTCTTGTTGAGGCCGCGACTTGAGCACAAACGCATGCATACACAAACAACCGATTATAAGACCTTACAAGTAGCAGAGGAACCATAAACAAATTCCAAAAGACCGAGCGAGCAACGAAAATGAGATAGTGAGCATCGAGCCATGAAAGGAGCAGAGAATCTCACAATAGTTCAACCAACGACTAGCAGAGCCAAGCCAACAAGAGCATAAACCAAGGAAAAGATTGAGGCACAGCTACCACTTACCAACAGAGAAGCCACAGTCGGCACGAGCAAAACATTGTTGCATAACAGTGACAATCACCCACAAAACCACAGAGCTCACAAACCAAACAGAGCACAGTGAAAATGACTGGGAGAAACCAATACCCTAGGGTTTAGCCAAATGCGGGACGGAAGCCTGAGGCCAGGACAACTATCCTCTCAGCATACAAAATCATTAACACAACAATCAATGCCAAATCTAAAATATCAGTGCTAAGCCCTGGTTAATAAAATAATTATTTTTAAATCATTGTTAATCAACGGTTATTGGGTTGATTAAGTCATATAGCACGGGCTAGTCCCATCAAAGAGCATGGTACCACATATATTGAATATAGTCCTTGATGTAGTTAGAATAGACTTTAAATATTGGTTCTATAACTACTTTTGGGAGACAAATTATAGGTTTGTGCCTCCCTAATGCGTTGGGTGCTTTCTAGGTTTTTTGTTGATTTCCATCGGGGTTTTGCACTAGGTTAGTTGGATTCGCAGTAGAATGTTTCCACATGCTGTTGTAGTTGGCCACAATTCTATTGTAAAAATAGGATCTTCTCCCTCTTCCAACATTTTCCATAGTAAGAGTGATAGAGGAGTCACCAGATATTCAACAACTAGGGTATGGTTATAGTTAAAATTTTGCATAGCTCTTGTTTAATTTTAAAGTTTTGATAAAATTACAAATAAGGTGAATTTATATGTAGAGAGATGTGAAATTTATATAAATATGAATAGTATTATTATGAAGTAGCATAAATCCATATTAATCCTTTATCTGAGAAGCGTAAAAAGGAATCAAATCTTCCCCAATGCAATTTTTTCCTCAAGTTTTGTACTAAAAAAGAAATTTGCATCTTGGAAATTTGATCCCTCCACGTGCGTGTTAGATGTAAAGTTAAGATGGATCTATGTTGGCTATCATCATCATCACCATCACCATCATCATGTATGATAGCTAGGAAACAATTTCCATCATTTTTTTGGGAATGTGATCCATTTATTCTTTCACATTCATTTCTCAACAACTTTTATTACAAATTTTATAGATCACATTGAAAATTTGATGTTTTTCATTTTTTTCTTTGGTATTAGTCACATTGGGAATCTAATATTTTCTATGTAATGCATGTTTGTTTGTTTAAATAAATTAAGGTAATTTAATTTCAATTTAATATTTATATTTTAAATTTTTTTATTTATCAAAATTATTTAGAGTATCATAATGTTCAATTTAATATTATTAATATTTCTTTTGAATTTCTACTTAATGATATTAATAGGGTAAGATAGTGATGCATAATGGTTGATATGTAATCTACATACTATAGAGTCATTTTGTGTTATTTTTTTTTTAATTTATTTAAATGAATTGATAATTGGGTTAGACCCATATTCACACTCATGTGATATGGGGTTGATTTCAACTGCTACCATTAAATTTCCATGTGAATTATCTTGTACTCTCTCTGGCACGATATATGGTCCATTCCAATCGCTACCCTTAAAATTCTATGTGAATCAACTTGTACTCACACTCATATGACATGGAATCAATTTTCACTGCTACAACTATTCCTCTAGGTCAACCCATGCACATCTCCACACATGACTAAAAAGACTTTCAAAAGGTTTAAAGCCCGACACATACTTCACAAAGACTTCATATCATAACTATTCCAAATTGAGCTACCCCATGAGAACAATTGAGTGCATTACTTTCATCCTTTATCTCTATTTTTAATATTTTCTTAAATTTTTCATTTATAATATAAAATAGCATTTTATATAAATTTATAAAATGTAAAATAAAAAATACTAAAAACTTACACCCATCATAAAAAAATGTTTAACAAAATAGGAGGATTTGAAATTTCAAATCAATTAAAAAAATTAATTGATACTTTATAATAATTGCTTTAAAAAAATTCTTTTTCATTTATTTTCTTGACTAAGCCAAGAGGCTCATTCTATAGCTAAGCGTGAGGGCGATGTGTAATTCTATCTATGCTCATTGTGAAGTTGACATGTGTCCCTCTTGAAATAAAAATAAAATATTCTCTAATAGAAAAACAATGCAAGCTATAATAAAAACAAAAAGGAGTATGCTATGCATGTTTAGTTAGTTGTCCATATGACGTAATATAATTTCAGGTAAAGTAATTAGAAACAAAAAAATGTGTGGGTAATTAAATGAACAATGTTAATGATGCAAAATTGTAGCTTGATGCATTATGTTAATAAATTACAATCATGTTTATTACTTTATGAGATTAGTTATTCTTTTTTTAAGGTTACTTCACTGAATGATCATGATTATATCATTCCTTTATCTATTAAAGGATATGAAATAAGTCATTAGAAATATTACATGCCAATAAATTTGGTAAAAAATTATAATCATATTTATTTTTGCACAAGGTCTACCGAACCAAATACATCACTATCACTAAATGACCACCCAATCAAAAAAATTGTTTCAAAATAATTTGTCCACCCCACAAGGAAGAATTGATTGTACCTATTTATAACTCAATTTCATGTTTGTTGCATTAGTTGAGTGAGTTAGCAATTCCATCTTTGGGCATGTTGACTGTAATGAGGAGGGAAGAATTGATTTTACCTATTTATAACTCAACTCCATGTTTGTTGCATTAGTTGAGTAAGTTAGCAATTTCATCTTTTCGCATTTTGGCTATAATTAAAAGGGAACACCGTGAGAATCTAAGATTCTCATGGTTGTCCTCTTATTCCTAAATCAAACTATGAAACCGAGACATTGTATAAATACCCCTACTCAACTCAAGCTAAAGTATTAGAAGAGAGAAGAGGATATTCTTGATACTATACTTTGATTTTTGTTAATACAAAAGTTCACTTCTCTTATTCCTTCGCATGCTACTGCAATTTTAATCAATGCATCGCCTAAGGAGGTAGGGCCCTCCTTAGTTAGGTTAGATACTACATGTATTTTCGTTAAGATAGGTTATAAATTCATTAACAAATTACTCAATTATTTACCATGTTTCATAAATATTCATGTTGCAACTCAATTAGTAATTACATTGTTTTGTTATAACTCATTAGCATTTGCTCCTGCTACAAGTCACTCATTACTTTATTGATTTTATTTATTACTTTATTGATTTTATTTGCTAAGAATTTGATTGTTGATTGATTCATTCTGTTTTCCAGATTCAGCTTCAAGAATATTTCATTTACATAATTTATAAATTATCAGTTAGTTTCATTAAGACCTCTATTTATTTCCTATTCAATGACACCTATTTATTTCTTCCTCAATGTTTTGTTTACTTTCTAGAAGAGTGATTTATTTCCTCTCTACGGCATTACTTTATTGATTTTCTTTGTTAAGAATTTGATTCTTGATTGATTCATTCTGTTTTCCAGATTCAGCTTCAAGAATATTTCATTTACATTATTTATAAATGATCAGTTAGTTTGATCAAGACATCTATTTATTTCCTACTCAATGACACCTATTTATTTCTTCCTCAATGTTTACTTTCTAGAAGAGTGATTTATTTCCTGTCTACGTGAGTGATTTATTTCCCGTATACATGATTATTTTTCCAGAAAGAGTGATTTACATTTATGGAAAAGCGTGAGAGCTAGTATTTCTATTCATACAAGTGTGATATTTCAGTTTTTGTAAGTTGTAAGTTTGGTATTTTTAATTTTGTAAATACCTATAAAGTGTGGTTTGGTGACACTTCACAAAACATTATTATTCAACTTTGTCATATTTAATTAGTACTACAACCTAGTTGTCACTTGCAAATTGTAAACCTTACAAATTGTAAAGTGTGGTTTGATGACTCTTGACAAAACATTATTATTCAACTTTGTTGTATTTAATTAGTACTACAACCTAATTGCCACTTACAAATTGTATTTGCATAGATGGTGTATCAAATTTCACAAGTTCCATAAGTTGCCACTTACAAATTGTATTTGCATAGATGGTGTATCAAATTTCACAAGTTCCATAAGAATATTAGATTAATAATTAAATGTGTAGCTTTTTGATTTTTCACTAATTAATTAGAAGCTAATTGAAATACTTGTTAGTCTCCTATCCCACTATCATGTGTTTTATTCAATATTGGGTAAAACACTGGAGGTGAAATACATGAAAATGGGGTTGGAGGGGAAATATTAGGTAAAATAAAATATTTCTCAATATTTATATATTTAATAAAAATAAAAAAACATTTATCATATATCTCACATTGCCAAAATTTTAAAAAATAATCAAAATTAACTAAATTATAATTTTATTTTAAATTATTAGTATTATTATTGTCAAGTTTTTTAATAACACTTCTTGATATTAGTCAGGTTGAAAATTTGATATTTTTTAATAACACTTCTTTGTTTGTTTGTTTTTCAAATAAATTAAGGTAATTTAATTTTCAATTTTCAATTTATATCTTAAAATGATTTATTTATCAAAATTAATTTCAGTATGAATGATGTAATATTTTTTATTTTTCTTTTGACTTTCTACTTAATCATACTAATAGTGTAAGGTGGTGAAGTATAATTTTTCTTTTAATTTTTACTTTTATAATAGTTGATATGTAATCTATATATTATAATGTTGTTTTGCGTTAAATTTGTTTATTTATTTTAATTTATTTAGAGGAATTGACAACTAAGTTGGGCTTGTATTAGTATTCATGTGACATGGGGTTGATTTCAACTATTACTATTAAACTTCTATGTGAATGTACTTGTACTCATGTGACATGGGCTTGTATTAGTACTCATGTGACATGGGGTTGATTTCAACTGCTACTATTAAACTTCTATGTGAATGTACTTGTACTCACGTGCCATGGGGTTGATTTCAACTGGTACTATTAAACTTCTATGTAAATCAGCTTGTACTTGTACTCACGTAGCATGGGGTCAATTGTGACCACTACTACTAAACTTCTAAGTAAATCTACTTGTACTTGTACTCGCATGACATGGAGTTAATTTGTATTGTTACTACTAAACCTTTAGATGAACCCATACCATCCCCACATATTACCCACAAAACTATAAAAAAAATTAAATCTTAAATTACATACTTCACAAGAGCTTCATATCATAAATATCTAAAATTAAATCAATAACTCATAAAAATACTTTTGTGTATTACTTTCATTTTTCATCTCTGTTAAAAAACTATTTATAAACATTTTGTAAATTTATATAAAATAAAAACTACTAAAAACTTATACCCTCACCCTCATAAAAATTTGTTTAGCAAAATGAGAAAATTGGAAATTTCAAGCCCATTTTAAAGAAAATAAAAAATCATAATGTATGATAGCCACTTTAAAAAGCTTCCTTTTCTTTTATTTGCTTGATTTATAAATCACATACATTACGAACAAACTTTTTTCACACATGTATGTTCATTAGTTTTGATTAATTTCCCGTTGTTCGAACATCCTTTTCTATTAATATTTTTGATGAATAAAATAAAATTTAAATGAGTTATTTTATATTTAATAATATTAATATATAAATTATAAATAAAATTTAACTATATATCCATATATATAATATAATATAATAATAAAAATAATTTTATTAAAAAAAAACATATATTTCTAATAAACACTCAATTACAAAGTAGTTAATCGTATATGCAATAAATTAGGTAACATTCAGTTACTTTAAATTTAAAAATGCATAACTTAGAATATGTTTGATGGGTGCTATTTTAGAGCAATTTATGTTTTTTAGGTTATTTTATGTTGTCGAATTAAATATAACTTTCTTGCATTTAATTTAAAGATTAGTTTATTGTATTTTTATTTATTCTCATCCAAGAGAAAAATATCTTTTTTATTTTTTCCATAGCATATCATTTTATTCTCTTACCATAGTTAAGATAAAAAAAAGTCAATAAATCGATTAATGGATTAGTGCAGGCCAGGGTGTTTAATATTCACCTCATTAGATATACTCAATATTCATTGCAAACACTTGTTTGTTTGCAGTCCAGAAACATAATCGTTGCCACTGTCTGCCACTAAACTATACTCAATGTTTAGTACTTATGCGCGTGATTTGAAGTTGCGTTGAATTTGAAAGAAGCAAAGATTAGAAGGCTCATTCCTAAGCCGTTGATTAGACACTGTTAATCTAATCCCTAGGCCGGGCATTATAAAATAATAATTTAAAACTTCAAACCACCCGAATAAATTATTGTTGAAAAAGTCATATTTTAAATCTCTATCGCCAATAGAATTTGTTAGGTTAAAAAATAATTAAACACTTCGAAATGAACCAGATGGAGGTGATCAATGACATTAATCAATATGGTCTTTAATCAATATAAAAAAACAATATTGCTCTTCTCAAATTGCATTATAAATAAAGCCTTTCATTTGTGGTTAGATGAATGTTAAATAAATATGGTGTAACCTTAAATGAATGGAAGGTATTTTTTTTTTAATAATTATAAAAATTTTACACTAATTATTTTTTAACTTTGAAAAAAAATTATAATAAAATTGTGTAATATATAAATTTATATTTGTTTAAATTTATAACCCTATAAAATATAAAATTAATATTTTAAAACTTATTAAATTAAAATATAATTTAATTTCAAAAATATGAACATAAAATCATTATAATTTTACAATGTATGAATTTAAAATTACATAATTATTGGAAAATATATCTTCTATACATTACATTATATTGATTTCCCAAATAAGGCAGCTATTGGGGTCAGACTTCCAATTGACTTGAAGTCAGGGTTGGGACTTCTTCCTGTTCACCAAATTTTCCGTCGTCTGTTCCCGACGTCCGACTATCCCGGGCGGGACCCACATGCAACGTCAGAAATCGGTCTAAACTTTGGGCTTTGTGGAATGAGAAGGGTTAGGAGGGATGACCTCCGACTACTAGCCCACCAACGCTGCAATTAAAAAATCAAAATCCATTGGTACATAATTCCCGTGTTCCGAATAAATTTACAAATCCTAATTCTACATAATAAGGCCTAGTGCCTTATACAAATTTACCGACTTGCTTATTTGGTGCACATGACAACATATGTGAAGAAACAAACCATGTAATAGGGCTTTGTCAGTATGGACTTTGTGTATTTGGAATTTATGTGAATTATTTGATTTGATAACATTTTCTAAAATTATAAATCTTCTAGATAACGACTTCAATGTTGCATTTATATTTTTCTCTGTTTCTCTAAGAAACTCATATGTGCTTTACATTTTCTTGCATGAAAGTAGTATGTTAGAATATTAATGTATTAAAAGAAGTATGTTAGAATATTAGTGAGAAAAATGAACTTCATAAAATATTTAATGATATTTCTAAAAAATAATAAAATTATTAATAATATTTATTTTTAAATAAAAAGTGCGTTATATTTAAAGTAAAATGACTTTGCCTTAAAAATTTCTAATTATATATATAATATTTTTAAAAAAATATTATTTATATTTTCAAAATAGCAAGCTATAATTTCAAATAAAAAAAACTAATCCCAATTAATTCTTTTAAACAAACATTTATTAACTAATATTTATGAGATCTACAAAACATATTTTGTGTTATGTAACTTAGTAAATTATTTTGACTGGTCAATAGTTTAGAGAATACCAACTATTTTGTCAATATTAATATGTATTTACAAATATTTTCCACTATGTTTTCCATTTAACTCTATTAAAATAATAGGTAATTTCAATTTTGTAGCATAATCAATTAGTAATTATTTTGCATCACTTTAAATTATAAGATTTATAATATCTTAACTATGATTTTGATCTTTTTCATTCATTAATAAATCAAATTTGGAGTGTTTCTCTTTACATATATAATATGTAATGTTTCATTATTTAAATTGTATTTTTGAATATTATATAAATAACATAACTTAAATTTACAAATCCAAAAACTTTTGTTAAATTATATATATAAAAACAAAAAACTACAAAAATTTTAACCACGACTTTTTATATATATATATATATATAACAATTTAACTATATATATATATATATATATATATGAGACATTAAAATATAAAGATAACATGTGCATTGAAACATTTTATTTATAGACTATATTGTCCACATTAAAATTATATATATATATATATATATATATATATATATTAAATTTCTTTTATTAAGAAGATTACAAAATTAGTTTAATTAAACATTTTTTATGTTAATTATAATATTAAAATTTTTAATTAATATAAAAAAGATTGCTATTTTTTAATAAAGAAACGTATCAATTACCTAATTATGTAATGTCTCACTCACTTAATTGTGAAATGCAATAAAACAAAAACAGAATTTCATGTGACCCATGTATTATTGGCTTATTATTTGAGGTATTGGGTAATAATATGTTCAAATTGACAACCAATGCCAAGAGAGATAAATGCTAATAAAATAAATTGCAAAAGATAAAACAAAATAAAATTTAAAGTTACATTTTGTTAAATTGAAAAATATTTCTCATATTTGACTTAATTAACAAATAGTCAAAAAAATACCCAATACATAGTATTTGCTTAAAAACAAAGATAGAAGGTCTTCTTTACATGGTATGTGACCTACCACACACAGATGAAGAGTTCTACCCTCTCACGAATAACATATTAGACATGAAAGAACTGTGAATTTATCTGTTGAAACCTTCCACTAATCAACTTATTTATTATTTTAAAATTCATTAATTTGTTTTTTTTTATTAAATTATTATGAAATCAACAATTTGTTATAAGAAGATAGAATCAGTTTTGGAAACCTTTTTGGCTACGGCTCTTAGTTGTTCAATCTTTTCTTTGTTTACATGGATTTTCTGAAGATCGTTTAATGGTGAATTTGTGTGATGTGGCAAATATTTTTTATTTTTATTTTTATTTTTATTTTTTTTCTTCTACAGGTGTGGTTGTCGATCAAACTAGCTGTTATGGCTAATCTGCATAATGGATCTCTGAGACATGGAAGCCCCTTTTGATAGACTAGCTTAATATTTACCTTATGGCATGGGGTTTCTTCACGATGGTTTTTGAAAAAGATTGAAGACAAGAAGACTATCTGTGAAGTCGGGCCGTGGTTTTTGCGGAGCGCTAGCCTTTGCATGCAGCCATGGTCTCCCACTTTTGATCCAATAATGACATCATTTTCTTTATCCTTAGTTTAGATAAGATTTTTGAATCTTCCCTTGCATTTTTGGAATCAAAGATTTCTTTCCTCCATTGGAAATGCATTGCGAAAATTCTATCGAACTTGCTCTGAAACAGAAAAAAAATAAAAAAAATAAAAAATTCAAGACTACTTATGTTTGGATTTGTGTGGAGATGGCCTTTAACAAGGGGAAAAAAAATTCAAGACTAATTATGCTTGGATTTGTGTGGAGATGGACTTTAGCAAGGGGAAAAAAATTTCAAGACTACTTATGCTTAGATTTGTGTGGAGATGGAATTTTGTAAAGGTTTTCTCACTGAGATTAATTTGATGGCTCCAAATTATGTTTGGGTCCAAAAGCTTGACTATGAGAATATCTCATTTCCATGTAGAGCATGCTATGAAACAAGGATGTAATTAGAAATTTCCCCAAGCATCCTTAGAATAGCAAAGATAGGAAAAAACCTCGAAGGCCCAAATGGTGGGAATGTGCACAAGGTGGCCTTTATACGCCATTCACCCAAGAAAAGCTACAGGGCAAGAAAGAATCATAAGACAAGAAGGAAGTAGATTCAGTTAAAGAAACCAAAATTGAGACAATAGAAACTAAGAAAGAAAGTTCACTTGCCAAAGATCCCTCCATTGCACGGTTAGCAGAAAAGCGACAAACCCTTGTGGAAAATAGATTATCTTCAGAAATTATCTCGTTGAAAAAGAATTTTCTTGGGCAGATGAGGAAGATTTCAAGGAAAATACCATGCATTTGTCGAAATGATCCACTAGAATTTGCAGAAAATGTGGGTTGGATTCAAATTGGAAGAAAGGGAAAAAAAATCTCGAGGAAAAAGTTTTTTTCAAAGAAAAACAAGTCAAACTAGATCAAATTAAAAAATGGAATTTAAATGTTATTTTTTGGGAGTTTTTTGAAAAATATTTAGTTGGAAAAACACTGACGTATTTGTGTCATGGGGAATTCGTTTGAAGGTTTGTATTTAGCCTTTGTGTTCAATCTCAAACCCTCAAAGAGATTGGAATATGTAACTTGCAATGTTTTTTTAATACACATCTCTATCTTAAAAAAGGAAAAATTATGAAATCAACTAAGCATCTAAAATGCTGAGATATTTTACAAGGTAATAATTTAATTTTACTATGTTTTGTTTTTTGATATTTTTTCTTAATATTTTTTAAAGATTATGTTTTGTTTTTTGATATTTTTTCTTAATATTTTTTAAAGATTTTGAATTTATTTATATATTTTAAAATTGCTAAAATAATATAAGTAAAAAAATTATTTTAAAATTTATATAAATATATAAAATTTAAAATGATTAAAGCTTATCAAAATATAATTAATATAATCATAAATTAAATGACTACTAAGAGTGACATATTTTATATTGCTACTATTTTAAAAATTCATAAAATTTTGTCAATAAGGTTTTAGATAAATGGTAATTCCGGTTTAATTTTCCTGATGATAAAAAGTGATATATTAAAGATATAAAAGTGATA
The DNA here is from genome assembly GCA_031772625.1 of Pinus tabuliformis. Classification (NCBI taxonomy): domain Eukaryota; kingdom Viridiplantae; phylum Streptophyta; class Pinopsida; order Pinales; family Pinaceae; genus Pinus; species Pinus tabuliformis. The sequence goes on along the minus strand of CM062816.1, from coordinate 1,496,063,366 downwards.
TATTAAAAATGTAATCCTGCTAAACTTTAAAAAAAAAAAAAAAATCTTAAAATTTCAAAACAAAAAAAAAAAATTTAAATTATTATTATGAATAATGGTAAAGCGAACTAATAGAGTAGTTAAATGAATTAGTTTCTCCGACAAGCAACAGCAATGGCGCAAAAGTGCACAATACCCAGTTGGGACGTTGTCTTTCGGTATAAAACAAGTAAAAGTGTCATGAAGATGAGTTCAGACATCTGCCAACATTTGACTTGGTTCCTTTGATGAGGTGGGCCAGCGTATTAAAGGAACTTGGGGATATTAAGGAAATGATCCAACCCTCGACTTGTTCTTCAGCCATTTCCTCTGCAACTGCCTCCCAACCTCTGACTGCTTCAACGGGCTTCTTTATCAAGGAACCTGTGTTTATGGGACAAAACAGTTTTTGAACTTGACGTGACCTCCTTATGGATGGTTATACATGCATTCCATAACATGTATTCAACATCACATCCAATATTTCCGACGTCTTTGCCTAATTTTCTGATGACCGCGGAAACAGGCCAATACGGTCAGAAAATGCTATTTCCAACCCCATAGCCTCATTAATGCGGGGCTACATGTGCAGGGGATAGCCACCTCGCGTTTAGATAATAAAAAAAAAACGGCGTAGTACCCACCTCGCGTGTTATAAACTCCTATCTCCTGTGCATGTAGCCCCGCATTAATGAGGCTATGGGGTTGGAAATAGGAGTTGCCCAATACGGTCCACGTCTCCATCGCCGCCATCATCCTGTCCAGACCGTGCATGCAATTAAAGCATGGATGGACCAAGCTACCATGTGAAATCTAAATTTTGAATTTTCAACCTGCCGCGCCACTAGCCTATAGTCCCTTCAGCGTCTCTATTTGAAATTTGAATTCGGATTTTGTGCGCGCGTACATGAATGTCCATGCCTCGGAGGTTGGTTTCCTGTGTGTTTCTTCCTCTTTTCGGCTGGGTGTTGCCGGACGATGGCCTTGCTTTGCTTTGCATATGCAAATCTTCACATCTCATTGAAATTTTTAGTGAGATAGAATTGGCAAGCATCAACAGGAATGTTCCCTCCGGTTATTTCAACCACCCCTATCAACGATGGGATCGCATGAGTGGTAGGATTCATTTGGCAGGTTTCAACTCACAAGAATCAAACAATGAAAGAGACCGTAAACCTCTGTTTAGTCTCCTTAATGTGCAATGAAAAAAAATTCAAAATTTTTTGACTTGCAGGTTTCGAGAGACTTATATCTCACTATGTAGTGGATGAACTATCAAATCCAAGCGACAAACTTTGGCCCTTCTAACTGGTAGCAAATCAGATTTATCAAATCAGTTTTACTCATTTATTTTTTTGGAATTATATGTTGCTAACTCTCTCTCTCTCATTTTCCTATAATAATCCTATTCACTAATTTTTTTTTGTCGTCCAGCAAGATATTTTGATAGAGCAGCAAACGCAATGAGCCGTGGATATGGGGCGCACATCGTTCTACAGGGTCACTACATCTTTTCCAAAGAGTTAAGTTCCTTTGCGATCTACAGTTCAGGCAATTGCGATAGATCCAGATCGGTGCGAGTCGTGAACCAATTCCGGTTCCCGAATCAAAGTTAGCAAGTTAGAACCCACTCGGAAGTGAAGCACCAGCAACAGATGAAACGAATTAGACAACGTCTGAGAGGAAGCCACAGGCAAATGGAATAAATTAGATTTTTTTGGTTATTAGACTAATTAATTAATGGATAAGACGTTGGTCTATGAAACCAGAGATTCTGGGTTGCATCCGCAATCAATATGGTTGTTTGTTCCAATTTCACCTTTCCTATTGTTTAATGGCTTCCGATCTTTCATCGATTGGTAATGCTTATAGTTCCAAATTGACCTTGGAACAATGGTTAATACAAAATATCATTCCCGGTAATCACTTTCAAGACTTTTGAAAGATTCTGGATGATGAGCGCAGAGTCTCGTTGGAGGAACAAGAAGTTGAGATAAACAAACTATAATTAGTCTTTTCTATTGTGAATTTTCTCCTCATATTTAGTCACATTGTTTTTACTTGAGTAGATGGTGAAGCTCAAATTTCCAATTCACTACTTTATTTTTTATTATTAAATTAAATATACCTTATTTTTTTATTATTAGATTAAATATTTTTTCTACAGTGAACTTTCTCCTAATACTTAGTTACATTATTGAAATTTAGTTATATAGTTATCTTTGTTTTAAGATTTTACACATGGTATATCTACTTAGTTTTCTTATAAATTAGTTACAAACCAATTTGCTACTAGAGGAATAATCTCTCGAAGAGAATGCAACTATACTTTCTAAAAATGTAATGAGGGCTACTTTGATCTCTAGTCTTGTTTGGCTAGTTCAATTGTTTTTTGGTAGCTTTGACAATTCATGGTTGATCTAATGTGTGTATATTGGTTTTTGAGGTAAAGAATATAGTGTGTATATTGGTTTTTGAGGTAAAGAATGTATTCCATTTTCAATTAAGATAGTGATGTAAACACTTAACGAGTTCATTTTTCAAACTAAAATATTGAGTATATTTTTTTGACAAAAAAATACTATGAACATTCGTAAAAATAAATAAATATCTGGAATAGACAATGTCAACATTATGTGCTTTCTCTTTAACGACATGCAAATAGTATGGTTATTGATTTTTCTCAATAATTTCTACGTGCAAAATAATTACACTCAACAATATTGGCACCCATGGTGAGAGTCAATGTTTTTTTAATTACATTCTTTGTAGGACACAAGCAGTGAGAAGCATCAACACTTTGATTACGGTTTTTTAATGACAAAGAAAGGTTATTGCTTTTTCACAATAGCTTTTATTTGGGAAATAATTACATTCAACAATATTAACATTCAATGTGAGAGTCGTTGTTTCTTTAATTACATTCTATGTATGACTCAAGTAGTGAGAAGCATCAACATTTTAATTTGGGTTGTTTGACATTGTTTTCTATTTCACCAAAGATTGAAACACATTAAGAATACAGTCAAAGAATTTCACAAATTCTGAATTTAAATGATATTTAAAAATTTAAAACACTTAAAATTTCGACTATGGGTAACAAAATTTACCTATAATATTATGTCTCCTAAATCCAACTCTTTATAAAAAAATTAGGATTTCTTTCTTTCATGTGAATGGATTTTAAAACATGGAATGAAATTTGTCAACGCACATGTTAAAAGTATTTACTCATTGTCCAAAAAAATAAATCCATAAACATCTATCAATAGGTGTGAAATCATATTAGCACACTAAAATTGTGATTAGAGACACTGAATGACGTGAATGGATTTTAAAACATGGAAATGAATTTTTTCAACCCACATGTTAAAAGTATTTACTCATTACCCAAAAAAATTTCCATAAACATCTATTAATAGGTGTATCATATTAGCACAATAAAATTGTGATTATAGACACTCAATGTTGTTTAAGAGAAGTATTAATTGTTTCTTAACTAGTGTTTTTCTTAAAATATCAATTAAGTGAAATTTGTCAAGGGAAAAAATTAAATTAAATTAAATGCTAAAATTGTGATTATAAACATTGAATGTTTATTAAGAGATGTATTAAATGTCTCTTAACTAATGTTTTTCTTGAAATATCAATTAAGTGAAATTTGTAAAGGGAAAAAATTAAATAAAATAAAATAATCACAATAACCAGTAAAAATTTACAAATTGCTACAATTTTCATTAACTTTCAATATATATATATATATATATATATATATAGAAATATCAAAAATCCATAATCAAATGTAGTAATGAGTATATTCAATATCTAATTTTTTCTCTAAAATAAAAATTGTCATTCTTTTTTCCATAAAAAGTAGTTGATGTAGAAGTTCAGTCCCTAAATCCAAAATATGCATGAAGTAGTTGTTACATATAAGTTGTAGAAAATAAGATTATGATTTATTTTTGTATGACATTAGAATACAAAAGTATGATGATGTAGACCATAATGCACAAAGAAAACACATTTACCCTAAAAAAGCCATTTGGAAAACCCAACAACTTTTAACAAATTCCAGTTTATTATTAAATAATTACACGTTTGAAATTCAACCATAAAAACACAAGGATAGTAGAGACCACAATGCACAAAGAAAACACATTTACCCTAAAAAACCATTTGGGGAAAAACCCAACAACTTTTTCCTTCGATAATTTTTTAATGTAGTTAGTCAACTATGAGATTAAATTGTCCAACAAGTTATGGTCAAACTTGGTCAAAGAACTCTCTACTCAAGTCAAAATTGTGCCCTTCAATATTTGACCCTTTTAATGTAGTTAGTCAACTATGAGATTAAATTGTCCAACAAGTTATGGTCAAACTTGGTCAAAGAACTCTCTACTCAAGTCAAAATTTTTCCCTTCAATATTTGACCATTTTTTATTTGCCTAGGTCGAATTTTGGCCTCCCATAATATGCCTAGAATTTGGGCATTCCCAGAATATGCCACCGGAAAACTTCCTAGAATTCTTGCTTATGTGTGGTTGAATTATGCCTTGATGAGGTCGAATGATCTTTATATATTGTTCTGCCTTTGCAAGGTGTCTCTACACAGGGGACTTGAGGGATGGTCGACTTGACTAGTTTGAAGCTAAAAATTCAAAATTAGAATTTTGAAATTCTCTGTCAAATCTAACATGAAGAACATGTCTCATATTAATTCTTCCAAGAACTAATCAATGAAAATGAATATTTTTAATTCAATATTCAAAATTTAGGTGACCATAGCTACACAAATTCAATATATATATAAAAAAAACCAATAGACTTTCATATCAATAACACCATTCTCTAGAGAAGACCTTGTTAATAATATAGTCCATGTATCCCATGTAGCATATGTTATAAAGACATTCCAAAATAATAGAAATTACATATATGTTCACTACAACTTAAAGTGAAATAGTTAGTTCTGATTATGGAAATAAAAACAAAAAGGTCCTCATTTTGCAAAAACGTACTCATGGAAAGTGGATTTTCCCAGTCACATGATAATTGTCATTGATGAAAGTAGAGTAGATGATCTTCTCAGGATGTTATCTATGGCCAACTTTAGATAGAGCATCAACAATTCCATTATGTTCTTGGAAAATATGGGTGAATGTCAACGCACCAAACAAACCAATCATCTTCCTAATCCTTTTCATCTAATAGGAAAACATAGGAGGATCAAAGGGAATATTCTCTGCAATCCATTCAATAATCACTTTGGCATCACCAAATACGTCAATCAACTTAATGGATAACCATTTAGTGCAATATAATACACCCTAGAGTGCAATGATCTCCGCCCTAGCGTTGGAGCCTGCCACAATATTCCAACAAAAATAAAAGTATTGACTAGACTTTAAAACAATGTATGCCCCGCTGCGATATATATTCATATTTGCATCACTATCGAAAAACCCTTCTGATCATTTTCACTAGATGTCCATAAGTTTGATGCATCTCAGTGGTCCCTTTTTGGCCACAGATCCATTCACATTGAAGTATGAACAAATCATAATGCATATTCACTTTACGTCCAGTGAAATATTTTTAAAAACGCATCTCTACACCTCCAAATGTCCGACATAAGATAGAAAGTAAGAGATAGATGGTCATTGTAGCCCATCTTATAGTCATAAATACAAGAATCCACAAATGTTGTATTGCAACCAACAAATATATTTAAAATTTTCAACACTACAATCCGTATGGATACCGCAAATGGACAATTTAGCAATAAGATGTGTCATGCCCTCAAGTGCAACCCTACATAATACACACCTGCCCAGTCCAATAAAACCCTATGACATAAATTATCTCAGGTTAATATTTATTTCGCCTGACTGGCCAACCAAAACATTTTAGCTTTAGAGGAAGTTTCCAATCCCAATATTTTCTAAACCACCCGCAATCTATAGGACACTATTGAACATGCGTGATATACCTATAAGCCTCCTTTACAAAGATCAACCCCTATTCAATCTTGCTATCCCACGTGAAAATGTCTTCCTTATCCCTTAATATGATCATACCCTCCATAGATAAGTTCTGTATGTACATGTACCAACACACAACCATTTCCCCAAAAAGACCCAAATCTTGAGAGCATACCCAGGATGGATATTGAAAAATAGGATCATATGCCACTTGGATATGATTTAAATAATATATTCCCGTATTATGGATATGTCGAATGAGTGTTATAGGCAATGTATGATCACCATTGAATCCTCGAACGGGATATTCCAGCCCAATCTCCAACAGTGTGCCTGATTCAATCTCCCATCTTAAGTTCCCAATCAACCAATGTTTAATTTTCATCAAACCATTCCATATGTATGAAACTGAGCAAGGTGCTCGAGCCTCTGCCTTTATCCACTCAGTTATCGACATATTCCTTTGATATATCTCCTTTATAATACGTTTTCAAATGCCATTTTTGCATAATGCATGCCCTATGCTCTTCACCCCCAAAGCCCAACTAAACTTCTCAATATTAATTATACCCTATCCACCATCCTCTTTCATCTTGGATATATCTTCCAACTGAACCATATGATTTTTTTTTACGATGTTGGAACCAACCTAGATAAAATTAGAAATAATAGAATTAATCCACTTGATGATATTGCGAGGCAATAAATATAGATGCATCTAATAAGAAATGATACTCTACAAGACCGAATGAACTGGAATCAACTTGCCACTTAGTGTCCACCACTTTAGAGACCAATTTGATAATCTCCAATCAAAAAATTCAATTAGCCAACCCCAGTCTCTATTGCCATAATTATTTGATTTCAGATGGAAATCGATGTATTTGAATACCAAATCTATTGGGACTACCTCGACAACAAATATATCAACAATGTTCAGCTCCAATGTTGCATCGATTAACATAGATTTTACATGGATTGTATAAAATCCAAAGGCATGACCAAAAGAAGAGATAATCTGGTATAAATATTTCCATTCCCCAGCAGAAGCCTTCCCAAGAAATAAGAGATCATCCACAAAAATTAAGTGTGTGATGGAAATATTTTTGGTGATCTGCAACCCCAAGAAATAACCCTAGAGATGAGCCTCAGAAATCATTATGCTCATCCCATCAATAACTAGTAAAAATAAAAGAGGGGATAAAGAAAATCCTTGTCTCAAACCCCTAGAGGCCTTGAAAATCCAAGAAGGCACCCCACTAATCAATACTACAAAGTTTACAAAGGTGATACAAGTCGTAATCCAATTGACTATCTCCACCGAGAGACTAATCTTGTGTAGGATCACTTGTAGAAAACACAAGTCAACACATTCATAAGCTTTAATCAGGTCTAATTTTAATAATAAAGCATTCTTCTTTTTCACCTAAATGGAGTGCATAGATTTATGTGCAATCACCACTACATCTTGTATTTTTTGTTTTTTTAAGAACCCAAATTGTTCTGGTGCAATATATTTTGACAGGGTATCCTTTAGCGACATTGCACTAATCCGAGATCATTTTGTAGGAAATATTGCACAGTGAAATTCGCCTATAATCCATAAAGGATTTTTCCAATGATACTTTAGAAATCAAAGCAATAAACATGGAGTTTATAGCACCAAAAGCAATAAACATGGAGTTTCTAGCACCAAATATCTTAAAGAAGACCCTTGATTCGTATATATCTTGTGAAGGAAGATTGAGTGTGCTTTATGCCTACCACTTCATATTGCTCCATGAGTTGAGATTCAAGGCATAATCGCCTCTCCCTCAAAGACTTAATGTTCCCCATTTCGTCCTACAGCTAATCATGGAGATGAGTCAATTGAGGGAAGGAAAGCACTAACACTTAGCTCACCATGGCCTCATCAAGTTAATTGTGATAGATGTTTTGAGCCACTTAAGGAACCTTGTTCTATGGACTAAATTTGTGGACATAGATAGGGAAATTTTCATAAAAACCCAAGCCATCACACCTTGAGAAACCCCAGCCTCTAGCACTGGTAATAAAGAAGGAAAAACAGAGGAAGAAGAAGGAGAAAAAAGAGAGGAAGAGGTAGCAAAAATAGAAGAACAGGAAATAAAAAAAGAGGAAGAGGAGGAAACAAAGACAGAGGAAAGAGTATCATAAATTAAACGAGAAGAGGGGAAGAAACAAGTATAAGGAAAAGTAAGCCCTAAGTATACTTCTAAACCCCAAGAAGTAGAGAAACAACCACATCAAACAAGTCTATATCTAGGGGACACTGAACAAGAAGAAGCTGAAACATTGGCTACATTGGGCACACCTTTCAAGCCCAATAGTTGGAAACCAAGACAAGGTCCCTTGTATTTCAGAACCAGGACAAGCACCAGAATTAGACAAGGGAAATCACAAACTCCCACAAGGGACACTATCATTATTGATGAATGACCAAGTAAAAAGGAAGATGTAGGACCCGGTGAGGGAAATATTGAGGAGGTCACTTCTACTAAAACCAAAACTAAGTCACGTGTAGCATATGTGGGTAGGCCCACCACTAGGTCAGTGACCTTCAAGAAAACCAGGATACAGGTTTCCTTTTAGCAAGCAGAAGAAGAGAAGCTATAGGAGAGATAAGGTTTGCTACAGGAGAGGAAGAGTTCGCTATAGGAGGAACATGGGAAGCTACAGGAGGAGAAAAATGAACTACAAAAAGAAGAATCCACCTCAAAGTCAGTTGGAAAGGACCTCCAAGAGCTCCAAGAGCCTGATCCACAGCCTAGCTTTGGGTCCTACTACAAATTTATTGGAGGAAGGATTATCCCTGGAAATTTTGCAATCCCAGTCCTCTATGAGCTGGAGAGAGAGGGGGTCAGAACCCATAGGTGGATGCAAATTGCCAAATCCAAGAATGTCGAATATGTGGGCCTCATGGAGGAGAAAGTCATTGAAATGAGAAAGGAATTGAGTGATTTGAGACAAAGGGAGTCTGTTATGAAGGAGAAGCTACAGGCATTAAAAACAAGGTTGAGAGAGAGGTTGCATGAGAAATAAACACAACTTTCCACCATGCTGAGTCTCTATATGAAAGTCTTGCAATGTAGGATGTATATTTTTACTTGTAGATTCAATAGTTTATGTGATATGCTAAAATAAAAGACAATAATGTAATCTACTAATCAGTGGAAACCAAAACTGATCGATGAAAACACTAAGAAGAAAAGGAAGAATTTCAATCGAACAAAACACAATATTTTTCTAGGGAAAGCAACTGCTCAAAACCTCGACTATATATATATTGCATTAAGGAGAAGATTTGAGAAGAAAATAAAATACTTTTTCAACCCAAACAATTCCTACACAAGTACAATCTATCTCTCTACTTCACAAACCAGCTCAAGCCAGCACTTAGCCAATTTTGCTGCCTGCCAATCCCTAGCTTCCTTGTGCAATTCCCAAGAGAACTAGCCCATATTTAATTGGGAAAATGCCTCACCACAACTTTGCAATCTATCATAGGCCTTCTATTGATTGCATGAACCATATGTACAACTCAGAAAATTATACAATTGATAGTATGTTTTCCCTGTACTCTAATCTCAACTAGGTCTTCCTCTGAAATAACATGCATGAGCTATTTATGAGTGAATCTTCAGTTAACTGGTGGATCAGTGAAGCTGCAATAAAGTTGATCCCCACTACAAGACCTCCTACTAGTTCCTCCAACTGTTTGAACTAGTTTAACTTAATTTAACTCAGTTAAACTAAATTAAATAATTACAACTCAAAAGAACTCAACTTAGGCCCCTAAAATTTAGGAATCACTCTACATGACTCTAGATATAATTTAAACTCGAACTTATTGAGCCAACTAAGTCAAATTAACATAGTTAACTATTACAAGTTGCTATGAGAATAGAATTTAGATTTAATTCCTAATTTAATTCAAGGACAAATTAAATTAGGATTTCTTGTTACTATTTTTAACACTCCCTCTCAACAAGAAAGGGAGTATCTGCTACCTTGATCATGCCTCCATGAAACTCAAATTTTCATCTTGACAATGTCTTTGTCAAAATATATGCATCCCGCTCCTCTGTGGGAATGTACTCCAGCAACATGATTCTCCCCTACACACAATCTCGAAGGTGATGATACTGAATATCAATATGCTTGGACCGATCATGAAAAACTAGATTCTTAGAGAGTTTGATACAACTCTGATTGTCACAATAAATCAATGTTGGAACCCTTTGCTGACAAAAAAAACCAACTAGAATCTTCCTCATCTAGATAGCCTCACAATATGCTTGACTGACATCCATGTACTTTTCTTCTGCTGAACTGAGTGCAATTGATATTTGTTACTTCTTGTACCAAGAAACAATTGTTGACCCAATACTCAAGATCCCCCCTGATGTGCTCTTCATGTCAGATGGACTCCCTACCCAATCTGCATTAGTGAAGCCTTGAAGCTTCACTCCCTCTATCCATCTCTACCAAAGACCAAACTGAGTGGTGCCTTTGAGGTATCTCAACATATGTTTGGCTACCTTCCAATACAATTTGGTAGGCTTAACCATAGCATGACTAAGCTAGTTAACAGCATAAAACATGTATGCCCGTGTGTTCACTAAATACATGAGTGAACCCACAAGCTGTCTATAAATAGTAGCCTCCACTACTTCACCTGAAGTAGCATCCTCCTTCCTCCAGTTACCAGCTAGAGGAGTCTCCATGGGTTTACTGCTCTCCATGTGGAACTTCTTCAGTATCTCGTTGGAATACTTTCCCTAAGAGACAAACAGTTCCTCATCTCCTTGCCATACTTCCATCCCTAGAAAGTAGTGCATGAGCCCCAAGTCCTTCATTTCGAACTCTCTTGCAAGATCCTCTTTGCAAGACTTGATCAACTTATCATCACCTGTCAGAATCAAATCATCGACATATAAAACAATAATCAACAATTTACCTTCAACCACAATATGGTAAAGGTTCGCATCTGCTTCACTTTTGGTGAAGCCTATCCTGGTGAAATAGCTATTGATCTTGGTGTACCAAGGACGAGGTGCTTATTTCAGTCCATACAACGCTCGCTTGAGTCTACACACATGTGACTCTCTGTTGAAGGTCTCAAATCCTTCATGCTGCTCAATATACACCTCTTCCTCAATCATGTCGTTGAGGAATGTTGTCTTTACATCCATCTAATGTATCTTCCATCCCATCTACACTGACAGTGCTAGAATGGATCCGATTGATGAGTACCTTGATACTGGAGCAAAAGTATCATCGTAATCAATCCCCTCCACCTAAGAGAATCATCTCACCACAAACTTGGCCTTTTGTTTCTCCACACTACCATTAGCTGCTTGTTTTACCTTGTAAAGTCATGTCGAACTCACCAATGACTTGTATGTCAGTCTTGGGACCACTTCCCAAACATTGTTGTTGATAATTGAGTCATACTCCTTAGCCATGTCATCAACCCAAACTAGTTGTTGCATTGCTTCCTCAAAACAGGATGACTCAATCTCTACTCTCTCGCTCATCAGAGCCATGTAGCTAGTGTTCCTCTCTGGTGACTACTAGACCTCCTACTAGTTCCTTCAACTCTTTGAACTAGTTTAACTGAATTTAAATCAGTTAATCTGAATTAAATCATTACAACTCAAAGGAACTCAACTTGGACCCCTCAATTTTAGAAATCACTCTACATGACTCTAGATAGACTTCCAACTTGAATTTTCTGAGCTAACTAAGTCAAAATAACTTAGTTAACTATTTGCTATGAAAATAGAATTTCGATTTAATTCCTAATTTAATTCAAGGACAAATTAAATTAGGATTTCTTGTTGTTATTTTTAACACAGGAAACCATCAAAATCTTATGCTCACTTCCTCAAAGAACATTGGTTGCAGCTCCAAATAAAAATGATAACACAATATGGGTCTCTTCCTTTTCAGGACTACAGATAGTTTATTGAATTTTACAAACAAACTAGTATGGAAGGCTCAATAAACTGCCTAGTATGGAATACTAGTTTGTCTGCAAAACTTGTGGATATCTAGCGCAGATACTCGTAAGGGTTTTTTGACAGCGCTGCAAATATGAATATATGTCATAGCGGGGCATACATTATTTTAATGTCTAGTCAATACTTTTATTTTTGTTGGAATAGTGGGGCGGGCTCCAACACCAAGGTGGAGATCATTGCACTCTGGGGTGTATTATGTTGCACTAAATGGTTATCCATTAAGGTGATTGATGTATTTGGTGTCTCCAAAGAGATTATTTAATGGGATGTGGAGAAGATTTCCTTTGATCCTCCTATGTTTTCCTATTAGATGAAAATGATTAGGAACATGATTGGCTTGTTTGGTGGGTTGACATTCACCCATATTTTCCAACATAATGGAATTGTTGATGCTCTATCTAAAGTTGGCCATAGATATCATCCTGAGAAGATCATCTACTCTGCTTTCATCAATGACAATTATCATGCGACCGAGAAAATCTAATTTCCATGAGTACGTTTTTGCAGAATGAGGACCTTTTTGTTTTTATTTCCATAATCAGAACTAACATATTTCTCTTTAAGTTGTAGTGAACATATATGTGATTTCTATTGTTTTGGAATGTCTTTATAACATATGCTACATGGGATACATGGACTATATTATTCACAAGGTCTTCTCTAGAGAATGGTGTTATTGATATGAAAGTCTATTGATTTTTTATATATATATTGAATTTGTGTAGCCATGGCACTTAAATTTTGAATATTGAATTAAAAATATTCATTTTCATTGATTAGTCCATTGAAGAATTAACATGAGACATGTTCTTCATGTTAGATTTAAAAGGAAATTTCAAAATTCGAATTTTGAAGTTTTAGCTTCAAACTAGTCAAGTTGACCCTCCCTCAAGTCAAGTCGGCCCAATGTAGAGACACCCATTCACAAAGGCAAAACAATATATAAAGAGCATTCGACCTCATCAAGGCACCATTCAAACACACATAAGCAATAATTCTAGGAAGTTTTCAGGTGCCATATTCTAGGGAGGCCCAAATTCTAGGCATAAAGGGGTCAAATATTGAAGGGCAAAAGTTTGACTTGACTATAGAGAGTTCTTTGACCAAGTTTGACCATAACTTGTTGGACAATTTAATCTCATAGTTGACTAACTACATTAAATGTTGTTGGGTTTTTCCCAAGTGAGATTTTTTAGGGAAATGTGTTTTCTTTGTGCATTGTGATCTCTACTATCCTTGTGCTTTTATGGTTGAATTTCTAAAGTGTAATTGTTTTATAATAAATTGGAATTTGTTAAAAAAAAAAAATTACATCATAATACTTTTGCATTCTAATGTCATACAAAAATAAATCATAATCTTATTTTCTACAACTTATATGTAAGAGCTACTTCATGCATATTTTGGATTTAGGGACTGAAATTCTACATCAACTATTTTTTTTGGAAAAAAAAAAATGACAATTTTTATTTTCAGAGAAAAAGAAAATCAAAAATAAATCATAATCTTATTTTCTACAACTTATATGTAAGAGCTACTTCATGCATATTTTGGATTTAGGGACTGAAATTCTACATCAACTATTTTTTTTGGAAAAAAAGAATGACAATTTTTATTTTCAGAGAAAAAGAAAATCAATATTGAATATACTCATTACTACATTTGATGACGGATTTTTGATATTTCAATATATATATTGAAAGTTAATGAAAATTGTAGCAATTTGTAAATTTTTAACATTTAACATTTAATTTAATTTATATTTTAAGAAAAAAAATTGGTGAAGAAACAATCCATACTTCTCTTAATCAACATTGAGTGTCTATAATCACAATTTTAGTGTGCTAATATAATTTCACACCTATTAATAGATGTTTATGGAAATTTTTTTGGACAATAAGTAAATACTTTTAACATGTGCATTGAAAAAGTTCATTTCCATGTTTTAAAATCCATTCACATCATTAAGTGTCTATCATCACAATTTTAGTGTGTTAATATGATTTCACACCTATTAATAAATGTTTATGGAATTTGGTTTTGGACAATGAGTAAATACTTTTAACATGTGCATTGACAAAGTTTATTTCCATGTTTTAAAATCCATTCACATGAAAGAAAGCAATCCTAATTTTTTATAAAGAGTTGGATTTAGGAGACATAATATCATAGGTAAATTTGTTACCCATAGTTGAAATTTTAAATGGTTTATATTTGTAAATATCATTTAAATTCATAATTTGTGAAATTCTTTGACTATATTCTTAATGTGTTTCAATCTTTGTTGAAATAGAAAACAATGTCAAAAAACTCTAATTAAAATGTTGATGCTTCTCACTACTTGAATCATACATAGAATGTAATTAAAGAAACATTGACTCTCACATTGAATGTTGATATTGTTGAATGTAATTATTTCTCACATAAAAGCTATTATGAAAAAGAAATAACCTTTCTCTGTCATTAAAAAACCGTAACCAAAATGTTGATGCTTCTCACTGCTTGAGTCCTACAAAGAATGTAATTAAAAAAACATTGACTCTCACCATGGATGCCAATATTGTTGAATGTAATTATTTTGCACATAGAAATTACTGAGAAAAATCAATAACCGTACTGTTTGCATGTCATTAAAGAGAAAGCACATATTGTTGACATTATCTATTCCAGATACTTATTTTTACTAAAGTACATAATATTTTTTGTCAAAAAAATATACTCACTTATTTATTTAAAAAATGAACCCCTTAGGTGTATTGCACTTGCATCACTATCTTAACTGAAAATGGAATACATTCTTTACCTCAAAACCAATATACACACTATATCCATCACTAGATCAACGAGAGATTGTCAAAGCTACCAAAAAAAAATTGAACTAGCAAAACAAGAGTAGAGGCAAAGTAGCACTCGTTATGAAAAAGAAATAACCTTTCTCTGTCATTAAAAAACCGTAACCAAAATGTTGATGCTTCTCACTGCTTGAGTCCTACAAAGAATGTAATTAAAAAAACATTGACTCTCACCATGGATGCCAATATTGTTGAATGTAATTATTTTGCACATAGAAATTATTGAGAAAAATCAATAACCGTACTGTTTGTATGTCATTAAAGAGAAAGCACATAATGTTGACATTATCTATTCCAGATACTTATTTTTACTAAAGTTCATAATATTTTTTGTCAAAAAAATATACTCACTTATTTATTTAAAAAATGAACCCCTTAGGTGTATTGCACTTGCATCACTATCTTAACTGAAAATGGAATACATTCTTTACCTCAAAACCAATATACACACTATATCCATCACTAGATCAACGAGAGATTGTCAAAGCTACCAAAAAAAATTGAACTAGCAAAACAAGAGTAGAGGCAAAGTAGCACTCGTTATATTTCTAGAAAATTTAGTTGCATTCTGTTTGAGAGATTTTTCCTCTAGTAGCAAATTCTTTTATAACTAGTTTATAAGAAAACTAATTATATATACAATGTGTAAAATCTTAAAACAAAAATAACTATATAACTAAATTTCAATGTGATTCACCATCTACTCAAATAAAAATTATGTAACTAAATATTAACTATATAATTAAATTTCAATGTGATCCATCTACTCAAGTAAAAATAATGTAACTAAGTATTAGGAGAAAGTTGACGGGAGAAAAAATATTTAATCTAATAATAAAAAAGTAAGGTATATTTAATTTAATAATAAAAAAATTAAGTACTTAATTGGAAATTTGAGCTTCACCATCTACTCAAGTTAAAAAAATGTGACTAAATATGAGGAGAAAATTCACAATAAAAAAGACTAATTATAGTTTGTTTATCTCAACTTCTTGTTCCTCCAATGAGACTCTGGTCTCATCATCAAGAATCTTTCAAAAGTCTTGAAATTGATTACCCATAATGATATTTTGTATAAACCATTGTTCCAATCGATGAAAGATCGAAAGCCATTACAAAATAGGAAAGGTGAAATTGGAACAAACGACCATATTGCGGATGGAACCCAGAATCTCTGGTTTCATAGACCAGCGTCTTATCCATTAATTAATTAGTCTAATAACCAAAAAAATTAATTTATTCCATTTGCCTCCGGCTTCCTCTTAGATGCTGCCTAATTCGTTTCATCTGTTGCTGGTGCTTCACTTCCGAGTGGGTTCTAACCTGCTAACTTTGATTCGGAAACCGGAATTGGTTCACAACTTGCACTGATCTGGATCCATCGCAGTTGCCTGAACTGTAGATCGCAAACGACCTTAACTCTTTGGAAAAGATGTATGTGACCCTGTAGAACGATGTGCGCCCCATATCCACGGCTCATTGCGTTTGCTGCTCTATCAAAATATCTTGCTGGACGACAAAAAAATTAGTGAATAGGATTATTATAGGAAAATGAGAGAGAGAGTTAGCAACATATAATTCCAAAAAAATAAATGAGTAAAACTGATTTGATAAATCTGGATTTCTACCAGTTTTAATTGATGAGCAATTTGTAGAAGGGCCAAAATTTGTCGCCTGGATTTGATCGTTCATCCACTACATAGTGAGATATAAGTCTCTCGAAACCTGCAAGTCAAGAAATTTTCAATTTTTTTTCATTGCACATTAAGGAGAGTAAACAAAGCTTTACACTCTCTTTCATTGTTTGATTCTTGTGAGTTTTGAAACCTGCCAAATGAATCCTACCACTCATGCGATCCCATCGTTGATAGGGGTCGTTGAAATGACCAGAGGGAACATTCCTGTTGATGCTTGCCAATTCTATCTCACTAAAAATTTCAATGAGATGTGAGGATTTGCACAAGCAAAGCAAAGCAAGGCCATTGTCCAGCAGCACCCAGCCCAAAAGAGGAAGAAACACACCAGAAAGCCAACCTCCGAGACATGGACCTTCATGTACGCGCGCACATAATCCAAATTCAAATTTCAAATAGAGACACTAGAGGGACGATAGGCCAGTGGCGCGGCAGGTTGAAAATTCAAAATTTAGTTTTCACATGGTAGCTGGTCCATCCATGCTGCGCGCACATAATCCAAATTCAAATTTCAAATAGAGACACTAAAGGGACGATAGGCCAGTGGCGCGGCAGGTTGAAAATTCAAAATTTAGATTTCACATGGTAGCTGGTCCATCCATGCTTTAATTGCATGCACGGTCTGGACAGGATGTTGGCGGCGGTGGAGACGTGGACCGTATGGGCCTGTTTCCGCGGTTATCAGAAAATTAGGCAAAGACGTCAGAGATATTGGATGTGATGTTGAACACATGTTATGGAATGCATCTATAACCATCCATAAGGAGGTCACGTCAAGTTCAAAAAGTCGCAGTATAGACTACTCCCAAAACAATGCTCTTTTCGCGCATTAGCGTGTTAGGGAAGGGCGGTTCTGGAAAAACACTGCTGCTGCAGGTACTCTTCAACTGTAAAGAGGTGAGGGATTTCTTTTGCGATGAGTTATTTCTTTGGCGTACACAAATGTAGATCTCGCTAAAAATATGAGCCAAGAAGCTGTACAGATATGGTTGAATGAGACGATGAATGGAAAAAGGTTTGTGTTGATCTTGTATGATGTTTGGGAAAAGGGTGCTGTGGGCCTACTCCAGTTAATAGACCCCTCCAACTCCAAAGTTATTGTGCGTTCCAGGAGTCGAAGCGCACTGTTAGCGACGGGAGTTCCAGAGAATCCGTAATAAGAATGGAGGATCTGGACGAAGATTATAGCTAGCGGTTGTTTGCTTATCACGCTTTTCCATATAATAATGGAAATCTGCCAACAAACATCCACGAAGGAACGGCCAAGCTTGTGTGTTCAAAGTGTGGAGGGCTTCCCCTTGTCATCAAAGCAGTGGGGAGAGCAATGGCAGGCGAGACGAGTGGAAGTGGGCAGTCTAGAAACTGCCAATCGCCAACAGCGAAGACAAAGACGTTGTCTTTCATCGCCTGAGGTTGAGTTACGATGCGCTCGCCCGTAGCCACGACGTTAATCTGCAAATGTGCTTTCTACACTTTTTCTTCGCAGAAAATGAAATCATTCGGACCGACTTCTTGGTGATTCCGTTGTGGACAGCTGAAGGTCTCCTTGGAAGGAAGACGCTGCAAGATCGATGTTGCGATGACCCATTCGAGACGGGAAAGCTTACGTCAGCCTTTTAGTTGACCGTTGTTTGATAGAACCGATCAGCATACGCGCCAATGGAACTGGGCCATCCTTAAGGCGATTGCAATTCTTGAAATATTTCGGGGATTCGACAGACATGAGTGTGGTCAATTTTTTGACCACACTTATGTCTATTGGATTTCAGAATATTCTGAAAATCTGCAATCGATTTAAGTTCACAGATGGAACTGTGGTCGTGTTCACAATGCACCACGTTGTACGTGAACTGGCAATACAGATTGCTGAGCGGGAAGAAAACTTCTACCATGGCAAAAGGCGAGGTTGTTTTTTATTTTTTTTCCTTTTTTAAGTAAGAAAAATACGTCTGTATTATATATTTTAAAAATACAGTACATATAAACGATATGATATATATCATTTTCGTCTAAACTGTGCTCATATTGACCCATATACACTATATGCAAGTTATCAAAATTAACATATATACTTATCATATGCAAGTCATCAAAACTATGTACGTTTAGTTTTGTTATGCCTATATATACCTGGTAATAGGTAAAGCATCTATACTGTTACTAAACATAGATCAGGTATAATCAAGAGTCTATCTTTCCCATATTTACAGAATATATATACTATTTACTAGGTAACAAAAAACATGTTTTGCTGAATCATATGAAACATGCAGCATATTATCAATTTAGTATCTCAAAAAAAAAAATTACTTGCATAAGAGTTCCTTTTTGTAGTTAATATTTACTAGGCAATAGAAGGATTCCAGCGTCCACTTTGTGGATTCCCATTACTATTTCAATATGCATCCAATCTAGCCCCATCTTGGACATGAGATTTGCATTTTGATTATATTCTTGTCCAATATGTTGCAGTGATGAGTGCCTTAAAGAGGTCCATAGGAACTCAATCGCAGAGCCATCCATGAAGCATAGGTGGTTCAATTTTGATACTGCCCCGAATGTGCTCAATGGTGATCCTAGAATCTCCATATATGTCACTGTTGGGGATGTTCAGAAATGTTGTGAACCATAACAGACCCCATAAGGCCATCACTTCTGCCTTCATATTCGATCCACTACCTGCTCCCCAATGTACCCAGTATTCTTGTTCCTTTGATATTAGGATCCAAAATCCAGAACTACAAATACCCCTTTGCGCTGCCCCATCAAAAAAGCCAGCCGGATATGAAATCTCTGGTCCAGTTCCCTTATCAATTGATTTTTTAGGACGACTGTCTTGTACACTTCCAACCATATACCATCTCATAATTTTGTCCAGCATCAACACTTCGTTCCCCAAAACATCCTCAAATATAATTTTATTACGTCTACACCATATCTCCCAGAAAATGGCAAGGGGAACCATATGCCATGTGGATTTTTTGTTGCTCCACCAACACAAAGCAACATTAATATTATCAAACTGAATGAAAGGAAAACCCACATAACTAGTAGTTCTTGTCCAAATCTGTAAAGTTATTGGACATTTCAAAAAGAGATGAACATTATCTTCTCCTGCATTCCTGCATAATGCATAGTATGTCGGCCCCTATCAGTTTCTCTTTTGAAGGTTCCCCCATGTTAGATTCTTATTTTTCCAAACAAGCCAAAGAAATGCAATAATCTTAATGGGCATATTAATTTTCCACAATTTATAAAACCAACATACCTCATTGTTTTGTGCCTCTTGATAACATAGAGTATTGTATGCATCCGCCACCACCATGCCACCAACCTTCATCTTGCATGTTCATGTAATCTGATCCCCATCAACATCCCAGCAAATACTAGCCAATTTCATTACAATCTTGATATGATCCCATTCTTAGGCCATTCGGTCCTCTAGTCCTAAATCTCTTGAGCTTTTCCATATTGGAATATATCCATTCCATTCTCGGATCACTTGATTCCAGAAAAATATTCCGCGTTTGTTGAGTTTATGGATAAGATCCTTAGATATAATATTATTCCTTCCGATGCCCATGATATGATCCAATCCCATTCCCAGTCTCCAGTACAGGTTGTGCAAAAATACATTTTTAATTTTTCTCATGTTGCGCCATATTTCCGAACATGAGGTGGCCCCAATAGCCCCGCTGCTCATCCAAAACGTAAAATTTTTATCCTTCAGGTACTTATGTTTGATAATGCTACCCCATATGCCATCCCCAAAAATGGCCCTCCACAACGTCTTTAGCAGCAACACCCATCCAAAGCGTCTCAGGTTCAAAATAACCCATCCACCCATTCATTTTGACATAGAAATATGGTCCAGCCTAGCCAGATAGTATTTATTTGTAAGTGACGCACCCGACCATTCAAATTGTGCCATTATACAATTCAGATGATTGATAATGGCATGGGGGAGATGATATAAATGGGCCCAGTAAACACCCAGTTATGTGATGACAGAGTGGGTAAGGGTGATATGCCCTCCCAAAGAAATACATATGAATTCCCATTCGGCGATCTTCTTGTAAAATTTATCAACCAGCCACATCCAGTCCTGATTTCGATATCGATAGGGTTTGATATGAAATCCTAAATATTTTATGCCACCTTCTAAAGAAATAGCTCCAATCCCAAAAAGATTTTGGATGTATGCAATGTCGTCCATCTTGTAAGAGCCATATAATATGGAAGATTTTAGTAAATTCATGATAAGACCCATAGCATTTCCAAATCTTGTAAAAATATGACATAAAACAAGCTAGGAAGTACGATTAATCATCCCCATAATCAACACATCGTCAACAAAGAAGCTATGAGAAATTTTGATGTCTCGACTCAGGGCCAGTGCCCCAAAATTACCCGTCATCACCGCCTTTTTAATTTGTAAGCTGAAGCCATCCATCGCTAGTATAAATAGTAAGGGTGAAAGAGAGCACCCTTGCCTGAGCCCCCTCCCAACACCAAAATAGCGAGTTAGATAGCCATTAATAACAACATCATATCTAACATTCCTGACACAGGCCATAATCCATTCAGCGCCTCTGGCTTGTGTACCAATTTTGTGTAGTACCATTCTCAGATATCCCCAATCTAGCCAATCATATGCCTTCTGTAAATCCACCTTCAGAACAACCACATTTAATTTTTTTTCGTGGATTGTATGTATGCTCTCATGTTCAATCACCACCGCGTCATGTATTTGTCTGTCCTGTAAGAACCCAAATTTTTCCGGGGATATAAACTTTGATAATGTGTTTTTAATCTTGTTTGCTATCATTTGGAAATGATCTTAAATATAAGATCACACAGTGATATGGGTCTATAATCTAATAATGAAGCAAATGAATCCTTCTTCGAAATAAGAGAAATGTATGTTGAATTGATATGAGGATGTATAAAGCCCCTGATTCTCGATTCCTCCACGATATCCAGAAGATCCCTCTGGAAAATGTCGAAGAAATGAGCGAAAAGTTCCACCGTCCAGTCGTCTGGACCCAAACTCTTATCACATTTCATAGACTTGATCACCCCCAAAATTTCATCCCCCGTGACCACCTTGTATAGAGCATTATTATCAGCCTCATCAAACATCAGTGGATAAACATCCACTCCCCACATTTGATCCTCTGCACAGTCGAGTTCCTTACGTCAGTATGCCCATTGAAAGTGATTACAGCTGCACTGCATATCTCTTGCTATGTCTGATGTCTGTTACCCTCTACATCTACAATCTCCCAAATAGAGTTTACCTTCCTTCGATGATTTACATATCAGTGAATTTTTTGTGTGTTTTTATCCCCTTCTCGAATCCATATGGCCCTACTGTTAAGGTGGCATGTCACCTCCTTGTTATGAAGGATCTCCTTTCTCTTATGCTCAAGAGAATGTATTTTCTCTCGAATCACCTCTGAGAGTTGATGCGATAATAGAAGTGGCCAGAGGGAAGACAAAGCCACAGTTATATCATTTAGTTCTATTTTATGTTATGCGATCCTCTTCCGCTCCCATGCTTTTACCACATCCTTAAGGATCCGAAGTTTCTCTAGCATATGCATCATGGGAGAAAGGAAACGATCTTTATCCTTGGACCAAGTGTCCTGCACCAGCTTATCAAAATCAGGGTCCTCCAGCCACACCCGATTGAATTTAAATGACATCCCAACTCTAATATTACCGCGGCGCCAACTGAGGATAATGGGCTGATGGTCAGATGTATAATTATCCACAATGTCTGATTGGACAACACCAAGTCGTTCAACAACTTGTTCATGTAGCAGAAAATGATCTAGTCTTTTAGCTACATAACCATTGCCCGATCTCCCATTGTCCTAGGTTGGAGCAATCTTGCTTGGGCAAATGTCAATGAAAGTATAGTCAATGATGATATCTTTTATCAGTGCACTTACTGCATCTACCCTTCTATTCCCGCCCCACACCTCATCCGATGCAGTGGTGCAGTTCATATCCCCTGCCATGACCAAAGTGGCCATTCCCAATATCTCCGATGCCTCTAACTTTCACCAAAAATAGTCCCTGTGCCTATACAGGGCATAAATATTCAGGATGTGGATACGCCCCGACAAATCTTTGATATATCCAGCTAATAGTATACTCGCAAAACATGAGAAAGCCTCCATCTTGACCCATCGTGGATCCCATAAAGCAACCAAACCCCCTGAAAGGCCAGCAGCATCAGTAGATGCCATATGCCAATCAGGGAGCATCTCCCTAAAGTATCTAATCACCTGGTGAGCCGGATGCATAGTCTCTTGTAGTAGAATGATATATGGGCGAGTCGAGTGCAAAATATCTTTTAGGGCCAAAAATTTGTGGGAAGGCCCTAATACCCGAATGTTCATGGAAAGAATGAAGTTCATGGCGACCCGACAATGGGCATCTTTTCTCTAAGGGCCCCGGGTGAGGTGGACGAAGCAATGGGGACATCAGTCGGGGAACGTGGATCAAAAATAGTAAAAGGAATATGCCGAGAGTGACCCCTAAAATATCGACTATCCTAGTTCTTTTTCTGCCCGACAGTAATATTTTCGGCCGATGGGGGGCTAATGGTAGGGGACGTGGAGCCAGGTGGCTTGTGAATCCTAAGAATATGCAGGTCCAAAGTCTTTTTTTGTAAAAGGAATTCTAGGTCACTGTCCACCGAGTTAGTAGGCGAGACAACGGGTGACATGGGCAAAATAGGTCGGTCTATGGATGGCTATACAGGGTGTGTGGTGGTATGAGGATTAGATGTAGGGATATATGAAGTATGAGATGTGGAGGGTGCGTCATGAGGTGTCATAAGGGTTGGTATAGTAAGTGGAGGGAGCGGGTCGGGGCAAGTAAGGAGAGGGATTCTATTCGACAGGGATGGGGAGGTATCCCACAGGTGCCAGAATCATCTGAAGTCCATGAGGAAGTTTGAACCAGTATAGGAGCGGACTCAGCACAAATCGAAGGATGAAAATCAGTGGCTGGGAAAAGAAGGTTGTAATGAGGAGTACCTGTTGTGTTTATTGCGTCATCTAAATGATGTGTCATTCTACTGCTAGTCGTCCGAATACCTGGTAGACCGCCAGCCTTTCCCTTTACATCAGAAAATTGTCGCCTGTGTGCCATGTGACGAGGTTTGATAACGTTAAAAGAAAAAAATTATTCGGGACACACCTGGATTTTGTTGAACAACTGCAATTTAACTGCTCTTTCAGAATCACTGGGCTCTCCAGAAATTTGCTCTTTGATGGTTCGAAACAATAAAATTACAGAGCTGCCAAGAAGACTGGTGGGCGGTATGAGCTCTCTTACGGTTCTATATTTGAGTTTCACACCACTCTCATCATTACCAGATAGTGTTGGTCGTTTGAAACCGCTGGTATTCCTGAACCTAACAGAGGTGCCCATTACCATACTGCCTCCATCTTTCACAAATCTTGTAAATCTCCAAATCCTCTATCTGGATGGAACTAAGAACATGAAATTTCCATATGACATTCACAAGTTGATATCTCTCAGAATCTTATTGCTCGAGTCGTGTCCAAATTTGTTGTATCTTCCTTGTGGTATATCACGCCTTACGTCGGTGCAGTACTTCTTTTGCTCCCTTAGCTGGACAGAACATCCTGCAAACCATGGGTGCAAAAGAGTGGCTTCCATTAATGATTTGGGCAAGCTAAGGTAACTCAAAGGCTTATATTTAAGCAATAATGGACAAGCAATTAGTGAAGGGACCTTCGGGAATCTTGCTCACGTAGAGACACTTGAATTGAAGCTCACAACGATGACATGTTTACCCCATGACATCACCAATATGGCAACGTTGAGAAAATTCTCTTTAACCTACTCTAATGTGGTTGAAATGGGGAGTAAATTTTGCCAATTTCAATATCTGACTCGTCTAAGACTTAACAGTTGTTCCAATTTAGAGGAAGTCCCTCACTTGCATGACTTAAAGAACCTAAGGCAACTAGATATATTAAATTGTTTTAAGATTAAGACAATTCCCAAGGAATTTGGTGGGAGGGGATCATTTCCTTTGTTGGAAATAATTTCATTGGTTTGGTTGGGTTGTGTAGATTAAAAAATTGGCCAATGCTAGAAGAGGGTACAATGTTTTCATTGAAAGCATTGACAATGATGAATTGTGAAGTGTTAGAAGGGTTGCTAAAAAGTTATTTAGATCTAGTAAAACTTCAAAACAATAAGAGTGTATGGTTGTCCAATGGTATGGGAGAATCTAGAGAAAATGAAAAAAACCAATACCAATATTGAAGTGGTAGCACAATCTAGAGAAGACATAGTAGCTGTCCAAAGCCATTACTAGGTTAGGAGTTTATGAGAGGTTTTATGATAAATTTTGGTGGAATGAAGTTTGTCTCTTTCTTCATGAAATAGATTTAAGAATATAAAGTTTTGTTAATATAAAGTGTTACTTGCTTAGGATTGTTATTTATATTATCATTGTTGTTGTGTAGTTTTTTTCTCTTTAGATAAGAGTTGAAACATGCTTCATAAATTTATTTGATTGAAGTGGACTTTCTAATAAAATACTCAATAGAGGGTGATAATTATTTTTTAGTAAATTTGAAATGAAATTTTTATATTTTATTTTAAAGTTTAAATTGTTTTACATTATTAGCATTAGTTATTTATATTGTAATTTTAAAAACAATTGAAATCAGATTAAATATTAATATTTTTAACATTAATATTATGATCAAATTCCTTAATATTTATCAACCATGGTCAATAAATCTACTAATGTCATTAATAAAAGTCAATCAATTGGTGTATGAAAATATGTAGATCAATATACATTAACCACATTAATAAATATGATTGTGCTAGTGATAAAATACTTAATAATAGTGAATCAAAATAATGTAAACTAATATAAGCTATAAATTGTTCTAGTGGTAAAATACTTGATAAATGGTGATAATTATGTTCTAATAAATACTCGATAGATTGTGATAATTATGTTCTAATAAATCTTGAGAAATGGTGATAATTATGTTTTAATAAACCATTTAAAATTTGAAAAAAAAAATCTTATTTTATTTTAAAGCTTTTATAAGTTAATTTCTTATATATTTAAATTTATGTAAAATGAATTTTGATTTTTTCTTTTTTTCTAAATTTTAAATTATTATATATTTAAAATAAAATTGAATTGTTATATATATTTGATATATATAAATATCTCTCTTATCTATATATATATATATATATGATATCTCTTTTATATATATATATAATTTCATTAATATATATTATTTACCTATTCTTTTTATGGGGATAGGGAACATTTCATTTTTCTTAGGGAAGATATCAAATTTTGATAGGGGAAGTGAGATTTTGAGTTGAACAATGAAAACATAATTTGTAAAAGGATTTAATTACAAAAATAATTGCAAATAAACAAGATAACAAAATAATCAAATACACATTTTGACATAATGTTTTATGTGACAAAAACTTTCTTGTGAAAAAAACATTCATAAAGCAATGATAATCGGTATTCTTATTATTCAAATGAAATTTACAATAGTCAAATCACACGCATATATTTTTTATTTTTTTTTCCGAAGGTGGCAAACCCTATCAAACTCAGGTGTCAAACCAACAGTGAGGACAGCCATCTCTGGCTGCTATCCGCGAATGTCAGTTTGACTCATCACCGTTATCAAGGAAAACCACGCCACCTGTAATAACCCGCTGGTGGTCCGTAAGGGAGCAGGCTTTCACTCCTGCCAGATGCCTCTGGGTCTTGGGCCGTTAACTTGTTTCCTTACGTCCGAGGAAGACGAGCTCTTAGCCAAGCAGAAGCAGTTTTACGGCATACTCATCTAGTCATTCGAAACTCTCCTTTTTATTTATGTTTTTTTATTTCCTTTAACTAAACAAATAGCAACCTGTCAGATTTCCTAAATCTACAAACACAACTTTAAAACATGTACATAAAAAATTATTTACCTAAAACAAAAATTGTTTCTTTTGTGCGGTTTTTATATAAAGAAATACCATGAGAAGTCGAAGAGTATCAAAATTTCTGTAAAACACGTACCATGGAAAAATAAGCAAGCACAAATGGTACGAAGGCAAAGAGCCATCGCCAACTAGAAAGACTTTTTGTTGTATAATGCAAAAGACGTTGTAAGGAAGGCTGGTACAAGCGGTACGAAGACAAAGAGCCAAAGCTAGCTGGAAAGTTTGGAAAAAAGCGTTATAAATAAGTTATAACTAAATTGAATATATTAGTAATCACTTTTTTTTAATAGTAATATTACTTTTCAAAAGAAAATTAGGGTCATTAAGGTTAATTAAGTTATACATATTTGATTTGTTTTTCTTATTTTTTTATGTTAAATTAATTTAAATTAAATTAACATAAATAATTATAGATTTTTAAATTTATTTATATTTTTCAATATTTTTAATTAAAATAATTTTAAAATTTTAATTTTTCTTATATCAAAATAATTTTATAGATTATAAACTACCACAAATATATTAATAAATGTGGTTGATATATGTTGATAAGCATCAATTGATATGGATTTAATCTTAATGTTATCACATAAAAATCATTTATAACTAGATGGATCGAAATACACCATAAAGGATTAATTTTACTATAGTAAAATTACTTTCACCATGGGAAATAATTTAGTAAACCATTTTTATTAAATAATTTTTTATTAAAATTAAAAAACCTTATGAGAATAATTGAATAAATCATTATTTATTTAATTTTCTCTAAGAATAATTATTAAATCATTATTTGATAGTTGTTCCTAGTCACGTTTGACTAAATCTCCTAGGAGTAGTTAAATAAATCACTATTTATTTATTATTCCTTAATTTTATTTTGGAATAATTGTTAAATCACTATTTAATAATTATTTCAATTTCACATCTTTCTTAATCCTTGCGAAATAATTAATAGCACATTTTATTTGTTGATTATTTATAAATAAAGACATTTGACCATTTAGAATAATTTTTCCCTCTCCAAAAAATATAATAAAGTATTCCTAATGGTCAGATCTTGATTTGGTCAACATTATTTTATTATTTTCTATTTTTGAGATCAACCCAATACTTTGTTATAAATAAGAGGGTTTTTCATTCATTCTTCACTATGATCATTATCATCGTTACCATTATCGCCTCCTCACATCTGAGCTCCCACTTGAGTTCCATTCTTTATTTTGTGTTTTTCACACATTGAGAGAGAGAATAGATTGCTAAAGCACAAGGACATCAAAGGACCCATCCCAGAGAGGGGGATATGCAAACCCTTGTTGTAGATAGCATTTACCTGGTGTTTTAATAAAAGATTATTCATATACAAGTCTTATTCTATTGGGTTATTACCTATGTTGCACGGGTTCCCGCACCCGGGGGTGGGGTTCTCGAACCCGTCCCGGGTTCCCGCACCCAAGTACCGGATTCGGGTACGGATTCTTCTCAGAAGAACCCAAAAGAATCGGGTTCTTCAAAAAAAAAATTTGGGTTCTTTTCCTTTAATGGGTTCTTGGGTTCTCGGGTTCTTTGGGTTCTTGGGTTCTTTGGGTTCTTCGGGTTCTTCGGGTTGGGTTCTTTGGGTTCTTCATAAAAAAAACTAAATTCTTAATTTAATTTCTTCTAATTCTTCTGGTTCTTCTATCAATGGGTGGCCAAAATAAGTTTCTTTTTCTTCTTCTTCACTGGGAATTTCTAATTCTTCTCCTAGAATTTGTTCACCAGTGGAAGGTATAAAAACTACTCCTATAGTTGGGGATGTAGGATTTTCTTCAATTACAGCTTCAGTAGATGAAGTAGGTGAAGTTCTGGATTGGATTTCTGATCTTGAGACTTCAGGAAGTCTTTGTTGACCTACAAATGGAATTCGGGTTTGAGTAGGTGGTGTGGAATTTCTAAGTCATGGTGAAGTGAGTGTATTTGTGGGAATTAAGCTTCTTCCTCATCCTACAAATATACCTCTAGAGTCTCTTTCCCTACGCATATCATGTTTTGAATTGATGAATTTGTTTTTTTTTTTAACTTCTATATGTACTTCCTCAGCAACGATGCCAAAATTTTTAGTCAATTTAATGTTCTTAAATTGTAAGCATAAATTATCGACCAAGGCAGGTAAACTGATGAAGTACATGTGCACTATATGTGTTAGAAGTTACTTATGTCATTAAGATGTTTATGTTATGGTTAATGTCTAACTCTAGAATCAATATGGAAATGATGTTACTACCTATATTAGAGTATTATCCTTGAGATCTGTTAGCTGGTTATTCTAAAATTAATCTTAATTGAATCAAACTTTGTGGGATGGTTGAGTAGTGATCCTAAATATACCCTGTTAGATTTTTTTTATTATGTTTGGATTTTTATGCTGCAGCCAAACTAGACTAACTATGAAAGCATAAAATTATGTAAAGAAGATCTACTTTAACGAATTGGACAATGAATGATACTTGAATTCAGTTGCTAAGAAAATATTGTCACTCTTAACTATTGCAACTTCACTCAATGCAAAAGTAAAAACAAGAACAAGATTGATAAGTTATGCAATAACACTGTGAATGAAATGACTGAACTATACTAGGTAGAAAAAAAATAAATGATCAAGTTATTCTAGGTATAAAGCAAATGAAATTACTGATGTAGATGTCAATTTAATCGCGAACTCCATTGGAATGCATCCTAAAACATAAAACAGAGCATCCATAATTTAATTCTAAGAAACCAAAGAAAATCTATTTGCAGTGAGTCAAAGACCTAATCTGCACGCAGGGGCCCTTCACAAAGCAGTCAACAACTTTAATCAATGCAACATAAAATGTATGAACCAAGATTTATTAATCGGAAAATAGTTTTAAAATGATGCTTTCAAATTACATAAAGTGGCGCACACCAAAACACAAAGTGGCCATTGTTCTTATAACGTTTTCTTAATTAACAACACGAGAAATTCAATCCTAAGTATCTTCATTACAATCCTGATCAAACCAAATCATATCCCTTAATCATCGATTTTCTATTTCGAAAAGAAAATCAATAATATTTTGCAAAACTCGGACTCTGTTTTGACATATTATCTTGCAGTTGACTGTCATGGTTTACCGCGTTACAGTGTGATTTTCTTGATGGATTAGTTTGAGTAAACAAGAGGAAATCCATGAGGGGATCATTCTTCATTTACCCATGCACTCCTTTGCTGAGCTGGCACACGCGAACCCTGTCAACAATGGAAGTAGCTACAGATATGTGGATTAGCTATAGAATCAGGTCAATTCCATAACTAAATGCAAACTTTAATAAAACAATAAGGTATATGGAGAAATATGAAAAAGAGGACATGTATGTACTTACCTTAACAAAACCTCATATATATTACATTTATTAAGATGATAGGGATAGGAAAAAGGAGGAAAGATGAGCAAAAAGGATGTCAAGGTAAAGAAGTTCTTGGACTCTACAGTGTCAACCATGATTGCAGATGTCATAGAAAGGAAATGGTCATTCAACACATCCATGAACCACACAACTTAGTCTTATAGCCTAGAAATTGCATTGAAAATAAGTGTTCTAGGGTTTCCAAGAACCATGTACATCTTCCTCTTCTATTTCATCATAATATAAATATTTCCCATCATAATGTCAGTATCTATATTGAGACTGATTTAAGCATGTAACAATCATTAGGCACAAGAGAGAAGTGAGTAAGCTCAAGAGTCATGAGGGTAGATGAAAGGTCACAGGAGAAGGTGAAAAATCACCTCACCTCTATAAGTATACCCTCACGCCTCATTTCAAGGGGAGTTTTATCACTTGAATTGTGGCTAGGATTAGATAGATGATTTGTGTTTGCCATCTAGAGGCACTCAACTCTTGACATCCAGTAGGGTGAGTTGTAGTGAGGCTAGGATTTTGCATTGGATAATGATATGAACAACCCTTGTTCCACATTTGGAATTTGATCAATTGTAGGACATGTGTTGTATTTGCAGCAACATTAATAATATGTTCTTCATTTTTGGCATTGATTCCCATGCTTATTCACACCGACTATATTGTTTGTCTAATATTTTTACTATGTTTGCATGTGCGCTTTCATAGGGAAAATATGTTATGGATTGGTTTGTAGCTATTACATGTATGTTTTCTTTCGAATCTAAGCTTATTAATTCCACACCATGTCGATGATCTATTGTGAAATGATTTGCAATTAACCTCTAGCATGTTCTTACTCATGTATGTCTAAGTGGGTTTTGGCTTACTGATCCTTCTCATGGTATACTTCTTCTTATTTTTTTGTGACTTTCTTGTAGCTCTTTTTACAGTTTTCCAATCTTGGGCTGACTTGGCTTCATTGTCTGGGAATTTCATTCTTTTCCTCACTCTGACACCATTTCATTTGACAACTAGGAGCGAAAACATTCATGGTTGCAGCTAAGCCCACATACCAAATGGGGTTCCTATCCCAAATGGTGTGAGGTTTAATTGGGACTTCACACTAGGGAGAACCCCTAGCTGTTTGGAGCACCGAGCACCATCAATATATTTTTTTCACCAGAAGGAGGACCAGATGAAAATCTTAGCCCTTGGAGTTTGTTTTTAGTTTCATATTTTTAAATGGCTTTGTCCTGAATCTCTATCCTGGGTTGTTTTTCTAAAAACATAAACCTTTAAGTGGCCACGAAAATATTCTATCACTTTTCACAGTGGAATTTTGATGATGAGAGTCGAACAAAAATATTTTGGAACATGTGTCATTATTCGCTTCTATCACTCTAACAAAATACATTGTAAAGGTGTTATTCGCAGGTTCTTTACCTTCACACTTGAAGGTCGTGTCAAGTGGTGGTGTCACACATTGCCAATCACTTTGATCCATTTGTTCGAGAAACTCATCGGTTGACTTCATGAGGCCTTTGACAGGTATGATTTTCAATATTCTTTTAAAAGGATAAATCAACTTAGAATGCAACTCGAAGAAACATTAGAAGATTTTTCTAGTAAGTTTGTTCATATTTGTTGTGAATTTCCCGAGAGAGATGTGGACTGGATGTATTTGACTGAAATATTTTGACATTCGTTTTATGATTCTCTGTAACATGTTCAATATAAAACAAATCCTGATTCTGATGATCATCATGTTAATTTGCAAGTTACAAATTAGCCAGATCTTATTCCTAATCTTGTCTTGCCTATTTTCTGTGAGTTGGTAAAAACCTCAAACTGCTAAGAAGGAAATTATTACCCGTGAAATTTCTCATCTTCCATCAAATTCATTACTTAATGAAATTTTATCTATAAACAATTTATATGATGAACAATGTTTGTAGGGGGGCTGGATCAAGTGGTCCAACTCCAGAAGCTCTCATATATCCTATTGGAATTAGATAGTCCAAGGATCAAGTTGAAATAACATATTTCCCTATTGATGAGATTCAACATGAGCGTATTGATCGTCTTCCTCAATATGTCCATGGGTCTCCTCATATTATGCTCCCTCCTTCATTTATTAACCAGAACCTATTTGTAACATGCTCCTCCAAAATTTACCCAAGCTATCGGCCTGCCAAGGTAAATATGTGACGAAGAGTTACTATGATATGATTCAACTCCCCATGTATAGTTAAAGTAGTTGAACTGACAAGACAAGATGAATCTGACCTTCCTCGGGAGATAAAGAACCTTAAAGATCCAAACAACCCCTCTAGGTGTCCAACCCCTGAGTCGACTTGATGTTTTGCTTAACTAGACTATTGAGCCTCCATTTTGTCCAAAATTTTCATGATTTATCTGAATAATTTTATGCCTGTACAAAGTGTCTATAATCATTATTATTTGTTTTGTGCATTATTAAGTGATTATTTAGAGGCATTTAGAGCTGACAGTTGTTGATCTCTGAACTCTTCTTGTTTTGTTAATTTAATATGAAAATGTCATTAATGTCAAGCTCTTTTGTGGCAGGTGCTAACATTCCTATAGTAGCAACTCCTATACCAGTTGTGCCTGCACCAACTCTTCCTGCACCAACATGCCTCCACCAACATGCCTACACTAATTTGGGGCTTTCATATATTGACACATCTCTAGGTAAATATGAAAGAGGTTTTTGTTCAAAATTGTGTTTGAACACTTCCACATAAGCTCAGATACACCCAGGTCATATGGATTTATGTTTAGGAAATAATTAATGCCTCAGCCCCAAATTCACAGCAGTTTCCAAAATGCTAACTTCTGCCTCGATTTACATGCAGGGGAAGGGTAATAGAGAAATTTTGGAACATGGGTTTTGGTCCCAGTATAGAAAATTGAGGAAAACTCAAACCGATTTCTAAAATTTGTAATGTTCTACAAGTTACAGAACGGTCTTTGAGGTCGTTTTCTAAAAATAGATTGTTTTCTAGAATTTTAGCATCTCAAATTTCAAACAATCATTTTCGGGCACGTTTTCCAAGGAAATGGATCTAAACCAGAAAATTATGAGAGAGTTTATTGTTGTAAATATAGCGAGATAGATTTCCTCCAAACAAGTTTATGAAATTTGTAATGGTTGAGGAGATATGCAGACTTCTTTGGAGGCATTTTGTTAAAAAAATCGTTTTTCCTAGAATTGTAGAAAACGGCCAAATTTGGGAAATTCGTGCCAGATAAAAGATTGTACTGATATTCTATTGATGAATATTAGTTGGGATTCAATCTCCATGTTGTTTTCTAAAGAATAGAGCCAAAATTATCATGAAAGCACATTATAAAAAGAAGGAGTCACGTAGGTGTGAGGGTTGGTTTTTTTGTATATGGTAGATTGTATTATGTAAATCATATTTTTTTGCATGAGGAGGGAATCGATATTGTTGTGCAGGAAGGGAGGAGCTATGCACTAGAACCAGCGCAACATTGTTTTATGAATTTGTAAGAAGACTTCTGAAATGAATTTCTTTGGCATTCAATTATGAATTCTAGGTTCTACTCTGAAATGAGTTTATTTGGCAATCACTTCTGAGTAATTTTGTTTCTCCATACTATTTTGAAGATTGTGACTTAATCGCTGCAAGGGAAACGAATTGGATGGTTGGGCCCACCAGCGAGTCTGTTGCCCCAAACCTATTAACTTTCTTTTGCTGCATTTTATTTTGCTTCGTGTGAGTGTGATCTTAGATAATTTCGCAATTTCATTTCACAGCTCTTCTTTCAGTCATTTATTTTTCAATTTCATTCCAAAAGATTTATTTTACTGCTCTGGTTATTTAAGTTTAATATCAATTCTTTTGGATGTATTTTCATAAAGATTGAACTAAAGTAAATGGTGAATGTTTTAACTGTGTCTCTTATTTATTCTTAGAAATATTTACCCTAATCTCATTGCTTCATAACAAAGTTTATTTCTAGAACGCAATGGTGAAATAATTGTTGAGCAAGAATTCTGGTTAACTTAACTTAACATAACATGTGTTCATGATTTCCTTTGAATATTATATGAGACAGATTCCTGCACTTTTGCAAGAAGATGCCCAAATCAACACAAGGAAAGATTGTGAATCTTTTTGACAAAATGCTCATAGAATTATTCATTATAATTAAATGTTTCATATATTATAAGGAAGTATTTAATAAGATCATGGTAAACAACACAAATTATATATTGGTTCTTATTGCATATTTCTCTTACAACTAAAGTTCTGAATTGTCGTTAAGAGAAGTAGTGCATTATTATCTTGATTCTTTTTAAAGCATTCAATTATTTCCTTAGATTAGTTGGAATGAAGTTGTCATGTGATTTCTAGTTTCATGTTTGCAACATAGTAGTAATTTTTAAGAGGTTTTGCATTCTTTATTTCTTGAATCTCTTTCTTTTGAATGGGGCCTACAATCCCTTGTCCCGTGGACAATTGAGGAAGACTTACTGCAGGAGTCAACTCAACCTAGAAGAGGAGCCAAAAGTAGATTCCCAGAGTGTGTTTACTTTGCTTTAAAGAGTCTTTTTTATTTTTCATGAATGATGCTCCTTTTGAATTTATTGCAAGAGTTTGGTTTTTGTTTAACAGATCCCCGAGGTCATATTCTGGCATATATTGTGCTACGCCTCTAATTTTACTTACCTGGATTGACAAATTAAATGTTGGTGTAAATCTTGCTTTTATACCACCCAATATTTTGGTGTTGTTGCCAGGGAGGCGTTGTAGGATAAGGCCTCAACAATTTGTCATGCCTTTCCCTTTCCTTCGCAATTGAATTTATAGATTAATGAGATTCCCCTTGCTTGTTGAAGCATACTGGATGACATTCCCAGATAGTTCATAAGCCAAGTTTTCCTTTCTACAAATGAGTTATTTCCTTTACTGCAAAGCGTGATGCCTTTTTTGTTTCTTTTACTGCAATTTAGTTTTTATGAGTAATTTTTCTTTCTACAAAGTGTGATGCTTGATTTACTGCAATTGAGTTTTTGAGCAATTTCTTTTACTGCAAAGTGTGTTACTTTTTTCTGCAATAGAGGTTATTTAATTTCCGCAAGTGTGATTTCCTTAGTTTATAATCTTGGTTTTTTATTTTTACTGAAATGGATCTTTTGAGTTCTTCAGGTGCTAAAAGAACCTGTTGCTCTCAATCCAGGTGCTGACAAGACTTTCTAGCTAGCAGGAAAATGCCACGAAGTGTGATGCTATTCAAAGAGCTATCTCAAATTCTGGCAGAAGCTAGGGTCTCTGCTTCATAGAAAGAACACATCTTGGCATCAATTGGAAATCGATCTGCTCCTCTAGGAGAAGAGAATCATGAAGAACCAGAAGATATTCCTAGGGAGACCAAGAAGCTATGGATCATGCTTGATGAGGAGAAGCCATCAGAAGCAGATATTGAAGAACACCAACCTGATCCAGCCTGCACTTTAGAGGATGAACAAAGAAGATTGGAGGATTTGCATGATGTACCAGATGTTTTCCATGAATCAAATAACCAAGAGTATATGGATCCCATAGAATCTTGGTTTCAGATGATTGTCAGTATTCATCCCTCCCTTATCATTCAACAATTTGTAGCATCACATCAATTAATGCAGCTAGTACCTCATGTTCTAGTATTTTCTCGCATATACTTTCTAAATTTGAACATGACTATGATTTTCCTCTTGTTGTGCACTTGGTTGCATTGGAAGTCCTCTTATACTTAAAAGAGAGTCTTCAGCTTCTTAGGGTAGAGTAGGGTAGAAGAATAAAGAAATGCCATGAATAAAGTTGTTACAACAATGCAATTGGGGTTTTGACTTTCAAAGCATAGCCACTAAAACTACTTTTGATCTACATTGGTTGTTAACACACACATTTGTGACAAATCTTGTTGAGTATGATTCACTTTAATACCTCATGATTTTGTAAAAGTAGCCATGATTAACCACTCTAATGAAGTTTTCATTTGAGATATATATATTTTTCTCAATTTCCTTTAGAAGGTACTATTGGAGAGCCCCCTATGGTGGACCACTCTTGTACATATCATAATAAGCTATTCATGAGAACACTAGCATTATTAACTTAAAGAATCTTTCAGTCATTATTTGGGATATTTTTAATAAGTCTTTAGGGTAGAGGAACTAGCTAGTAATGATTATTCATTAAAAACTTTTAGCGCCATCTCATACTCTTAAGGAGTAGATCTGTCTCCCCAATTATTAGGTAACCTTTGAAGTTAACTACAATCAGAATTTATAAAAGATTTAGTGGAGGATAGGAGGTCTCATGATGAGCTGACCTATCACAATCATGGGACCCAACTTGCATGACATTACTGTGCTAGTCACCAAGCCAGAGTAATGGCTTTCAGCTGAAACACTGGAAGACAATAGGTCTCATCACGAGTTGGCCTATTCATCCATGTTACTTCTTGTGAGTGGCACTGCCATCAACTGGTTACCTAGCCAGGACAGTGGCCTTCATCTAATTTTTAAATTAAATAAGATAACTTTGAATCTATATCTAGTAAGTGGGACATAGGCATTTCATTGGGTTAAAAGACATCCCTGGCGAGGTTATAGACATTTGCAGCAGCAGGGCCATGTCTGTGGTATTAAAGTTAATTGCATACTATGATTTACTTAGTTGTATTTCTCTTTCCATAAAACTCATAATTTTATTTCTTGGATAATGGTTTTAATATCATTTGAGCAAGATGCTTTGAGTTCTATCTTTCAAAAATTAGGAATCGTTAATGATGTGGTACCCTTAGTGAAGGTAATTCTTTGTACTGAATTAAGAAGAAATTCTTTTTTTTGCATCCGGATGACAACAAAATTTAGAGTGCTCAATTTGTTGATTGGTCCAGGAAGGTGTCATTTTGCTCTATTTTTATCTCCCTTTTTTGGTATCATAATTCGCTTAATTTTTATGGTATTTAGAGTGATGAAATACTCAGCGATGATTACTCACTAGGTGTTGATGGAAAACAATGTCTATTGATTGTGATTGCCTCTAAATAAACACTATGTGACCTAGGTACATGATTGTTGTATTAGGTCCAGGAATCTTATGGTAATTTTCTTGAAATTGCACCTTTTCAACAAAGATTTGATTTTTATCATGATTGTTAATGAGACTCTGGACAGAAATAAGAGCTCTGAAATCTATGACAAGCAGGGAATTCATTTGAAACAGGACAACAGGTATGTGATGTCTATCATAAAGACGCAATACTCTTTTTCCATAATGTATGGTACAAAGCATTACTTTCATGTACCCGATATTGTTGCAATTTTATCACTCCTGCACTCGATACTTTCATAAGGGATGTAACATGGTTTTAGTTGGCACTGTAATAGTGATGTTGCAGACATAATGAATGCTTAAAAAATGATGACATACCATGATATCTTCATATTTCCTTGCTAAAATTTCCATAAAGACAGATCTTTATTTAAGCAAATTACAATTTTTTTAAATTTGGAACCAACCATGTCATTTGTTAGCTCACAATTGCATATAGAAAAAATGTGAATTATAACAAAAAAATAAAAATCAAACTATAATAATTTCCTTTAAAGAAAAATAAATTAAATACAAATTACTTAAAATAACTTTGAAATCCTAATTTTTGTTTTACACTCTACAAATATTTTTTCAATCAAAAATTCTTCGATCTTACAAAATCCATATCACATTTTCTACATGTTAAAATGAAATGAGTAACTGAAACCTTACATCTTTAGAAAATATACTTTTAGTATAATTTACATTTTCAAATATGAGTAGTAGCTTTAATTTTCAAAATTCATCTTAAAATTGGTATTTGAAATTTGATTAACTAAAAAATTAAAAAATAGAGGTAAGGTAAAATTAAGAAGTTATAAATCAACATGATAAAATGAGAAATAAAAACTATATATATATCTATATATCTATCTATATATATATATATATATATATATATATATATATATATATATAGATATATATATATATATAAAGTGATCATCTCGATATGTTCGAAAACGTGGAAAAAGGAAATAATAGTTATAAAAAAAGATCCTAATGTTACATTCAAAGATTAGGATAAAATTAAGGCATTCAAATCTTTCTACCAATATATTACTGTATTTTTCCTATTGTGCCAATTTTCCTCTTTTACATCCGAAAACCCTCAGCGGAGTTTCCACAAAAAGACAAATCATTGGAATGTTTATTTCTTAGTAAAATTTCTATAAAAGAAAGTTCCCTTAATGAAGTTTCCATGTTTTAACTTGAAGAAGTAATGAAAACTGTGATATCTAGTGAAGAAATTTGATTTTATATAGTAATTTAATATGTCTCTCTGAATAGAAGCCTGATTTTACATGCTATTGTATTATAGTTTTTCTCAAAAGGAAAGATTATTATTCTTGAGTGAGATATGGAAGTATGTTAATGCTATCATTTTAATATACTCTTGCTATTTGGGTTTGTTTTCATGGTCAAAGTGAGTTAGATCACTTCTTGACGGGGAAAAGAGTTTTTTGGCGATAAGTCATTAGAAATGTTATTTGATATTTGGTTTATTCTATTGGTATTGGTACCATTTTTATGGAATAATAGATGATTAATTAAATATTTTTGGATAGTCTTCATATTTCTTTTTGAAATGGATTAAAGTTTTAATTTAGAATTTGTATTTGTCATCCTGAAGTGTTTGATTTAGAATTTATTATTTAAAGTAGAATTGGATATTAAAATATTTTTTTCATAGTCTATTAAATTGGAAACTAGACTAATAGTAGGGTTGTTGCACGTGTTTTTTTGCGGTTTCTACCACACTTATCTCAAAGGTAGCAAGGCTTTCTCTCTAAAATATTTATGTGGTGTTGTAGCTCTCTAAAGCATATCCGGTTCAACTCCTTTGCATTGTATTTTTAAAACTTAAGAATAATGATGAATACATGACTATGAGGAGAATAGAGCACATCAAATGAAAATATTTCTAATACAATCTGTAGTCATATTTTCACCTGTTAGTAAATTTAGATGAAAATAACTTTCATGTAAAGACCATTTAAATTTTTTACTTTTAGCTTCTCTGATTCAAACATTGCACCAAACAATTAGAATATAGCGTACCCAAAAAGTGACCCACAAATTCAGAAACACTCCTCATGTAATTTTAGATGAGGACCATCACACAGTTAAGCTTGAGTTTTCAGATGAGAAATTACTATGTTTTGGAGCATTAAACATATTATAGTGAATATTAAAAAGCTTGTGTAGTTTGAAAATTTTTAAAGATTTTTGAATTTAAAAGTTAAATATCGACCAAATTTATGTCCCTTCGAAGGATGTGGTTTCCGTGGATAATTTCTTTGTTCACTTCACACGATGTGGTTTCCATGGATATTTAACTTTGAAATTCAAATTTCAAGCTATTTTCAAGATGTAAATTTTAAAGTATAAAATACTCATCTAGTGTTTTAAGTATAAAACTAATTGACTTTTCCAATGACACATATCATTTAACAATGTAAACTTTGATACGGGAACTATAAACTCAAAACGGGAACTCTCACCAAAAACCCTCGAAAAAACATCAAAAACAATGCTAAAAACGAAAAGTGTGTATACTGGAACAATGGTTTTTTTTTAGGGTAAATTTTGAACATTTTTTAAAAATGGCAGTGAAAACAAAATTTTCGTGAAAAAAAAACCTTGAAAATGAAAAGTGTTGATACTGGAACGACGATTTTTTCTAGGGTTAATTTTCAACATTTTTAAAAAATCCTCGTAAAAATGAATTTGTATAAAACAAATTACATGACTAAATGAATCAAAATTTCATTATTTGTATACTGAATGAAACATACATTATATCTCTAATTTAATGTTGCATTTTAGATATTCTAAACAATAAAAATTATCATAATTAAGACATATAATCCAACAACATAAAAATGACTCATAAATTTTGATTTAACACCATATGGAAATCAAAAATTTTATTTCAAGATATGATGTAAACATCAGTTATATAAACTGTCTTAGACAACTATTCAAAATCACTAATATTTTCTTGCACACCATCAAAATTCACATCTTCAGATGAATGACTGGATGCAGACGAAGATGTTCCATATTCTTCTCTTTCATCAACTAGTGCCCCGTCTGAGTCCACATGCATGCCCACCATTTCAGGTTTCAAAATTCGTCTAGATCTACAACTGGTTTTAGTAGACTTCCACCTCAACATTGTTCCTTCTGGTAACAACCTTTTAAGAATCTCTATCGTCTTGAAGCGAAGAGTTCCTCTCTTTGTTAAATTGAATTCATAAACAATTATGTCAGCATCCTCTAATTTTAAGATGTTTGTGCGGCGATGATTTATATTTGTACCCTTTATTTTTCTCTTTCTGCCATTTTTTTTGTCAACTACCATCTCTAGCTTATACAAACCATTGAATGGGTGTGTATATGTGGCATACCAATGTACTTCAACACCTGTAACATCCTCATTTTCTATAAATACCTTTATAAACTTAGCAACCAAAAATGGATATCCATTGGGATCTCTATCTGCTAGAACTGCGATCATGCAACCCTCCTTAATATCTTGTATTGAACCCATGTAAAGGTCTTCCATGGCTTCAAATTGTGCATGAGATCTTCTAGAACCAATATACATCTCTCCTTCCTCTGCCTGTGAAGAATTAATAATACCTTGAGATTTTTGTTGTTCAACAACGTTTATTTCCTCATGTTCATTTGACACATTTTGTGGCAAAATAAATGGATTTTTCAAAGGTATATCTTCATTTGTTGCTTTTGAAATGATATCACTTTGATTATTGAAAAATGACTCCCACCAAACTGAATCAGCAATGTCAAAGTACTCATATGTATATCTATGACATTTTTTAATTTCTTCTAGGCAATCAGAATAATTTATATCTCTATTATGTCTGCGTGTATTATGAACTTCACCAACTGATTGTAATAACAATATTTTTGATGCAAATATTGGACGATTTGGAATGAACTTCAAACATTCCAAAACTGATGACGGTCCCCATTCTGCAGTAGTTGAATACTCCTTGCCCCATATTAGTGTTTTCCCATCAATTTTTTTGATAAAAAATTGATGTTGGAAGCTAATGTCATTAAGTTGTTCAATGCATTTCTCCTCACCATGCGATCTCAGAATAAACCTTTTCATGTCAACAATTTCTTCCAACACATCAAAAGTAGGCTCTGGCATGTATGATTTCTTAATACATTCAATTATTGATGGCAAGCTCCCAACTTCCTTCCTCCTCAATGTAACTGAAAAACGACTAAACATCTGATCAATATGGTCATGAGTTTGCCCAACAAGAAGGAAACCAACCTTTACCTTCTAAAAAATTCTCAATTCAACAAGCATGTTTAGATATCCAAAAACAACCTGATTTTTGTTTTCATGGCAAGTGTTGTCCAATTGTAGATACAAAACTTCAAGAAGATTACCATACCAATGAGAAAGCACATCATGAATTATCGTTATTGTTAGATTTGCATCATTATGAATATTTGGAGCTGAGAAGTACACCCTTCGCAACATTTTCCCATTGAAGACCATACAACCGACCAAGTGATATTGAATAAAATTTTCCTCCTGTAAATTTTTGGGTGTGCAAACAAAAGGTGGTAAAAGTGTTTTCTTTTGGTCCATACCATCAATTATCAAACCCAAATGTTTATTTGGATTATCATAACGCTTTTTTCGATGCTTGTACAAATTTTTCCTTTCACTTGTCTTTTTTCGCGATGCTCCTGGAGTTCTTTGACAATTGAATCTATACAACATGAAAGAAAACCATTAAGAAATATGTTTTCATAGTTGATGACTATACAATTTTAAAAGCTAAAGCTATGAATGCTTACCTCTTTCTAACCCTTCACATTTTCCCCTTTTTGATTTAAGAGAAGCACATGTACTACAAATCCCCATCCTTGTCTTCTTTGGAATATAGACATTGTTGAATTCTTTCTTCCGTACCTTCACAAAATATTGATATGTAATAAACCGACCATGTCCCTCAGCATCTTCTGCATATTCTTTGTATAAGTTGTAGATTTCTCGTCTTGAAAAATTATCCGGAATATGTATTGTCTCTCTATTTGGCATACACTCTCCATGCTTTGAAAAGAAATCTTTCATCCATGAAATTGTGGTATTTGATAATGGCCCAAACTGTCATTTATGATGTACTTTTGAATAAAATGTGGGATCCTTTTCACTCTTTCGCTCGGTTCTTTGCTTGTTCCTTCTCCTCACCGACAGGTCTTTGCCGCTTCTCCCTTGACCACTCCGCTTCAAAGTGTACCTGTAAAGTCAAAGCAGCATAATACCTTCAAAGTCCAGAGATCTACAACCATAAACAATATAGGACCAGATATATATTGACCACACAAATGCATATACTATCAGACATACAAGAATGTGGAGGAAAACTTGAATAGCTTTATTGATATAAATATTAGAAGAGAGGATTACAACCCATTGATCTGACCCAGTGTCATCCTCCCAGCATGAAAGCCCTTCTTCACCTCATGAAAAGCTTAGATCACCCAACACTATGATATTCCACCAGGAAACCAACAACACTTCCTTACAAGATACAAAATTCCATCCTTTGGATCTCTGGGATGAGGGATCCATATATAGATGATTGCAGGGAGGTGAGTCAACTTTTGGGGTTTTGATTAGTTTCTTCTCTCTGATAGTTCTTGATTCCACTTGGAGATTGATGATCTCTTACTCATCCCTGGGAAAATTCATAGAGGCAAGTG
This sequence comes from Pinus tabuliformis, assembly GCA_031772625.1. Taxonomy (NCBI): domain Eukaryota; kingdom Viridiplantae; phylum Streptophyta; class Pinopsida; order Pinales; family Pinaceae; genus Pinus; species Pinus tabuliformis. Next base: position 1,496,020,441 of record CM062816.1, on the reverse strand, counting down.
TCACAGGAGAAGTTTCTAGAAGATTCCATGATCATCCACCTCGCAAACTTTCTCTGCCATTTGTCCATTCTTTCCCATCGCACCCTACAGAAGGGCTTTCCAGTATGCATCGCACCTTTTACACTGGGCAGGTGAGATGCATCACACCCTTAGCACTGAGCAACCTATATGGTCTAGTTTTGACCAGTTCTGAGCAGTTTTCTGTGGAGAACTTCTGGGAGATGATGTAATCAGTTGACCTTGTTCCTTTAGGGTGTGAAGCAACACTTTTAGGGACTTAGAAGCCCTTGGTTTATGGACATTTTATGATTGGGGTTGCAGTGCCCAAAAATGTCTATAATAGTTGCCACCTAAAGCATGAGGTCGTTAATCTTTTGATGTCGGGTGAAATGCTTTATCATGAGGAGCTGAGGTTTTTCGAACTGGAAGGAAACCTGTAATAAGATACAATACAATATATTATCTTCATAACATTTTCATGATCTAGCTGAGGTGGGCATTCCCATGCTCAGCTTTATAAATTCATTTTCATGTACATAGGTCAGACAACCGTCTTGACTCTGATAGAGCCATCATCCTTTGATTCGGATGATCATATGTGCAGCAATGATGTACATTTGATGTCTTTACTTTCTTGAATATATCGCAGCCCGGATGGATGAAACTAGATCCAGGGTCTTCAAACTCGTCCAATTTTCGCCCGAAGTACAAGTCGATCCATGTGAAAAATGTTCTGGAGCCGAACATGGAAAGACATCACCTGATTACCAGCCAATGATGTAAGCTGTTAACAAGCGCGAGAGGAATCACCGATAATGATGATGACCCTCAAGGTACGACAGTACAATTCGCGTGATGTGAAAATGGGACTTCGCGTCAAGCACCACACAAAATCTCTCAGTTGAAGGTCATTGATGTAAACCTGTCGCCGAAAGTAAGAAACTTTCCATTGAGGCATGCAAGCTTCAAAGTATTGAAAGGGTTGTTCCTAGGTTGACTTCTTGGATAATGAGCTGATGTCGACAAGAAGTGACCCGTCGTAGGAGGGCCTTAATGAATCCCACATCTATGAAACGGAACGAAGCAAATGACTTTTGGAGGTGAAAATGGTCTGATGATACAAGGTTCGGGGTGGTGGTCACGAAAGAATGAAGTGTAAAGGTATTGCAGCGAATGAGACATAAGATGGGTTGATGAATTCTCTAATCGACTTCTCTTGAACATATCGGTGACACTGAAATGGATTGGCAATGTTGACCCCAAAGATGGATGGTACAGTGGACCAATGGTAATATGACCGGTGAATGGAATAACCCAACCCGACTCAGACATGGAGTGAAAGTGTCATGTTCAAGAGCGACTTTGCTACCAATAAAGTTTCTTCAAGTTTTCATCCCAATTTTTCCCCAGTTATTGCTGACCAATACCTCTTTATTTTTTATCAAGCTTGAGGAGGATAACATATGCTTGTTCTATAATTTGCCCTCCGGGCAAACCCGTCGCTATATTTTAACGAGCCTAGCGACAGTGAAACTCGTTCTTGTCTATATGGACAAGTTTGTCGCTATTGATTTTAACGAGTTTAACGAAAAAGATAACTCAGTCCTTTTCAATTTTAGAGAGTCTGAAAGGGACGTAAAGGAAAATACAATAATCTTTTTTCGTCATACAATCCCTTAAGTCAGAAAAAGTATAAAATAATACAAAGGGATGAATTTTCGATAGTTTTAACGAGCCGAACAAGACAAGCGCTCGATATTTTTGTGTAATAATCCCTCAAGTCCAAAAATATTCAAATCTAGAGGAGGGATAGCACTCTCGGTAGCTTTAACGAGCTGGAGAGGCCAACTTCTCAGCAATCTTTTCATATTTTACGAGTCAGACGAAAAGAGCTTAAAGGAGACTCGTTTTTTGAGGAACGAGTGATAATTTCGGGTAGCAGCTGATTCCAGGTAAGGTTTGGAACTTCCAATCATGGCAGTGTCACAAGGATGGCTAACAGAATCACTCATTGCAGCTATTCCTCAAAAGGGTAAACAATCAAATGGAGGCAAATGATCGGCTAAAAAAAAGTGGAGGTGATGATGAGAACACGACCAAGGCTCAAGAGCTGATAATAATGCATTCACAATGGTTATTTACCAAAGATGGGTTCATTTTTTAATGAGCTTAAACTCTGGGGGAACATTTACTCATTGCTTAGGTTTAATTTTTAACAAGCTTGAACTTCACATAAAAACTGCTCATGCTAGTCGTATAATAAGGATGTCCCATCGATAGATTCCATTTTTTATGGAGCTTGCACCTTTCGAAGCTTTGCTCCGTATCCTTTTCTTATGCAAGCTAGGAACGACCAATCCTACGAGTTTAAAGGGTTTGAGAACCTTCAAACTAAGAAAATAAATGGTCACTCTTCACTTGCATGTAAAAAGGGTTTGCATGCCCCCAGGTATAGTGAAGTAGAGTTTCGAGGTTACCCCTCAATTTTCAAACAAAACATTTTCTTTGTCAAGAAAGGCCTACCTTTTATAGGTTACCCCTCAATTTGCAAACAAAACACCTGTTCTATCAAGAAAGGCATACCTTCTAACGGAGGTATCTTATCCAATCTAATCCCATTTTCCCATACGGACAAGTGTCGGACCAGTCATATATCCTTCACCGAAACCTACTCTATACCCAGAGTTTTCCTGCCGGAGCAGACCAGGGTGCATTCCCCTTGGGTTTCAGTCATGACCCCCCAAATTACTCGCGTTCTTCAGGTGGAAAGAATGGAGATTGATGAGACATTCCTTGCATGAAAATACCATTTAGGGATGGCATTTGACTATTAGCTATGTGTGAGCTAGGGAACGAAAGCTACTCTACGAGCTGGACCACTCAGCCTTCATGTGGAAAACACATTACTCGAAAGAGTGAGGAGACAATGGCTCCCATGCAATAAATATAGTCACGCCCAAGGAGTAGATTATAGTCTAGAGGTCCTTGGACTACCATTACGTTCATATAAATGGTTTTCCTTCTCAACGTTATAGGCACATTGGGGAGGATCCCTAATGGTCGACTGGTTCCTTTGTCGAAGCCTGTCAGATTTCTCATCTCAGGCAGAAGAGATGGCAAACCAAGCGCTTTCCAAGTAGTTGAGGAAAGGATACTCACAAAAGCCCCTTCATCTATGATGGTACCAACCATGACCATTCTGTAAGCTTGTACAACGATTCAGAATGGTACATTAGCCGATAAACAGGGTCTGCCTAGTAGATTCCAATCAAAGGAAACAACTAGGTTGCTTGGAGGTGGGATCGAATAGACGGCCGGATACGACTCTGACGAACTTCCTTCCTACAGTAAAGGAACGGGTAGATTGTCCCCATGTTCATCGGAGTCCGTGTTTACGAAAATAATTTGAACGGTGTCGTTCTCATTCTCTTCAGTGACTGTATCATCTGGAGATGGACCTTCTGAAGGCAAGACCAGGTCGACCGCTGCCTTGACCTTTTGACTTTCATCTAGTGTGGATTCAGAGGGTTTATCTTCAATGATAGATGCTTCAACCGACCACAATGGCGTGTCAGTCAGATTTTCAACTAGTGATGGACTCGGCAAGAGTTTCTTGTATCCAGGAGGAAGCCGCAGTGGTGAAGCGGGACGGTTATCCAAGACTCTTTTAGCTTCATCTAGGAAGGGACAATGGTGGACGGCATGATCGCCTTTGCATAGTTTGCAAGGAAATTTACATCTTCCTTTCTGTCTAGAGACTTCATTTTCACTAGTTGATGGTGTGCTTTCAACATGATCGTCAGAGGTTGATGACACTGGATTGTGAAAACGAAGAGACCAGTCCCTTAAGATCCGAGGGATACAAGGCCAATCTCGATGATAGTAGTCCCCTTTGCAAATGACACATGGAGATTTAGGTCTAGATGGTGCCGTGTGTGGATTTTCGCTAGATGATGCATGGTTACCCCTTTTTGCCTTTGGCTCCTTCTTCTTCTTTTCCTTCTTCTCCTTCCCCTTCTTCTCCTTCTTAGTTACTTGATTTTTTGCTTTACCAGCTTCATCAAGTGAAGAGGAAGGAAGAGAGTGAGAAACAGACGAAGTAGAAGGTTGGGGGGTAACTCTAGTATCATCTAGTTGCTGACTTGCTTGTTCAGGAATTATGGTATTCTGAACGACAGAGGTCGAGAAGAGCCATATTGGCAAGCCAATTGTCAATCCTGGAAGTGACAATGTGGCCATATGGGGTGCACCAACATCTCCCCAAGAGGAGAAAGGACCAGGATTTCCTCCAAGGGGAAATCCTTGGTTGGTGGACTCCATTTTCTCTACCTAAGACCAACGAGGGAACAACGACGTTATTTCGATTAAAATAAATTTTAAACACTTTGACACAACTTGCTTTTTCAATTTTTAAGAGTTGAGAAAAAACAAAAGATGACTCTAGTCACATTCGATTTTTAATGAGCCTGAAGTGAAAAGTGCTCAGATGGACCTTTTCCTTTAAGGAGTCTGAAAAGGAATGAAAGAGACTACTCTAGAAATCTATACAGAGGGATTACCAAACCAATCGTAAAACTGCAGAATACTTTTTACAGTACGGTAGTCAATCTTCTCGAATGTTGTGTTCAATGCATTGCGATTGATAAGGCGGCAGACACGGCTTCCTAAGGATAAAGGATATAGCCTGTTGTGGTCTCCCAATATATACTCGACGATACGTGGGAGCACAAGTCCGTACTGGCACTTGTCGTCTAAAAGAGGAGGAATCACCCAACCAATAATGAAAGCGATAGTTACCAGGCTTTACAACGCTGGAATACGTCTCTAGCCTAGACTTCTAAATGTTGTGCGTTAGGTTCCAAAGCGTTTTTATGTTCATTGAATTTATTTTACAGTTGATCTTTCTTAAGAAATTTTCCTTTCAGGTTCACCGCGTGATGTAGATATACAATTCCTAAAACGCAATCTAAGATGATAAACAATCGTTTAATCTTCTTTTTTGCAATGAAAATCCTAGCTACTAAAGAAAGAGAGACGATATTCTTTCAACATAGAGCAGAGAGCACACACTAGATGCACTGTCCTAAATCAAACCAACAAGCAGTCTAAATGCAAATGCACATGCATGTATTTGTTTTAAGCCTTCTTAATGTGTGAATAACAAGAAGAATGCTAAGTACAAATCTGAATTATCTTTTCAAAGCGACAGTACTAACAAATTTCTCTTCAAAAACATAAGGAAGATAATGACGACACTTTGCGACTCTGAATTGAACTGCTTTCAACACTTGAAAAACTACTAATTCAAATCTACAAGAGTAACTATATAATCAACCATCAAGAATGATAGGATTCTTTTCTTTGACTGAAAACGACACTTGCGACACTTCCAAATCAAAAGACGACAGTTTGATTACGCTACTTTTTGCAAAAGAGAACTGTAAATGGTGCACAATACATAAAAAAATCCACAATTCTTTGTACTATGGAGGCGGAATCATGCAAAGGAAGGGAGTTTCCACAGTGGTATACTGATCATAGACAAAAAAACTCCTGAATAAAGCTGAAGAGAGTGAACAAAGAGACCAAAATCTGGAAGCAGAAGAGGTCTTATCTGATCAGTGCACCTGCAACACAAGGAAAGTGCGATGCAACACACCTACTACACATGGGAGGTGCGATGCATCCAAATTCCCAAGAGGAGAAAGTGCAATGGTCCAGGGACGAGACTTCAACTTGGTTCTTGGTCATAATTTGCAGCTTAGTTCAGGGATTTAAGCTGAGCTAATGATAGTCAGTAAATAGAAATCACAAGGGCTAATCTAATGAGGTTACTAGAGCCACCACCAGGGTAATTAGGATGTTTGCAAATCGATTGTTCAGTTTATAAACAAAACCTGGAGATAGACTGAAGCAACATTGATCTACTTTTCACTTGCATAGCAAATGCAGTTCGAAGGCTAGCTGGCTTAACTTCAGGCTCCGTCTGTAAGTTTATAAAGCAAACAAGTATAAACAAGCAAACAAGCTATTCGCTCCCCAGTGGAGTCGCCATTTTGTTATCGGGAAATCTAGTGTCTATGCAGAGCTGCTAGTCCCACTAAGATGGGTAGCTATCTTAGAAACAAACAGATTAAAGTTACTTTCGTTTTCCTTTATGAGAAGTAGATAGGAGAGGATCAAAGAATACCAACCTCGATCTTTCGCTCGATTCTTTGCTTGTTCCTTCTCCTCACTGACAGGTCTTTGCCACTTCTCCCTTGACCACTCCGCTTCAAAGAGTACCTGTAAAGTCAAAGCAGCATAATACTTTCAAAGTGCAGAGATCTATAATCATAAACAATATAGGACCAGATATATATTGACCACACAAATACATATACTATCAGACATACAAGAATGTGGAGGAAAAATTGAATAGCTTTATTGATATAAAGATTAGAAGAGAGGATTACGACCCATTGATCTGACCCAGTGTCATCCTCCTAGCATGAAAGCCCTTCTTCACCTCATGAAAATCTTAGATCACCCAACACTATGATATTCCACTAGGAAACCAACAGCACTTCCTTACAAGATACAAAATTCCAGCCTTTGGATCTCTGGGATGAGGGATCCATATATAGATGATTGCAGGGAGGTGAGTCAGCTTCTGGGATTTTGATTGGTGTCTTCTCTCTGATAGTTCTTGATTCCACTTGGAGATTGATGATCTCTTACTCATCCCTGGGCGAATTCAGAGAGGCAAGTGTCACAGGAGAAGTTTCTAGAAGATTCCATGATCATCCACCTCGCAAACTATCTCTGCCATTTGTCCATTCTCACCCATCGCACCCTACAAAAGGGCTTTCTAGTATGCATCGCACCTTTTACACTGGGCAAGTGAGATGCATCGCACCCTTAGCACTGAGCAACCTGTATGGTCCAGTTTTGACCAGTTCTGAGTAGTTTTCTGTGGAGAACTTCTGGGAGATGATGTAATCAGCTGACTTTGTTCCTTTAAGGTGTGAAGCAACACTTTTAGGGACTTAGAAGCCCTTGGTTTATGGACATTTTATGATTGGGGTTGCAGTGCCCAAAAATGTCTATAACAAAACTAGAGAGATATTGGAGTTGATTAATGAAATTTTTAGCATGTGGGAGAACATTGGCATTAAAAACTAGAAGGTTAAAAAGTATAAACCATTGATATGTGGCAACAGTAAATCAGGTCCTGAAATGAAGCAGCTTCCAGAAGATATGACTATCACACCTTGGAGAGAATTGCAAGGAGTGAAGGATGAAAAACTTGTCAAAGTAATATTATCTAATGTGAGGTCAGGGGAATTGTTATTGGAGGAAATGTCTGCGGAATTTCAAAAGTAAGTTTGTTGAATTATTTTTATTTATTTCTAGATTATAATTTTCTTTTAAATATAACATATTGTTCTTGGTAGTATTCGTTATACATATCATTATATTAACTTTTTTGACTTTATCTATGCAATCACAATGTTTACATGAAAATTCAAGAACAAATGGTTAAATTGTTGAATGAAGATAATTGGGATGATGTTGTACGCAACTATCCAGATTCAAGTTCTACATCAACATTAAGAAAATTTATCTTGCATTTAAAAATGTATGTTGATTTATACATTCATTTTTATTCATCTGTATACTATTTTTAATTTATAGCATACACATATATTTGTTTATTTTATAAAAGATGAAAAAGGATGAAAATGGAGCACCAAATAGTTTCTGAACCTTTATTGAAAAAATAGAGATCGAAAGACTGAATAAGCAACGTCTTAAGAATGTTGAACTTGATCCAACTCTTACTCATTTCATTTGGAATAGGCTAAACACTATTCAATATCAAATAATACAAGGTGATTGTGAAGACATTGCTAAACTCATACCTAAAAGGGATTATGCCCTAGTTATTGCAGATATTCTCCATGGTTTCAATATTCCAAAACATTGATTATGATAGTGACCGTTATAGTTATAAAGCTCTTAGTAAAGTGGTTGTGGGATTTCTACAAGTCACGTCATCACCATTATGGAGATTTGTGACATTTCATTCAGACACACAATTGGCAATGTTATTGTCAAGCTTCAAGGGGAAAACAAATTCAAGGATGCAGCTTACATGGTAAGACATTTAAAATGTATATTTGATTAATGTTAAAATATTCATTTATGTAAAAGTTAATTGAAATTTTACTATTTCATGTTACATGAAAAAGTCAAATCTTCTTAACCGTGAAGATAAACCATTTATAAATGATTGTGAGTTCATCCATATTGATAGTTGGGCAAAAGATGATAGCTATATGTATATGATTTTTAATCGGGTAGATGGAAAGGGTCATAGCCAAATACTAACTTATAATGTTGTTGTAAGAAAACTAACATATGAAGACAAAGAAGCAAAAGGAGAGATAGTTAACATTTCTTAAAAACCACATTTATTGATTAACTACCTTATAGACATATGTTCGAACGAAGGAGATTGGGTTTTGGATTTATTTTCTGGCTCAGGAAAGTTTTATTAAATGGAATTGAATTTCAATATGTTATTTATTAATTTATATGTCATTGTACTAATTTACTTCATTATTTATTTTGTGCTTGATAATTAGGTACAACACTAGTATGTTGCCTTCAAAAAGGAATAAATTGCATTGCCATTAAAAAAGTTCCAATACAATGCAATTTTATTCAGCAAAGAATTAATTCTCTTCAATTTCTTCCATATGCAATGCAAGAAATTGGGTTGAAGAAAGAGGACTTTAGTGAATCACGTGTGGCAAAAAAGGCAAAGGAACCCCAATCACCATTACACGGAATGATTGGAAAGGCATACATTGGGAGATTCACAGACATCAAAGATCCATTAGAGGAGGAAAATGAGAAAAATGAAGTAGACAATACTGTGGAAGAAGATAATGATGAAACTCCAGAGGACAAAGAGTTTGGATTACGTGGCATTGTTGATTAAATTTAAGTTATTCTTGGAAATCAAACTCATTTTTGGAAACTATTAATTAGTTATACTTGTAATGTTTTGACTTTGACATTTTATGAGAAGAATAAGCACTCAATTAAGGTTGTTATGTGTTCAATATTTGTATTATGTATTTTCGCATTAATTTTTATGTTAGTCATTATTTTTTGAAAAAAAATAGTGATTATTATTATTTTTTGACATGAAATTCATAAGAAAAACTATTATTTAACCATTTTTAGTGAAAATTTTCCTATAAAAATTGTGATTTTGACATGTCATCTCTAGCAAAAAATTATCAAAACGTGTAGTTTTTTAGTTATATTTATGTTAAAAATGGTTATTTTTTGGTCAATTGTTAAAAATTATTGTTTTTTATAGACAATTGTTTCATTTGGATTGAAATATTACTTAATGATGTATAAATATGTAGAATATCGAGAATCCAAAATATCGACCTTCTTCTTTAAATATGCAAAACAATAAAAACCTCACTACAAAAAAAAAAGAAGCAAGAAAATATGAAGAAGAAGACCACTTCAAAGATTATTAAATTTAGAAAATAATTATTTACATTTCATACATTAGAAAATTTAACGTCAAAAAATAGGTCTTTTAAAAAAATGGTCTGATGCAGAATTACCACTTTTTAAAATCAACATGAAAATCACTACCATTCTATAACATAATGTACATAAAAAAAAAAAAGTGTCAAAAACTATGCTCTAAAAAAGACATGTGTGTTCTACATCACCCCTTTTCAAAATCGAGTCACTTTTTTGCTATCTCTACAAAACAGGTAACAGTATCAGTTCCCGTTTCAAAGTTTACATTGTTATTTTTTTTTAAATTTATGAGAAACTCACTTGGGTTATATGTCTTGTAAACTTGTTCAAAATGGAAACAACTTCTAACTCTTGAAGTGCAAGATCCACAAAAACAAATACTTTCTTCTTTTGATTTGGATTGGAGTATGATTGGAGGTAACAATGTGACTTGGATCAAATCAAATATATATAATGAGTTTTTGATTGGGGAGAGCAAAAAACCAATGTATACAACAAGCTTTCGAAAAAAATAGCAGAAAAACAAAATAAGAAAATACTGGAAATCAAAAATATAGATTTGACACCCCATTGGAATTTATAATGTAAGAATTTTGTTACTACTTAATTTTTTTAAAATGAATTTGTTTTAAATCCAATTTTTTTCATGTTAATATCTTCTTATTTCTTGTAGGTTTTGGTGTTCATATGGGCTAGAAGAATCAAGAGCAGCGAAAATGGGTCACAAAGATGTTGGGTTATGACTTTGAAATCATCTACAAAAAAGGGGAGCAGAATGTTGTGGCAAATGCACTCTCAAGAAAGGATGAGGATGTGGAAGTGTTGCTTTGCACCATTTCTATAATCCAGGATAAATGAAGCAAGTGATGAATAGAAGAATGACGAAGAAGTGTGGGCAGTCATTCAAAATTTACAACAATATCCCAGTACATCTGATACATTTAGCTAGAAAAATGATTCGTTATGGTACAAAGATTGTTTATACCTATGTAAGAATTCTGAACTCAAAAAAAGGATTCTTATGGAATTGCACACCTCTCCCTTAGGAGGGCACTCAGGATTTTTAAAAACTTACCACAGGGTTAAGAAGGATATTTTTTGGATGGCCTTAAATCGGATATTCAAAAGTTTGTGGTGGAATGTTTGGTTTGCCAACAAAATAAAGTTGAAACAATTAAGGCCCCGAGTCTATTACAACGTTTATCCATTCCAAGCCAACATTGGGGGGAGGTTTCAATGGATTTTATCACAGGTTTACCCAAGTCCGAAGGAAAGATTGTTGTTATGGTGGTAGCTGACAAACTTACCAAGTATGCACACTTTTGTGCATGATGCATCCATTTAAAGCAAGTACGTTTTCTACTACATTTATGGAAACAATTCAGAAGCTACATGGAAACCCAAAGATTATTGTAAGTGACAGAGATCCCATTTTCACTGGAAATTTTTGGACATAATTATTTTCTTGTCTTGGTACTCAGTTAGCTCATAGCTCATCTTATCATCCTCAATCTAATGGGAAAACTAAGATAGTAAACAAATGTTTGGAAGGATATCTTCGTTGCTTTGTATCTGATAAACAGACATAATGGGTTAAATGGTTACCTCTGACTGAATGGTGGTATAACACTTCCTTCCATACTGCAGCAAAAATGACCCCATTTATGGCACTTTATGGATATCATCCACCGTCCATCACATCATATTTAAGGGAAAATTCTAATGTTCAAGTACTGGAAGATCACATCAAGCATCAACAACAAGTTCTCCAAATCTTAAAGGATAACCTCACTTTGGCGCAGAATAGAATGAAACAATAGGTAGATCAATATCACAATGAAAGAAGTTTTGATGTAGGTGACTAGGTATTCCTACAACTACAACCATATAAACAAATGTCCCTCAAGCAAGCTAAGAAGGATAATAATTTATCACGAAAGTATTATGGTCCGTAAAAGGTGTTGCAAAAGATTGGTACTATGGCATACAAATTGGAGCTTCCTTCAGCTTCCCGAGTGCACCCAATTTTCCATGTTTCACGCTTAAAGAAGGTTGTAGGTGACAAACTCCCAGTTCAAACAATATTGCCAAAACTTGATGTTGAAGGAAAAATCATATTGGAACCTGAAGAAATCACAGAAACAAGAACTCGACAGCTCCAAAATCGATCAATTTCGGAGTATCTCATCAAGTGGAAGAACTTACCCGCTGAAGATTCCACATGGGAGGGTGATAATTTTATACAGAAGCATCCAGAACTACTCAAACTTTGAGGACAACACTTTTTTGAAGGATAGGGGCATGTTAGGTCCCTATAATACTAGTGATTCCCCCATTACTATTGTCATTGTAGCCCTTATTGTTATTGTTGTGCTCTTATATTATTATTGTTATGTCGGCGTTGATTATATTGTGACCAATTAGACTCCTATATATAGAAAGTAGGTTTTTTCATTTGTATCATCCAATAATTGTTCATTTGTGTAATGTAAAGGAGTTTGCCCCCTCGAAGAGACTGATTTTCAAGGCGTTGATCTATCTTTTCTTCTATTTTGTGAGTTGGTTGTATAACAGTAGGTATTATAGACTACTTTGTCATTACAAAAAATAAGGTCATTATGAGTTTTGATGTCATATTATAAATTAAACCTTAATTTGTTACATCGATAGATTTTTTCTCTCCCTAATGTTTGGAGGTAGCTTTGCTCTTGTAAAGCTATTTAAGGTTCTCATTTTCTTAATAACAATTCAATTTAACATTTAATCTATACAAACTCATATCATGAGTGGGATTTCCCATATCATTGTGAAATGCCACAAAAAATAATGTAGACAAAGTCTCATTCTATACTTACTTATTTCAATGAGTTTCGTTTCATATTCCTAATAATTGTAGATAATTTACCAAATATTTATTCTTGAAATGAATCTCCCTTAATTTTGTAATATCATTAAAAGTTTATATTTTTCTTCCATATCTTGTAACCTAGTTTCCAACATTTATGTGTTTCTTCTTGCATTGAGTATTATATTTATATAAGTATCTCTTTTTTTAGCAACCCTATATCCTAAAGATTCCATGGTACATTTTTGTTCTCAATAATAGGCTTAGTGTTTGTTAAGTTGGGATTTCAATATCTTGAAATACTAATCCAAAACCTTGGTGTTTTAGTTAGAGCCCATTTTCTCTTAAAAATATTATTGGCTAGAATACTCAATGATTCTACTAACCCCTATTTAAATTGATTACAATTTTGTTAAATTTTGAACCAATCATGTCATTTGTTAGTTCACAATTGCACATAGAAAAATGTGAATTTTAACAATAAATTCAAACTATAATAATTTCCTTTAAAGAAAAATAAATTAAATAAAAATTACTTGAAATAAATTTGAAATCCTAATTTTTTTTAACACTCTACAAGTATTTTTTCAATCAAATTTCTCTGACCTTAAAAAGGCCATATCCCATTCTCTATATGTCAAAACACAATGAGTAACTGAAATCATACATCCTTGGAAAATATACTTTTAGTATAATTTACATTTTGCAATGGTCTAGAAAATCATAAATGCATAATGTCATGATAATATTGCTTTAACATTAATAATAAAAAAATCTTCTACTTTAATCAAAATCACAATAATAATTCCATTGGGTGAAACATAAATTATTTATCAAAGCTATTGTTGCATTGTTTTTATTCAAAACAAACGAATTATTCATAATTAAAACATATATCCCAACAAACAAACATATCCAATCCTAGAGAAATGCATGGAAGACATCACAAATGAGTTCAGTGACAACATTGACATTAACCACTTTAAGGTTGGACCATCCAATTGGTCCATCTTTCCATCCAATGCAAGATGGATTTGGACATACATTTGGGTGTGAAAGGGATTTCTTAGAGAGGATGGTCATCCTTAAGCACTCATATACATCATCTAGCTCTGTATAGTTTTCTCCATAACACGAGGTTCTAGAAGGAAAAACACATTTGTTGATAAGCTTGATAGAGCTGCTACATGAGACAATGAAATAAATACAAACATGTGAAGGTAAGAAATATATACGCCAAATGTGAAGGTTAAAATCAAATGATGTATTTAAAACATGTTTTATATAAACTTACAAAGCAATGCTAGAGAATTTAGTAATTCTATGGTTGGTAATGCAGGATATAAATAACTTGTTAAAGATTACTTCAAGTGAAACAACTAAACTAAGAAGATTGACTTATGTACCAACATCTATTATGTTCATTTTTTTTTTCAAACTCTCCCATCGAAGAGAAGTTAAAAAGGAACATAAAAGTTGACCTCCACAGGGTGTATGAATGTGTGGATTGGGAGTTTCTCTCAATGATCTTGTATAAAATTGGTTTTTTGCAAAGGTACGTGAAGTGGATAATGGCTTGCTTAACATCATTATATATGGTTGTTCTCATTAACAAGATAGACTAAATGGTGGCTAAGTTTTTTTGGTCTGCTTTTTGGTGCGAAAAGAAGATCCATCTAATTTGGTTAAAGTCCATTGCCAGGTCAATTTCATGTGGAGGTTGGGGCATTATTGACAAACGAGCCTTTAACCTGACCCTTTTGGCAACAAATTTGTGGAGGTTATTTTATGATAAAGGGCTCTGGCAGAGCATAATGAAAGACAAATACTCTCTTCAATGCAGACTCGAGGAATGGATTGTTGAGGGGGAACCTTCAGCTAGCCGACATTCCAAGATTTGGGGCAGTATTAGAGTTGCCATTGTGTGGCTAAGAAGTAATCCTTGTTGGGTGGTCGGAAATGGACAAAGGTTACACATTGGTTTACATGCCATCAAGGGTTTCAGTGGATTCCACTCCCTTCCAATACAGATAATCAAAACTCTCTCCTATATGGGGATGAACACCCTTGCTAGCCTGTGGGAGAGATGTATACCTGTCTGTGTTGCTCAAAACTAGCCACATGCATGGAATATTGGTTTATAGGAGGACATGACAACTGAGTGGGAACATTATCGTAGTAGTTTATGCATGGTCAGTATCCACTTATCACTGAGTTTGGATAAGCTTGTGTGGGGGCGCCAAATGGTCAATGGAAAAATCCCTATCAAGGAGGCTACGACCACATCACTTTGACCTCTCTTCCCCTCCCATTCAAGGAATGCACCTCGCTTATTTGGAAATGGTATTCTCCCTTGAAGCTCAAATTCTTCTCTTGGATCATCATCCATTATAGAGTCCTGACTTAGAACAATATTCTCGAGAGGGTCTTTTCTAGCCTTGGATGGTGCCCTCTTTGCAGGTTGGATTTAGAGAATGGCCCACACTTATTCCTGTGTTGTCCTTTTTCCTCTGAAATATGGGAACATGTATCAATTATTTTGGGAATCCCTTCTGTTAGTAATGTACCCTTCATCCATGATTGCATACTCCTTTGGAACTTCATAATGAAGGCCTACAACACTGTCCCTCTCTATGTTCTATCGAGAATCTAGAGGATCTTTAATGCCCTTATTTTTGAAGGAAAATCTTTGAACATCAAATGAGGTTCTATAGGCATAGTGCCATTCTTCCAAGTGATTGTCCCTTGGCAACCAAAAATCCCTCGTCGATAAATCTCTTATTCGGATGTGGAGGGAATTTATCCAATATGTTTCTTTGATGGGGCTTCCTCCGATGGTGACTGTGGATGTTGGGTTTTTCTTCATTTCGGCCCAGATCTTCACTTCCATTTCTCCTGGTATGGTGGTAGAGGAGACAACTATAGGGTTGAGCTATTAGCTCTTTAGGGAAACCTACAATGTGCTTCATGGCTTCGTATTGACAAAATCTTAATCATTGGCAACTCCTTATCTACGATTGACTGGGTGAAAAGCATATGGTCTCCTGATGTCCCTGATCTCTGCAACTGGTTGCTACATATTAGGAATCTACTGCCTCTCATCCCGTAAATCTACTTCAGGCATGTCTACCGTGAACAAATTTCGGAGGAAGATTCTCTTTCCACTCTCTGCCTCTCCCTCTGCCCTGGGTTTATATTCTTTGAACTCTTTTCTGGTGGCCAGAGCAATGACAAGGGTTTTTCTGAGATATAGTTCCCTCCCCTGTGTCTGGTTTTTTTGTTTCCATTTTTGCATTGAACTTAATGGTTTTTTGTTGGTTTCCCATCTTTATGATTTCCTTCTTTTCTATTTTTAGTGATGTATCTCTTCTCTCTTTGGATTGATGACTTGAAATTTTGTCATGAGACAGATGCTGGTGGAACATACTTACTCTTGTGTTCAATCTATCTCGTAAAGAATCACGAATATGTAAAAAATTGTCTTTCTTGAATGGAAGTTCTATTTTTTTCGTCTAAAAAAAAAGATCCTTTTGTGCTATAAATTATCTTTTCTTGTACAATGTTTTATTCATGATGATTATGTTAGGTCCCTATAATACTGGTGTATTCCCTCATTGTTATTAGTGTAGCCCCCTTATTGTTATTGTTGTGCCTCATAGAATCCCACTATTCCCTCATTGTTATTAATGTAGCCCCCTTATTGTGATTGTTGTGCCCTATAGAAGCCCACTATTGTTATTGTGGTGCCCTTACATTATTATTTTTATGTCGGCTATGATTATATTGTGACCGCTTAGACTCCTATATATAGAAAGGAGGTTGTGTCATTTGAATCATCAAATAATTGTTCATTCGTGTAATGTAAAGGAGGTTTCCCCCTCGAAGAGGCTGATTTTGAAGTTGTTGATCTATCTTTTCTTCTATTTTGTGAGCTGGTTGCATAACATTTGGTATTAGAGGTTTGGATTCTAAGGTTTCGCTGCTCCAAACATGTCGTCATGGAATTTTCGCTATAACTTTTATTCTGCGATGTTTCAGAAGCTAAAACAAAAAACCCATTTGAGCTGAAATCTTGTTGAACCTCGGGTCCAAATTTCAGATCTTGTTTATCTATATTTTCAGAGATATGAGCCAAGGAAGTTAGGGTTTTTGCATGATCTTGAATTACATCCCAAATAGGTGACCCTGGGAAAACCATCATAACTTTCTCTCTGAGTATCAAATGGACATTTTGTAAGAATTTATAGAAAGAGGATGGCTCTAGTTTCATGTTTAGTGTTTTCAGGTCTGAAGGCTGAAATAACGATACATGGTACTTCGTACAATGTTTCTCTACTAAATAAGTCTATAATCAGGTCATCATGGGAGATTTGGCCTAACTCTTTCTTGAACACTACAATCTTGATCAAACCTGTGGGGTTGGAAAGAGGACTTAGAGGGCTACCCAAGACAAATTTTTAGACCTTGGAGATCTGAAATTACAGAGATAAGGCAGATTCAATATAGAGCTCCTACGAAGAAAAAAAAAGGTGTGTAGTCTTTTTTAAAATTTGCATAAGTTTGGTTTGAAAAATTAGTTTGAAGTGATTCAAAGGGCATAGTGAAGCATAATTATCAATAATTTATGCCCTAAAGAAATAAAATGGAAACACCTAGTAAGAAACCCACAAGCTCCACTATGACACATGAAGAAGAGGAAGAAATGCAGCATTATATATCAAAATTACAAGACCAAATGCAACAAATTTCGCTCTCGCAAAAAGTAACAAAAAATGAATTGGAAGCCATGATGAATGTTAAGATAGATGGTATAAAAAGGGACATGGTAGTTTTGAACGATGGTTTAAAATCATACATGGTAGCAATGATGAATGTCAAGATAGAAGGATTGAAAGAAGGTTTGACAAAGTTGCTAGAAGAAAGGCATCCCATTGGTGACAAGGAAATCCATGAAAATCATGATGAAGACAAAAGAAATATCAACCACGATTTTAGAGACTCACATGTGGGGTTTAAGAACCACAACATTCCAAAGATAGAGATGAGGAAGTTTGATGGCAAGGATCCGGTAACTTGGATACTATAGATGAAGCAATATTTTGATCTACAGGATGTGCAACCCTCACAAAAGGTACATATTGAATCTTTATATTTAGAACCCAATCAGTTTGTATGGTATAGATGGCTTTGTTCTCATAAACCACTTTTCACCTAGTCAATTTTTACAAAAGAAATGATAGCACATTATGAAGATACAAAGAGCAACACCTTCTTTAGCCAATTGATAAACCTCAA
Source organism: Pinus tabuliformis (assembly GCA_031772625.1). Lineage (NCBI taxonomy): Eukaryota > Viridiplantae > Streptophyta > Pinopsida > Pinales > Pinaceae > Pinus > Pinus tabuliformis. Next base: position 1,496,002,740 of record CM062816.1, on the reverse strand, counting down.
ACAAAAGGGTTCAATGGCGGAGCACATTGAAGACTTCCAAAAATCAAATATTAGGGTAATCGATATTCCAGAGTAGCATAGGATTGATGTCTTCATAGGGACTTTAAAAGATAACATCCAACATGAGGTTCACCTTTGGGAACCTAATTCCTTGGAGAAGGCATTTAGGGTGGCAAGAAAAGTTGAAAGCAAAATTATGGAAACAAGGTAGTCTACCAATCACAACTATAAATACGGAAGTGTTACCGGTCCTAGTCTTCCACAACCTACATGGTTGACACCACAACAATTGGAGGAAAAAAGAGAAAATGGGCTTTGTTACAGTTGTGATAGAAAATACACAAAACATCATAATTGTGCTGAGAAGAAATTATTCTACATAAATTGTGAAGAGGAGGAAGAACAGGAAAAAGAAACATCAAAATAGGAGGATATACACCAGGAATCAACCCCAGATAAATAAGAAATGAATCCAACCATATCTTTTAATGCACTGGCAAGAATTACCACTCCTCAAACTCTCAACATAGAAGGAAATATCAAGAAGAAAAAGGTAATAGTGTTGATTGATTTGGGTAGTACCCATAATTTTATTCATTGTAAGATAGTAAAGGAATTAAATTGCTTCCTATATCTAGCACCAGAGTGTCAAGTGATTGTTGAAAATGGAGTACCAATAAATTTCTCTGGAAAGTGCCATAATATCAAGCTATCTATGGGAGAATATGTATTTAATAGTCCAATTCTTTCCATTCCAATGGGTGGTGTTGATGTTGTACAAGGAGTCCAATGGTTACAATCTTTGGGTATGATAGCTTTTAATTTTCAAGAAATTTTTTTGGGAAGGAAAGGAATTTGAATTAAGGGGTATCACAGGAAACCAGGAAAGGTAATCAACTCTAATAGCATGACAAATATTCTAAATAAATAACAACGAGGCATAATTGCACAATTGTGTTCACTAGAGGTTCAAACATCGAAATAAACTATTTCTCCAAACCTCCAAAAATCCTTGGACAATCATTCCAAGGTATTTGAGACTCCCAAAGGCCTCCCACCTATTGATGATCATGATCATGCTATTCATTTGATTCCAGGAAGTGTTCCTCCAAACATCAAGCCTTACAGATATCCCTATGCCCAAAAGAGTGAAATTCAATGTATGGTTGCAGAAATGCTAGAGGCTAGTATAATTCAACCTAGTCAAAGTTATTTCTATGCTCCAGTAGTATTGGTGCACAAGAAGGATGGATCATGGCGCATGTGTCCAAATTATAGGGAGCTCAACATGCTCACTATTAAGGATAAATTTCCCATTCATGTCATTGATGAATTATTGGATGAATTGCATGGAGAAATTTACTTCACCAAGTTGGATATTTGTTCAGGATATTATTAAATAAGAATGAAGATTGAAGACATTCCGAAAACAACATTTATAACTCATGAAGGTCATTATGAATTTTTGGTCATGCCTTTTGTCCTTACCAATTCACCTTCTACATTTCAAGGTTTGATGAATTTCATTTTCAAACCCACCCTTAGAAAATTTGTGTTAGTATTTTTTGATGATATACTAATCTACAACAATTCTTGGAAGGATCATGTTGACCATGTTGACAGGGTGCTCAAGCTATTAGAGAAGAATCAATTATATGAAAAAACCTCCAAATATTTCTTTGGAGTACGAGAGGTGGAATATCTGGGTCATATTGTATCTCATGAGGGTATTAAGGTAGACCCTAACAAAATTAAAGGCATTAAGGAATGGAAAATCCCCACATCCATAAAGCATCTGCGAGGATTTCTCAGGTTGATAGGGTATTACCGCAAGTTTCTTAAGAATTATGGGAGAATAGTAGCACCTCTAACAACATTACTGAAGAAAGATGCATTTTCTTGGACTGCAGAAGCAACTAAGGCCTTTGAGCATCTTAAACAGACAATGTGCCAAGCACCGGTCTTAGCTATGCCAAACTTCACAAAAACCTTTATTGTGGAATGTGATGCCTCAGGAAATGGAATTGGTGTTGTTTTAATGCAAGAAGGAAGACCCATTTCTTTTGAAAGTTGTCCAATCAAAGGAAAGTATTTATTCAAAGCTATTTATGAGAAGGAAATGTTAGAAATACTACATGCACTTAAGAAATGGTGACCTTACCTAATGGGAAGGCACTTCAAGGTAAAAACGGATCATGATAGTCTTAAATATTTTTTAGAACAAATATTATCTTCAAAAGAGCAGTAAAAATGGGTCACAAAGATGTTGGGTTATGACTTTGAAATCATCTACAAAAAAGGGAAGAAAAATGTTGTTTTGGATGCACTCTCAAGAAAGGATGAGGATGTGGAAGCATTGCTTTGTGCCATTTCTATTATCCAACCAGATTGGATAACTGAAGCGAGTGATGAATGGAAGAATGACGAAGAAGTGTGGGCACTCATTCAAAAGTTGCAGCAAGATCCTCTTATATTTGATACATTTAGCTGGAAAAATTATCCATTATGGTACAAAGATCAATTATACCTTTGCAAGAATTCCCAACTCAAACAAAATATTCTTCTGGAATTGCACACCTCTCCCTTAGGAGGGCACTCAAGATTTTTAAAAACTTACCACAGGATTAAGAAGGAATTTTTTTGGGATGGCCTTAAATCTGATATTCAAAAGTTTGTGGCAGAATGTTTGGTTTGTCAACAAAATAAAGTTGAGACAATTAAGACACCAGGTTTGCTACAACCATTATCCATTCCAAGTCAACATTGGGAGGAGGTTTCGATGGATTTTATCACAGGTTTAGCCAAGTCCGAAGGAAGGTGTATCATCATGGCGTTAGTTGATAGACTTACCAAGTATGCACACTTTTTTGCATTATCTCATCCATTTAAAGTCAGTACAGTTGCTACTGAATTTATGGAAACAATTCAAAAGCTACATGGAAACCCAAAGATTATTGTAAGTGACAGAGATCCTATTTTCATTGGAAATTTTTGGACAAAATTATTTTCTTGTCTCGGTACTCAATTAGTTCATAGTTCATCTTATCATCGTCAATTAGATGGGGAAACTGAGATAATAAACAAATGTTTGGAAGGATATCTCCGTTGCTTTGTATTTGATAAACAAACACAATGGGTCAAGTGGTTACCTCTGGTTGAATGGTGGTATAACACTTCCTTCCATACTGTAGCAAAAATGACCCCATTTATGGCACTTTATGGATATCATCCACCGTTAATCACATCATCTTTAAGAGAAAATTTTAAGGTTCAAGCAATGAAAGATCACATACAGCATCAACAACAAATTCTCCAACTCTTAAAGGATAACCTCACTTTGGCGCAAAGTAGAATGAAACAATAGGCAAATCAACATCGCAGCGAAAGAAGTTTTGATGTAGGTGACTCGGTATTTTTATGGCTACAACCATACAAACAAATGTCCCTCAAGCAAGCTAAGAAGGATAATAAATTATCACCAAAGTATTATGGTCCTTACAAGGTGTTGCAAAAGATTGGTACTATGGCATACAAATTGGAGCTTCCTACATCTTCCCAAGTGCACCCAGTTTTCCATGTTTCATGCTTAAAGAAGGTTATAAGTGACAAGCTCCCAGTTCAAACAATATTTCCAGAACTTGACGAGGAAGGAAAAATTATATTGGAACCTGAAGTAGTCATGGAAACAAGAACTTGACAGCTATGCAATCAATCAATTTCAGAGTATCTCATCAAGTGGAATAACCTACCCGCCGAAGATTCCACATGGGAGGATGAGAATTTTATACAAAAGCATCCAGAACTACTCAAGTGTTGAGGAAAACACTTTTTTTGAAGCAGAGGGGCATGTTATGTCCCTATAATACTAGTGTATTCCCTCATTGTTGTTAGTGTAGCCCCCTTATTTTTATTGTTGTGCTTGATAGAAGCCCACTATTGTTATTGTGGTTCCCTTACATTATTATTGTTATGTCGGCTCTAATTATATTGTGACCCCTTAGACTCCTATATATAGAAAGGAGGTTGTGTCATTTGAATCATAAAATAATTGTTCATTTGTGTAATGTAAAGGAGGCTTCCCCCTCGAAGAGGTTGATTTTGAAGTCGTTTATCTATCTTTTCTTCTATTTTGTGAGCTGGTTGCATAACATATTACCATAAAATATTTGAGGATTGTATCCAAAATGATAGTTTGATTCAAGATCTCTAATACAACTCTTTATTTTGATTCCCTCAATGCTTAATGACATTAGAATCATTTTGGAAAACTTTTTAAAGTATGATGTAAATGATTCATTAAGAATTGTTCATGTATGCAAACAATTATATCAATATTGACTTTTGTAAAAGTCTTCCAAACTAAATGATGCTAAAACATGAAAATTTTAAACAAATTTAATACTTGGATCATGAAATTTATTTTTAATTGTGTCGTAAGGCGTCCCCTCTAAGAATAACACCCCTCCCATTCCACCAGTAACTTTGTGTGCCTTTGATTTAGGTGTTAGACGATGGAAATAACCTCTGCCATCAGATTGAAAACTAGTATGAGTCTGTTACGATTCTTTATCTGATAGTTAAAACTTGTTATATGATAGTGTGATAGAATTAGGGTACCAAGATTCATCCACACAAACCAGTGTTCATCGGGCATCCTCGGATAGACGATAAACTCTCACAGTGTGGAAAAACATCTCTTGTTTTCAGTAGAAATAGTTGTACTATTTTTTACTCGAGTAGTAACCTTATTTTTAGAGTGAAATTTCATGCTTGTGGGATCGCTATGAGAACGCTATGAGGGATCAGCAGGTCTGGTGTTGGGATCTTTTGTTGTCTAGGTTTAAACTAGCGCCAAATAATTTCAAGTTTTTTTCTTTGGTGGCTGGAGATTATTTTACCTACGGTGTCTCGGCTTGACTCATGGGTTGCAGATGGTTTGTTGGGGATAAAATTATCCTACAAATGTTCCAATGGTTGTAGCACCTGAAATTTGCAAAACTCGGCAGTATGAGGACATATCTTATGAATATTCGTCATCGTCTCTGGTGTATGAGATTATTTTTTAGAGGTAGTTAAAGGTTTGTGAAAGATTAACCTTTAGTCATCCTAATAAATTATTTAACTTTTTATCCCAAATGATTGATAACCTTTTGTTAGGATATTCCGACACATAGGAAATAGTTAAGTATAACTTGGTCTAGTATAGAGTTAGGTAAAGTGTGTTTCTTTACTATGTACATTTTGTAACTTACAATCCGACGGTCACGATATGTATTGATCCAACGGTTCATTCTCTCCTCGGTATTATCGACACTTGATCCGTGGCTTAACACCTGATTTTTCCATGATCTCTATTTAAAGAGCATGGAGGGTCATTTGTAGGTTAACCGTCCATGAGAGAAGCTTATGTAAATTTTCATTCTTTTATTAATAAATTTCCTGAAGTGGCCGCATTGGCTCAAGCCATGGACTGTTTCCCTCTTTGAGGGTTTTAACCACGTCAAAAGTACTGGTGTATTGGTCTGTGATCTGTTTGTGAGCGGTGTCCTTTGGTGTTCTGTCTGAGGGACTTACCCTATAAATTCCTACATGGTATCAGAGCTATTTGAGGGCTGCGTCCGTTGGTGATCCAAATCTGAAGCCGGTAGAACTCCATCCGACTACCGTTTCCTAGATCTACTGTTTCTGACTGCTTTTGATCCGAGAGGACTACTCTGTTGTGTTGGGAGCATCTGTTCCAGTGAGTAACCCCTTTAGTTTCACGCGAAAAGGTTTCTGGTAGCCTTAGCTGCGTCATTTTTAAGATCTGGAGGTATACAATGTTTATTTGCAGTTTACAGTTATTTCTCTCTGTTTATTTCGGTTTCAGTTTATTTAGCCTTTTTTATTACCAGATCTATACCTTTCATTTCTACGTATGCTCTTTGCCCCGCGACTCTGTGCGATCTGGGCAAATCAGAAATAGAGAGGAAGGATTTTTCTCATGCATATGCTCTTTTCCGCTGCGCCTTAGTGTGATCTCGGAAAATCAGAAACATTGAGGAAAATATTTATTTTCCGGCTAAATCTAACTTTGAGCCACAAGGTTCTTTTTTTTTGTATGTCCGTGTTGGGGTTTGTGTTTTTTGTTTTGTAGGGAAAAAGAGCTTTCTCAAAGCAAGCACACAACCCAAAGCTTCAACCCCCCCTCCTCCCTCTCTCTCTCTCTCTCAAACTTTTTGTATAGCTCACTTGGTCCAAAGCTAATTTATGAAAGTAGAGGTCTTGAGTTCAAGTCTCCTTTTTGTGGGGGCGGATGTTTCATTTCTGCACATTCCCGCACTTTGTCAGCATCTTCATCAAATTTTCTTCAAAAAGCCATAACTTCTTCATCTGGAAGCCGTTTTCAGAACTGTTTTTTTTGAAACAGCCTAATTTTTCGAGATCTTTCCATTGGAACACTTAGTTTCAAAATCTATAGCTTCAGTTTCTGTTAAAATGGAAAGTCCATGCCAAGTTATTCTTGACAGCACCAACTACTTCCAATGGTGGTCCTACATTGCGGATTTACTTAGAAGTAAAGGTCTCTACAGAATAGCCTCAGGCCAAGAAACCAAACCGAAAGATGAATATAAGGCAGCTAAATGGGAAAATAGGCAAGATCAAGCACGTGGGTTGATAGGGATGTCTATTTCTCCAGATCTTAGATTCCATATTACAGAACTTGATACTCCTAAAGAAGTAATGAAACAGATCACTAAAGTGTTTGGAATTAAAAATGAACTTAAAGCCCATCAACTTGAAAATGAGTTGCTTACATTGGACCCCAATAATTTTTTTTGCATTGAAGATTTTTTGTCCAAGCTCAAGACCCCTTAGACTTCTCTTGGAAGGTGTTAAGGTTAAGAAAGAAGATAGTAGCCTTATCTACTCCATTCTTACTAAGTTGGGACCAGCCTATTCTGTGTTTCTTTCCACCTTCCATTCTACAAGAGAAGCCTTCATTTCTCAAGGACAAGCCTACAAGTCCCCTTCCTTTGATTCCTTTTGTGATTCTTTAATAAGAGAACAAGAAAAACTCTTACACCTTGGTCTTCTTCATCTTGGAAACTCTTCTAAGAAAGCGTTAGCTGCCCAGCAGCAACCAAATTCAAAGAATCCTAAGAAGTTGTATCCTAAAAAGAATGGTCCTAAACCAAACAAGGGTCCTAAGCAATTTCAGCCTCAAAATGAAAAATCATTTCAACAAAATGATAAGACAAATAAAAACAAAGGGAAGAAGACTGATAGACATTGAAACTTTTGTAATCGAGATGGCCATTTAGAATCCAAATGCTTTAAGAAGATGGAAGCCTTGGAAGGAGCAATGAAGAAGCATAATATCCATTTGGAGCACCCTTCAACTTCAACTTCATCTCCATGAATGGCACTTTCTGCATGTGGTTGTCAAGCATCTCGGTCTAGCTATGCACTAAATGTATCTTCTTCTTCTCATTCTCATGAGTGGCTCATTGATTCTAGAGCTTCTTATCACATGGCCAAAAACAAAGCCATGTTTTCTTCTTTAAATGATTGTAACACCAAAAATATATATGTTGATGATGATAGATCTCTTAGTGTTGTAGGGACTGGAACTGTTCATATAGACAATGGTCAATTTAATGATGTATTATGTGTTCCAACCTTATCCTACAACCTTCTATCTGTATATCAGATAACTCATTCAGGTGAAGGTAAAATCATTGAATTTTCACCTCATGATGTTGTAATTAAGGACCTAAGAGATCTTAGACAGATTTTAGCTACTGGCATTGCTGATGATTCTACAAGGTTGTATAAGTTTCACAACTTTGGGTCATCAAATCTTCCCTCAGTATTTTTTGCTCATAACGATGAAGTGAGCAAACTTTGGCATGAGCGATTTGGTCACTTAAACTATCGCTCCCTTCAAAATCTATGTAAAGAAAATATGGTGACAGGTCTTCCAATGGTATCTTGTAGAGATGGTGTTTGTTCCGGATGTGTACTCGGAAAACATCATCGGGATAGTTTTGAAAAACGTGCCTCTTGGCATACCTCAGCCCCATTACAACTCGTGCATAGTGATTTATGTGGTCCACTTCCAGTTGTTTCATTCTCTGGCTACAAGTATTTCTTAACTTTCATTGATGATTTCTCCAGACGCACTTGGGTATACTTCTTAAAACTCAAGAGTGAAGTATTCAACATGTTCTTGGCCTTTAAGGCCTTTGTTGAAAAACAATCTGGACATCAAATTCTTAAGCTAAGATCTGATAATGGCAGAGAATATGTTAACAACAAATTCATCAACTTTTGCACTGAGAATGGAATTCAAATGCAACATACTATTCCATATACTCCACAACAAAATGGTGTAGCTGAAAAGAAGAATCGCACCTTAAAGGAAATGGCTAATTGTATGCTTCAATCTAAAGGACTTAATCTTAATTATTGGGCAGAAGCAATTAACTGTGCAAATTACATAATAAATCGCACTCCTACTAAGGTTTTAAAGAATATCACTACAGAAGAAGCATGGACCTCAATTAAACCAGATGTAAATCACTTTAGTGTTTTTGGAAGTGAAGCATGGGCCCATATTCCAAATGAGAAACATAAAGCTTTAGAACCTAAGAGTGAAAAATGTATTTTTGTTGGATATTCTGAAGATGTCAAAGGATATAGACTTATTCCACTTAAGTCCAAAAATGTTATCATTAGAAGAGATGTAAAGTTTGCTGAAAATATTCGGCCTACGAGCCTAGTTCGGCGGATGTGCCACCTCTCCCTATCTCTTCTACTTTTGAAAATATTTCTTCTTCAGATGATGAAAGCGAGGATGAAAATCCTCCCCTGCCTTCTCAGGATCCTCCTTCACGTCCTCAGCTTCCAAAATGGGTCCGTGCTACTCGGGATGCAGCAGGTGATCTTGCCGGTGATCCTACAGATCAGCGACGTACACGTTCTCAGTTCGATAGAGCCTCTTCTTTACTGGCTCAAGCTTCAGTGAATTATGATCCTGACATCTTTGCAGAAGCTTCAGGCCATCCAGATTGGGAAGCAACTATGAATGAAGAATATCATTCATTATTGGCAAATGATACATGTGATCTTGTTCCTCTACCAAAGGGACGGAAACTTGTTAGATGCAAATAGGTTTAGAGAACCAAGTATGGACCAGATGGGAAAGTTGATAAACATAAAGCTCGTCTTGTTGCTAAGGGTTTTTCACAAGTTGAAGGCATTGACTATACTGAAACCTTCTCCCCTGTTGCCAAAATGAACTCTATCCACCTTGTTCTTTCCCTTGCTACCTCTTTCAAATGGGAAGTCCATCAGATGGATGTTAAATCTGCCTTCTTGCATGGGAACTTGCATGAAGAAATCTATATGGAACAACCTATTGGCTTTATACAAACAGACTCCAGCCTTGTATGTCAGCTTAAGAAATCCCTTTATGGTCTCAAGCAAGCTCCTCAAGCTTGGTATGCCAAAATGGATAACTTTCTTTTAGAAAATGGCTTTTCTAGGTGTCATTCTGACAATATTGTCTACACCAAGAAAGTGGGCAAGTCTCTTATCATTCTTGTTCTTTATGTTTATGATCTTATCCTGACTGGTAGTGATCCCAACCTTATAAACCATGTGAAGACTAGCCTTAAAAGGAAGTTTGAAATGACAAACTTAGGACACTTACATTATTTTCTTGGTCTTCAAGTCTTGCAATCCAAGGAAGGTATTTCCCTTTCCCAATCCAAGTATGCCTGTGATATTCTACGCCATTTTCACATGGAAGACTATAAGCTAGCCCCTTCTCCCTTTCAGTCTGGAGTCAAACTTTCAGTCACTTGTACTTCTCCTAAAGTTGATGCTACCTTATACCGTCAACTTGTAGGAAAAATTTTGTATCTAACCCATACTCGTCCTGACCTTTCCTTTGTTGTTGGCCTTGTTGCCCGGTTTATGCAAAACCCACGTGAAAGTCATTGGAAAGCAGCTAAAAGAATACTTCGTTATGTTTGAGGTACAGTTCAGTTTGGGATTCATTACAGTGCCGAAGTAGCTCCTCTATTGGTTGGTTTCACTGATTCCGATTGGGTTGGTACCCTGATGATTGGAAGTCTACTGCAGGTTATGTGTTCACTCTTGGTTCAGTACCTATTACATGGGCTTGCAAGAAACAAGGTGCCATTTCTCTTTCTTCAGCAAAAGCAGAGTAATGTGGTGCCGTAGAAGCTAGTAAGGAAGCCTTGTGGCTTTGTCAGATCCTGTCAGAGTTTGGCTTTCAACAGCAACATCCAACTACACTTTGGTGTGATAATCAAAGTGCCATTCAACTATGCAAAGATCCAGTCCAACATCAGCGCAACAAACACATTGAATTGCACATGCACTTCATCAAAAAGCTCATTCATGACCATGTTCTTGAAGTGCAATATTGTTCAACAGATGATCAAGTTGCAGACATCTTTACAAAGGCTCTCACAGAAGCGAAGTTCACTAAACTTCAATTTATGGTTGGAGTTCAGGAAGTTGTCACTAAGGGGGGATAGGCTCTAGTGCCTCCTTCCTTCTCCTATTGTGTCATATTTGTAAATCCTTCAATCCTATCCCAAGTTGTTCTTAAGGGGGATGTTAGGATATTCCGACACATAGGAAATAGTTAAGTATAACTTGGTCTAGTACAGAGTTAGGTAAAGTGTGTTTCTTTACTATGTACATTTTGTAACTTACAATCCGACGGTTACGATATGTAGTGATCCAACGGTTCATTCTCTCCTCGGTATTATCGACACTTGATCTGTGGATTAACACCTGATTGGTCCATGATCTCTATTTAAAGAGCATGGAGGTTCATTTGTAGGTTAACCGTCCATGAGAGAAGCTTATGTAAATTTTCATTCTTTTATTAATAAATTGCCTGAAGTGGCCGCGTTGGCTCAGGCCGTGGACTGTTTCCCTCTTTGAGGGTTTTAACCACGTCAAAAGTACTAGTGTATTGATCTGTGATCTGTTTGTGAGCAGTGTCCTTTGGTGTTCTATCTGAGGAACTTACCCTGTAAATTCCTACACCTTTATGTGAAATTTAATGTGTGTTCATCTTAATAAACTATTTATGTTAATGCAATTTAAATCAATAAAATAAATTCCCATAAATTTATCACTATCAGCCAATATATTTCGCACCAATTTTTATCACTCTCATGCAATATATTGTTATTTTTATCAAGGAAATTATCAATCAATTCAGAAAAAAATAAATAACCACTACTTGTATAAATAAACAAATCAAAACTCTACAAAGGCTTGGGATGTAGACTTTGCAAAGCATTTGAATACTATCTACATCATTGTTGAATTAATTCAAACAAGTCATGGATGAATACATGAGACTAGTTATTTGATGTGGTATTGATTTACTTGGTAGAAATAACTCATCAATTAATAAATATATAATTACCTACATAAATAATGAAACCATCAAAGTATTTTGCTATAAAATTTCCCAAATAAGCAATGGAACCATCAAAATAATTTTTTGTAAGGTTAAATTGTCTATATTTCGACTTTTTGGAGATCGATGTGACATTGGTATGTATGGTCATACATACCATAACATCGATATTTCAGCAATCAAATATGTATTTCTTCACAGCTCCGTCAACCTGAAATAGTCTCATCTCATTCGTCCACCGACCGAGACGTCTAAACTTCGAGTGACTGTTATGAAACCAGCTCACAAAAAGATAAAAAAGATAGATCAACACCTTATAATTCAGCCTCTTCGAGGGGGCAACCTCCTTTACATTACACAAATGAATTATTCTTTGATGATTCAAATGACAAACCCTCCTTTCTATATATAGGAGTCTAAGGAGTCACATATAACCCAGCCAACCTAACAATAATAATATAAAGGCACAAAAATAACAATAGAGGGATTCTATGGGGCACAGTAATAACAATATGGGGACAATAGGGGCACAACAATATTAATAAGGGATACAACTACAATAGTAATGGGGTAATCACTAGTATTATAGGGACCTAACATGCCCCTCTCCTTCGAAAAAGTGTTGTCTTCAACACTTGAGTAGTTCTGGATGCTTCTGTATAAAATTCTCATCCTCCCATGTGGAATCTTCAGCACATAAGTTCTTCCACTTGATGAGATACTCCGAAATTGATCGATTTCGTAGCTGTCGAGTTCTTTTTTCTGTGACTACTTCCGTTTCCAATATAATTTTTCCTTCCTCATCAAGTTCTGGCAATATTGTTTGAACTGGGAGCTTGTCGCCTATAACCTTCTTTAAACATGAAACATGGAAAATTGGGTGCACTCGAGAAGCTGCAGGAAGCTCCAATTTTTATGCCATAGTACCAATCTTTTGCAACACCTTGTACAGACCATAATACTTTAGTGATAATTTATCATCCTTCTTAGCTTGCTTGAGGGACATTTGTTTATATGGTTGTAGCCATAGGAATACCCAATCACCTACATCAAAACTTCTTTCACTGCGATGTTGATCTTCTTGTTGTTTCATTTTATTCTGCGCCAACATGAGGTTATCCTTTAAGAGTTGGAGGACTTGTTGTTGATGCTCAATGTGATGTTCGATTGCTTGAACCTTAGAATTTTCTCTTAAATATGATGTGATGGATGATGGCTGATATCCATAAAGTGCCATAAATGGGGTCATTTTTGTTGTTGTATGGAAGGAAGTGTTATACTACCATTCAGCCAGAGGCAACCATTTGACCCATTGTGTATGTCTATCAGATACAAAGCAATGAAGATATCCTTCCAAACATTTGTTTACTATCTCAGTTTGCCCATCAGATTGAGGATGATAAGATGAGCTATGAGCTAACTGAGTATCAAGACAAGAAAATAATTCTGTCCAAAAATTTCCAGTGAAAATGGGATCTCTGTCACTTACAATAATCTTTGGGTTTCCATGTAGCTTTTGAATTGTTTCCATAAATGCAGTAGAAACTGTACTGGATTTAAATGGATGTGATAATGCACAAAAGTATGCATACTTGGTAAGTATGTCAACTACCACCATGATGACACTCTTTCCCTCAGACTTGGGTAATCCTGTGATAAAATCCATTGAAACCTCCTCCCAACGTTGGATTGGAATGGATAAAGGTTGTAATAGACCGGGGTCTTAATTGTTTCAACTTTATTTTGTTGGCAAACCAAACATTCTGCCACAAACTTTTGAATATCTGATTTAAGGCCATCCCAAAAAAATTCCTTCTTAACCCTGTGGTAAGTTTTTAAAAATCCTGAGTGCCCTCCTAAGGGGGAAGTGTGCAATTCCATAAGAATCTTTTGTTTGAGTTGGGAATTCTTACAGAGGTATAAGCGATCTTTGTACCATAACGAATCATTTTTCCAGCTAAATGTATCAGATGTACTGGAATGTGGTTGTAACTTTTGAATAAGTGCCCGCACTTCTTCATCATTCTTCCATTCCTCCCTTGCTTCGTCTATCCAATCTGGTTGGATAATAGAAATGGTGCACAAAAATGCTTCCACATCCTCATCCTTTCTTGAGAGTGCATCTGCGACCACATTTTGCTTCCCTTTTTTGTAGATGATTTCAAAGTCATAACCCAACATATTTGTGACCCACTTTTGTTGCTCTTCAGGGGATAATCTTAGTTCTAAAAAGTATTTAAGGCTATCATGATATGTTTTACCTTGAAGTGTCTTCCCATTAGGTAGGGTCGCCATTTCTTAAGTGCATGTAATATTGCCAACATTTCCTTCTCATAAATAGCTTTGTGTAAAAACTTTCCCTTAATTGGACGACTTTCAAAAGCAATGGGTCTTTCATCTTGCATTAAAATAGCACCAATTCCATTTCCTGAAGCATCACATTCTACAATAAAGGTTTTTGTGAAGGCCAATGTAGCTAAGACCGGTGTTTGGAACATTGCCTCTTTAAGATGTTTGAAGGCCTTTGTTGCTTCTGGAGTCCATGAAAATGCTTCTTTCTTCAATAATGTTGTTAGAGGTGTTGCTATTCTCGTATAATTCTTAACAAACTTGCGATAATACCATGTCAACCCGAGGAATCCTCGCAGATGCTTTATGGATGTGGGGATTTTCCATTCCTTAATGGCTTTAATTTTGCCAGGGTCTACCATAACTCCTTCATGAGATACAATATGACCCAGATATTCCACCTCTTGTACTCCAAAGAAACATTTGGATCTTTTTGCATATAATTGTTTCTCCTCCAATAGTTGTAGCACCCTGTCAACATGTTCAACATGATCCTTCCAAGACTTGCTGTAGATTAGTATATCATCAAAAAATACTAAGGAACGGTTTGAAAATGGAATTCATCAAACCTTGAAATGTAGAAGGTGCATTGGTAAGGCCAAAAGGCATGACCAAAAATTCATAATGACCCTCATGAGTTCTAAATGCTGTTTTCGGAATGTATTCAGTCTTCATTCTCATTTGATGATATCCTGAATGAAGATCCAACTTGATGAAGTAAATTGATCCATGCAATTCATCCAGTAATTCATCAATGACAGGAATGGGAAACTTATCTTTAATAGTGAGCTTGTTGAGCTCCCTATAATCCGGACACATGCGCCATGATCCATCCTTGTTGTGCACCAATACTACTATACCAGCCTCTAGCATTTCTGCAACCATACATTCAATTTCACTCTTTTGGGCATAGGGATATCTGTACGGCCTGATGTTTTGAGGAACACTTCCTGGAATCAGATGAATAGCGTGATCATGATCACGAATAGGTGGGAGACCTTTGGGAGTATCAAATACCTTGGAATGATTGTCCAAGACCTTTTGGAGATCTGGAGAAATAGATGATTTCGATGTGTAAACATCTAGCGAACATAATTGTGCAATTACACCTCTTTGTTCCTTTTTTAGAAGCTTTGTCATACCGTTAGAGCTTATTATCTTTCCTGGTTTCCCTGCAATACCCCTTAATTCAAATTCCTTTCCTTCCACAAAAAATTTCATGAAAAGTTCTTGAAAATTAAAAGCTATTGTACCCAAGGATTGTAGCCATTGGACTCCTAGTACAACATCAGCACCTCCCATTGGAATGGAAAGCATTGGGCTAGTCAATACATATTCTCCCATGGATAGCTTGAAATTATGGCACTTTTTACAGCAATTTATTGTTCCTCCATTTGCAGCCATCACTTGACACTCTGGTGCTAGATATAGGAAGCAATTCAATTCTTTTGCTACCTTACAATGAATAAAATTGTGGGTACTTCCTGAATCAATCAACACTATTACCTTTTTCTTCTTGACTTGTCCTTCTATCTTGATGGTTTGAGGAGTGGTATTTCCCACAAATGCATTACAAGATAAGATCAGATTCATTTCTTCTATGCTTTTTTCCTGGAATATATCCTCTTCTTTTGACCTTTCTTGCTCGTTTTCTTCTTCCTCTTCACAATCTATGTAGAATAATTTCTTCTCAGCACACTTATCACCTTTAGTGTATTTTCTATCACAATTGTAGCAAATCCCTTTTGCTCTTTTTTCTTCCAATTTTTGTGGTGTCAACCTTATAGGTTGTGGAAGACTAGGGGCAACAACACTTCCATATTTATAGTTGTGAGTGGTATGCTTCCTGGTTGCCATAATTTTTCTTTCCATTTTTCTTGCTAACCTGAATGCCTTCTCTAATGAATCAGGTTCCCAAAGGAGAACATCATGTTGGATATTATCTTTTAAAGTCCCTGTGAACACATCAATCCTATGCTCCTCTGGAATATTTTTTACCCTTATGTTCAGTTTTTGGAACTCCTCGATGTGCTCCATTATTGAACCCTTTTGTTTGAGACTTATCAATTGGCTAAAAAAAGTGTTGCTTTTTGTATCCTCATAATGTGCTATCAATTCTTCCCTAAAAATTTCCCAAGTGATAATTTGTTTACGAAAGCAAAGCCATTGACACCATACAAACTGATTTGGTTCTAAATATAAAGTTGCAATATGTACCTTTTGTGTGTTTTGCACATTATTGAAATCAAAAAATTGCTCCATCTGTAATATCCATGTTGCGGGATCCTTGCCATCAAACTTCCTCATATCGATTTTTGGAATATGGTGGGTCTTCGATCCAACATTAGAGTCCATGAAATCATGATTAACATTTCTTTTTTTCGCATCATGAGTTTCCTTTACTACCCTTTCACCATTAGTAAGTATTTCTTGTATAAAACTTGTCAAATTTGTCTTCAAATCTACCATGTCTGTCCCCAAATCTATCTTCAAATCTGCCATGTCTGTCTTCAAGTCTATATTTAAATCATCCATCTTAGTTTCCATGCCATTCATCTTAGCTTCCACGCCCTTTATCTTAGATTCCACGCCATTTATCTTAGCTTCTGTTAGCTTTTGTGAGAGTGACATTTGTTGCACTTGGTCTTGTAATTTTGATATATCATGTAGCATTTCTTCCTCTTCTTCATGAGTCATGCTAGCACTTTTAGGTTGCTTACTAGGTGTTTGCATTTTCTTTCCTCGGGGCATCAGTTACCGATAATAATGCTCTATTATGCCCTTTGAATTCTTCAAAATAATTTTTCAAACCAAGCTTAAGAAAAAATTTTAAAAAATCTACACACCTTTTTTCACTTTGTAGGAGCTCGATATTGCCTCTGACATATCTCTGTAATTTCAGATCATCCAGTTCTAAAATTGCAACCTACAGTAGCCCTCAGTTTCCTCTTTCCAATGCCACTAGTCTGATCCAAATGGATTCTCCAATTAAGAATTATGCCAAATCTCCCACAGTGACCTGATTATAGAATAGTTTAGTAGAGCGAACTTGTACGACATGCCATGTGTCTCTGTTTCGACCTTTGGCTCTGAAAAATATATACAAGAAACTACAGTCCGTCCTCTTTCTGTACCTTCTTATGAAACTTCAATCTGATTCTCAGAGAGAAAGTTATGATGATTTCCCCAGGTCACCTATTTGGAGTGTAATTCAAGAGTTTGCAAAAATACCAACTTCCTCAGATCATATCTCTGCAAATATAGTGCGAACAGATCTGAAATTCGAACCCGAGGTTCAGTGCGATTTCATCTCAAATGGGTTTTTTTTTTTGCTTCTGAAACGTCACAGAAAAAAATGTAATAGCGAAAATGCCACGATGACCTATTTGGAGCAGCGAAACCCTAGAATCCAAAGCTCTGATGCCAAATGTTATGAAACCAGCTCACAAAAAGATAAAAAAGATAGATCAACACCTTAGAATTCAACCTCTTCGAGCGGAAACCTCCTTTACATTACACAAATGAATGATTCTTTGATGATTCAAATGACAAAACCTCCTTTCTATATATAGGAGTCTAAGGAGTCACAATATAACCCAGCCAACCCAACAATAATAATATAAAGTCACAAAAATAACAATAGATGGATTCTATGGGGCACAGTAATAACAATATGGGGACAATAGGGGCACAAAAATATTAATAAGGGATACACATACAATAGTAATGGGGTAATCACTATTATTATAGGGACCTAACAGTGACCTTATTATGTACTATCATTTGTCTGTACAGTTTAATGTGGATGCAACCTATCCATGCGGTCACTTCAAAATTTCAAATATTTTCAAAATGCCCAGCTCTATCTCCTACATTAATTTCAAATATTTCTCAAAATGGCCATCCCGCTCTTTTGCATATTGATTCCATTATTAATTCTTGTTCAGCTTTTTTTTGTCAATGAAGTTGCAGATGATGAAATTCATTTTTTCTTAAAGTTTCTGGTGCAAATGATTATTCACAAAGGTATTATCTTTCATGAATTTCACAAAGGCATTTTCAAGGTTTTGCAATTATAATTCACAAACAGATTCTCAGAATTTCAATTTGGTCGATCCTCCCATGCACAACACTGAATGTTCCAGTCAATAACTGGGCTGCAACATTGCTTACGATACTGGTTGATCCACCCATGTGCAACACTAAACATTCCAGTCAATGGTTGGGCTGCAACGTTGCTTACGATCTTGGTGAGCATTTGTTTCACAATATTTTTCTTCCTTTCTCTATTGTCTCTGATTTTGAATTAGCCAATGCTTTGTGCATATTAGTATTATGGTTAACGTCTATTGCAGGAGTTTGGCGGATGCACTACCACTTGGATGTACACATAATATGAGAATTGGCCATGGTTTTTATGGTAAACAATGAACATGACAAACTTTTGAGTCTAGAGGCGCCTCCTAGGGATCTTCCTCTCTTCCAAGTTGTACTTCCTGGATACCAATGATTTTCTATGCCCTCCAAGATAGGAGGTGTTGATTGCGGATGGATATTTGCAACTTAAGAGCCTTTCAGCGAAGCTTCATGGAATATGGGAGCATTTCAGCAAAGCTCTGTGGAATAATTTTTTTTTAATATGTTCGGTATCTCTTATTCTTTTGTTTTCTCACTAAGGTAACCATCAGGCCAATCATATTTCAAACTTTCCCAAATTGAATTGACCTACACAAGAAGAAATCAATTATGACATGAGGGTACATCATTTCAAACAATAAATGCCAACATCATAGACAGAGTAGGAAATATTATTTGAATGGACCTTAGAGAAGAAAACTTCAAAAAAACTTGGGCTTCAACAACAAAGATCATATACACTTTTCCCACTCAGAAACCAAGCTACATAAAGTAGAAAGGAAGGTTCGAAGCTACATGAAGTAGAAAATAAAGGCTCGAAGCTACACGAGGTGGAGGTAAGAAATGGAAAAACCCAAGTTCAAATAAATTTTATAACTTTCGATGGATGAGTTGGTTGTATAACAATTAGGGCATACATCCAAACTGAGACTTACCTCTTTTTCAAGGTGAGAAATCCCAAAATTTTAGAAGAAAATCATCACATCAGATTGAGTCGAGTTCAAGTTTCTATTAAAAATCTCATGAATATCGTGATTGAACTGAGTTAACGTGTCAACAGAGGGCCATAAAAACCTCATGGATTTGGGAATCAGCTGGCTGGAAGTGCATGTAAGTAATGACTCAAAATTAAAATCTAGATTGAATGAGCATGGTTTAAAACCTGGCATGGGTGCATTACGAAAAAGATGAATAGATGGATAAATTGTGTAATGAAGCCTGCCAGAGTCCATTTCAGGACAACAATTTTCTTCTTGACATGGTGACAAAGGTGTAAAAGCAAAGCACTGATCACAGTGATTTCATGGTAATGACAGAATTCGAGACAACAACAAATAAAATTTTGTTCTTCTTCAAAATTCAGGAATACTGGTAAGCGAATAATTTACCCTCGAAAACCATTTCCTCAACAGAAAATTCCTCAGAATTGAAAACTGAAAATGCAATTGAAAGTTTCTTTAGGAAATGATTTTAGACAAGGGTTTTTCCATAAATATGTTTACCAGTGAAGGGAATTTTTAATAACATGGTGAATATAGAGGGTAGGAAAGAGATAAAGAAAGTTTTCTTTTGGTTAGTCCAAAGAACTCTTATGATCAAAATTTTGGGAGAAGATAACCAAATAGTTGCATTTTCAAAAATTGTTCATTACTTATAAACTGTATATCCATTTGATGCAAAAGTTTGAGGGAAGATGCACTAATATAAGATTAATAAACCTAGAAATTTTCAAGCCAAAACAACTTTCAATTTTCCAGAAATAAACCATCATCACCTATAGCCATTTCCTATTTTTCTTGAATTCCTTGCATTAGATTATCATGAAATTTAGCAGGGGATGCATCATTGTGAGATTAATAGATATGGTAAATTTCAAGTTAAACTAATTTGTATTTTTTAATAAATAAGGCAATTTCACCTACAACCAATTTGTCTTTTTCTCAAAATTCATGATGTGGGTATTTCCAATTCTTTAAGAGAAGCAATGGAGTGGTATAAATGTTTTTGTAAAATTTCAAAGAAACCCAGTTTGTAATTTATGCGAAAAGGGTTAATGAAGTTTGTTGCTACTTGAACAGTGTTTATTACAACTTTGTGTGAAAATTGCTTCAACTTCCTCGACATTGCTAAAATAGAATGACCATTGCTTTGGAAATATTTTGAGAAACAAGATTTGTTGCCTATCAATATCATGAATTGGGTAAGAAGAATGGTTTTGGTTACTGGGCATTGAGAAATGGAAATTATAGCTTGGTTGATACAAAGGTATGGGTTGCATAAGGAAATTAATAGGGTTCAAATAAAAAAAATTAATAACCTTTTTCAACATCGAAGGAGGCTTTGAGACACACCTTCAAAAGTATGGTAATGGACCTGATTCACATGGCAAAAAGTTTAGTTAATCCTTGGATGTCCTCAGATTCAAAATCCTTTGAGTAGGAAAATCAAGGGCAACTCCAATTGAATTGACAAAGGAGGAAATGGAGGGGGATGTTAGACTTCTTCGAGAAGCACAAGAAAAGGCCACTACATGATTCAGTAAGGGAAGAAGGAGGTCCAGAAGCACCAGACAAGCATGAGGACATGCTTCCAAATAAGCAAGGGGAGTGTTAGCTCTTGATTTTGACTCTTTTTGCCATGCCTATTACATCATTTTTTCCATCTTTGTCATCCATTTTCTATCATTTTCACCATATTTTATGTCTTCTAATCCAGACCAAGGTAACTAAACTATGTCTTTTTATTCTTAAGTGTTTGAGTACAAATTGAGCATTAAATTTTATTTTTGGCATAAACAAAATTTCCTGTAATGGCTTTATTAAAGGCATATGTGCAGGATACTTGGGCATGAACTAAAGGAATATTTGGAAAACAAAAGGACCAAGGATGGAGAAATACTTATTGTTTTTCCCATAATCACTAAAAATAAGCTCGTTCAACGCTGGTCAAACTTGACCAGTCACACAAGAAATCCCCTGATTTAGGGGCAGTTTTGGGATTTTGTGGGATTTTTCAATATTTTGTGTAACAGTGGTATGAGCTCGACCTTATGATATGCATAGGATTCTTGTTAGTTGTTACAAAAATTATAGCTCATATTGTTATATTCTGAATATTGTTAATATTGTGAATATTGTGAATATTTCTTTTATAAACTATTTTGTTTGTCATGGTTATTGAGATAGTGGAAATGATTTCTCTCAAGTGATTAGTTTCAATTAGGAAGGACAAACTAGGTCTATAAGTTAGAGCATCTTCTTTGTTAACTAATATTGAATTGAAATCAGTATTTATGCATTCATTTCTTCTTGCTTTCTTGAATTAAATGCTTTATGATTTGGTAACTTAGATGAGCGAAATTGGTTTTGTTGAATGAATAGAAACGATAAGGAAGTACAACCAGGACCTCTGAGACAAGAGCCTCTTCCTTGTTAACTAAAATTGAATAAAATCACTATTCACTTTTTCATATGCTTTCATAGATCAGATTTATACGATTTCTTCATAGTTTTATATTTCAGCAATTTCTACTTGTAACTTTCCATTTTCAAATTGTAACATGCATTTATTCATTTTTGAGTATCTAAGCAATTGCTTTCTAAACTAGCTAGATCTAACATCTATATACTTTGGTTTGTTTCTAAGTTTACCAACTTGGATTGATATTAAAATACATGCTCTAATGTATCCCAATAAATTAGACTGACACAATCTTGAGAAAGAACTTTTGGGATGGCCCACTAAAAGGATTTAGTTGAATAGTAAAGTAGGGTTGACAAACTAGAATCCACACTGGCTGGTTTGAAACACGTCAACCAAATACTCTCTATGTGATTTTTCTAAAAATTCCCATGAATTAACAAGTTAAGGATCACAGATGCTTGAATTCGAATAAGACTAGAATCCAATTGGCCATAATACGAGAAATTAGGAAGTTGAAGTACTCTAGTGTAAACACAATACTGACATCATCCAGGAACACACAAATATTCATATTGAAACCTAGATGAACATAGTAAGAATTGAGGTATAACACGATAAACAATTGAGCTCCCTGTGAATTCCAATATCACCCCCAAGAGATTCAACTGTAAATATCATTAGAACCATATAGAAAAGGAGTTTGTTATACCAAATTATGGAAAATAGGATGGGACAATTAAATGATATACCAGAAGGCTTAATGGATTGTAAATCTATAGAAGGGAGAACCACGACTAGCTCGAACGAAGGCCTAGATGGTGAATTGTGCAAAAAACACACAAATAACATTGGTTTCCTTCGCTCGACCCCAATACACATCTTAAAATATTTCTTATGTGAGGGGAAAAAGAGCCTAATCATATGAAAAGGCCACCCACATGAGACAATACCCAACAAAAATAATTGAAACAACCTCAAACTCGAAGAAATGGGACAGAGGAACAATAATATATTTTTAAGTGTCGAAGGGTGACAACATACACACCATGGTGACTGTTGAACAGGAAAAAAATTGATATGAGATAGACACTGAGAAATAAAGAAAAAGGCCCAGTATAGAAACTTAAAGTGACCAAGACCATGGACACTGGAGCAATAAAGCATCTGAATAGACAATCTAAACGAGATTCTGAAGCTACCTTGTAAAACATATTTTTGGCGACCGGAAAGAGTGACCGAAGCATACCTTGAGAATGTTGAAACTGGGAGGTGCCACCCTGAACGTAGTACACTTATTCACTACCCTAGAATGTCAAAAAAGGTTATATATAACGTTGTAGGAAAAAATTTCCATTTCCCATCCCTGAGCAAGGTGGAAACCTCAAAATCAACAAGCGCCAAGTGTAATACCACCCTCTAGGTTCATCTTCCCCAAGACCTCGCATGATATTGTGTTCATTTATGATGCTCGATCTCCTATCAGAACAAATCATCCCAACCTCCAATCTCCTAAATTCCTGTAAATCCATGCCCGCATGGGAAGCACCAAACAAATGTGTTAAGGTATAAATGAACACAACTGCACTGATATCAACCCTCATGAAATAAACACAATAACATTGTGACCATACATCCATATCTCTACACACTTCTCCTAGCCATGTGTCTGCTCCCATAATCTAAGTGGAGGGTGTCGCGCACACCCCAATAGTTACCTCCAGCTCGACCAATGGGGAAAGAATGGGGAAATCCACCTTTGAAATGTATGAATATAATGGGTAGTCAATAATGTAACTCATATACCAAGGAGGAGGTTGATAGTAGTAAAATCCTATGCATGTGACATGGAGAGATGTTATCCACTTGTGCTTTCTAAAACGTGGGTGGTTGTTGTAGTAGAGAGGAGGTTGATTGTAGTAAAATCCTATGCATGTGGCATGAAGAGATGTTATGAACTTGCTACCTTGTACTTTCTAAAACTTAGGTGGTTGTTGCAATATAATGATAGCTTCTAATTTTGAGGCATGCATTAATTCAATTTTATGGTCATAGGTTGATGAAGGTGATGAGCCTCATCATTGAGTAATTATATGGTCCTTAATTCACCTCCTGGCTTCGTCAAACCAACTATTCTCACAACTTATTGCATACTTTTGATCATATTTTGTTTATGAGATGAGTTAGAGTTGGATATTTTGCTTTGTGGTCTAATGTGAATATAATGTAGGAATAAAGGATAAAAGCAAGGAATTTTGGCAAAGACCTTGGTCAAAACTTGAATGGGACAAGGGAGAGGAATTATAGGAGGTAAATCCTCCTCATCTACTACCCCTCCATTTGAATATTCCTCCATTAGCTCGGAGTGCAAGAAGCCAAATCATGAGGACTAGAAGGCAGTTGAGCAAGTGAAAATCAGAGCACCAGTTTATTTTGAGTTTGGGAGCTGAGCCTCCCTAATTTTAAGGAATTTTTTGGAGAATTAAGATGTATAAGTAGAGAGGCTTAGGACCTCAGTAGGATTCGGTCTTAATTTGGATTTCTGATTGTAAAACTCTACTTTATTTTCGAGCTACAAGACTTGTGACAAGTTTTGATGTAATTCATGGTTTGTATAATAAATATGAGTTTTGTTTCGAGCCAGCACTGAGTTAACTCAGAGGGCTGAGGCTCTTGGGTTAGGGCCCAACCCTAGTAGCCAAAGGTCCTCTTTATTGTAAATGTATGCTAGTGCAAATTCATGGTTTAATCATTCATTTCCTTAAGTAGTTGCATTTCCATTACAACATTGTAGTGAATAGATTCATGGTTTAATCATTCATTTGCTTGAGTAGTTGCATTTCCATTACAACATTGTAACGTACATTGGTTGTGTTTCAGATTTCTAGTTCTTGCATGAAGTTTGTGTTTTGATTTAGTACGTGGTTCATTTCATTATCATCCTTTTCCATCACTCTCAGTCCACCCTCACCCTCACTATTTTTTCTATTGTTTTCATTGAACTTTCCTTCAGCACGAAATGCTTAAGCGGAAGCTAATAATTCACATTTTAATCAGTTTATATCCATAGATCTCCTTATCATCCGATCCACAACAAAGTTGACCAATATTCATCTAATTCATTTCAACGCTTGACTTTATGCGCTCTGTTCTCCACCATCGATCTTTCTCTTGACCCAATGGATACCACGTCACCTCAACACTTTATGCGCTCCAAATATCCACCATCAATCTGTCTATCTTGTTCTAACGGCTATAGCGCAATCTTGCACGGATTCTTCCACGACCATTATCCGGCCAAGAGCACGGGAGAAAAGTGGTTTTCCTATGCTACGTGTCACCCAGTTAGGCTAATCGCATAAAATTTAGAAATACCGTTTACAGCTTTGAGGGCGTGCGAGAAACTGCTTACCACCTACGAGAACCCGCTTTATCATTTCTACACGTTTCTCCCGCGATAAGATCTTCGCCATTCATCTATCATTAATCTTGTTTGTCCATCCATTCACTTAATCTCCCGCGATAAGATCTTCGCCACTCATCTCTCGTTCATCCTGTGCACCCATCTATTCACTTAATTCCCCGTGATAAGATCTTCGTCGTTCATCCTGTTCGTTACCCTGTTCATTCATCTATTCACTAAATTGCCCATGATAAGATCTTCATCGTTCATCCTGTTCATTACCCTATTCATTCATCTATTCACTAAATCGCCCACGATAAGAACTCCGCCATTCATCCTATTCATTAACCCTGTTCGTCCATCTATTCACGTAATCTCCTACGATAAGTTCTCTGCCGCTTATCTTTCATTATGTCCTCCTTTCACTGATTTCGTCCTCTAACTGCTCTTCCGCTTGAATCCTTCCCAAACATTGTTCTGCATATTAGTTAGACACTGCCACCAAATTAGTTTAGTTTCCTTGCTTACGCATTCGTAGGGTTGATGCTCTTTACTTCTGCAACTTAGATAGTAGCATTAGATTAGTGTTGATTTAGCAATTCTTCTTAGCATAGTTGTTTAAATGGTTAATTATGTTATGGTGTGAGTTAGCATTACATGTCGTTTTCTTCATTACTACAGTAGAGTAGCTCTCTTAGAATAGATTTTCTCTTCTTCTATCACAGAATTAAGCTTCTTCTGACTCTATAGAAGTCTGGCTTGGAACTTCTAGGGTCTCTTGCCAAATGAGCAGTGACAATAGGCAGGACTATTGTGGAGGTAATTCCTCTCTGCGGACAGAGACGATCCCTACTAGCCCAGACCGGGTCTAGCAACAATCAAACAATGCTATCATGCAAGTTCCTAATTGCAAATTAAAAGCGGATGATGAGAACCTACTTGGATTCCAACGCTAATGTTCATGGAAGAGACGTCACTCTCGTTCCTTTGCCTCGGCCGGTCACGATCCCCACGATCTCTGTGATTGGAAACCTGCACATGTAAAGAATAACATGAATACAAGCATAAAATCCAATAGATGCAATTATATATCAGTCAGAAAAGATATAACTCAACATCAATCATAGAACAATGAGAGTGGAACCATAATGATAGTCATCTATTATTGATAAATAACAAAGAAGAATACAACCATAGTTCTGACGTCAAATCCTCCTTTGGCTGGGTAGTCAGCTACACAAGTCTTGCAAAGCTTGTTAGGATGGGAAACAAGCCCCTCTCTCTTGGGTGACAAGAATCTCCTCACTTAGATTTGGCCTTATGGGTGCAAAGAAGGCTCTTGCAGCTTCAAACTCTTGAACTCCTGGTATTCTCTATCACTATGCTGGAACTGGAGCTATCTTGCTCAAGGCATAGAGACAAGATTTTATAGATAGAGAGGAAAGAGATAGGATCAACCACATTATTCATGGAATTGGCTTTATCACTTGGAAACTTCCATGAAAGGTGGCAAACCACTTCCCTTCTATGGAGATTCGAAGCCAAACCATCCTAGCTCAACATAGATTCAGTTGGTGAATGGGTTAAGGAGAACCTTCGAAAGCTTGTTCGTTAAA
This sequence comes from Pinus tabuliformis, assembly GCA_031772625.1. Lineage (NCBI taxonomy): Eukaryota > Viridiplantae > Streptophyta > Pinopsida > Pinales > Pinaceae > Pinus > Pinus tabuliformis. The sequence continues at coordinate 1,495,976,360 of CM062816.1, read as the reverse complement.
AACTTTACCCAATTTGGCTGGCGCGAGTGCGACTCTGAGACAGAGCGCCAATGGCGCGCCCTTTTTAGAGGATTTCCCTCATTGGCGCGGGCAGTGAACTGTGGACCCGCGCTAATGCAAAAAGAGCTGTTTTCATGGGTATTCTACAGGATATGTCTTTAGGGCATATGAAGCTCATACTTAGAGGAATATGATGCAAGTGGTTTCAAGTCATGTCACTTCTCACAGGTCCCGGAATGAGTCCTCCAGTGTGCGGGTGAGGGGTAACAGGGACGGTGACAAATTGCTGTGTAACAGATGCCCCCTAAAGCATGAGGCCCGAGAGAGAGAGGGGTGAAATGCTTTACAAGAACATGCGTAACTGAAAACACGGCCGCCGGAGAACCTACGAAAAGAAGTACAACTGATATCTCAAGTACATGATATATGTGGTATGGGCGCAGCCATCCATAACAGAGTACATAATAATCTAAATCCAAGGTATGGGCGCAGCCATCCAGAGAGGATCAATAAATAGACTCAGGCATGGTCGCAGCCATCCAATGAATGAGTCATGTAATGATCATAATAAGCCACAAATCACAACCTAGATTCCAACAAACAAAATCCATGGTCTTGCGCTCCATCTCGACCCGAACAGAGTACAAGTTCAGGCATGCGAATACATGAGTTGAAGTCGAACATGCATGAACATCGTCTGGTTACCAGTCAATGATGAAAATTGTTAACAGACGCGAGAGGTACCACCAATAATGACAATGGCCCTCAAGGTACTATAGGTACAATCTACGGCGTGCGAATAAGTGAGCTAGCGTCGAACACCCGCAAAATCATTCGATCGGAGGCCAATGATGGAAACCTCTCGTCGAACACGAAGACCCTGCCATTGAGGCATGCAGGCTCCAAGGCACCGAAAGGAGTCTCTAGATCAACTTCCTGAATAATGAGTTGAAGTCGACAGGAAGTGACCTTGATCAAAGGTGGGCCATAGTGTTTCCCATATCAGTGACACGAGACAGAGGAAGAATGTTATGGTGAATCAAAATTATGTGAGGTATCAGAGGGAGGTTGTAATTCTGCAGAGGTCAACTTCTCTTGAACATATCGGCGGCACGACAGTGGACTTGGCAGTATTTGACATCAAATGAGCAGAGGTCATGGTGACAAGGCAATGAACAGATGAGAGGTCAAATAGGATAACCCAAACCCACGGAGGCTAGTGTAAAAAACAAGATGAGATGTCCCCACCCAGACACGAATGCAGACGAGTGCCATGTTCAAGAGCGACATACTGCCGACATGACAATAATTATGGGTCCTTTTTCCCCACCATTTCTGGCGAGTACCCCAGTTATTTTTAACAAGCTTGATGGGGATAGCATATGCTTGTAAGAATCCGATGTCATTAAGTTTTAACGAGTCTGACAAAGGAAGAACTCGACGGCTTTTCCTGTTTAGAGAGTCTGAAAAGACAGCAGAAAAGAAATCTCCAGGGGGGTCCTTTTTCGTAAAGTTGTGTCTCCCGAGCCCAAAAAAGTATAAAACAATGCTCGAAAGAACCACCCAACCATTACGATCGAGGAGTACTTTTCATATATAGTGACATCGACCTGAAAAAGTAAAAAAGCGATCAACATCACGTCATTTCGTAACCATTAACGAACCTGAAACGACAAGGGTCTGACGATCTTTTCGTTCTTACACAGTCGGAAAAGAGTTTGAAGACGACCGCCCCTTATTTACGTTTAACGAGTCAAGAGGAATAACTCGGCAATCTTTTCATGTTTAGACAGTCAGAAAAGAGCTAAAAGTAGACCTCCATTTTTATTCTCTTTAACGAGCCAAAAAGGGAAAATACTCAGCAATCTTTTCATATTTTACGAGTCAGAAAAGAGCTTAAAGGTGACTCATCCTAGAGGAACGAGTGGTATAAAGGGTAGCAACTAGTTCTGACAATGGTGGAACTGCTCAAAACATGTAATGGTCAAGAGGCTGGCTAATAAAACCACTCATCGCTGCGGTTCCTCAGGAAAGGAAAAACAACCAAGTGAAAGCATATGATTGGCCAACGAGATGGCGGCGATGGAATGAAAACAACCAAGGCGCATCTAGCAGAATTTAGCAGATAAAAATGGCAATCACGAGATGTAAATCGGGTATGGGTTCATTTTTACACAAGCTTGAACCATGGAGAACTTTGCTTGGATTCGGTTTCATGTTTACACAAGCTTGAAACGAAAAACTATGCTTGTTATGAGTTCGCATGCCCCCAGGCATAATGACACAAAACGAGGTACATGCCCCCCAAGCTTCATTGCATTCAACAAAGTGGATGGAATGAAGGTTCACTCTCGAGATCTATGAAAGACTCGACTTATATTTTACGAGATCTTAATCAAAGACTCGATTTGGAAAAGGAGGAGTTGTTTCATTTTTTAATGAGGTTGACACAGTAAAAGAACTATCCTCATAGCTCGTGTTTCATTTTTTAACGAGGTTGCCACAAGATCAAAACTATCCTCGGACACCTTGTTTCATTGTTTAAGGAGCTTGACACAGGGAAACGAACTATGCTCCAACTAAGCCTAGTTTCATTTTTAAGGAGCTTGACATAGGAAAGGAACTATGCTCCAACCAAACCTAGTTTCATTTTTTAAGGAGCTTGACACCGGAAAGGAACTATGCTCCACCCGAACTTCATCATAATGAATAGAAAGTCGGGGCTTCCAAGATTGCCACTCCCGGTGGAAGGGAAACATCTTGTGTTAGGCCCCTATACTACTAGTGTAACCCCTTATTGTTATTAGTATAACCCACTTATTATGTTGATGTACCCATGTAGTGCCCATATTGTTACTATTGTGCCCCATAGAAGCCCACTATTGTTATTATTGTGCCCTTACATTATTATTGTTATGTCGGCTTTGATTATGTTATAACCCCTTAGACTCCTATATATAGAAAGGAGTTCTTTTCATTTGTATCATCCAAGAATTGCTCATTTATGTAATTTAAAGGAGGTTGCCCCCTCGAAGAGGCTAAATTCTAAGGCGTTGATTCTTTTCTATCTTTTCTTGAGTTGGTTTCATAACATTTGGTATCAGAGCTTTGGATTCTAGGGTTTCACTGCTCCAAACCGGTCATCGTGGCATTTTCACTATAACTTTTTTTCTGTGACGTTTCAGAAGTCACAAAACAAACCCATTTGAGAATAAATTGCGCTAAAACTTGGGTCCGAATTTCAGAGCTTTTCACGCGATATTTGCGGAGATATGATCTGAGGAAGTTGGTCTTTTTGCAGACTCCTGAATTACATTCAAAACAAGTGACCTGGGGAAAATCATCATAACTTTCTCTCTGGGGATCGGATTGAAATTTCGTAAGAAGGTAAAAAAAGAGAACAGACTGTAGTTTCTTGTATACAGTTTTCAGATCTAAAGGTTGAAACAGTGACATGTGGCACTTCATACAATTTCGCTCTTCTGGAAAGGTCTATAATCAGGTCATCTTGGGAGATTGTGCATAACTCTTTCTTAGAGAATCCAATTTGGATCAGACTGGTGGAATTGGAAAGAGGACACAGAGGGCTACTATAGTTCACAATTCCAGAACTTAAAGATCTGAAAGTACAAAGTTACAGTCGTTTCAAGGTCGAACTCCTAAAATCAAGAAAAAGCAAGATGAGGAAGTTTGATGGCAAGGATCCGGTAAATTGGATACTTCAGATGGAGCAATATTTTGATCTACATGGTGTACAACTGTTACAAAAGGTATGTATTGCATCTTCATATTTAGAACCAGATCAATTTTTATGGTATGAAGGGCTTTGTTCTCATAAAAAACTTGTTACGTGGTCAATTTTCACAGAGGAAATGATAGCACATTATGAGGATACAAAGAGCAACACCTTCTTTAGAGAAACACCACAACAATTGGAAAGAGTAAAAGGGCTTTGTGACATAATGGAAAGCAAAATTATGGAAACCAGGAAGCATACCCCTCACAAATATAAAGATGGAAGTGTTGTTTCTCCCAGCCTTCCACAACCTACAAGGGTTACACCACAACAATTGGAAGAAAAAAGAGAAAAAGGGCTTTGTTACAATTGTGATAACAAATGCACTAAAGGTCATAGGTGTGCTGAGAAGAAATTATTTTACATAGAATATGAAGAGGAAGAAGAAAAGGATCAAGAAACATCAAAAGAAGAGGATATACGCCAGGACATCACCCCAGAGAAAGAAGAAATGAATCAGACCATATCTTGTAAAGCATTGGCAAGAATTACCACTCCTCAAACTCTCAAGATAGAAGGACATATCAAGAAGAAAAAGGTGCAAGAAGTGAAAGATCACATCGAGAAAGAAGAAATGAATCCAACCATATCTTTTAATTCAATGGACGAAATTACCACTCCTCAAACTATCAATTTAGAAGGACACATAAAGAAGAAAAATGTTCAAGAAGTGAAAGATCACATCGAGCATCAAGAAATGAATCCAACCATATCTTGTAAAGGACTGGAAGAAATTACCACTCCTCAAAAGATAGAAGGACATATCAAGAAGAAAAAGGTTCAAGCAGAGAAAGATCACATCGAGCATCAACATCAAGTTCTCCAACTTTTAAAGGATAACACCACTTTGGTGCAAAATCAAACGAAACAACAGGTAGATCAACATCGTAGTGAAAAATGCTTTGATGTAGGTGGTTGGGTATTTTTACTGCTACATCTCAAGCAAGCTATTTATGAGAAGGAAATGTTGGCAATACTACATGCACTTAAAAAATGGCAACCTTACCGAATGGGAAGACTCTTCAAGGATGAGGATGTGGAAGCATTGTTTTGTGCTATTTATATTATCCAACCAAATTGGATAAACGAAGCAAGGGATGAATGGAAGAAGGATGAAGAAGTATGGCCACTTATTCAAAAGTTGCAAAAGATCCCAATTCAAGCAATATTGCTAGAAATTGAAGAGGAAGGAAAAATCATATTGGAACCTGGAGCAGTCACAGAAACAAGAACCTGACAGCTACGAAATCGATCAATTTCAAAGTATCTCATCAAGTGGAAGAACTTACCTACTGAATATTCCACATGGGAGGACAAGAATTTTATATAGAAGCATCAAGAAATACTCAAGCATTGAGGACAACGCTTTTTGAAGGAGAGGGGCATGTTAGGCCCCTATACTACTAGTGTAACCCCTTATTGTTATTAGTATAACCCAATTATTATGTTGATGTACCCATGTAGTGCCCATATTGTTACTATTGTGCCCCATAGAAGCCCACTATTGTTATTATTGTGCCCTTACATTATTATTGTTATGTCGGCTTTGATTATGTTATAACCCCTTAGACTCCTATATATAGAAAGGAGTTCTTTTCATTTGTATCATCCAAGAATTGTTCATTTATGTAATGTAGAGGAGGTTGCCCCCTCGAAGAGGCTGAATTCTAAGGCGTTGATCTATCTTTTCTATCTTTTCTTAAGCTGGTTTCATAACATCTTGGAAGTCGGGGCCCAATGCTCCCAGGACACTATGCGCGATGGCGGCATCACTGGATCCAGGCATGGGATAGGTGGCCATGTAGTTGATCTGTGGTGGGGGAGATGCAACTGGTGGATGAAAACTAGGAGGGGACGACAACGGCGCAGGAGGCATCGGGGGACTAACGAATGACACTTGATCGATAGTCACAATTCTTCCATCGTGCGGAAAGCAAACCACACGAAAAAGCGAAGAACCCATGGCGTAAAAATAGTCGTGACCAAGGAGAAGACTAAATTCTAAAACACCTTGGGTAACCAAGACATCTATATAGACGGTTTTGCCTCCCAAAGTAATAGGGAACCTCGAGAGAACTCCTAGAGATGGACAGGCTCCTCCGTCGAAGGCCAACAGATTCTGAGTGACTGGCCCAAGCTACGGGGAAACTAAAGCTTGCCAAGTAGTGTACGGCATAAGACTAACAGATGCCCCTTCATCCAAAACAGTGCCAGGGACTGCCTTAGCATAGGCATGTACTGTTATCTGGAAAGGCATATGGGATGGAAGGCGACCGGCGATCAGGTGATTCCAATCAAAGGAAGCGACCAAACTACTTGGTGGGGGAATCGTATGATTGCCCCCATGTGCTAAAGGAACCGAAGGAGAACCTTCGGGAGCAGCTGGGTTAGGAGAGTCATTTCGGGACTCAACAGAATCTGAAGAGATGAGAAGAACATGGGCGTGATTCTCTTCCAAAATAGAGTGAGCGAGCGGCGGACTCGAGTCGACACTCTTTCCGACCAATGGTTGGTCTGCAACAGGCTGGGGACAGCCGAGTTCGGGAAGAGGGGCCTTGACAAGAGAAGAATTCTAAGCAATCTCTTTGTCAGCAAGGGGACGATCTGCAGCTGCAGAGAGACGTTGATAACCAACGGGAAGTTGGGGTGAAGGAGCTGTAAGAATTTCCAAGACAATGGAGGCTTTATCCATGAGTGGACAAAGGTGAAGGGGATGATTGCCTTCACAAAGTCTACAGGGGATTCGAATCTTCCCTTTTCCCTTACCATTCCCGACTGATAAGGTAGCATCGTCGTGAGCTTCAAAGGACGATGAGGGGTGGGCCAGATCGCGAGACCATACTTCTAGTACCCTGGGAATGTCAGGACAATCGCGAAGAAGATGGTCCTCCTTGCATAATCGACAAGGAAACTTGACCTTCCGCAGAGGAGCGAAAGGGGGCCCGACTTCAGGTATACTTGGGGGGGTAGCTGCACTTGTAACATCTCCCTTAGGAGCCTTCTTCTTCTTCTTAGCCACCCGGTTACTCGAATCTAGACTTTCACCAGGTGAAGTAGAAGATGAGGATGTAGAAGTGGGCGTAGAAGGGGAGAGATCCACCTTAGAATCAACATGATGTTGTTCAGGTGGAGGGACGGATTGACTAGATGGTGAGACGGCAGGGACCAAAGAGGTTGAGAACAACCAAACCGGCAACCCAACAGTTAACCCTGGGAGGGACAACGTCGCCATATAAGGAGCACCAACATTTCCAAAAGGAGCGAAATGACCAGGGTTCCCGTCAGAGGGGATCCCTGGGTTGGTGAACCCCGAAAAAGTTGCCATCGAGAACGAAAAGAAGCCTACTCAAGCTAACGCAAACAAGATCTAACCGGGTAAATGTGAATGCGGCCGAATAAATTTTAAGACAAAGGAACTGAACTTGACCTTTTCATGTTTTAAGAGTCGAGAAAAGGACAAAAAGGTGACTCTAGTCGCCTTCGAATGTTTTGTGAGCCCGAAGTGACAAGTGCTCAAGTGAGCCTTTTCTTTTAAGGAGTCCGAAAAGGATCAAAAGTGACTACTCTGGAGAAACTAGGCAAAGGGTTTACCAGACAACCCGTAAAACTGCATATACACCTTGGCAATCATATGAAAACCAAGGACTTTCCGTACGGCAGTCAATCTTCCCGAATGTTGTGTTCAGTGCGTTACGGCTTGTAAGGTGGTAGACACGGCTTCCTGTGGATAAAGGATGATATCCTAGTGGGGTCTCCCCTATATACTCGACGGTACGTGGGAGCTCAAGTCCGTGCTAGACCACTATCGAGTCACAAAAGGATGAATCACCCAACCTTAAGTGAAACAAAAGTGACTAGGTTTAACGTCGCCGGAGCACGTCTCTAGCCTAGACCTCTAGACAGTGAGCATTATGTTCCAATGCGTTTTTAAGTTCATTCAGTTCATTTTACAGTTGATCTTTGATTAGGTTTCTATTTCCAGGTCCTACCGTATGTAATCTCTCACAATTCCCTAAATGCAAGCTATATGCCAAAGAATATCATTTCATTCGATGAACACTAACTACGAGAGAGTTGAGAATTTTTCAATCAAACAAAATGGCCATAAACAATCAAGAACCACTCTAATGCAGCTAATGGCAATAAACAAAACTTCTTTTTTTTTTAATCACTAATCAATGAAAAGCTCTAATTTCCATTAACTAATTCAATGCAAAAGAGACTGTTCGTTTTCTTCTCAATGGCAAAGTGCACTAAACAAATTTTGAGAGATAATAACACCGAGTAAAAGAGACAAACTTCACTCAATGAGAACACAATCAAGTCCCCGAAATACCAAGGCAGTCCTTCAAAACGAAGAAAAACACCAAAGACTTCAATGAGCCATGTGATCTAGGCCCAAAACGAAGTCGAGTGGAATCCAAGTGAAAAAGAAGTAAATCACTCGAATAACGCAATAAAATACTTAACAACCACTGAACAAGTGCAAGAGAGTAACCAAAAAGTCAACTGGAATGATAGAAGACCAAAAATTCGACACGCAAAGCCACTAGATGTCCTAGGGCGAAAACGTGAAATCAATAGAAAATGACAAACACCCAAAGTATGCAAATGTAATCTATGCACACTTTTCATTCATATCCTGAAAATGAGAATTCTAATTATGAAAGTGTGATCTATGCAAGAGAATTCTCAAACACACGATGATTCTAATGTAATCTAAGAACCAATCAAGTGCAAATCAAGAAAAACGGGTGTGAGTTCCAAAGATCATAAACTAAAAACACTCAAAGGCGATTAACACTCATACACAAAAACAAAAGCAAAAAGATGCAAAATTGTGAAAAGACTGAGACAAACCTCCAAGTAATGATCAAAGGAAATAAAATTAAGAATTTCACAAAAAAAACTCAAAACCAGTCAAACAAGACTCTGACACACTCAAGTGATTGAAAAAGGGGTAGCTAGACACAAAACCCAAGCTTGGAAGGCTGCAAACAAGCAAACTGGAAAAGTTCACAGGCCTGGCGTGACTGTCAGGCGGAAAACTAGTGCCAAATGAGGATTGGCGCGGGCTGTACACTGGAAAGTGGCGCCAGTTGGTGCGACTGTCATGCAAAAAAGAGCGCCAATCAAGTTTGCTAGCTTAAAAATAAAAACAAGCAGTCTAGGACTTGGTTAACAGTATCCAGGCAGACCAGGAAGCAAGAGACAGAAAGAAATCCAACCCAGAAAGCTATCTAAGCAATCAAACGAGAGAAACAAAGAGACAAGACTCCCCAGTGGAGTCGCCAAATTGTTGTGGAGGTAAATCCTCTCTGCGGACAGATACGATCCCTACTAGCCCAGACCGGGTCTAGCAACAATCAAACAATGCTATCACACAAGTTACTAATTGCAAATTAAAAGCGGATGATGAGAACCTACTTGGATTCCAACGTTAATGTTCGTGGAAGAGACGTCGCTCTCATTCCTTTGCCTCGGCCGATCACGATCCCCACGATCTCCGTGATTGGACACCTGCACATGCAAATAATAACACGAATACGAGCATAAAATCCAATAGATGCAATTATATATCAGTCAGAAAAGATATAACTCAACATCAATCATAAAACAATGAGAGTGGAACCATAATGATAGTCATCTATTATTGATAAATAACAAAGAAGAATACAACCATAGTTCTGACGTCAAATCCTCCTTTGGCTGGGTAGTCAGCTACACAAGTCTTGCAAAGCTTTTTGGGATGGGAAACAAGCCTCTCTCTCTTGGGTGACAAGAATCTCCTCACTTAGATTTGGCCTTATGGGTGCAAAGAAGGCTCTTGCAGCTTCAAACTCTTGAACTCCTGGTATTCTCTATCACTATGCTGGAACTGGAACTAGCTTGCTCAAGGCATAGAGACAAGCTTTTATAGATAGAGAGGAAAGAGATAGGATCAACCACATTATTCATGGGATTGGCTTTATCACTTGGAAACTTCCATGAAAGGTGGCAAACCACTTCCCTTCTATGGAGATTCGAAGCCAAACCATCCTAGCTCAACATAGATTCAGTTGGTGAATGGGTTAAGGAGAACCTTCGGAAGCTTGTTCATTGAAAACTTTACTCAATTCAGTTGGCGCGAGTGCGACTCTGAGACAGAGCGCCAATGGCGCGCCCTTTTTAGAGGATTTCCCTCATTGGCGCAGGCAGTGAACTGTGGACCCACGCTAATGCAAAAAGAGCTGTTTTCATGGGTATTCTGCAGGAGATGTCTTCAGGGCATATGAAGCTCATACTTAGAGGAATATGATGCAAGTGGTTTTAGGTCATGTCACTTCTCACAGGTCCCAGAATGAGTCCTCCAGTGTGCGGGTGAGGGGTAACAGGGACGGTGACAAACGGTGACAAATTGCTGTGTAACAAGGACCTTCACTTCTACTTGTGCATATAGCACTGTCACCTCCAAGTTTGTATGAACTCTAGGTTGATAAGTAAAGTTGGTATCCCAGGATTTGCAGCAGCCTTGTGGCAATACTAGCATTCATCACTTTTTGGCGCCCTTGTCGGGGAGGTGTTAGAGTAGAATGTGATTACTGCTTTCTTTTCTTCTACTTCTTGTCTTCAATTTTCTTCCATTAGTTTATTTATGCAAAAGTAATCTGTTATCACCTAGATTGAACCTCAAGCTGAAGGGAGGCAATGCTAGGGTAACCACAAACCATGCTTAGCCAAGTAGCTAGCCCTACTAGGCCGAGAGAGGGCTCTCTCCGTAAGGATCTCAGCCAAGATGACTGGATCGAGTAAAGGATATTAGGCTAGGTATAGTAGCACAAAGTTTTTATTGGATATTTGAAGGGGTTTTGCTAGATCAGGAGGAGCTAGGCAGTTTAGGTCTAGGAAACTAGGTCAGAATTGCAGGGTGTTCAATGGGGCAAGGTAGGCATAGGCTTTAGCACTCTAGGGATTGATGAGGTGATATGTTTAAGAATAGTGAGAAGCTAAGAAGAGCATGTGAAAACCATGGATCCTTCCTAGACTGCAGAAAACATGAAATGGTGAATGGTTTCCCAAGGCAGAGCACTGATGCAATGAATTCTGCCTATCAAACTTGAAAAAATTCAACTAGAAGAAATGAAATGATTAAAAAAGTATACAAAACACATTAACATATAATCACAGAAGAAGAAACTGTACTAAAAATCCATACCACAAGGATCCCATAAAAATAGCTGCAATTCTTATTAATCTCCTTCCAAACTGCTTACAAAGATGTACAATCAAGGTCTGAGCATCCAACTAAGTCCAACCCTCTACAATGAGAAAGAAGAAGAAGATATAGACATGAATTCAACCTCCTCCCATCCTCAGGGGTCAAATCCCTAAGATGAGTAGCTAATATAACCAACACTAAACAAGAAACTGGAATCTAGGCTTCCTAACAACTTGCCTCTAAAAGTGAGGAAACTGATTCATTTGTGCTCAAATTGACGTTAAATGTAATGAATCTACCTTATACTACTATTTATCTATCATATTTACAAGCCATTTCATCATTTACATTAGTAAAACATCCTCCATGAGAGAAAATCCACTAACACAGTCAAAAACTTAGAAAAATGACCATCCTGTGCAAAATTGCCCAACGCGCAGCTCCACTGTCCCAACGCACAGTGCCACTTCCCGATCCTGTTTGGAAGCCTTCCCAACATCCAAATTGAGCTCATGGTAGCTCATTGGAAAGGTATTCAAGTCTAATTTCCAAAACACCTTGAATTTCATCATTTGAATCTCATATGACCCCTCAAAAAGTTATTCTCCCAAGACTGCTTCTGTGTATCCAAAAAGTGGCAGAAAGGTCATTTTTAGGGTGTTTTTTTACCTTTTGGTGGACCAATTCTACCCCAAAAAAATTGAAAATTTCTAGGGTACATGTCCTCATCACTTTGAATCCAAAAATGCAAACCATTTCTTCATTGGGTGCCCCTAGGAAAAGCGCAAGGCCACCAGGCAGTTTTCATGTGTGTAGAATTTCAAAAATTGGCAAATGACAAAAATTTCTCCAAACTTTCCCAAAATTGGTGAGAAGCACCATCATCAAGTGTCCTGATGAGCCAAGGAAGTTCAGAAAACATCCTAAGCCTATCCTCCTCCTTTTTTCCTTTCAAAGCCTGCTTAAGCCTAGTTTTCATCTTCTTGATCCTCATGTTGCAAATCTTGTTTCGAGTCCTGTAGTGGTAGGCCATGTTATCAGTTGCAAACAATCTCCTTGTGTCCCTTTAATATGTCATGTAGGTACTGGCCACCTCATTAGCTCTAGTCTCTTTGGCCTTCTCATTTGTCTTCACCTAAGCACTGCTGGAAGGTCTTCCTTGTCCATGTTTACTAAGTTTTGAAGTTGTGTACCCCTAAAGAAGGTATGGAGGGAGTGACTATGGGTGATTTAGGAGTGAGGGGATGGGAGATGAACTTATGGGATGGAAAATGAATGAGGGAGTAGGAATGATAAAAATGAGAGGGAGGGCTTGTTTTGTTTGAGAAATTTCCCTTTGGGAAGAAGGATAAAGGGATAGGAATGATATGGAATAAGGATAAAGGGATAAAGGGATAGGGAAATAGGGATAAGGAAAGAGTTTAGAGTTGTAGTGATAGGTGATAGGAGGAACAATGATAGTTTAGGGTTTTAGGCATACTAGGGGAAAATTTATGGTTTCATATTTACCATGGGAAATGATGCTTAAAAGTTTGATTTGCAAACAAAAACTGAAGTGAGGGAGGTCAACTTACTTGCAATGAAGGTAAGAGAGAGAAATTTTGAAGTTTCTTGAAGTTTTGAGGGCTTTATGGCCCTTCTTCTCAACGCACAGCGCCACTGCATAGGTGCGCAGCACCACCCTAGAAGCACAACACCAGTGTAAAATAACACTGTGAGATTTTGCCAGACGCACAGCGCCACCTCCTAAACGTGCAGTGCTTTTTGTAGGGCATTTTTTGAGGCCTTCCCGGTGTCCAAATTGGGCTTGAGATAGCTCGTTGGAAAGGTTGTCGAGTCTACTTTCCAGAACATCTTTAATTTTTCAATTTTGAGCTCGTTTTCCCTGCAAAATTGCAATCTTCCAGGACTGGTCAAAATGTGAAGAATGAGGCTGCAAAAATGCAGAGTGCTGTTTCAGGCAACTTTTGGAGGTCTTTCTCAACTTCAAAATGAGCTCATGATAGCTCATTGGAAAGCTCTATGTGTATACTTATCATTTGATTCATCAAAAAAGTCATTTGGTCACTCCAAATGAGAGAAAGCTTGATTTTCCCAAGGTCACTTCAAAAGTGCATCAACTCTGATGAGGCAAATGATGTTTTGGCCATTTCTCCCAAACCATGAGACCTGTGTAAAAAATGAAGGAGGTTTTTCTTCTTGGGTATATTATGGAAAAAACCCCTCTCTCAATTTGGTAAAATTAATTTTTTCTTGCTTAGAAACATCATTTGAATAAAACCTATCCCAATGTGTGGAATAGGGGATTTGTAGAAATGAAGGGAGATGAAAGAGATGAGGGGCTTCTAATTTCTTGAAAAAAAAATTGGAAGTAGAGAGGGATGTTAGGAAGCAGGGGAAAGTGGAATTTCAAGGATTGACTAAGGGGAAGGGGTCCAAAAGGGAAAAACACAGGCCTAGCCTAGAAAAGTATCAAATTGTAGCAATATGCTAGGGTTTGTGGGAAAATGATGAATTTGAGGGATATCAGTGATGTGAAGTGTTTAAGAAGGTATATTAAGGATAGGGGAAGGTGTATGAGCATCAAGATACAATTTTTGTTGATGATTTGACCATCTAAGAAAAATTTCCTTCAAAACCCTAGGAGACGGAAATGAGCCTTACCTGAGTACAACTGAAGCACAAACAAGGTGCAAAATGACCCCTTGGAACCTCAAATAATGATGAAAAATCTTTGAATGATGGTACGCTCAACCAAATGGTGACATGGACCAATACTTGGAAAACTTTGGAAGGAGTGAAAACAATCCTATACCTAATACCTAGTGACCCAATTTTACTTGAGGACTCACTGAAATGACAAAATTTGACTTTGACACCCTAAGACCACTTTGTAAGAGCATGTTTGGTCGCTGGTGGAAGGCTGCAAAGACTGAAACTAACATTGGCCTTATTGGGGATGGAAACTCCTTGGAGGTGTCAATAACACTGTAGACCAAGTGCATAACCATGTGGGCCAATACGACAAAAGATAAAATTGAAATGCATGACTAAAAACTGACGACTTGATGACACAAACTGACTCTGAAACTGACTTACCCATGCTCACTTATGTGAGCTTATTAATCAATCCTACTCTAAGTAATCCATTCCCCACCTGATCAAATGAAATAAAACAACCAATGCAACCAAGTAAGCATTTTGGCTGCTAGTTGAATTCTCCGTAGGTGGTTTCTTATGAACAACAAGAGAGAACTACTAAAATGAAACTCCCATGAAAACTTGTAAATAGATCCAAATTTTCCCAGATTGAATAATATGGATTCTCTATCTGACTCCAAAAATACTACATGAGGATCTTGAAATTCATGTGCACTGGGACTTAGCTCATCCAATGAATTACTTTGCTTGTCCTCATACCATGAATGCAAACTTTCCTCTGAGCTTTGTGACAAGACTCCTGCTAAAAATGACAAAGAAACCAGTTGCTAGATCAAGTTTGTATCAATACTTTTTTCAAGCTCACAGTTAGCTAATGAAGAAGGACTTTGACTACAGATATCACCCAACGCATCAACTATTGAATTGTGAAAAACTTGAAAAGACTGTTACAACCCATTTTCTATTTGTTCCAATGAGATTGCATGATTTTCTACAGGCTGCTCATCCTTTATTGAAGATATACTATGAAAATTGCCCTTCAAAAACTGAAATGATTCAAAACATAATGGAACGGAATCATATTGCATCATTTGATCATATGTTCCAACTTCCAAGTCTTCATCTACAACCTGACATTCAATGGCATTCGGTGGCTGTAAATCTAGATATGAGAAGTCTTGAATAAGGATTTCATTGCCCTCTAGATGGTCCAGATCAAAACTTATCGACGGTTGATTTCTAATTGCACGAAATTTGTCTTTGATGAACTGAAACGAAGTAAAATAAAGAGGCAAATATCCTTCACTTACTTCAAAAAAATTTTCACTTTCCTCCTCACTTCCATAGCTGATATGCAATGACTGATCACTGTATTCAAGCTGCTGAAAGTGAACTCCCTCCTTCCACAAACCAGCTGCTGATTTGTCTGCAAGACAAGCTTCTATTTGGAGAACATAATCATCATCATACTGGTCAAACTTAGGCAAATCATCAGTATAAAACACATCGTCAAGCATACATGTTAGATCAATAGATCTCTCTTCTCCAAGATGATCTATAAAACAATCATTATTAGATCTATGACAACTGGGATAAGAAAGAAAACGTTTTGGATCAGCCATTTGTTCTTCTTCAATCAGTGAACCATGGTTTTGAACATCATACTCATTCCTTGTGGTTATATTTTGCATCATCTCTTCTACTGCACTTACTAAAATGTCGAGCTTTAGCTCTAAAGATGTCGATTCCTTTGGATCTATGTTCTTCATCTCTTCTTCCTTCAACTTTGCCCTTTAGATCAGCAGATTAGCCTCTACATCTACTGCATTATTTTGCATCTCTTCAAGTGTTGCAAGGTTCCTTTCTCTCAAGTGAAACTCCATTTCCAGATCAAAGGCATTCGGGTAGTGCAAGAGAGCGGATCCAGGAGGAGGCCTTATGTTCACAGGCATCGAAAAATATACTTGGTTAAACCTATAAGAAAACTGTTGTACTGTCTCCCCTAGCAGTATTTTCAGCTAGTTATACTCTTCTAGAATCAAGAAAGGGTTTTGTCTGACCACCCACTTGTCAAGGAAAACTTTGACGAATTGCTGGAAATCTGAGATGCTCGCATCATGGAGGGTTTTGAACCAACTCTTGACTTTGCCCTACAAAGAAAGAGCAGAAAGCCTAATACTGACATCCTCTTCATCAACTTCAAAAAGGTCAAGAAAAGACTCAAAATTTAGTACATGTCTCCCAGCAATGATGTTGTCACATTCACCATCAAATCTTGGTAGATATAGGTAATGATTTTTAGGGAAAGCATGGGATATAGGAGGTAAAATCATAGGCTTGTATCTATCTGGAATTTTACAAGGTATAGGAGTATATACAAAGGCTGTAGAATTATTCTTGATCTCTTGAGGCTCATCAGTTTGAAGGCGGTCATCATAAGATTCAGAAGAAGGGTCTTGATCAATATCAAAGGCATGTGAATATTTTGTATTCACAATCTTCAAAGGGAAAGAATCAAATGCAAGTCTAGGATCTTTTCTCAAATACAATATACTTTGTAAAGCCTTCTAAACATTCTCAGGAAAAGAAAAGAAATAATTTATAACAAAGAACATAATGTCTTGGATGAAATTCCAATTGAATACACGATCTTTCCATATTGTCCTTTCATGTTTCTTCTGGTCAGGTTCATCCTCTAGTGGAGTCCTTGGATCTGATCTCGAAACTGATTTAAAGTCGCCCGGTGAATGATTTCAGCCTTCCAGTGTCTGAACGTTGTCCACCATCAAAAATCAGATATAAACTTGATACATTTTGCTGAGGAACATAAAACTACGTTCCCCAATAAGGTCACCACTATGTTATCACCTGGATTGAACCTCAGGTTGAAGGGAGGCAATGTCCGGGTAACCGCAAACCATGCTTAGCCAAGTAGCTAGCCCTACTATGCAGGGAGAGGGCTCTCAGCCAATATGAATGGATCAGATTAGGCTAGGTATAGTAGCACAAATTTTTGATTGGATATTTGAAGGGGTTTTGCTGGATGAGGAGGAGCTAGGCAGTTTAGGTCTAGGAAACTAGGTCAGAATTGCAGGGTGTTCAATGGGGCAAGGTAGGAATAGGCTTTAGCACTATAGGGCTTGATGAGGTGAGATGTTTAAGACTGGTGAGAAGCTAAGAAGAGCGTGTGAAAACCATGGATCCTTCCTAGACTGCAAAAAACATGAAATGGTGAATGGTTTCCCAAGGCAGAGCACTGATGCAATGAATTCTGCCTATCAAACTTGAAAACATTCAACTAGAAGTAATGAAATAATTAACAAAGTATATAAAATACATTAACATATAATCATAGAAGAAGAAATTGTTCTAAAACTCCATACCATAGGGATCCCATAAAAATAGTTGCAATTCTTATTATTCTCCTGCCAAACTACTTACAAAGATGTACAATCAAGGTCTGAGCATCCAACTGAGTCCAACCCTCTACAATGAGAAAGAAGAAGAAGATATAGACATGAATTAAACCTCATACCATCCTCAAGGGTTGAATCCCTAAGATGAGGAGTTAATATAACCAACATTAAGCAAGAAACTGGAATCTAGGCATCCTAACAACTTGCCTCGAAAAGTGAGGAAACTAATTCATTTGTGCTCAAATTGACTTTAAATGTAATGAATCTACCTTCTACTACTATTTATATATCATATTTACAAGCCATGTCATCATTTACATCAGTAAAATCCACCAACACAGTAAAAAAATCAGAAAAATGACCATCATGTGCAAAATTGCCCAACGCACAGTGCCACTGTCCCAACGCGCAATGCCAATTCCCAGTCCTTTTTGGAAGCCTTCTCGGCATCCAAAGTGACCTCATGATAGCTCATTGGAAAGGTATTCAAGTCTACTTTCCAAAACACCTAAAATTTCTTCATTTTGAGCTCATTTGACCCCTGAAAACGTGATTCTCCAAAGACTTCTTCTATGTGTACAAAAAGTGGTAGAAAGGTCATTTTTAGGGTGTTTGTTGACCTTTTGGTGGACCAGTTCTGCCCCAAAAACTTTGAAAATTGCTAGGGTGAATTTTGTCATTACTCTGAATCCAAAAATTCAAACCGTTTCTTCATTGGGTGCCCCTAGGAAAAGCACAGCGCCGATGGCGCTACGCATCTAGGTAGTTTTCCTGTGTGTAGAATTTCAAAAATTGACAAATGAAAAGAATTTCTCCAAACTTGCCCAAAATTGGTGAGAAGCACCATCATCAAGTGTCTTGATGAGCCAAGGAAGCTTCAGCAAGCATCCTAAGCCTATCCTCCTCCTTTTTTCCTTTCAAAGCCCACCTAAGCCTAGTTTTCATCTTCTTGATCCTCTTGTTGCAAATCTTGTTTCGGGTCCTATAGTGGTAGGCCATGTTGTCAACTTCAGACAATCTCCTTATGTCCCTTTGATATGTCATGTAGGTACTGGGCACCTCAGTAGCTCTAGTCTCTTTGGCCTTCTCATCTGTCTTCACCTGAGCACTGCTGGAAGGTCTTCCTTGTCCATGTTTGCTAAGTTTTGAAGTTGTGTACCCCTAGAGAAGGTATGGAAGGAGTGAGTATGGGTGATTTAGGAGTGAGGGGATGGGAGATGACCTTATGGGCTGGAAAATGAATGAGGGAGTAGGAATGATAAAAATGAGAGGGAGGGCTTGTTTTGTTTGAGAAATTGCCCTTTGGGAAGAAGGATAAAGGGATAGGAATGATATGGAATAAGGATAAAGGGATAAAGGGATAGGGAAAGAGTTTAGAGTTGTAGGGATAGGTGATAGGAGGAACAATGAAGGTTTAGGGTTTTAGGCATACTAGGGGCAAATTTAGGGTTTCATATTTACCATGGGAAATGATGCTTTAAAGTTTGATTTGCAAACCAAAACTGAAGTGAGGGAGGTCAACTTACTTGCAATGAAGTTAAGAGAGAGAAATTTTGAAGTTTCTTGAAGTTTTGAGGGCTTTATGGCCCTTCTGTTCAATGCGCAGTGCCACTGCATAGATGCACAATGCCACCCTAGAAGCACATCGCCAGTGTAAAATAACACTGTGAGATTTTGCCAGATGCGCAGCATTAGCCTCAACATGCAGCGCCACCTCCTGAACACGTAGTGCTTTTGCAGACCATTTTTTGAGGCCTTCCTGGTGTCAAAATTGGGTGTGTGATAGCTTGTGGGAAAGCTTGTTGAGTCTACTTTCCAGGACATCTTTAATTTTGCAATTTGGAGCTCATTTTCCCTATCAAAAGCTCAATCTCCCAAGACTGGTCAAAATGTGAAGAATGAGGCTGCAAAAATGCATAGTGTTGTTTCAATCAACTTTTGGAGGTCTTTCTCAACTCCATATTGAGCTTATGATAGCTCATTGGAAATATCTATGTGTCTAGTTAACATTCGACTCATCAAGAAAGTCATTTGATCACTCCAAATAGGAGAAACCTTAATCTTCCCAAGGTCACTGCAAAAGTGCATTAACTCTCATGAGGCAAATGATGTTTCGGGCATTTCTTCCAGACCATGAGACCTGTGTAAAAACTGAAGGAGTTTTTCTTATTGGGTCTATTATGGACAAAAACCTCTCTCAATTTTGTTAAATTCATCTTTTCTTGCTCAGAAACATCATTTGAATAAAACCTATACTGATGTGTGGAACAGGGGATTTGTAGAAATGAAGGGAGATGAAGGGGATGAGGGGCTTCTAATTTCTTGAGAAAATTTTGGGAAGTAGGGAGAGATGTTAGGAAGCAAGGGAAAGTGGAATTTCAAGGATTGAGTGAGGGGAAGGGGTCCAAAAAGGAAAAACATCAACCTAGCCTAGAAAAGTATCAAATTGTAGCAATAGGCTAGGGTTTGTGGGAAAATGATGAATTTGAGGGATATCAGTGATGGGAAATGTTTAAGAAGGTATATTAAGGATAGGGGAAGGTGTATGAGCATCAGGATACAAGTTATTTTTATGATTTGACCATCCAAGAAAATTTTCCTTCAAAACCCTAGGAGAGGGAAATGAGCCTTACTTGAGCACAACTAAAGCACAAACAAGGTGTAAAATGACCCATTGGAACCTGAAATAATGATGAAAACTCTTTGAATGATGGTACACTCAGCCAAATGGTGACATGGACCAATACTTGGAAAGCTTTGGAAGGAGTGAAAACAATCCTAGACCTAATACCTAGTGACCCAATTTTACTTGAAGACTCACTGAAATGACAAAATTTGACTCTGACACCCTAAGACCACTTTGTAAGAGCATGTTTGATCGCTGGTGGAAGGCTGCAAAGACTGAAACTAACATTGGCCTTATTGGGGATGACAGCTCCTTAGAGGTGTCAAGAACACCGCAGACCAAGTGCCTAACCATGTGGGCCAATACGGTCAAAAACTCAAATTGAAATGCATGATTGAAAACTAACGACTTGACGACACAAACTGACTCTGAAACTAACTTAACCATGCTCACTTTTGTGAGCTTATTAATCACACCCTACTCTAAGTAATCCATTCCTCACCTGATCAAGTGAAATAAAACAACCAATGCAACCAAGTAAGCATTCTCGCTACTAGTTGAATTCTCCGCAGGTGCTTTCTTATGAACAACAAGAGAGAACTACTAAAAGGAAACTCCCATGAAAACTTGTAAACAGATCCAAATTTTCCCAGATTGAATAATATGGATTCTTTATCTGAATCCAAAAATACTGCATGAGGATCTTGAAATTCATGTGCACTGGGACTTAGCTCATCCAATGAATTACTTTGTTTTTCCTCGTACCATGAATGCAAACTTTCATCTGAGCTTTGTGAGGAGACTCCTGCTAAAAATGACAAAGAAACAAGCTGCCGAATCAAGTTTGTATCAATGCTTTTTTCAAGCTCATAGTTAGCTAATGACGAAGGACTTTGACTATAGATATCATCCAACACATAAGCTATTGAATCATGAAAAACTTGAAAAGACTATTGCAACCAATTTTCTATTGGTTCCAATGAGATTGCATGATTTTATACAGGCTGCTCATCCTTTATTGAAGATATACTATGAAAATTTCCCTTCAAAAATTGAAATGATTCAAAACATAATGGTACGGAATCATCTTGCATCATTTGATCATATGTTCCAGCTTCCAAGTCTTCATCTGTAGCCTGAAATTCAATGGCATTGATGGGTGAAAATCTAGATATGAGAAGTCTTGAACAAGGATTTCATTTCCCTCTAGATGGTCCAGATCAAAACTTATCGATGGTTGATTTCTGATTGCATGAAAGTTGTCTATGATGAACTGAAACAAAGTAAAACAAAGAGGCAAGGATCCTTCACTTACTTCAAAATTTTCTGCACTTTCCTCTTCACTTCCATAGCTGATATGCAACAATTGATCATTGTATTCAAGTTGTTGAAAGTGAACTTCCTCCTTCCACAAACCAACTGCTGATTTGTCTACAAGACAAGCTTCTGTTTGGAGAACATAATCATCATCATACTGATCAAACTTAGGTAAATCATCAATATAAAGCACATCATCAAGCATACATGTCAGATCAACAGATCTCTCTTCTCCAAGATGATCTATAAAACAATCATTATCAGATCTATGAAAACTGTGATAAGAAAGAAAATGTTTTGGATCAACCACTTGTTCTTCTTCAATCAACCAGCCATGGTTTTGAACATCATACTCATTCCTTGTGGTGATCTTTTGCATCATCTCTTCCACTACACTTACCAAAATGTCGAGCTTTACCTCTAAAGATATCGATTCCTCTGGATATATGTTCTTCATCTCTTCTTCCTTCAAATTTGCCCTTTTGATCAACAGATTAGCCTCTACATCTACTGCATTGTTTTGCATCTCTTCAAGGAATTTTGGAAAAGACCTTAGTCAAAACTCGAATGGGACAAGGGCGAGGAATTATAGGTGGTAAATCCTCCTCATCTACTACCCCTCCATTCGAATATTCCTTCATCGGCTCGAAGTGCAAGTACCCAAATAATGAGGACTAGAAGGAAGCCGAGCAAGTGAAAGTCAGAGCACCAGTTTATCTTGAGTTTAGGAGCCGAGCCTCCCTAATTTTAAGGAAGTTGTTGGAGACTTCAGATGTATAAGTAGAGAGGATTAGGACCTCAATAAGATTTGGTTTTTATTTGGATTTTTTATTGTAAAACCCTACTTTATTTTCAAGCTACAAGACTTGTGACAAGTTTTGATGTAATTCATGGTTTTTATAATAAATATGAGTTTTGTTTCGAGCCAGCACTGTGTGAACTCAGAGGGTTGAGGCTCTTAGGTTAGGGCCCAACCCTAGCAGCCAAAGCTCCTATTTATTGTAAATGTATGCTAGCATAGATTCATGGTTTAATCGTTCATTTTCTTAACTAGCTGCATTTCCATTACAGCAGTGTAGCGCATAAATTCATGGTTTAATCGTTCATTTGCTTGATTAGTTGCATTTCCATTACAAAAGTGTAGGGTAGGTTGGTTGTGTTTCATATTTCTAGTTCTTACATGAAGTTTGTGTTTTGATTCAGTATGTGGTTCATTTCACTGTCATCCTTTTCCATCACTCTCAGTCTACCCTCACCCTCACTAGTTTTTCTGTCGTTTTCATTGAAATTTTCTTCAGCATGAAATGCTTAGGCAGAAGCTAATAATTCGTGTTTTAATTGGTTTATACATGTAGATCTCCTTATCATATGATCCATAACAAACCTGGCCAATCACCGTTGGATTTATTTCAACACTTGACTTTATGCGCTCCATTCTCCACCGTCGATTTGTCTCTTGATCCAACGGCTATCGCGTCACCTCAATACTTTATGCACTCCATATCTCCACCGTCGATCTGTCTAGCTTGATCCAATGGCTATCATGCAATCTCGCGTGAATTCTTGCACAACCGTTATCCAACCGAGAGCACGGGTGAAAAGTGGTTTTCCCGTGCTACGTGTCACCCGCTTAGGCTAATCACATGAAATTTAGAAATACAGCTTATAGCTTTGAGGGTGCACAAGAAACTGCTTACCACCTACGAGAACCCACTCCATCATTTATGCACATTTCCCCCGCGATAAGATATTCGACGTTAATCTACTGTTAATCATGTTCATCCATCCTTTCACTTGATATCTCACAATAAGACCTCCGCTGCTCATCTCTCGTTCGTCCTGTTCGCCCGTCTATTAATTTAATACCCTGCAATAAGATCTCCACCATTCATCCTATTCGTTACCCTGTTCTTTCATCTATTCACTAAATCTCCCATGATAAGATCTCTGTTGTTCATCTTGTTTGTTACCCATTTCATTCATCTATTCACAAAATCGCCTTCAATAAGATCTCTGTCGTTCATCCTGTCCGTCCATCTATTCACGTAATCTCTTGCGATAAGTTCTCCACTGCTCATCTTTCATTACGTCCTCCAACTGCTCTTCTGCTTGACTCCTTCCCAAACTTTGTTCTGCGTATTAGTTAAACACTGCCACCAGATTAGTTTAGTTTCCTTGCTTACGCATTCGTAGGGTTGATGCTCATTACTTCTGCAACTTAGATAGCAGCATTAGATTAGTGTTGATTAGGTTATGGTGTGAGTTAGCATTACATGTTGTTTTCTTCATTATTGCAGTAGAGTAGCTCTCTTAGAATAGATTTTCTCTTCTTCCATCACAGAATTAAGCTTCTTCTTACTCTATAGAAGTCTGGCTTGGAACCCCTAGGGTCTCTTGCCAGATGAGAAATGACAACAGGCAGGACCTTCGCTTCTACTTGTGCATATAGCATTATCACCTCCAAGTTTGTATGAACCCAAGGTTGATAAGTAAAGCTAGTAGTCCAAGAGTTGCAACATCCTTACTGCAATATTGGCGCTCATCAGAAGGAACTCATGAAACCTATTCAAATAATTTGTAAACCCTTTAAGTACCACTACGGATCATTCAAATAATATTAGATAAATTCAAAGATATTGGTGCAAATTTGGGTCCTTTCGGAGCCTAATTCTTACCATTCCTAGCATTTTTTCAATGTTAGAACCATTTTTAAAAAGGCATACACATGAAATGCTCCTTTAATTGGAATTTTCAAGACATTTACAATAATATAATGAACACTTCTACTAAAGTTTGTAAGAAATTAAATTATAACAATCCAAAAATATATCGTCAATTTAACTCTCAACCTTATTGCTTTATGATCTTTTGCATGGATTGTTCCCATTTTTTAAGCTTTTCACCTTTTATTGTACTTGTAAATAAATGATATAATATTTTACTATTGTTAAAGGATTTTGACACATGATTGTAACATTCATTTCCTTATAAAAAAATTACCACCATGATTATTTATTACCATTATTTATCTTAACAATTATTGAATCAAATGGATGTATATTAGTTTAGATCCATCTTAACTCTGAATCTACCAAGTGCTGAGAGATCAAAACTCTTTTCATTCTAAAAGAGATTTGCACCTCAATAGACTTGATCACTCTCCACGCTTAGTAGATCCAGAGTTAAAATGAATCTACAATTATATATATATATATATATATATATATATATATATATATATAGATATATATATATATAGATATATATATATATATATATATATATATATATATATATATATATATATATATAGATATAGATATAGATATAGATATATATATATATATATATATATATATATATATATATATATATATATATATATATATATATATATATAATTGAAAAATAAAATTTTGAAATATTTATGTGATATGTATGTTAGTCCACATGATTGATTCCCAATTAGGTGAGTGTGAAAATCCAACATTCCCCCTCAAATGCAAATCAGGGAATCGAACTTGGGAGAGGGCTCTGATACCATGTTATTTAGAAATATTTTGAAATGCCTTGCTAACATATTCCCCCCCATTATCTGTGCGTAGATGAAGACTGTTTCTCAATAAGAGCCTTAAATTTCTTGAATGTTGCAAATACTTCACTCCTGTACTTGGTAAAATACACCGAAGAGTACCATGAAATATCATCAATGAAAGTTAATGCATATTTGGCCCTTGAAAAAGGAGTTGAAACTTTCATTAGATCACTATGCACTAACTCAAGAGGTGATTTTTCCCTTGAGGCTCTCCCTTTAGGAAAGGAATCATGGTGTTGTTCTCCAAGAGCACATCCTGCACATACTCCATCAGTACAAGAAACCTATGTAAGACCCGCAACTAAATTTTGAGTGTACATCTCCTGCAGATATCTATAATTGAGATGACCAAGTTTTTAATGCCAAATCTTACTCAATGAATTAGCATGAGCTATAAAAGAAGAAGAAGAGGAGAGATAGAAGCAGACAAACTTGTATAATATAGAGGCATGATCAACCTATCCAATAGCAAGAACAATTGTAGGATCATGTAGTTCTCAAATAACTACTCGATTTGGAGAAAAATCTACCATTTTTTCATCACCGTGACATATATGATAAGTAGACAATAAATTTGTAGAAATTTCAGGGACTAGGGGCACATTTTTAATGCACCAATTGGTCATATGTAATGTGCCTAATCCCATAACTTTAAGTTGTTTAGAGTCACCAACTGCATTTTGTGAAATTTTTCTATGAGATGTAGAGGGAAGCAAGTATTGACAAGGATTCATATGATATGATGCTCGTGAATCAAGTATCCAATTATCCTTACATTTACATATGGCTTGGGTTGATAAAGCATGTACATTTCCTATTGAAATATTGTGCTTCTTCATGACATTCTTCATTAGCATTTTGTTACCTACATCCCTCAGCAAAATGGTGTAGCTAAAAGGAAGAATATAACACTAAAGAAGATGTTTAATTGCATGATTCATTCCAAGAACTTGGCACCTACCTTTTGGGTTGAACCAGTTAATTGTGCTAATTACATTCAAAACAAGATGCCTCATAAGGTAGTTCAAATATGACTCCAATGGAAGCTGGACACATAAGAAGCCTGATGTATCTTCTTTCAGGGTATTTGGTTGTCCTACTTGGGAATTAATTCCAGATGAAAACACAAATCCATGGAAAAGAAAAGTGAGTAATTGATATTTGTTGGTTACTATGAGGACATGAAAGCTTATCGACTCTTTGATCCTACCTTGAAGGAAGTTTTATTCTAAAGAGATGTTCATTTTGATGAAAATAATAGGACTCCAGGATCATCCTCTTCCCCGAATACCTCATCCTTGATTTTTCTTATGGTTCTAATCATTGTGATTCTTTTTTAGATATGTAAGAAGAACAAAGTTCTACTGAAATTCATTAGCTAGAATAAAATCTTCCATTACCACTAGAAGAACATGTACAAGAGAAAGCCAATCTCGATAATTCTCTGAGGGGTGTGGGTGAAGGAACTTGTGAAAATGATATATAACCTATAAATCACAAGAGAGAACCTGAGCTTCAAAAAAAAATTAACGAGTGAGGAAATAAGGATATAGTAAAAGTAAGAATTGCTAGAAGGTTTTGGCCTGTGAGGTGATGGAAGTGTTAGGCACAAGGTTAAGAGAAATCACTCCATATCCCTATGTTCAATTCCTCTTCCACCAATAGTAGTAGAATTACAACAATATTAATCCTTATCACTATCCTCATACATATCTTCCTCCTATTCAGCCCCCACCTTGTGTTTTCGATTTGTAGCTTATTATTTCAAAGCCATTGGCATATATATTTAATATCTCAACGAATATTAATGGAAATAACCTAGTAAGAGTTCTCCCAATCTACGTTAACATGGTGCATGGTTTTTTTCCTGAGTTGACAGAGGTTTCCAATTATACACTATCCTCTTAAATCAAGTTTTTCTAATAAGATGTTTGGAGAATTTGTAGTATAAAACTCACTTATGTATCTAAACTCCCATCTCTTTGGATGATTTCTAAATTTCATGTTTGAGTACCATAGTTTAGGAGATCTTAGCACACTCAACGGTAAAATGTTAGGGACCTGAGGGAACCATCCATATAGTTGACTAAAAAATATAATAGTAAAAAAAATAGAAAAACAATATCATTTCAAAATCATAAAATTCTATAATAATTTCACAATCTAGACTAAATTGTATATAGGTTTTCAAAGAAAATAAAGAAAATCATTATAGTGGAGGAAGTTTCAGAGACACTAATTATTCTCATTGGAAAATTTATTGGAATTTTATACTAATACCATTGGAAAATCTGTGTTAAAAATACTATGGGAAAAACCATTGGTTATTAACACATAATTTAATTTAAGAATTTAATAGTTAAAATTATAATTACTATTTTTTTATAATTTTAATTATGCTTAAATTTGAGCCTTTTATTTCTTTCTTTTCTTTTACTTTTATTTATGTATATGACAGAGTCAAAAATTTTACATAACATTACGAGATAAGATAGATAAGGCATTACAACATCTCTTCCATACTACACTGGTTAAAGCCTTCTAATACAATAATTCATCTATTTAGGCTAGAAAAATCTACTCTATACAATGATTAAATAATAATAAATACAATAATCTAGTGATAATAAATAAATAATATCTTAATGTAATATATCCAAAATAATAATAATAATAATAATATAATTACAAAATTAATTATTAATAAACTTTTGAGCACTTTGTGATTTTTCAATAATCGGAAAAGAATAAGTCTCTTCTCCCAACTTGGTTTTATCCGTACACACGGATATCCCACCTTAAGTTATATAAATTAAAAATAACTTAACGTGGCTTTAAAAAAACGTATTTCAGCGTTCAATAAATTTAGCTTTAAGTATATCAAGGTTATAAAAATGCTGTCTATCAAGGTTATAAATTAGATGGTTTTTTTTGGATGGTAAAAACTTAAATTTTAAATATTTTAATTACCATTTTAAATTTTATAAAAAAAAATTTGGTATCTTAAATTTCTCAACATCACACCTGTAACTTGATTATTTTTAAAATTCTAATTAGATTTAACTTAATTAGATTTTTTTTTTTAAATTCTAATTAGATTTTACTACTTCGTTTGAAATAAGTGTGATTCGTCAACGACTTGTTTAATGGATTTACGCCTCGTCTAAATTAATTGCGATGAGACATTAAAATAATACATTGTGTTATTTCTTACCTTGGAAAACTAAAATTTTAAAATTAAATTTCGTTTGAGGTGTTTGACTCTAAAGCTACTGCTTTTTGGAAAAATGTACGAAATAAATTATTTGTTAGGAGTCAATTGTTTGTGTGAATTAAATGTGATTCATCTGGAATGTTTGAATTAAATGTGATTGATCTGGAAAACTTTACAGTGGATTATATGCGAAGGATGGAATTAAATGTGATTGATCTGGAAAACTTTACAGTGGATTATATGCGAAGGATGTGATTGATCCATGGCTCTACCACTTTGATGCATTTATTAAAATAATATATTGTGTTATTTCTTTTGAGGTGCTTGACTCTAAAGCTACTGCTTTTTGGAAAAATGTACAGAATAAATTATTTGTTAGGAGTCAATTGTTTGTTTGAATTAAATGTGGAAAAATGTACAGAATAAATTATTTGTTAGGAGTCAATTGTTTGTTTGAATTAAATGTGATTGATCTGGAATGTTTGAATTAAATGTGATTGATCTGGAAAACTTTACAGTGGATTATATGCGAAGGATGTGATTGATCCACGGCTCCACCACTTTGATGGATTTATTAACTGTCTAAATAAAAAAATTAAGTGCGCTGGATCCACTTGATTGATGGATCCATCACTCGTTTGAATTTAATGTGATTGACAACTTCACTTGTTTGAATTAAATGGAGAATTTTATACAAGATATAGAATAAGATTTTTATCCATGAATATTTAATTTTTTTTATTATGGAGATATCTAATTTTTAAATAAATTTTGTTTCAATTTCATGAGTCAATATCATGGCTTATCAATAATACATGCCCAAAAATCTATAACTCATATTTTTAAAAATTAATCAATTTAATTAAAGGAGAAAAAATAACATAACTACTTTGAAGATAAATCTCAATCTTTAATTTGTGTAACTGCTAAGAATATTCTAGACTATTCTATTGAGTTTAAATATCTACTATCCACCTAATAATTATTGATAATTAAATTAAAATTATGAAAACTTAATTCCAAATTAGACTTCTCTATCAACATAATTAAATGATTGATAAGTGTTAGTTGGCATTAATATATAATAGACATCAACATACTTCATGATACACGTCACAATGTTATGTTATATATATATATATATATATGTGTGTGTGTGTGTGTGTGTATTAAAAAGAATTAATGTATGAGTTACATATACATTAAAAAAAACATGTAATAAAATATATATAATAAAATGATAATAATAAGTAAAAGCTTAATCACGCGAGTGGTTTTTTTTTTATTTGAAAACTAAAATGAGCGTAACTATCTTTGAGATAAATCTCAATATTATATCCTTTTTACTATTAAAAATATTTCATGAATATCACTGGAGGGTTAATAGACATCAACATACTTCATGATACACGTCACAATGTTATGTTATATATATGTGTGTGTACGCGCTATATTCAAACTTGAATACAATAATTTTGATGTCAATTTTAGAATGTAGGGTTGTAAACGATTTATACCAAACTTTTAAAAATTTATCATAATTATTTTGACTTAACAACATTATTAGTCTAACAATTTTCTAGACTTTTTATATAGTTTAATCAATATATATTAGGATTTTGATTGGAATAATATAATCAAATAAATTAATCAATATAACTTGATAAAAATTAAGAATATACTTATAACCCTATCGAATTTAAAAATATAGATTTCACAATTTAGTCTCTAGTTTTTTTTGAAAACCGATTGAATTTGTAACCCACCTTCCACCTCGTTAGAAATGAACTATTCAACTCCCTAACAAGTCCTAACTCAGCGAGAAACCTTGTGAATTTCTTGACCCTTCAGGGCCGAAAGCTTGAGAACCACTCATCAAATGGTATATAAAAATAGCAATCCATAATAATTCTTATATAATATTTATTCATAGAATTTATAGTCAAGATTCCAAATTCCATAGTTTTTTACTCCTCTCAAAAGCCATCTATCCCTCTCTCCCCAAAACTCATCATTTTTATTCTCCATCACCCTCCTGAAGTCCCTCTAACCAAAATCCAAGAAGGAAAAATCCAAGAAGGAAAACACTATGATAAATTATTCTTTAAACACCTACACATATCTAGTAAGGTAACATGCCCTAAATTCCCTAAATTAATTATAATATGAATTTGGTTAGGTCTTCATATTTAATGTTTTATTAAATGTAATTAACTCAATGAAATCAAATTTCACTACTTTTTTTCATTTTTAAATATAAGTATAAAAATATAATGAATTAACATTAAAATATTATAAATCAAATTTTACTATGATAAATTATATTTTGAACACTTATGTATATTTAGTAAGCTAACATGCTATGCATTCCTTAAATAGATCATAAATTAATTATAAAATGAATTAGCTTAGGTCATCTAATTTAAGTTTTATTAAATGTAATTAATTTAATGAATTTTGGTTTGGTTTGGATATTTTCATAGCCTATAATTTAATGTTGATAATTTCTAGAAAAATTGTGTATTCTATTCATATATATGTTTTATGTTTCTAGTAAACTCAATAAATTCAATTTTTACTTCTTTTTCTTCACTTTAAAATATAATAAATCACTAAACGAAATATAAAAATACAATGAATTAGCATTAAAATATTATAAACCAAATTTCACGATAATAACTAATATATATTATAATAATATTACCCCACACATACAAGGTATCGATGAGTAACTAGCTCATACATAAATTGTGCATGCACTAAAAGTGTTAAAATTGGAGGTAAATCTCAATTTTTCGCTTCGGCGAGAAAGAGATCTCTGCGTCAGATGTTTATGTTGCAATCTTGTTCTAATCTCAAATTTTGGAGTTTTCATTTTAAACATATTGAGTCTGGTCATCTCAATATGTGAGTGTAAGTTTGTTGGAATTGACCACTCTAACAAATGTTGTTTTGTTCAGACAAGAAAGCTCCAAGACAAAGATTGAACCAGATGAACAACTTTTGACCTGTGCTAAGGAGGCACGTGGTGACTTTTTTATGCCTGAAGGATAGTTGATAGTTTGATGGTTATTGAGTTTTTATTTGTGAAATGTTACAATTATGGTTATAAAAAGGGTTGGTGGTTCTTAAACTAGAAGCTACGGTGTCTGAAACATCAATTCTTGAGTGTTTTTATTGGTTATAAAAAAAGGTTGGTGGTTCTTAAACTGGAAGCATTGGTGTCCAAAACATCAATTCTTGTGTAAGGACAAGTTGTTTGATCAACTTTTGAACACATATATTATCCAAACCCCCATCCTAGCAACCGACGGATAGCCAGAAGCAAAATATCTGATAAATGGCAGTTGGTCCATAAGATGGTTCATTACTTGACAACTCTTATTGTGGAAGCCTCGATCAGTCGAGGTGTCAACATTATTGATCTTGCAATGTTCATCAACAATGGTTAGATGTGGTTATGTTTCAAATGGAGGTCAAGTGATAACTCGAAGATGTGGTGGTGAAAGAGCAGTGTTTGTGAGATTCCAGAGTGGATGTGAGTGTTGATGAAGACCAATATGACATAGATTATCCTTGTTGTTGTAATGTGTTTTCCATGTTTTCCATGTAAGCATTAAGGGAGGGTGTTGGAAGTAATGCTTTCATGTCATGTGTTCCATGTGTATTACAAGTTGTCAGTGAATATTCTGAGGTGTTATTCTAGATGTGGTTGTTTCCTGTGTGTATGAGTTGTTGATGTGTCATGTTCTAGTCATAGATCCACTTTCTTAGGATCTTGATTTGTCGAAGTCAATAATTTATATCCTATATATATGTAACCTTTGTGATCAATAAAAATAGCAGAGTGATTTATGTTATGTGTAATTTTTCTCTCTCTTTCTATTTCTAATACAAGGTGTACAAAGACCATTTGCAATCTGAGTCAAGATTTTACAAGAAGAAAAAATGTTTCATAAAAGGAAATTCAAATCTATTTTCAACGAATGTAAATGTTGTATAGATTATGATATACTTGCAGAAAATGTAAATGTGGCATAAAAGGAAATTCTAATCTAATTACAAGAAATGCAAATGTAGATAGAATGAAATTCTAATCTAATTGCAAGAAATGAGAATGATTGAAATGAAAACCCTAATCTATTGCACAAAATAAACTTAATCTAGTTGCATAAAGTAAATAACATGAAATACATTCTAAACTACTGCATTCCAAGGAAATCCTATTCTAATGAAAAAAATAAAAGAATCTCTTCAAGAAATGACAATATCATCTATCCATGTGCTATTAAATTCATGAACTAAATCACTAACCCTAATTGTAGAAATAAATTGCAGGGGTAAAAAGAAAGGTCCTAAGTGGTCTCTGATCTTCCTCAAGCTTGGTTCCAAGGCCCAAGAGACATTATGAAGGGCTAGGAGGAAAAAATTAAGCTTAAAGAGAAAACATGGTCAAGTTTTTAGTGTTTCTACACAGTGCTATAGGATGCTACAGGATTGCTACATGATGCTACATCAATGCCCTATATTGCTATAGGATTGATTCTGATAGAATTCCAAGGGCTTAGAAGGTGATCTAAAAGTGATGAAGGGTGGGAAATGGTGGAAGAAGGTTATGGGATTCATTTCCAAGCCTAGTGCTCCTTAGTAGCCCATATTGGACAAGGAGGTGTTGACGGTACTAGAACCTGCCAACATACAAGGGATCTCCCTGATAGGAAGTTTTAATTAGACCTCACACTGTTTGGTATAGGAGGCCCATCAAGAACTAAGGCCTAAATTCCATTTAATTAAATATTTTCCTTGGCTTGAGAAATGAGCATAAGAGAGTAGTGTGCATGTACTTTTGAATAGGAAACTTAGTGTGCCTTGTGAAGTGTTCAGTTGTAGAATGTACCAAGGTTGTTTCACTGAAAGGGAAGACAAGTGAGTCTTTAGGAGAAAATAAATAGTACTAATATTATAAATACACTCGAACATATATGTGGAAGAATCTTTAGTAATTAAGCGAAACAGATCACATAGACGCAATAATCGTTAAAATATGTACAACACACATTCAGTAGGTTGAGTACTAAAGTCACCGAAATAGTTCAATTTCGTTAGTACATATGAATGAGAACATATATTGAAAACATCCAAAGAATAGTCTCAAAAGTTCATGATATAGGCATGAAATTTTTTTGGCCCAATGGGCTTCGAATATTAAGCAAAATTTCCAAGGTACATTGATACAATGAATATCACTAGCTCCAATAGTGGAGCGTTAGAACCACTACTTGCTCTCCAAAAAAACTGTATCTATCACTCTAATGCCTTGTGGGAGGAGCCAAGGTGAAATTTCCTTTATTTGAGTAATGAGGCTTATTTTATAACTAGATAGAAGACCTTTCATATCCTCATGACTCTTGAACTTCCTGCACGACTCTTTGAATTCTAAGGTGACCTTTGGACTTCTACATAACTCTTGAACTTCTAAATTACTTTT
Source organism: Pinus tabuliformis (assembly GCA_031772625.1). Classification (NCBI taxonomy): domain Eukaryota; kingdom Viridiplantae; phylum Streptophyta; class Pinopsida; order Pinales; family Pinaceae; genus Pinus; species Pinus tabuliformis. The sequence continues at coordinate 1,495,943,049 of CM062816.1, read as the reverse complement.
CAACTTCTACAAGACTCTTGGACTTCACTTTGTGACTCGTTTGTACATATATGACCCTTAGAATTCCACATATTTACAATAATTACAAGATTACATCATTGTTTTGACATCATCATGTGAGAATGTCATCACAAGTCACTAACATTGATGACTTGGAACCATAGTGACATCTGAGGTGGAATTTCTTGAGATATGACAATGATGCCACCTATGTCTTCGACACTTGATGTAGATTTTTCATTGTCATTACCTTCTAACCTCCAAAGGGTCTTAAAATCACATGGATTATTTATGGATCAGTTTAATCATTCAAATCCATTCTTCCTTCATGTTGGGCGCGGATCCCCTAAGGCATGTTTGGCGCTTAAAGCCCAAGTTTTGACTAAGTCCATTGTAAAGACTCCGCGATTTGTGGGCGCAGAGCGCAAAGTCGTAATAGAGTCATAGGGTTGTCCGCCCTTGTTTTTGTAATGTAATGTCAGTTTGAAAGATCTACCCATGGTCTGTGGACCATGGAATTGTATAAATAAAGCAAGGCTCTAGGTGTAAAGAGACAACATCTAATATAAGAATGAATCTGTGAAGTAGTAAGTCAAAGTGTAAGCCGTGTCTTTCGGGTCGTAGAGTAGGGGAAGGCTCTGCAGCTGAGTGCGCAAAGGCCTAGTAGTCCCGAGCTGAGTGCGCGAACACCTGCAGTTAAGTGCGCAGGGCAAGTTGAGTTTGTAACTGGTTGAAGCATTAATAAAGAGAAGCTTTACCATAAGACAGAGGATTCCGCGCATACCACCCCCACGCACACCTCCACCCATTTCACCTATCTCACCTCCATATTCACCCATACCACCTCCACCACCACCACATTTTAATATGGCAAGCTCGATAAAGCTACCTATGCTCAAAGGAGTGGGAAATAATGATCTGGACCAGTTTTGGTTCATAGTAAAAGCTGTCTGGGAAGCGTAGGGAGTAACAGACGATAATATCAAGAAAGCAATTTTGGTTAGTGCTTTGCAAGATCGTGTGCTAACCTAGTACATTAAGCACTCAAATGACCACCTTCTAAATGCAGGAATCATGGCGATCCAAGCTTCACTAACTAGGGAGTCTAGCAGACTAAAGTCAGAGGTGCAGTTGATAATTGGGTTCAAGGAGATTATGATGCTACCAGGAAAGACTCCTTGGGAGTTGGATCAGAGGCTGAAGTGCACAATTCACGAAGCTAACATGACTCTGACAGATGGACAACACCGAGAATGGTTTGTAGTATCACTATCATCGCATTTGAGGAATGCACTGACACAACAGAGATTGGCAACTCAAGCGGAAGCTTTAGAGACTGCGATGAGGCTGCATGAGACCCCAATGTAAGATCCTAACTTAGGAGTTCATCAAATCCGCCCATAATTGAAAAACTTGTGCCTAGAAATGCAGAGCCTGAAACAAGACAGGACATCTCGACTAGAAGTGCATAAAGAGGTGTGGTGCGTGAAATGTAAGGAGTAGGGTCATGACAAGGACCACTGCCCAGTATTCACAAATTACCTCACAAGAGGAGGGACGATGCTAGTAAGACCAGAAGCACAAGCAGGACCGAGCGTGGCACCTGCTCTATGGTGCGTAATTTGTCAAATAGGAGGAAAGCATGCTACAGACAACTATCATCTGTTGCAGAAGTACACGTAGAATTTGCAATAGTTGTTCTGTAATTTCTGTAGATTGGTGGGCCATGATGAGTGCACATGTAGAAGTTATGAGCTAATGATGGATAGAACTCCTACCTATAGGGTTTAGGCCAAAACGTGATCCCTAGACCAGGGTGTAGGAATGGTGCGCACCTGATTCCAGGGGCGCAGACAAGGCTGAGGTGAAGGAGGACCTGGATGAGGTCACGGACATCTGATATGCTACAATTACAGAGGGCTGGGGCATTATGCCCGTGACTGTGTTATGCTCCTATACCAATAGGTGTCATATTTCATGATTGACTTGTTGAGCTCTGTAATATGTTCATTCCTTTCCTTGTTGCAAAGGTTTCCATATTATCAAAAAATGTAAAAAATGTAAAGAGGGTATACCCTAAAAGAAAAATCAAAGGGTAAAAAGAATAAAATGGTCAAAAAAGTGAAAGAAATGAACCCCAAACAAAAATAGACCAGGAAAGTGTGCAAGTCCAAAATGCCACTACTTTTTCATTTTCTATAATAAGCATTGTGTGTAGCTTGTTAATCTATGCCACAATTGATGAAGAGTCAAACAGCTTAATTGTGGCTCATTCATATTTGAATTTCCTGTTTTAAAGATAGAGAATAAAATCTAACCAAACTGTTTAATCTTGGCAGATAAGTAGATAGGTAGAGTAAATAAAACGGAGCTCAACAATTTAATCTGAGCCCTTGGATGTTATAAGTGCAGACTTAGGTAGGCTTACCATGAAAAGAAAAGGAAAGTTGATAAGGGTTTGCCAGTCTAAGTGCACCCAAATAAAGAAAAAAAATGCTAGGCCAAAGTAGGTAGGGTAGGTAGATGGTGTTGCGAAATGATACTTGTGATAGATTATGTCTCTAAATGTGTTAATATTTATCTCTAACACAAGTGCAAGGCAGACATTATACTTGATGCAGCGCAGGCGAGGCAAGGTTGAATAACTAACTCCCCTTCATATTTTTCCCTAATCATTCATTAATTCCCCCTAAAATATTAAGATTTGTTCTTAATATCACTCATTAAACCACTTATTCCATTTCATAAAGATCGCTTAAGTAAATCCTTATTTTACTTAGGAAATGCATAATATCGCTTGAAAAACCCCTTTTCCCACTTTAGCCTAAGTTTTTTAACATTATAACTTAGCGCTTTCCATTTCAAAATTCATATTAACTTTTAACAATTATTATGTAAATCCTGAAACATTACCCTATCCCGTATTATGTAAATATAATACAAAAAACCCAAATACTATATATTCCCGCCCCCGGTCAATTACGACCATAATAATACTTTTAAAGGGATTAATGAATTAACTTGTAATTCATTAAAAGCCTCCCCGCCGCGCGATAATGGGTTAATTAGCCATTTGGGTTAATTAATAACATCCCCCCGACCTATCAAAACAACCCCGATACGATTAAACGTTATTTTATTACGATGGGCCCGCAGCATAACTCCCCGCCATCTCCCCTGCCCATCCACCGTCCGATCCCCGCTCGTTCATCCAATGGTTGACATACATATCGCGACCCACCTCACGACCGCGCGTTAACTCGTGATCGCCCAGCGGTTTTTCGCCATATCCCTGCCAAAACCACCCCGACCCCAAAAGCGGTGCGATCAAACCGCTTACCGCCCTCCACTCCGCTGACGTCACTCCACCCCACTGATGTCACTCTGATTCCGCTGACGTCACTCCACCCCGCTGACGTCACTCTGATTCCGCTGACGTCACTCCACCCCACTGACATCACTCTGGTACCGCTTACGTCATCTACCCAATCAAATCAAAAAGTCCGGCCAAACCTTCATTTTGTCAAATAAAACCAAAAAAATTGCCATTTTCACTATAGTTTGCTGCATATAGTGCTCTGGGCATAATAATAAACTTCCAAGCCAGCAATTCAGTTACAAACCGGCACCCAACCACAAAGACTCCAGCAACGAGCTCCGTGTTGGCCATTCAACCTGCCATTCCAGTTTCTTCCTCTTTAACGCAGTTTAAACCAACACCGAGGGACCTCCAAGCTTGTAGAAGAAAGAATAAAAAGAGATATCGGGAGATTGCTACTCTAACCAGTGGACCTTCAGAGACACAAATTGACAGAGGAAAGATGACCAGACAGAGCTTTTTACCAGAGCAGGATGAACAGGGGTCAAAACAGGTCAAAGAGTATCAGATCACAGTTAAAGAGTATCAGTTAAGACAGGCAGCCAGCACAAAGTAACTGAAGAAGACAGCTGCAAGCCGAATCCTAGGGCCTGCCTCTAGCACATTCAACAAAAACAGGACCAGCACAACATCAGTTCATCTTTTCCCTATTTTCAAGACTAGTTGTTTCTATTTCTTGTAAACTATTTTTAGTCATCCTAGATATTATCTCACTCTGTTATGAGATATGTGTTGTATAATTTTTTGCATAAATACCCCCTCAAATGGAGTATTGAGGGTGGATTCCTAGACTTTGCTGTAATATTGATTATTTGGAATAAAGAGTTGTTGGAATCAACTATTGCATGGCCTACTGGATGAAGAATTGAAGCAGAAGACTTGTCACAGACTTCTTGAATCAACCATCGGATCAATAAGTCCTCTATATCTTGTGTTTTAAAGTTTTCTTGTTTATTATATCATCTGTGTTTCATAATTTGAATGATAAAGAAAAGATTAATTTCAGAATATGCTTGATTGCACTTTGTTTTCAGTCATTATTGTTCTCTGTATTTTCTTCAGAATTAGGATAAGCAGTGAAATCTTAATTGCTCATGTTTCCTAATTTTTTCACGTTGATTATTTGTTAAAGAATACTTCACTGCTCCTTATCAATAATCATCCAATTTCCCTCTTTAAATAGGTTGAAGGATTTCTTAACTGCCCTTCACCCCATTTGAGCCCATTCCATCTGTTTCAAGTCTTTATTTGTTCCCTGTTTGACTACCTTGCTTTGTGAAACCATCCTCTGTTAAGAAACCAAATCCAGAAAGCCATCTTCTTTGACTCCATTAGCCCAATGGACTGAACTACTCTGTCTTACCTCTCTATTCTATTGAATCTCACCACATAGACTCAAACAAAACTCTTGAACTTCATAACTAGCCTAATACCTTTAAAAACAAAGCTAAATCATAAAGAGAGACCCCTCTCTGGATATAGATTGGCTAGATTCTGTATCTAAAAGATTGGTCTGTGGTTACCTCGGCCTCCTTTCCCTTCCTTACAACTTTTGGGAAAACTTGAGTGATAACAACAATGGCGATTCCACTGGGGAACTAAATAATTTGTTGGTTACTACTGTTTTTTGTATAAGCTACAGACGGAGCCTGAAGTTAGCCAGGTAGCCTTTGAAATGCTTTTGCTTTGCAATTGCAGAAGTAAATGAATGCTACTTCAGTCTATCTCCAGTCTAGCTTATAGATTGGACAGTTGGTTTCAAATACTTGATCAGTTCCTCTTTTCAAATAAGACTTTAAGAAAGTTCAAAACTCCCACATCTAAAACCTCTTAAAGAGACTGTTAAAATTGTATTGTCAAACCCATTTCAAGGAAAAACCCAAAAACACACCCAGAAACCTGGCTTCAGAAAAGATTCATTACACCAGATCCAAATCCCCCACCTGTGTTTGAAAATCCTAATCTGATTCCTAGGATTCGTAGAAGACAAGAGAGCCAAGAAAATTCTGCTAGTTCTCGGCCTCTATACAGATCAAGATCTTGTCCTATGAAGTGGATCTACCTTGAGGATGAACCTTTTGATGAGCATTTTGAAAACTATTTAATTGTAACCTTTTCAGAATCTGGGTTAACCCACACAGCTCAAGATCCAATATTCATTGAAAATTTGCAGATTGAAGTTGTTACTTCACACCTTGATAGACATTTGCAGAACTCCATTCAATCTGAGCTTACCTCTGAAAGTACACCAAACCTTTCTATGATTATTACAGCTTCTCCAAGTTCACCATCAACCACCCCTTCCACTCCTCCATATACAACACACGTTCCCATTATTATCCCTACTCCTCCAGTTGTCACATCTACTTCCGCAACCATGGCAAATCGATATACTTCCCTACACTTACCTGCCAATCTAGGGGCTATGCCCCAAGACTATCAAAGTAAAATCACTTCTTTTGAAGGTAATGGCACTTACACAACTCAACAACATACCAAGAAAATGACCAACTATTTTGAAATATATGAGGTTGATGCTGATGATGTTAGAATGAAAGTATTTGTTCAAAGTTCGACTGGAGATGTTAGAACATGGTTTAGAGCCCTCCCTGTAAATAGTATCAATGAATCACAATCTCTTTATCAGAACTTCTTAAACAGATGGGAAAAGAAGAAAGATCCTCTCCACATTTTATCAGAATATGAAAACCTAAGAAGAGGCACACAAGAAACTGTCCAAGATTACTGTACCAGATTCAATAATGTCTACAATGCTATTCCTCAAAATCTCAAACCTCCTTCAGATTTGGCCTTGATCAAATTCCCTGATGCATTTGATTCTGATATGGCATAACAACTTAGGGAAAGAGTTCCTCGAAACATAGAATAGATGAAAAGTATAGTTGTCAGTGTTGAGGCCAACCTGATATCTAAACTATCTAGAGCCAGAGCTGAAAGGAGGACACCTTTTAAAGAAGAACCTTCTGCCTTTGAACAGAAATTAGATGCTATTATTAAAGGAATGGATAGACTTGGAGATAGAGTAGAACAATTGGGAGAAAATCCCCTTGGGATGGTCAACCAAGCAATACTAGGAGAAATCCAAATTTCAGGAAGAACCAAAATCCTAACACTGGAAAGATAGGGCCTGACCAAAATATTAGGCCCCCATTTCAAGAAAATTATGCTGAAACCTCAACTTCTGATGAACCAACAAAAGACACTCAAATTAATTTGATGGGACTCAACAATGAACAACAAGTTTTCTTGACCCAAAAAGATCAAGAAGCTCAAATTCTTAAACAATTCCAAACTCAGTCAGGTGAATCATTTGACTTTAGGGAGGGATATGATACAACCATTTATGAAGTCCACAAAGAATACAATCTGAGGAGCAGAAGAATAGATGTCCCTGAAACCAGTAAACAGAAAGATACTAAGCAGCCTAACAAAGGTAAGATCAGTTTCCCACTGTATATATTCTTTCTAGAACAGGTCCTAACCCAAATAAACCAATTGTTGAATATGTATCAGATAATCAAACACCTAACAGACAACCTTCCACTTCTATTCCTTCTAAAGGAAAAGTATGAGAGCCTCTAGAATTTAATTTGGAAACAACTTCAGCCCATAATCCCACTCCTGAAGAGGAGAGAAACAAAGAAAATCCAGCTGTCCAAAATACAAGAACTCAGATTGAAAAACTTTTTAATCTTGAGACAGAAGTAGGCAAACTAAAGATAGCTGTTCCATTATCAGAATTAGCTAGACATGAGGTCTACAGAAGTCAAATCAGCAGATCACTCAAAATTTCTGTGAACGAAGATTCAGTAAATGTTTTTGATGACTAGCCTGAATTGATATTTGGCCCTGGAGTAAATGGAAAAACAGTAAAGGGAGAAGTTCCTCCTTTCTATGTAAGTTTAAACATACATGACAAAATACTTCATAATGCCATGTTTGATTTTGGTGCTTCCCATAACTTAATGCCTAAATCTGTAATGGAGAGACTAGACCTTGACATCACCAGGCCATATAAAGACCTTTTCTCTTTTGATTCAAGTTAGGTCAAATGTTTGGGTTTAATCAAAGACTTATGTGTGGCACTAGTCCAATATCCTGCTAAAACCATCTTAATGGACATAGTAGTAGCTGATATTCCACCAAAGTATGGCATGTTATTGTCTAGATCTTGGGGTGCAAAGCTTCAAGGATCTCTACAGTTAGACATGTCTTATGCTACCATTTCAGTGTTTGGTCAACCCAAGAAACTATACAGAGAAACCTTAATGAAGTATGTAGTAAGTAGTCAAGAGAAACCTCAAAATTTCCCTATCTACTCAGTACATTCAGATATGGATTCTTTTATCCTTTACAATGCTGAAATTGATCCCCCACATGAAATAAAAGTTTTAGCAGATAAAACAGAAGAAATAGCAAATGAAAGGTCTAGTGTCCGAATCCAAGAAATTTCTGAAAATCATGAAACATCAGATAAACCAGAAGAAACTAAAAAACCAAATCTCCCTATTAAACAGATCCCTGAAATTCCAGATACTAATTATGAACATGAAATCCTTTGGTACTTAGAATTTGATGGTTATGTGAACAAATTAGGAGTAGGAGCAGGAGTTTGAGTGCACAATCTTGAAAACAATCATGCTGAAGGCCATGCCTAGATATCAAACTTTAGGTGCACTAATAATATGGCTGAATATGAAGCTCTATTGCTAGGTCTTAAACTGGTCAAGAAATTGGGAGCAACTAGAGTGTCAGTCCTAGGAAATTTTGATTTAATCATTCAACAGATAAAAGGGAAGTTCATAACAAATGATCCCAGATTAAGAGAGTACAAAGGAATAGCTATAGAGATCCTCAATACATTTCTAGAAACTCAGCTTGCCAAAATCCCGAGAAAACACAACTTGCAAGCTCATAGCCTGGCAATGTTTGCCAGCACCTGTAAATTACCATGTGAACCAAATCATAAATTCACAGCTGAGATTAGACACAGGCCAGTCATACTTGATAATGTAAAGAACTGGAAAGTGTTTGATAGTGATAATCAGATCAACAATTTTTAACCCTAGAAGAAGAATTTTCTAACACTGACATAGATGTGGATACAGTTAGTGAGTTTGATCCAAAAAATCAGATAGAAACAGACATTTCATCAGAAAATGAAACTCAAATGCTTCATCCAACGAAATTTACCAAAAAGGAAATACAGGATCTTGAAGAAATAGACATTGATGAGATTATTGAAGGAGAATCTGAAGTTATCAATTTGAAAGACAATCATTTTCCCAAAGGATTAACTCCTTTGGAAGATCTCTTTGATTTCAACGATATTCAAAGAAACCCAAGATGGAACCTCTAAAAGTAGACATTGAAGACTATAACATAGGAACTGAAGAAAATCCAAAAATGGTAAAATTATCCAAATCTTTGCCTCTCGTTCAAAAACTTAAGTATGTTGAACTAATCAAAGAATTCCAGGATGTTTTTGCCTAGAGCTATGAAGATATGAAATCTTATGACACATCTGTAATTCAACATACAATACCCCTTAAGGAAAATCAAAAACCATTCAAACAAAAGCTCAAAAGAATTAACCCTATACTGCTTCCTTTAATTGAAAAAGAAATCAAATGAATGCATAATGCAGGGATAATTGGTCCAATCAGATTTTCAGAGTGGGTGTCTAATTTAGTGCCTACAAGGAAGAAAACAGGAGAAATCAGATTATGTGTTGACTTAAGAAATGTAAACAAGGTTTCTTTGAAAGACAATTACCCTTTACCTAAGATGGATCATATTTTACAAAGGGTAGTAGGTGCTTCTAGGATTTCACTTTTGGATGGGTTTTTAGGTTATAATCAGATTCTGGTTCATCCTGATGACCATGAAAAGACTGCATTTACAATACCATGGGGTATATTCAAATATGTTAAAATGTCATTCGGACTTAAGAATGCAGGGGCAACCTTTCAACGAGAAATGGACATAGCTTTTGCAAAAGAAATTCATGATTTTCTGGTTATATATCTAGATGACCTGACTGTATTTTCCGAATCAGATCAACAACATTTAGATCATCTCAAACAAGTGTTTTTAAAATGTAGAAAGTATGGTATTTCGTTAAATCCTAAAAAGTCTTTGTTTGGTCTAGAAGAAGGCAAACTGTTAGGCCATATCATCTCCAAAGATGGCATCAGAATTGATCCTGCTAGAATAGAAGCTATTCTGCAAATACCCCACCCCAGAAATGTCAAAGAACTTCAAGCTTTCCTAGGAAAGATTAACTTTTTAAGAAGATTCATATCTAATTTGGCTGAATTAAGTAGATTGCTGAACAATATGTTAAAAAAGGATTCAAAGGTTAAATGGACAGTAGAAGCCAAACAAGCATTTGAAGAAATTAAAATGGCTTTGACTAGAACACCAGTCCTTACAAGTCCAAAGTTCAATAGAGACTTCATAATTTTTTCATTTGCATTAGAACACACTACAGCTATTTTACTGAAAAAAGATGATCAAGGATGTGAAAAACCCATAGCCTTTTTCAGTAAAGCACTTAGATATGCACCTCTAAATTACAAAATCATGGAAAAATAGGCTTTTGCACTTGTGAAAGCTATTAAAGATTTCAGAGTCTATATATTGTACTCCCATGCAATAGCCTTTGTACCAAATGCTGTAGTCAAAGACATCCTGACTCAGGATTGAATTGAAGGCAAACGGGGTAAATGGATAGCTAATATATTGGAGTATGATATTGAAATAAAACCTACAAAGCTTATAAAAGGACAGGGATTGGCTAAACTCATGACTGAAACAAACTTTTAAGCCCTGGATATTAATGAACTGGATAATGAATAGGAGATGGCGACTCCACAAATTAGCCAGGCCTTCTTAGAATCACCTTGGTATGCTGATATAACTCATGTATTATTAAACCTGCAGGCTCCTCCAGGGTTATCTAGAACAAAGAAAAGGTTTTTAAAGATGAAAGCTTCAAAATTTTGTATTTTAGATAATGCTCTCTTTTGGAAAAATCATGAAGGTATTCTATTGAATTGTTTAATAAAAGAAGAAGCTGACAAGGTTCTCAAAGAATTTCATGCAGGGGACTATGGTGGACACCTTTACTGGAAATCAACTGCAGACAAAATCCTAAGGGCTGGATTTTATTGGCCAACCTTGTTCGCTGATGTAAAGAAGTTTGTCACTGCTTGACACAAATGCCAAATTTTTGAAAGCAAAAGGAAACTGTTACCATTACCCTTGAGACCAATTTACACTGAAAATCCCTTTCAACAATGGGGTTTGGACTTCATTGGAGAAATACGCCCTCCCTCTTCTGGCCAAAATAAATGGATCCTCACTGCCACAGGCTATTTCACCAAATGTATAGAAGCCATTTCTTCTAGACAAGCCAATGATATAGTGATTATAGGATTCTTAGAAACCAACATATTGTCTAGATTTGGCTGTCCTGAAAAGATCATAACCGATAATGCTGCTGCCTTCAAGTCCAAGAAAATGATAAATTTCTGTAACAAATACCATATCACTTTAGGCCATTCCACAGCCTATTACCCTCAAGGTAATGGTCTAGCTGAATCTTCCAATAAAAGCCTGATTAATATTATTAAGAAATTGTTGGAAGAGAACAAGAAAAACTGGCACAAGAAACTTACAAATGCACTATGGGCAGACAGACTTACTACAAAGAGATATATTGGAACTAGCCCTTATGAGTTAGTTTATGGCATGGAGGCTGTATTTCCTTCATATTTAGGAGTTACTGTAATGAAATTACTGCAAGAAGCTCAGGTGGAACCCAATGACATTCAAAGGAGAATAAATCAGACCATCCATTTGTAGCAGACCAAAGAAGAAGTGCACCAAAGATCCCAAGTGTTACAAGAAAAACTCAAGAAAATATTTGATAAAAGGACCAAAGCAGAAGACTTCTACCTTGGAGACAAAGTTCTAAGATGGGATTCCAGGAGAGAAGACAAAGGAAAACATGGGAAGTTTGACTTCTTGTGGAAAGGGCCATTTATCATCCAGGCATTGCAAGGGAACAATACTTACTTTCTGAAGAGCCTGGATGGTACAGAAACAGAAGAAGGACCAGTGAATGGTTGAATGCTGAAACATTACTTTGATCCAGTTTTTTAATGTATTCTGACTCTAACATGTACATACTATATCCTTAATAATGTCATAGTTTGGATTGGATAGTAACTTGCTATAGTTGAAGCCTGAAGAGAAGGCCCTAAGCTTCACAAGTGTGTTGTCATATATACAATAAAGCAACCAGCAAAAGGAGATTTCAGAGCATAGTCTAAGTTATTCAGAAGGCCATCTGACCTATTGTTCTTGACTTTCCACTAGGAAAATCCATCCCCAAGTGGAGCCACTGTTATGCTCCTATACCAATAGGTGTCATATTTCATAATTTACTTGTTGAGCTTTGTAATATGTTCATTCCTTTCCTTGTTGCAAAGGTTTCCATATTATCAAAAATTTCAAAAAATGTAAAGAGGGTATACCCTAAAAGAAAAATCAAAGGGTAAAAAGAATAAAATGGTCAAAAAAGTGAAAGAAATGAACCCCAAACAAAAATAGACCAGGAAAGTGTGCAAGTCCAAAATGCCACTACTTTTTCATTTTCTATAATAAGCATTGTGTGCAGCTTGTTAATCTATGCCACAATTGATGAAGAGTCAAACAGCTTAATTGTGGCTCATTCATATTTGAATTTCCTGTTTTAAAGATAGAGAATAAAATCTGACCAAACTGTTTAATCTTGGCAGATAAGTAGATAGGTAGAGTAAATAAAAAGGAGCTCAACAGTTTAATCTGAGCCCTTGGATGTTATAAGTGCAGACTTAGGTAGGCTTACCATGAAAAGAAAAGGAAAGTTGATAAGGGTTTGCCAGTCTAAGTGCACCCAAATAAAGAAGAAAAAATGCTAGGCCAAAGTAGGCAGGGTAGGTAGATGGTGTTGCAAAATGATACTTGTGATAGATTATGTCTCTAAATGTGTTAATCTTTATCTCTATCACAAGTGCAAGGCAGACATTATACTTGATGCAGCTCAGGCGAGGCAAGGTTGAATAACTAACTCCCCTTCATATTTTTCCCTAATCATTCACTAATTCCCCCTAAAATATTAAGATATGTTCTTAATATCACTCATTAAACCACTTATTCCATTTCATAAAGATCGCTTAAGTAAATCCTTATTTTACTTAGGAAATGCATAATATCACTTGAAAAACCCCTTTTCCCACTTTAGCCTAAGTTTTTTAACATTCTAACTTAGCGCTTTCCATTTTAAAATTCATATTAACTTTTAGCAATTATTATGTAAATCTCGAAACATTACCCTATCCCGTATTATGTAAATATAATACAAAAAACCCAAATACTATATATTCCCGCCCCCTGATGATTATGACGATAATAATACTTTTAAAGGGATTAATAAATTAACTTGTAATCCATTAAAATCCTCCCCGCTGCGCGATAATGGGTTAATTACCCATTTGGATTAATTAATAACATCCCCCCGACCTATCAAAACATCCCCGATATGATTAAACGTTATTTTATTACGACGGGCCCGCAGCATAACTCCCTGCCATCTCCCCTGCCCGTCCACCGTCCGATCCTCACTCGTTCATCCAAAGGTTGACATACATATTGCGACCCACCTCGCGACCGCACGTTAACTCGCGATCGCCTGGCGGTTTTCTGCCATACCCCTACCACGCATCGCCCATCCGATGTGTTCGCTCTCCGTCCAAAACCACCCTGACCCCAAAAGTGGTGCTATCAAACCGCATACCACCCTCCACTCCGTTGACGTCACTCCACCCCGCTGATGTCACTTTGATTCTGCTGATGTCACTCCACCCCACTTACGTCACTCCGGTACCGCTTACGTCATCTGTCCAATCAAATCAAAAAGTCCTGCCAAACCTTCATTTTGTCAAATAAAACTAAAAAAAATTGCCATTTTCACTGTAGTTTGCTGCATACAACGCTCCGGGCATAATAATAAACTTCCGAGCCAGCAATTCAGTTACAAACCGGCACTCGACCACAAAGACTCCAGCAACGAGCTCCATGCTGACCATTCAACCTGCCATTACGGCTTCTTCCTCTTTAACGCAGTTTAAACCAACACCGAGGGACTTCCAAGCTTGTAGAAGAAAGAAATAAAGAGAGATACTGGGAGATTACTACCCTAACCAGTGGACCTTCAGAGACACAAATTGACAGAGGAAAGATGACTAGACAGAGCTTTTTACCAGAGCAAGATGAACAGGGGTCAAAACAGGTCAAAGAGTATCAGATCACAGTTAAAGAGTATCAGTTAAAACAGGCAACTAGCACAGAGTAACTGAAGAAGACAACTGCAAGACGAATCCTAGGGCCTGCCTCGAGCACATTGAACAAAAACAGGACCAACACAACATCAGTGCATCTTTTCCTATTTTCAAGGCTAGCTGTTTCTATTTCTTGTAAAGTATTTTTAGTCATCCTAGATATTATCTCACTCTGTTATGAGATATTTGTTGTATAATTTTCTACATAAATACCCCCTCAAATGGAGTATTGAGGGTGGATTCCTAGACTTTGTTGTAGTATTGATTATTTGGAATAAATAGCTGTTGGAATCGACTGTTGCATGGCCTACTAGATGAAGAATTGAAACAGAGGACTTGTCACAGACTTCTTGAATCAACCACCGGATCAATAAGTCCTCTATATCTTGTGTTTTAAAGTTTTCTTGTTTATTATATCATCTGTGTTTTATAATCTGAATGATAAATAAAAGATTAATTTCAGAATATGCTTGATTGCACTCTGTTTTCAGTCATTATTGTTCTCTGTATTTTCTTCAGAATTAGGATAAGCAGTGAAATCTTAATTGCTCTTGTTTCCTAATTTTTTCACGTTGATTATTTGTTAAAGAATACTTCACTACTCATTATCAATAATCATCCAATTTCCCTCTTTAAATAGGTTGAAGGATTTCTTAACTGCCCTTTACCCCATTTGAGCCCATTCCATCTGTTTCAAGTATTTATTTGTTCCCTGTTTGACTACCTTCCTCTGTGAAACCATCCTTTGTTAAGAAACCAAATCCAGAAAGCCATCTTCTTTACTCCATTAGCCCAATGGACTGAACTACTCTGTCTTACCTCTCTGTTCTATTGAATCTCACCATCTAGACTCAAACAAAACTCTTGAACTTCATAACTAGCCTAATACCTTTAAAAACAAAGCTAAATCATAAAGAGAGACCCCTCTCTGGATATAGATTGGCTAGATTTTGTATCTAAAAGATTGGTCTGTGGTTACCTCGGCCTCCTCTCCCTTTCTTACAACTTTTGGGAAAACCTGAGTGATAACAACAATGGCGATTCCACTAGGGAACTAAATAATTTGTTTGTTACTACTGTTTTCTGTATAAGCTACAGACGGAGCCTGAAGTTAGTCAGGTAGCCTTTGAAATGCTTTTGTTCTGTGGTTACCTCGGCCTCCTTTCCCTTTCTTACAACTTTTGGGAAAATCTGAGTGATAACAGATTGTTTGAATCCAACGCGTCCATCATGCTTGTACTGCACCTTGTTTGATCATGAGATGGAGGATTTTCCTACGCTAATAGCTAGGATACGTGATAAAGGAGGCTTACAACCTCTTGTTATAGACATTTTTGTGACTTACAGCTATAAGCATGAAATGTCCATAATCTAAGGGATCCAAAGTCCCTAAACATGTTGTTCCTACCCCTAGAGGAACAAGGCTAACAAACCACAGCAATTCACAGAAGTTCTCCACCAGAAACTGCTCAAAAACAAGTCAATTCAGGATTAATTCAGAGGCTCCACTAGCTGTCTACGCTGAAATGCGGAGAATACACTGGCTAGGTGCACTGCAACGCAGGTAGAAGCACTACCAGGGTGCGCTGAGCGGGAAGTGACAAATGGCAAGTTCATTCAACGAGGTGGAAAGACCTTGGAAGCTTCCAGAATCTTCTCCAATGACACTTGCCTCAATGAATTCGACTAGTGATGAGTAAGAGGCTCTTAGTCTCCAAGTGGAAGCAAGAACTGACAGAGGGAGAGGACACTAGTCAGATCTCAAGCTGACTCATCCTCTCTCCAAACATCTATATATGGATCTCTCCCCATGAGATCCGGGAGGCTAGAATTTTGTTATTGCAAAGAATTGCTGTTGGTTTGAGATTGGAATCATTGGGTGCTTAATGCTTTGAAGGGAGGCGAAGATAGAAATTTCATTTGCTGGGAAGGAGATGCTGGATTGGAGCCCTCTTGGTTGTATCTCCTCCTGAACCTTGTTATTCATCAATAAAGCTATCTTGTTTTCTCCTATATACTGATGTATCTTTGATGTATGATTGCATTCGTATGTTTAGTTTATTTCTAATCCTGAACTAGTTATGAATACGAATCTATGTCTTTGTGTAGTGTTCTCTTCTTGTGATCTTGCAGGGACCTGTTGAAGCTGGGTGAGCGAGAAGGCAAGTAGCTGGGAACTCTCAAAGAGAAGAGAAACTGGATCGAGGGACAAACGGAAGACACCGGTTAGTCCACCCATCTCTCTTCATTCTTAATTCATAAAGGAAGAATACTAGAATAACTGTTTCTGTTTGTTGCTAAGGCACTGTCACACCTTAGGTGGATAGGATCGTCCTGCATAGGCATTTTTCCCCACAACAAATTGGTGACTCCGCTGGGGAGATCTGTTTAGTCATTTTATTTGTGTCTCTATCATTGTTTGTTTCATAGACTCAACAGCAACAATCGAACTGCATCTGCTATTCTCAGATGCAAAGTAGACAGCTGCTGCTTTGATCCAATCACTGGATTTGTCTATGATCCGAACAATGGACTCACAAATGATTTGATGATCCTTTGTGATAGATCTTAGTCCTCCCTCAAAGCATCCCTTTGATTATACTTTGCTTGTTGCTTTTATTTGGCCTGAAACCGAAGATTAATCAGCAAACTGTGACCCAGAACCCAGTGAGGAACTCTCGTTTCTCTTTCAGCGCAGACCCTGTGAAGAGGTTCTGCATTTCAACGCAGGTCCCGTGAAGGCTACCTACGCTGAATGTCAAAACCTCTGTGTTGAGGGTGCGTTGATCCAGTTAGGCCTTGTGCAGCTGGGGTTCTCTGCTCTGTTTTGCCTTGTTTTGATCTCTGATTTTTGCAGCCTGTAACCAGCATAGGTACCTGTCTGATAACTCCTTTTCTCTGCTTAAATTCCGCCTCCTTTTGTACAAAAAGACTGTGAGTGTTTTTATGTGTTTGTGGCATCATTTACAGTTTTCCTTTGCAAGAGTGAAATAATCATCCTGTAGCCCTTGATTCAGATCTGTTGATTGTGATCTTAGGAGAGAGTTCATTGGCTGTTTACAGTTGATTATACATTTACTTTTGCTTTTGGTTTGAGTTTGTCTCTTTTAAGTGTCGAAACAAGTGTTCATTTCGAAAGTCATAAAGTGTTGTATTCTCTTCTACCCTTTCTGATTTCGAAAAGGTAAACTTGTTTGTATTTGTCATTTAAAAGCAAATTCAAAGTTGTACAAAAAGCTTTCTTTTTAGGCATCAATATTAAGAAAGCGGAAAACAAACACCTGCATTGTGCATTTGCATCTTGATAGTTTGCATGCTTGATTTAGGAAAAGTGCATTAGAGTGTGCTGATTGCTCTTTGAGAAAATATGGTGTCTTTCTTTTCCCTTTGTAGCTAGGATTTTCATTGTTGAAAAGATATAAAGCTTGCTTATCATCTTTAGACTGCATTTAGGAATTGTATCATACATCTCGTGGTGATCCAAAAAGGAAAACTTCTAAGAAAGATCAACCTAAAATAAATTGAATGAACTTAACAACGCTTTGTAACATAACGCACAACATAGAGGTCTAGGATAGAGACGTGTTCCGGCGTCGTAAAACCTGGTCAATGGTCGCCTTGCTGATGGTTGGGTGATTCCTCCTGAGAGACGATTAGTACCAGTACAGATTGTGCTCCCACATACCGTCGCGTATATATTGGGAGACCCCTATAGGAATATAACCTTTATCCTTAGGAAGCCGTGTCGACCGCCCTACTGATCGCAATGCACTGAACACAGCATTCAGGAAGATCGACCGCCCGTACCCTAAAAAGTATTCTGCGGTTTTGCGAAAAGTTTGGCACACCCTCTACCTAGAATTCCTGAGCAGTTCCTTTTGGCCTTTTTTAGACTCTATAACAGAAAAAGTCCATCCAAGCATTTGTCACTTCGGGCTCGTTAAAACATCGAAGGAGACTAGAGTCATCTTTAGCTTTTTCTCGACTCTTTAAAATTGAAAAAGCAAGTTGTGTCTAAAGCGTCGTTAAAATTTATTTTAAACGGAACAATCACCCCTTCTTCCTGCGTTGATCTTTAGGTTGAGAAAATGGAGCACACCAACCAAGGAATTCCCCTTGGTGGAAATGCTAGTCCCTTCTCCTCTTGGGGAGATGTTGGTGCGCCCCATATGGCCACATTGTCGCTTCCAGGACTGAAAATTGGCTTGCCGGTCTGGCTCTTTTCAACCAATGTCGTTCAGAACACCACTATTCCTGAACAGTCGAATCAATAGTTAGACCAGACCAGAGTCACCCACCAGCCTTCTACTTCATCTAATTTTTCCTCTCCTCCTTCCTCTTCGCTTGACGGAACTGGTAAAACAAAAAACCAAGTTCCTAAGGAGAAGAAGGAAAAGAAGAAGAAAGAGAAGAAGAAGAAGGAGCCAAAAGCGACTGGGGGCAAACAAGTGTCGTCTGACAAAAATCCACAGACAGCACTGACTAGGCCTAAATCGCCATGTGTCATATGCAAGGGAGACCACTTCCACAGAGATTGTCCCTGCATCCCTCGGATACTAAGGGACTGGTCTCCCCGTTTGCACAATTCGGTGGCGTCAACCTCTGATAGCCATGTTGACAACACACCGTCAACTAGTGAAAGTGAAGCCACAGGACAGAGAGGGAAATCTAGATATCCCTGCAAACTGTGTGAAGGCGACCATGCCATCCACCGTTGTCCCTTCTTAGACGAGGCTAAAAGAGTTTTGGAAGATCGCCCGGTTTTACCAGCGCGACTTCCTCCTGGATATCGAAAACTCCTGCCAAGTCCTTCACCAGTTGAAAACCCGGCTGGCCCGCTCAAGTGGTCAGCTGAAGCATCTATCATTGAGGATAAACCAACCGAATCCATACCAGACGAAAGTCAAAAGGTCGAGGCAGCAGTTGACCCGGTATTGCCTTCAGAGGATTCATCTTCGAATGATACAGTCACCGAAGAGGATAAGGATGACACCATCCAGATTCTTTTCATCAACACGGACTCCGACGAACACGGGGGCAATGCACCCATTCCTTCATCGCAGGAAGGAAGTTCGTCAGAGCGATATCCGGCCGTCTACTCGGTCCCACCACCAAGCAACCTGGTTGTGTCCTTCGACTGGAACCAACTAGGCAGACCCCGCTTGCCAGCCAGCATACCATTCAGAATTATCGTTCAAATATACAGAACGGTAATGGCTGGCACCATCATTGACGAAGGGGCATCTGTGAGTATCCTTTCCTCTATTGCTTGGAAAGCGCTTGGTTCGCCAGCGCTTTTGCCTGAAATGAGAAATCTGACAGGCTTTGATAAAGGAACCAGTCGACCTTTAGGGATTCTTCCCAATGTGCCAATCACATTGAAAGGGAAGACCGTTCAAATGAACGTGATGGTCGTTCAAGGACCCTTGGATTATAACCTACTCCTTGGACGAGACTATATATATTGCATGGGAACCATCGTCTCCTCACTCTTTAGAGTAATGTGTTTTCCGCACGAAGGAAGAGTGGTCAAGCTCGTGGACCAGCTTTCATTTCCCGGATCGCGCATCGCAAATAGTCATGTACCATCTGTAAATGGTCTATTCACGTAAGAAATGTCTCAGCCCACAGTCCGTCCTCCCGATGAGCGCGAGTGATTCAGAAGGATATGACTGGAACCCAGGGGGCATGCGTCCTGGTCTGCTTCGGCAGGAAAACTTTGGGTATAAGGTAGGTTTCCGCGGGAGAATATGACTAGTCTGTACCCCGTCCGTCAGTGGAAGAGGGGTTATTCTAGAAAAAGATTCTCTTGTCAAAGTTATGTGAGTTGACAGAACTGAGTCAATCACCTTTGTCTATCTCGGTAGACATCGCCGAAGAAGTGTTTTGTTTGCTGTGTGAATAAAACAATCTTTGGGTGACCTGTAAGAAGTAGGCCTCTCTCGCCAAAACAAATGTTTTATCGGACTAAAGTAGGGGTAACTTTGAAACTCTGTTTTATACCTGGGGGCATGCAAACCTTTTGGAGTGCAAGCAAGGGGCGACTATTTATTTTTTAAATTTTTAGGTCCTCCCTTTAAACCTGTAGGTCTAACCCTTTAAACTCGTAGGATTAGTCGTTTCCGAGCTTGCATAAAGAAAGGATTCCGGAGCAAAGCTTTGTAAGGCGCAAGCTCCATAAAAAATGGAATCTTAAATGAGACATTCTTATCTTATGACTGGAATCGAGCAGTTTTATCGTATAGTTCATGCTCGTTAAAAAATAAACATAGAATCGAGCAGTTTTAGCACATAGTTCATGCTCGTTAAAAAATAAACATAAGATCGAGCAAGTGTTTCAATTTGCGTTTAAGCTCGTTAAAAAATGAACTACCCGGTAAATAGCCACTGCGAAAGTAAATTATCAGCCGTTAAATCCTTGGTCGTGTTTGCACCGTCACCTCCACTTTTCCATCGGCCGATCATTCACCTCCATTTGATTGTTTACCCATTTTGAGGAACAGCTGCGAAGAGTGATTTCACTAGCCATCCTTGTGACACTGCCGTGATTGGAAAATTCCAAGCCTTACCTGGAATTAGCTGCTAACTTGTTTCATCACTCATTCCTCAAAAGACGAGTCTTCTTTAAGCTCTTTTCATCTGACTCGTAAAATATGAAAAGATTACCGAGTTTTGGCCTTCCAGCTCGTTAAAACGACCGGAAGTGCTATCCCTCCTCTAGATTTTAATCTTTTTAGACCTGAGGGATTATTTCACAAAAAGATCGAGCGCTTGTTTTGTTCGGCTCGTTAAAACTATCGAAAACTCATCCCTTCTGTATTGTTTTATACTTTTTCGGACTTAAGGGATTAGATGACGAAAAAGGGACTTTGGAGTTATCTTTACGTACCTTTTTAGACTCTCTAAAAATGAAAAGGGACCGAGTTATCATTGTCGTTAAACTCGTTAAAAAACATTAATAGCGACAAACTTGTCTTTAGACGAGAACGAGTTTCACTATCGCTAGGCTCGTTAAAACATAGCGATGGGTTTGCCTGAAGGGCGAATTATAGAACAAGCATATGTTATCCTCCTCAAGCTTGACAAAAATAAAGAGGTACTGGTCAGAAATGACTAGGGAAAAATTGGGAGAAACTCAAGGAACTTTTATTGGTAGCAAGTCGCTCTTGAACATGACACTTTTCCTCCGTACCACAATCGGGTTGGGTTGTTTCATTCACCGGTCACATCACCATGGTCTCACCATACCATCCATATTTGGGGTAATGCTACCGATCCATCGCATAAGTGTCGCCATATGTTCAAGAGAAGTCGTTCAGAGAAGTCAACCGTGTCCCATCCACTACCGTACATTATCCTCCATCCTTTCATGACCGCCACCCTGAATCATATGTCATCAGATCGTTTTCACCTCCATCAAAATCATTAGCTCCGTTCCATGTCATTGATGTGGGATTCATTAAGGCCCTCCTTTGACGGATCGCTTCTTGTCGACATCAGCTCATTATCCAAGAAGTTGATCTAGGAACAACCCCCTTCAGTACTTTGAAGCTTGCATGCCTCAATGGCAAGTTTCTCACTTCCGGCGACAGGTATACATCAATGACCTTCGACCGAAAGATTTTGCGTGGTGTTCGACGCCAAGTCCTTTATTCACACCACGTGAATTGTACTACAGTACCTTGAGGATCATTATCATTATCGGTGATTCCTCTCACGCTTGTTAACGGTTTACCTCATTGACCGGTAATCAAGCGATGTCTTTCCATGTTCGACTTCAGAACATTTCTCACATGGATCGACTTGTACTTAGAGTGAAGATCGAACGAGTTTGAAGACCCCGGATCTAGTTTCATCCATCCAGGCTGCGATATATATTCAGGAAAGATAAAGACATTGACATGTACATCATTGCAGCAGATAATCATCCTACCCAAAGGATGATAATTTCATCAAAATTATCAGTCTACCATCAGACGATTGTCTGTTCTATGTATAGAAAAATGAATTTATAAAGCTGAGCATGGGAATGCCCGCCTCAGCTAAATCATGAAAGCAGTATGAAAAATAATGTATTGTATTGTATCTTATTACAGGTCTCCTCCCAGCATTGGATGAACTTCGGATCCTCCTAATAAAGCATTTCACCCGATAAACGGCCTCATACTTTAGGGGGCAACTGTTATAGACATTTTTGTGCCTTACAGCTATAAGCATGAAATGTCCATAATCTAAGGGATCCAAAGTCCCTAAACATGTTGTTCCTACCCCTAGAGGAACAAGGCTAACAAACCACAGCAATTCACAGAAGTTCTCCACCAGAAACTGCTCAAAAACAAGTCAATTCAGGATCAATTCAGAGGCTCCACTAGCTGTCTGCGCTGAAATGCAGAGAATACACTGGCTAGGTGCACTGCAACGCAGGTAGAAGCACTACCAGGGTGCGCTGAGCGGGAAGTGACAAATGGCAAGTTCATTCAACGAGGTGGAAAGACCCTGGAAGCTTCCAGAATCTTCTCCAATGACACTTGCCTCAATGAATCCGACTAGTGATGAGTAAGAGGCTCTTAGTCTCCAAGTGGAAGCAAGAACTGACAGAGGGAGAGGACACTAGTCAGATCTCAAGCTGACTCATCCTCTCTCCAAACATCTATATATGGATCTCTCCTCCATGAGATCCGGGAGGCTGGAATTTTGTTATTGCAAAGAATTGTTGTTGGTTTGAGATTGGAATCATTGGGTGCTTAATGCTTTGAAGGGAGGTGAAGATAGGAATTTCATTTGCTGGGAAGGAGATGCTGGATTGGAGCCCTCTTGGTTGTATCTCCTCCTGAACCTTGTTATTCATCAATAAAGCTATCTTGGTTTCTCCTATATACTGATGTATCTTTGATGTATGATTGCATTAGTATGTTTAGTTTATTTCTAATCCTGAACTAGTTATGAATACGAATCTATGTCTTTGTGTAGTGTTCTCTTCTTGTGATCTTGCAGGGACCTGTTGAAGCTGGGCGAGCGAGAAGTCAAGTAGCTGGGAACTCTCAAAGAGAAGAGAAACCGGATCGAGGGACAAACGGAAGACACCGGTTAGTCCATCCATCTCTCTTCATTCTTAATTGATAAAGGAAGAATACTAGAATAGCTGTTTCTGTTTGTTGCTAAGGCACTGTCACACCTTAGGTGGATAGGATCGTCTTGCATAGGCATTTTTCCCCACAACACCTCCCCCGACTCAGAACCTGAAAATGATGAGGTTTGAGTCACGCGAGGAGGAACCTACTGTGAATATCATGTTATGAAGCGGAATTATGACGGGAGATGACCAAGACAAACAACCAACGAATGACACTTGGGTTCGCAAAGCTCTAGCGAAGGAAACAGAGTTTGATTTGGAGTGCGCTCAAGAAACTTTTATGGCAGCTAAGAAGAGCTTTACTGGTGCCTCCACTTTCGAAAGCAAAGACAGACTGGAGCTAGAAATGGACCCATCAATGCTCACAATATTCCTGGAAACTTGCATGAAACTGTTGCGTGATAGTAAGGCTGTAAAGGGACTGCAGGAGCTCATTAACAGATGCGTTGGGACCACACAAGGAGAACCACACATGGTCCAAAAGATTGGAAAACATAAGACAAGAACAGGAAGAGAAATGAGGTTAACTGCGCAGATTGGGGAATACGAAATGGACCAAGTAATTTTGGACTTAGGATCAGATGCGAATGTCTTGCCGAAGCAGACATGGGAATGCATGGGGAGACCTATGCTACAGTGGTCTCCTATTCAGTTGTGCATGGCGAACCAACAAAAGATTATACCCTTGGGGCGATTGCATGGAATTATAGTGGACATTGAAGGAGCGAGTGCGCTAGCCAATTTTGAGGTAATAGAGATTGTTGATGACAGCAATCCCTACCCCGCACTCCTAAGAATTGATTGGGCCACTGACATGAATCAGATGTTCAACCTAAAGAAGCGCAAGATGATTTTTGAGAAGAAGTCGTTGTGCGTAGTGATACCTTTGGACCCTGCTGAGGGATCACGCTACACAGAGCCAGTGTGCGACTATGAAAGTGACGACAAATTATACTGCATCTACAAGATAACTGCATGAGAAAAAGACAGAGTAAATCCCACCACAAATGGACGACTTTCGTGGGAGCGTGAGAGCTCCTGTACTTTAGATACGGATGAGGAGATAGAGTGATGGTAGAAACGATTACACGAGGTAACCACACTTAACTGTAACATGATGACAAGATCGTTGCACTGCATTTCAATGGAAATGAGGGATCTACCTACTTATGACGGATTAGGTGAGGTAGATGCCTTCTTGGACAAGTTTGAAAGAGAGGTGCCAGAAAAACAACGGTTCAAAGCTTTGAAATGGGTACCACGTGCTACACCCGCAAGGTGGTGGGGTACACAAAGAGAAAAATTTGAATACTGGCGCAACTGTAGGCAAATGATGCACACACAGTTTGGAAAGATTAGGGTGTGATTGATAGATAACCACGCTGGACGAAATAGTCCACGCACGCATCTGTCCAGATGGGTGTGAGCATATGAAAAACAACCTGTATAGATGCACATGAGCCTCGCATTGGGAGATACGGTAAAAAATCATGTGTTGGGGGGGGGAACGCGCAAAAGGCTTAGCAAGTTGAAATGACAGGGTATGAAAAGAATGATCGTGTAGAAGGATACCCATGTGGAAGCCTATAACGAAGTATGCGAAGCATTGAACAAGGTTTGTAGTATGCAACAGAGTAATTGGGACCTGTGCATACTAGCAGTCCTATGGGCTTATAGGACAATGTGCAAGAGACTAATGGAACAGACACCTTCCAGGCTGGTTTTTGGGGTGAACATTGTGCTTTTGATGGAGTATCGAAGGCCTAGTTCACGCATAGCTATGCTTACAGACGTAAAGGACCGTGCAACCTCGAAAGAAGGGATCATGCAATTAGAAGATATTGTAGAAGAACACATGGGACTTGAAGAAGAAATCCGACATGGTGATCTTAGGCTCTAAGAACTCACGAAAGAAAGGGTGTGATTAAGGGAGAAAAGCGCTTTGATAGAAGCAGAAATCGAGAAGCTCGAGGAAGAAATAAAGAAGGCTTTTCTCAATAAGAAAACCAGGGATATAAAACAGGGTGCGCACGACTACGATGACAAATTTGGGGACTACAGTCAAGAGTTGATCAGCTTGATGCCTTAGATTGGACTGTACATTACTAAAGGGATCACCCATGGTGGCGCGATGCATATGGTGAAGTGCGCGACACATACAATAAAAACAAAAGGCAGATTTATTCCAGGGAAAGTGAGGGATGACTGGTTGGAACCCTATATAGGTGGTGCAACCACCTGACTAGCCATGGGAAGTATAGTCTTAGTGCTTTCGATGATTGAAAGGAGGCGCAGGACTATAAACTACTCTACCCGAGAGCTGTGCAATGTTGAGGGTGCACACAGGAGAAAAGTGTCACAAGGTCCGCAACTGCACAAGGGGGGTTGAGCTGCCACGTGGGTTGGCTGGAAAGTGACCGTTGTAGTTGATGAGCCCCAAAAATGGAGAATTATATGGGCTCATTCAACCTCCTAATTCGACTTAATCCACCATTCTCATTAGTTTATTGCATGTTTTTTATTATATTTATGCTAACAGAGTGAATTGGGTTAGTCATTATGCCAACAAGTCTAATGGGTGCTTTGTGCAGTTTTTTGGTCAATTTTGAGACAAAATCAAAGGTTTTAATGAGCACTTGGCAGCCAAATTCGTGGGAGAACAAGGGAGAGGATTTGTAGGAAGGTGTCCCCTTCATTTATGGGCCTTTACCTCGAATTATCCACCATCAGCTCGGAGTTCAAGGGCCACCAAATCGATCATCACAAGGGCAGTCGAGCAAGTGTTAGTAAAAGTGCTGTTAACTACAAGTTTTGGCAGCCGAGTTCCTAAAATTTAGGAGGGCTGTTGGGGTCCTCAATTTGTATAAATAAGAGGGCTTAGGGCCTCATTTCAGTTAGCCACTTTGTAGGTAGAATTTAGCTAGTTTGTAGTTCGATTTTAGTCAGTAGATTAGCTTTGCATTTCAGCACATTTTCAAGCTTTCCCTTGTGGACAGTTTTTGATGTAACTCTTCTTTTCATGCTCAATAAAGATGAATCCAGCTTTGCACCAGCTCTAAATCTCTCTTAGGAGGCTATAGCTCTTGGATTTGGTCCCATCTCAAGTGCCCAGTACTTCCTTTGTTTACCTTTATGTGTTTTTGTTGTATTCTCAGAATAAAATCTGTTATTTAGATTTAAATCTTGTTTTATTATTTAGGTTGCTTTTGATGGTTAAAGTAGCTTTTCATGTTTAGAGTAATTTGACAAGTTAATAACAGGGAAGATATTCAGAAAAAGGCTATCAAACACCTCTGATTTCACCTCTCCCTCAGTGGGATCAGGAGCTGGGATCAAGGTGACCTTGCTGCCAACAAAAACACTGACTTTGCTTTGCTATGCAATCACTAGTGTTTGATTTTCATTTGTAGAAGTTGGTTACATGTTCAGATTTTTGCTTGTTTAGTTGCATAAGTTAATATACATGGTTTCATTGTAGTTCAAACTTCTGTTCATCCTCTTTACTGTCAGCTAGATCAGATTAGGTCAACGTAACTAGGTCTTTGATTTTACAAGTATTCGTTGGTTCAGTTGAAAAATTAACTTGTAGAGCACCTGTACCACTTCTCTATCTACCCATACTCCACCAAACCATCTGCTCCATCCCTCAACTCAGCTTCTTGCCTTATGTTTTCCATTTGCTCACATAACCCTAGTTTTTGTGCAACATTGTTGCGGTCTTCTTTGAACAAATCCAGCCCTCTACATCTTTCCCCAACTCCATCCACCAAGTCCTGGACCACCTCCAACCCTTATCCTACCTCCATACCCACCCCTTCATCCTTTTTCCCTCCATCCATCCTCCAAAATCCCATTTCTGAACATCCTGTAGAAAATTACAGAACATCCTGTAGAAATTCCAGAACATCCTGTAGAACCCCTACAGACTTCTTGTAGAAGCTCACAAATGAGGTTTCTTGATAGCCAAACTTTGTGAAACTCTTTGGAAGGATGTTAGGGACCCCTTAGGCCCTCTACGAACCTTCCCAACCTCCTCCAAGCATTTCCTCTCGCCAATCCACCTCTGCACAGTCAAAAACAGTTAAAAGCACATGCATGATAATTTTGACAATTTACCCAAAAATACAAAAAGATGTTTTCTTCAGATTTCACTATAAAAGTCGCTTAGATACATGAATTTTACCTTTCTAGAAGTCAATGGCATCTCATTCAGTATCTTGCATCTTCTTTCTTGCATCAGTGGGATTAGCTGGTAGAACTAGGGTTTGCTAGGGTTTGCGTTTCTTTTTGACTTTCAGTTTCTTTCTGCAAGTAGATTAGCTTCCTTTGAGTTAGCTTTCATCCATCAGTTAAAAAGCTTCTTCTAAGAGCTCATAGAAGTTGGCTTAAGCCCCTAGCGAACTTGTGCTAGCTGACCAAGTGACAGCTGCGGCAAGAGCTAGTACTTGTGCATACAGCACCGTCGCTTCCAAGTTTGTTACGAACAACCGAATTGATAAAATTAAAGAAGGGAGTCCCAGGAGTTGCAGCATTATTGTTGCAATACTGGGGCCCACCAGTAGTCACTATTCACGTTGTGATTCTTGACTTGATACCAAATGGAGTGCACGGTAGTAATTTAAGACGAGCGTTATTGGAAATATTTGGGAAAATTTGCTGGCAAGGGAGCATTAATGAATTGGATTTTGGGGGAGCGGTCCAATTCAAATTCAAAAGATGCTATAAATTACAAAGGTTTGCCTAGAAAAAAACTCTTGGTAATTTGTGAATTGAGATTTTGAACGCCTAGAGTATTCCAAACCATGATCTGGTTGTCCTGTGCAGAACATTGTTTGAGCCCCTGAGTGAGAAGTTTAGAGCTTTCTGGATGAACAAGATGGCATCGTCTAAAGAAGCTAGGGAAATTGCAGAGATGACAGTCGAAGAGTTCGCGTAGGGCCCTAACCATAGAAGATTCCCCTGAAGGCACCGAGATTGTTACGGAAATCCATAAATCACCACGCATGTCGAGACCGAAGAAAGATAAACAACCAATGATTCTGGTGCGTGTGTCCCCTCAAAACCCACTACAAGCCAGATTAACCATGGATGAAAAAGGGAAAGTGGTTAACCTGGAAACTAACGAGGTGGAAGAATACCTTGAGGATTTCACCATTGAAGAGGATGAGGACAAGGGCATGGAGGAAGAAATCAAGGTTGTGCACCCTCCAACAAAGTTTCCCACGTATATACCCCGCGGAAGGAGAAAGCAAAAGTTCCCAAGGACCTCGATGAGAGTAAGAGCTCTCTACAGACTCTGCTCCTCCTGGACGATATCATTTTTTAGGGCATGCACCTTGGACGAGTGTCGAACTTGAAGTTTGAATATTGGGATCTCGCTGACCATGAGAAATTCCCTCACCTAGAGGCTGCGCAACTCATGAAGTCGAAGCAGAACACCGTGACAGGAGTTATAGAATTGGAGCCATGCAAGTGGTTACGCGGATTTAAAAAGGAAGGG
The DNA here is from genome assembly GCA_031772625.1 of Pinus tabuliformis. Taxonomy (NCBI): domain Eukaryota; kingdom Viridiplantae; phylum Streptophyta; class Pinopsida; order Pinales; family Pinaceae; genus Pinus; species Pinus tabuliformis. The sequence goes on along the minus strand of CM062816.1, from coordinate 1,495,914,628 downwards.
TTATTAAACCTGCTATGGGTTTCACATTACCACCATGCCCCAATGACGATATTTTCCATCAGGCAGCTGCTCTGCCTAGTGCATGATGGGTGTTTGTGGCTAGAGGAGCCCATCCCCATCACGGACCACTTAATCCATCGCATTACCTGGCTCTCGTGTAAAGGAGAGGACCCTGCAGACATTTCTAAGGGTAAGAGTAGTGATTTGGCCATCGCAGAGGCCATGAAAAAGAAATACAAGCTGGAGAAGAAGAAAAGGGGCTACATAATATCCAACATCAACAACAAAGCAGTCAAAGTTGTGACCCAGATACTGGCAGGTAAGCTCATGTGGAAATGTTGCATCAATGAGTTGCTCACGCTGGTGGTGGCACTTGCCGAACAGTGCGCAGAAGGAGTCCAGCTTAACTGGTCCGAGTTCTTGTGCTAAGAATTCCTAGAAAATTACCGCGAGACACAGGAACAAGGGAAAACCTTCCACTATGCATGGCTTCTACTGTCCATAGTGCTGGTAGCGAGGGAATTGCCTGAGGAGAGTGAGTTCCCCACAATTGCAAGGGATCTCCTAGAGGCCACGAAGTATGCTTCTTTGTGGGCCACTAAGGACGCAAATCATATCCACGACAGCAAAATATTTTGGGTGTTCATGGAGATGAACATCAGAATGGAGATTAATCGCAATCTGCGGTGATCACCCACTGTCTACAACAGCCTGCAGAGTTTTGCAGAATTTAAAGCGAACTTTCATCAAATTTACCTCAGGGCATGCAAGGACCCTGAAAGGAAGTGGCACGAATTACTGTATATGGGCACCAATGGTGTAACCTTCAACATACTTGATGCATGGCCACCAGAATGGCGCACTCCAGATATCTTCGAGTTGGCAGTAGAAAAGTTTGTTGTGCAGAAGAAGAAGGAAGAGGCTAAACTGCGAGTGGCGCAGTTGGCTAAGAAACGAAGAAAAGAGGCAGCAGATGCAAAGGCACAGGAGGCATGAGATGCTACGTAGACAGTAGTTGAACAACATAAGGCTGCATTGGAAGCACAGAAGGTAGAAGCAACAGAGCGCGAGGGCTGGAAGTCACCTTCGCCTGAGCAGGAGCAAGAGCTGGAAACAGAAGTAAAGGAGGGCGGCGTGAACCCTCAGACATCGTCGACACTATTGAAGCACCAATGCCCACAAGAGCAGATGGGGCCATGCAAGAAGGTAAAAGCCTCTAAGTTATCTATCAACCTGATCACCCTTACTGAGGGGGATCTACATGATATAGGCGAGGCGGTGCGCGACGTCACCATGGAGGCCCTCCAGCAGTTCGTGGAGGAGAACTGGCTTGTGTTGGGGGCCCTCCGGTCGCACATTTAGGAGTTGCAGGTGCGCACTACTCAGGCTAGTATACTCTAGACCATCCTCGTAGTAGGAACATGCGCAGCCAAGGAAATGCTACATGCTCATACAACCAACACAATAGTGTTTCCAGAAGGTGCACTAGTTACGGAAAATGAGGCCGACTGGCCTATGGTTAGTACACTAAAGGGGATAGGGATCAACATGGCTACGCTCCCACGGGAGACACTCTATGTCCTACAAGATGGGATTATTGCGGAATTGCAGGCTAGGGAGAGCCACGCGTTGTAGGTGCTGAGTGAGCAGAAGATCAACATGGAGAAGTTGAGCTTGCAGCACGACGAGGTCGTGTCTCAGAACAGGAAGATGGTGCAGGTACTTGAAGAAGCCTGCCATATGGTCCCTGAGCTAGCCATCCCAATAGAAGCACCAGCAGAGGCGCGCATCCAGATATTAGCAGCAGGGGTGCACGAGGTGTGAGAAGAAATGGCCAAGGTTTAGCTGGAGCTGAACCTTCAAATAGCCGAGTTGTGGTTGAAGGCGTAGCCGTCCACTCCTCCAGAGGTATGAGAATAATGCGTCAGTACCATTACATCGGGGATGGAGGAAATCAGCAGTGCAGTCAAGGACTGCACCAAAATGTTGGAAGAATCATTCGAGGTCCTCACCAATCTGCAGGAGGACTCGAACATACAACGCTTAGAGACATAAACACATGAGCTCCAACAACAGTATGACAACATCAAAGGGACCATGCAGACAGTGGCCCTAACTCAGAGGCTCGCTCAAATGCAAGAGGCCAAAGCGTTGAAAAAGCAAGTAGACGTAGCGCGACACAGAGAAGTAGTTTTGAAGGCGCATGTTCAGCCTTGGATCAATGAGGCCTTCATCATCACAGCATCAATTGAAGGCAAACTGACGTAGTTGCAGGGGATGTAGGAACAGATCTAGGGAAGCAGTTCCAACACCACGGTCTTGGAACAACGAGTACAGGAGATTTAGCAGGCAGTCGCTTAGTGCGTTGCCGACCTTGCAGTCGTCCGAGCAGAGTTGGAGGATCTTCACGCAAAGATCTCTGCATCGATAGAGTGACTTGAGGGTGAGTCACGATGTTTGTGTTGGGGGCCTGTTGGGCGCGAGATCCCCCAAGGCAAGTTTGGGGCTTAAAGCCCAAGTTTTGCCTAAGTCCATTGTAAAGACTCCACGATTTGCGGGCATGGAGCACAAAGTCGTAATAGAGTCATAGGGTTGGGCACCCTTGTTTTTGTAATGTAATATCGATTTGAAAGATCTACCCATGGTCCGCGATCCATGGGATTTTATAAATAGAGCAAGGCTCTAGATGTAAAGAGACATCATCTAATCTAAGAATGAATCTATGAAGCAATAAGTCAAAGCGTAAGTCATGTCTTTTGGTTCGTAGAGTAGGGGAAGGCTCTGCAGCTAAGTGCACAAAGGCCTAGTAGTTTGCAGCTGAGTGCGCAAACCCCTGTAGCTGAGTGCATAGGGCAGGTTGAGTCTATAACCGATTGAAGCATTAATAAAGAGAAGTTTTACCATAATTCTGTGTGTCGTTCTTGTTTTGTGCATAAAGTATATTGGGTTTACAAATTTATGATTTATATGTTGCACGAACTTATATGAATGTGTTGAATAAGTAAATCTATGATAAGTATCTATGTATGTGAATTTGACTAACATTTATAAGAAAGACAAGTAAGATCTTCAGTACTACTAAGGGACTTAGTACAGATCACTACCTTAGCAGCGCGAGCAACCTGTAGTTCCTGGTTAGGGTTGCACGAAGACAAGTATAACCAGGGCACAAAGGCCTCGAAGGCCATGAAGTGCGCAAAGTGACCTGTGTGAGGGTATTCACAGTTAGTCTAAGTCAACCCCTCAAAAATCTCAAGGGTGCAGAAACCTAGTTCCAGCATCCCCCCATACTGCTTCGGGTGAGACCTTAGTCCGTGGTACAGGATTTGTTTGGCTAATTAAATCTGAACCTGGGTCAGGCCCCAACAAGCCAACACTTCACTTGTCACAATATGTATTATTTTGTATTTGAATGCTTCCTTGTGTTGCTTCTTTCGATAGACCTCCTCATGCATCCATACCATGCTATTCTAGAAGCACTTGCAAGTAATATCACTCATGATGAGAAAAAATCAACCTAAAAATATCTTATTTTATCATATTTCGTGCAAGTTTTTCGGTTGTGGTTTAACAATGAAATCATAAGAGGAAGAGGGTGTTGGAGAAAATGTAACTAGGTTCAGTCTTCATAAATGTAATTTTGATATTTGTACTTATTCAAGAAAAGAGATTATTTTTATTATTTGTCAATAAGTTTCTTGCTCATTTAAAATAGGTTAAGCACATTTTGAAGTGCTTCTAGAGAGTCAAAGTCAAAATGTAATTATGAAAAGACCCTTTTAGGGCATGTTACATCATGTAAGTCATCTTACAAGGTCAAGGAAATAACTCCAAGCATGGTCAAATCCTCTCGTAGCACCAACGAAGTCTACAAGTAGCAAAAACAATGAATAAATTTTGAAATATAATGTAACTACAAGTCGTCTTTAGGGACAGTCATGTCGGCTTCAAGGAGGAGGGACAGACCTCTATAAATAGAGGTTTTCTACTCCTCATTTGGACACACAATCATGTCTCTGAAATCCACAAGAAAGGAAGACGAAGTAAGATGAAGAAGAAGGTGAGATAGAGGGCTACAAGGACAACATAGGAAGGAAACAAAACAGAGAAGGGAAAAAGGTGAAATCTGAAGCTGCTATAGCCACACGTGCAAAGAATTCAAGGATAGATATGCAGCCATAACAACAGCAAGGTTGCAGTAGTATTTTTTGTATGGTTTGGGCTAACAAATAGGTCAACAAAAGTCTCCTACTCCATCGTTGAAGGTGGGCTCACAAGCGAAGGAAGGAGGGAAAAATATGAAGAAGAAAAGGATTGTTTCTAGGGTTAGAAGCAATCACATGTGCGAGGTTCTGGAAGGGTTTGACTGCTATTTAGGGCAGAAGCATAAGAAACCTCCTTTAGTTGTGTATTAAGGTCCACAAGGTATCCAAATAAAGGTGAATAAATATCCCTTTATAGCGAAGAATAGAAGCCCTAATATTCTAGGGTTTCCTAACCTAGAAGATAAATTGTTGGAAGACAAAGTACCAAAAGAAGTGTCAGAAGATGTGTTGGAAGTGACAGTGCAAAAAGAGGAAGGATTCGACTTATGCTTGGAGGACATCCTAGTCAAGGGTCTAGGGTTTGACAGTTGTCCAAATAAGAATATTCAATAAGAGAAAACTTACAAAGGGTTTCCCTCTCAAGGGTGGAAAGGGTTTGTTCCTGGTAGAGAGCCAAATTTGTGTTCTTTTTATTTTGTTTTTGGTAGCAGTTTGATGAAGCACACACATATGCACTAATAATGATAAGAAGAAGTATAAGCTAAATAATAAAAGTAAAAAGACTTCACAAATTGTTATCAAGTCTCAGAGAATCATCACATCACTACTTTTCCCTAGATTCCCTAACATGGTTTTAGAGCAAAGGTGACACATCAAGGAAAGGGAAACTCAAGAACAATCAAGCATCTACAAAGTTGAAGCATCAAGCTTAGAAGGCTCAACCACCTCAAGAACAAGAAGGTTCTACAACTCATCATTCATCAAGGAAGGCTACAAAGCTAGAATAAGAGCCTTCTATAAAGGCACATACCAAAGAAGAGCAGATCCACATCAAGCTACAAGTTTTCAAGCATGCCTCATCACCAAGCAAGTCCACTTGAAGAAGGCAGCTTGAAGGACAACAAGATCCAGGAAAGGCAAGACATAAATCTTTCAAGGAGGAATCAAATCCATCAAATATCAAAATCTATCAAGTACTTATATGTCCCCTTCTGAATATACATCAATGTCATTTTGCAAGGAAAGTAATAAATTGGTAGGCACCAATAACTTTCTTGCATGGAAGAAGAGGATTGATCTACCTCTCAAGGAGAATGAGCTCCTAGAATATGTCAAGGGGAACATCACTGTCCCTACTAAGGAATAGACTCAAGCCTTAGCCAAGTACAATAAGGATGATACAAAATCTCAAAGGATTCTGATAGAACAATCAAGGACTCTCTCATTCCCTATGTCTCCAAGTTTGAGACATCAAAAGAAATTTATGATAAGCTAGTAGATTTATTCGTGATATCCACCTCTAGAGAAATATTATCTCCGAGGAATGAATTATACAAGATAAGGATAACAAAGGAAGGAATAGAGCCGACATTCATCTTTTTTCTCTCCTCATTACTATTAAAACCTCAAATAAGCTCTTCTTCTATCAAGCATTCAAGTTGTCCTGATGATGGATCCCGGTTGGGATTTGAAACGTTGGCAGAAAATGGTTCTTACTGTGGATTCTCTGGTGACTAAGTCGAAAATAATAAACCACAGAGGTCTTAAATCCAGATCCCTACTTCATGAAAATAATTGAGATGAGAGATCAACTTTAAGAGCTTAGAGAAGTCATGTCTGATAGAGAGATGACAACTGTTGTACTCAATGCTCTACCTGAGGAGTGGGGAAACTTCACATCAAGAATTTATGCCAAGAAGGAAGCAACCACTCTCAGTGATATGTGGTCCCTATGAAGAACAAAGGAGACTATACTTAAGGCGAAATAAGATGTGGGATCAAAGAAGCAACAACTTGCTACCATGGCCAAAAGAAAGGGTAAATTTGGCAAGTTTGGTCCATGAAGAAAAAACAAGAAATAATTGTTCAAGATCCAATGTTTTGGATGCCAAGAATATGGACACTATAAAAGGAATTGTCCCAAGCTTAAGAAGTACAACAACAACAAGAGAAAGAGAGAAGAAGCTCATATTACTCAAGAGGTGGAAGAGGAAGGAAAGAAGAAAAAGAAGGAAAATCCTCCAGATCTCTACTATGACTAGGTCAAACTCTTTTCTTCTAGACTTATTTCAAAGTTTTGAGTAGAATAAGAGCATGTAGGAATAATCTAAATTGCATGGCTAGAATCACCCTCTAGGATCTAGCAGCATGATGTACATGGAGTTCTAGACACTCATGTAGATGTAGCATTTATGAGAAGAACAAAAATTCATAAGTAGGAATATCTTCTAGAATATGGGAGAATGGAAAATATATCTCAAAGATATTCATGTAAAAGGAACATACCTAGAATAGGACCTCATATATGATGGAAGAAAACTTGATCATGATAAGAAACTTAGAAGACCTAAATCATCAAAGGTAGGAAACATTTTCAAGGCAAGGACCTTTAAGATCCTATGATGAAATATTCAAGAGAAGGTTCGTGAACCAAGGCAGATGTCTCATTGGGAATCCCACTCATGGGATTCAAGAAAAGGGATGATATGCAGGTAGGCTAAGATGAAGAAATAAGGGATACACCAAAGAATGATCAAGATGAGGTATGTATGCATTTATTCTTAAGTCATGTCATCATTTGTATATTATTGAGTCATGGATATGGTTCTATAACATGATCAAGCATGAAAAGATCTCTTTCACCAAGAACATGCTCGAAGGCATGTACCACGATGCAATGAAGGTCAACAAAAGAGAATGCTCACATAAGGAGCATAAGATTGGTGACTAAGAAGCAAGAAGAAATGTTGACATGTCCAAAAAGAAAGTGATGAAGGAATGCTTCCACAAGAAGAATTAGGTGGTTGATTGATCTATCTGTGAAGAAGCAAATGAAGAAAGAGATCAAGCGTGTGAAGAACAACATGATCAGCAAGAATCAATATCTGACAAAATGCCTTGAAATATATCTTCTTAAAGAAGGCAGGATAACTCTAATGAAGGAAGAAAGGACCCTTGACACCTATGAAGGCCTTGGAGATATAAAAGGTGCAAAAAATTGATTCTACTCTATGAATATGTCATAATGAAAAAGCCATCCAAAAAAAGGAAAAACAATGTTGAAGCAATATCAAGATGAAGTCATGATGGGATACTAGGTCAAAGTCTATAACCTAGCAAGTATGATGGAGCATCCATGAGGAGAGCATTCCAAATCAGGGACAAGATGAAAAATGAGTAAGAAATATGAATAGAAGAACTTGATAGTCACTTTCCATGAAGCAATGACATGACTAACCAAACAGGAAAGTGATGGATGGATGGTGCCTTACCGAGAAGAAGTTTGATCGAAGACTTCATGACATCAAGAAAGGAAGGAGATCATGCAGTTGAAGGACCCATGAAGAAGAAGTTTCTGAAGAAGGAAAGAGTCCCCGGCTAAGGGGGAGCTCTGACAAGTCCCTAATCAAGAGGGAGTTTTGAATCACCCCTGATTACAAAGGAGTGACTATTGTGTTTTCCATGTCACGGGTCATAACAGTTGTAAGTCTAGATGAAGGCCATGAATGGAAATGTAAACACAACATTCTTGTATTCATTTGGGAAGAAATAATGGGATGATTAGGTAATCATCTAGCATTCGATACTCTTTGAGGACGTGTAGGGAATCCAAGACAAGAGTAAGAAAGAGGACTGATATTCATTGAGGGCCGGGAGCCCAAGATAAGAATAGTTCTAGAAGGTCATACTCGAGAACACTCGGGTGGGTATGTATCTTGAGTGACAATGATGAAGGTTCCTATAAATCATTGGTCTCACCAGCATTATGGCTCATGATCTCGTAAAGAGATGGAGCTATTAGTCAAGGCCTTGCACTATGACAATGTTGATGAATATGATGCTATAACAGATGGATTGCTAATCTAGTTTCTCTTATGTGAATTCTTCAAGATTGAAAATTTCCAAACACAATGTAATGTTGTATGAATACCTCCCTAGTTAAGATGGATTGTTGGAGAAAATGTAACTAGGTTCAGTCTTCATAAATGTAATTTTGATTTTTGTACTTATTCAAGAAAAGAGAAATTATTTTTATTATTTGTCAATGAGTTTCTTGGTCATTGAGAATAGGTTAAGCACATTTTGAAGTGCTTCTAGAGAGTCAAAGTCAAAATGTAATTATGAAAAGACTCTTTGAGGGCATGTTACATCATGTAAGTCATCATACAAGGTCAAGGAAATAACTCCAAGCATGGTCAAATCCTCGCCTAGCACCAATGAAGTCTACAAGCAACAAAAACAATGAATACATGTTGAAATATAATGCAACTACAAGTCGGCTTTAGAGACAGTCATGTCAGCTTCAAGGAGGAGGGACAGGCCTCTATAAATAGAGGTTTTCCACTCCTCATTTAGACGCACAATCATGTCTCTGAAATCCGCAAGCAAGGAGGACAAAGTAAGATGAAGAAGAAGGTGAGAAAGAGGGATACAAGGACATCGTAGGAAGGAAACAAAACAAATAAGGAAAAAAGGTGAAATCTGAAGCTGCTACAGCCACACGTGTGAAGAATTCAAGGATAGGTCTTCGGCCAGAACAACAAAAAGGTTGCAGTGGTATTTTCTTTATGGTTTGGGCTAACAAATAGGTCAACAAAAGTCTCATATTCCAGCGTTGAAGGTGGGCTCACAAGAGAAGGAAGGAGGGACAAATATGAAGAAGAAAAGGATTGTTTGTAGGGTTAGAAACAATCACACGTGCAAGGTGATGGAAGGGTTTGATTGCTATTTAGGGCAGCAGCATAAGAAGCCTCCTTCAGTTGTGTATCAAGTTCCACAAGGTATCCAAATAAAGGTGAAGAAATATCTCTTTATAGTGAAGAAGAGAAGCCATAATATTATAGGGTTTCCTAACCTAGAAGATAAAGTGATGGAAGACAAAGTGTCGAAAGAAGCGTCGGAAGATGTGTCGGAAGTGACAGTGTAGAAAGAGGAAGGATTTGACTCATGCTTGGAGGACATCCTAGTCAAGGCTCTAGGGTTTGGCAGTTGTTCAAATAAGAAGCTTCAATAAGAGAAAAATTACAAAGGGTTTCCCTCTCAAGAGTGGAGAGGGTTTGTCCCTAGTAGAGAGCCAAATTTGTGTTCTTGTTATTTTGTTTTTGGTAAAAATTTTATGAAGCACACACATATGCATTATTAAAAAGAAGAAGAAGCATAAGCTAACTAAGAAAAGTAAAAAGACTTCACAAATTGTTATCAAGTCTTAGAGAATCATCACATCACTAATTTTCCCTAGATTCTCTAACAGAGGGAGCTTATGGATGCAGGGTACAATTCCAGGAGATAAGGGGCTTTGTGTTGATCACTGAGAGTGAATTTTTCTCCTTTGCTAGAAGAGAAGGCCCAATGGAGGGCATAGGGCATAGTCACAAGGAACAAGGCAACCCACTATTGATTTTTGATGTACTATGTGCTAACTGGGAATGATTCGGCCAAAAGAAGAATGTAGGGAACACTAAAAAGTCTCAAGGGAGGCTTCACTATCTACCGTTGGTGTTTTATGTGCTCAATTGGGAGAGAGGGAAAGTCTTGTGAAATTTGGAAGAATAAGGATGGTCTGAGCCTTGGGAGTATGCTTTGCACCTAGGACAGAGAGAAATATAAGCTTGGGCATAGGGCGCAGTGTTAGTGGATGAAGGGGGTTTGAATAAGCCTTGAAAGTGCACAGTGTGCTCTCACTAGCCTAGTGGGAAAACTTGTAAAGTCGAGAAAATGTCTAAGTCTGGAGGATGAAACATAGGAAAACACAATGAGTTAGGAGTAAAATAAAGTGCGACGCATACCAACTCATCAGTAAAACTTATACATGACCCAATAGTGAGAATTATAAATCAAAACACCAGCTTACAAACACTCTCCAAGTATGACAGACAACATGTCTGCAATTGCGACCAAAAGTGTCGTTTTATGACTAGAAAGGGTACTAAGACCATGAAGTGCACTATAGATGTTCTTAATGACCCGATGACATAAGGATACTTGAAACATATATATTAACATGAGAAAACACTTTAATACCAAAAGTGACTCTTGGTATGGTGATAGGTAGGCTACAACATTCAAATGTAGCAAAATGTCGGAAGGTGTTGTAACAACGACAACACTTGGTGACACATTGTGTGAAATTCAACTTCTCCATCGAAGAATAGCTTTCAGTAAAGGTTTAACCCTTTAGGGAGTATTGTTTCATTGGTTGGATTTCCTCTGATTCCCTACTTAACTCAGTTATAGGCACAATTCCCACCATTCCTTCCCTTGGTCCAACACACAAAAGGTTATGCTATATCACAATTGTTTTAATCTAGGAAAGGGTAATATATAATTGCAAGTTTAAAATGTTTAGAGTACGATATTTCATCTTCACTATTTCTATGCTACCAGAATGCCTGTATAGTACCTCAGTGGAGTCACTGCAGGAACACAAGCATTACTTCACTGCTAACAGGCTTGTTCAATACCCCGGGAAAGTTACTTGCTTCACCTCCCTGTGCAGGAATCCTTTCTCTTCTTCAGCCTATATATATATAAACTGTGCCTTGGCACTTGTCATTTCAATGGGGAAGAAGTGGGATCCTGACTTATTGAGAGCATAAGAGGTTATTCCTTCAAATACAATTATATTTACCTCTCGCATAGGTATACTCGATATAGATTTTCCCCTTTTCCTTCTCTACTTTATTGAATAAGCATGTAAAATACCAAGTAAATTTAACACCAAGTTGAGGAGTGGGGATGTTAGAATAGATTCTAGTGTCATAGGTTCACTCAAGGTTCTCTTCTTAAATGTATCGTATTTTCCATCTGGACCTTACTTGACCTATGGAACCTTCCTAAACAAACAAGGATAACTAACAGATAGCCAAGCGTTGCAGTTGTCACATCCCTTATTCATTTTTCCACATAGTCCTTTAAGGACATATACACACTCTCACATAAGGTCTTATTTATATACAATGACCAAAAGCAATGGGAAACAAGACAAGACATGATATGATATGAAAAACAAATGATAGATGACAAATGACAAATTGTACAAAGGAATGTAGCTTAGATATGCTTTTGAAAATAATGCTTGAGATCTTAACCATTAATGGGAAGAGAGTCAGTCCTCCCATCTAAAGATTTCTGTTTGAATGTGTTATGATTGATCTTTTCTTCGATGGTAAATGGGCATATCCACAGAGATTGAAACTTTGTGTGTTTGTCTTTCACTTCATGGGCTTTATCCCACTTCAATGCTAAGTCACCCAAATCGAAATCCTTAGTACCTACAAATTTCTTATCGATCCAACGCTTGATACGGTTGGTGCATGACAAATATTTTTTTGGCTTTGTGACTTTCTTCCTCAAGTTTAAGCAAGATATCCATCTCACTTTGAACCAAGAGAAAATGTTTTCCTTGAGACTCTTAAGAGAGTTGCAAGGTCGGGAGATACATATTCGACAACAGGATAACTTATTTACCTTATTCAAGGAAGTATGGATAGGTTTTAAGAGAGGGCTTGGGAGTTATACTGTCATCCCATAGTGCATTCATCAAAGCATTGTGCCAATTCATTTGTTCATAGAAGACAATTTTCTTGATTATGTGAATGAGGTTTTTATTAGTTGATTCTACTAGATTGTTTCCTTGTGGGTAGTTATTTAATGCATGCTTCAAAATAATACCATTTTCTAATGCAAACTCATAAAGTTTCAATGAAGAAAAGTAAGTTTCATTATCAAATACAAGAAATTTTGGAATGCCAAACTTGGTTATGATATTATGCTTCAAAAATTGTATGACTTCCTGATCATTAACTTGCCTTGAAGGAATTGCTTTAGCCCACCCAGTAAAATAATCTATTTATGTTAAAATGTATCAATGTTACTTCAATGAATGTGAAAATATCTCACGAATAACATCTAGTCCCCACTATTGGAAAGGTTCCTCTACTGCTACTGACAATAGCGGGGTGGCCAACTTATGATCTCGACTAACACATCTTTGAAAATTTGGGCACTTTTGGGCATAAGCATGGTAATCATTAAATAAAGTAGGCCAATAATAACCAACCCTCATTACTTTATGTCCATTTGGATAGCTCGCAAAGTATCCACCTTCTATTCCATCGTGTAAATCATTTAATACCCATTTTGTATTATGAGGCTCTAGGCAGCTTAGCAGGACACCATTATGGTGCTTCTGGAAAAGCTCCCCATGTACAAGCTAGTATGATAGAGATTTAAGGAAAATTTCCCTCTTCTATTTATTTGATAAATGAGGGGGTAAGGTGACATGCTCTATATATTTTCGTATATTGGAACACCAAAATGTGGTTGAACTTGTCGAGGGAAACATCTCAACATTGTACATCTCTATTTCTTGTTCCCATCTTGAAAGATCTTCTTATAGAGAATACCTTGCTTTTGTTGCGAGTCGACAGAGACCGTGTCCCTTAATAATTGAACTGGTTTGAACTAGAAATCATATTCTTGTAAACAAGTCATCTAGTTTTCCCTCTTCTCATCAAGCTCTTGTTGCAAAGAAAGCATTGTAACTACTAGATGATGCACATATATAATCATGTGAGATTTGAGGATATAGGGATTTGAATCTTTAACTGCCTTATATGATGCATTGGCTTGTTTATCAATGGCGGGGTAATTCAACTCTGACCCTTGTAAATCAACACTCATAAAATAAATAGGTTGTTCATTTATTTCACTTTCCTTTTGTGTTAATATGAATGTGATAGATGCATTAGAAGCTAAAGTATGTAACAGGAAATACTTTCCATAATATGGTCTATATAATGCAAGAGAATTGGTGATAGCTTGCTTGATATGAGCGAACACATCTTTCTCCCTTTTGTCTCATTTGAAGACAAAATCTTTGTTTATCATCTCTTGTAGTGGCTTGACAATTTGTGCATAATTGAAGATGAAATTACGCAAGAAATTAATCTTCTCCAAGAAAGATTGCATAGCTTTCTTGTTCACAAGAAAAGGGATTTGAGCTATAGTCTTGACCCTTTCTGGCTCAACCTTAATTTCGCTCTTAGAAATGATGTGTCCCAAGAGAGTACCTTTTGACATACAAAAGATGCTATTTTTTGGATTCAAAGAAATCCCATACTTGTGACATCACTCAAATATCTGCTATAGGGGACACATATGGTCTGATCTTCCCTTCGAAAATATTGTTACATCATCTAAATAGACTACTATATTTTGTCCAAATAAGCCACAGAATATGATGTCCATAGATATTGGAGATGTAGGACCAAAATTAATAAGCCCAAATGGCATATGATTAAAGGAAAAATGCCACCGACTTTATCCTAAAGGTGTTTTTTAGGCGATCCGGTTCTGCTACTAGCACCTGATTATATTCGAAGAATCCATATGGTAATGATAATGTCTCTGACCCATATACAGTTTGGAGTATCTACTCCATAGATGGCACATGGTAGTTATCTTTATCTGATGCCTGATTGAGGTTACAGAAATTGACACAGGTGTATCTTACTGGACTTTTTAATAAAAGGGAAAAAAAATGGAAACCCAAGTAGAATGTCTCACTTTGAGGATGATTCGGGCATCCAACAACTTCCTTAAATCCTTTTGGAATATGGCCTCAAGCATTGGATGAACTTTTCTCAACTTTTTTTGAGATGATTTCACCCCATCTTTAAAATGAATGACATGCTAGATAATATGTCGTGTATCACATCTTTAAATCATTATATATCCATGCAAACACATCACAGTACTGTTTGAAAAGACAAATAAAAGATTCGCATTCTTGTGGAGAACAACATTGATCCGAGTTGACTCAACTCCCGGATTTAACCAAGATCTTTTACTTCCATGATGTTGTTAGAATTGCATTTAAAATAGCATAAGTGAACATATATGCATGTTGTAATGAAAAAGGAACATGACAAGAATCAACAACATAATACACAATACATTGATAAAGGAGTTAGTCTAGGAGGGACTACGTCTCTGGGCCCTGGTGTCAAGATGGTGTAGGCCACTGCATTAAGTGCTGATGTACATGCATGTGTTTTCTCTATCATACAAGGAATATGCCCTCACGCAGGAGTGGCTCCAAGAGATGTTCCACTGTAGGAACTCTCATTCAAAAAGGACTCCTATCAGTATGACATAATTTCACATATGACAATAATAAGCATCTCGCCAACATGGCATCAAAGGGATCTCAATTCAAACATACATGATGACAACATGAGTATCCCATCAACATGACGACAAAGGGATCTAAACAACAACATGACAAGAAGTACATCTCCCAGATGATTCTGCATTACATCAAGCAGGAATCATGAAACAAGTAAGAAAATAAGATCCCACATCAAACATCAATTAGGGATATGTGCAACACAATGCATCTCATAGCAAAAAGAAGTACATGAACACATTGCATATACCTCACATCCTGGGGCCATCTAAAGCAAAGGATGTCAAACTGCTGAAGCCAATTGTACCATCAATCTCGTGGTGTTGAATCTCATGGAATGATTGCTCGCATGTTGAATGCTGACATCTGCACTCCACTTTGAAAAGTGGAAAAATGATGAAATGATCAAATGGAAAATCTAAATGCACCATCACATTTGTGGCATCAAATAGTGCAAAATTGACTGTAAAATTTCTGAATTCTGAGAAAGTGAAAATCTAGGGCTTAAGGAATCTTTTAGATTCCCCCTAGATTCCTTAAAGATTCCCTCCTCCATGTCATCTGAAAATATGCTGCTCAGATCAAAATTATGACTATTCCATCAGATTTTTGTCACTGAGAGGTGTAAGATCGACATAAAATTTGTCCAATTTGGACACTACAAAAATTTCGCCCTCTTGGAAATTTGGCTCAATCATGGTTTCCCCTATGCTTTTTCTAGAATCATGGTTCCACCTGCAAAACAATTAAATAAATGTGCCTTGGTTTCCATGCTCTCCTTGGCCTCCGTTCTGCTCTCATAACGGGGTTCTATTCCTTTGTTTGGCTCTTCCATTCTCCCCCTCCTCGCTGTGGAAATGAACTGAGCTTAAGTATTTTACATTGGGCGAATAAACCAAGGAATAGGTCGTTGGGCTAATGGTAAAAATTAGGAATGAAAAGCATGCGGTCGGGGAATGAAATCTCGTCCATGCCAAACCTGGCACGTTTCGTTTTTTTTTCATTATATTTAAAATGGCGCACATTTATGGGTAACCGTTACATGTTTCAAATGTGGCGTGGTTTGTTTGAGCCATTATGGTGTGTTGTATTAAATCGGTTGCGTGTGAGGGTGCCCGGGGCGCAGGCCGACCCAATCGACTGGGTGGGTTCAAGCCCCGCCACCCTCAGTTCATACATGGCACATGTTTTAGTGTGGTGAGGCGTGGGCCGGGTCCACCGAAGGTGGCCCACCCATAGCCCAAAGGTATTTCATTTAATGTGGTTGGGTCTGGTGGGGTCATGGCTGCCAGCCCATTTAAATATATTGTTATATGGTGTGGTTGGGCCGACGGGGGTCATGGCCCGTCGGCCCTTTAATAATTAAAATTTGTTTTTAATTATAGTTTTTGGATCTGACAGAGGTGGCGGGGGTCATGGCCCGCCACCTATTTAATATTTTTTTTAATGAAAATTGGGGTATTTTTCAAATCTTTCGAAAATAAGGGATATTGGGAAATTTAACGAGGCCACAATTTCACCCACTTTCGAGAGCTAGATTTCATGCCCTGGGGTTAGTCATATTGTAGGACACTTAAACCTGGCCCACAACCCAACTTTGACTGGCTTGTTCTCCCTCATACGAGCTCGGATTGATGAACCGTTCACATCGTTGTGATCAAGATGATAAGATTTACACTCTGATTCTGGTTCGAAAGCATTCTGATCACTTTGATATTTGAGCTTCCATAAGCCCTCTTTGTCTTGTGTGTGTCTTTGGAGCCACCTGAATCAATCCTCCCCACTGAGGAGCTTTTGGTCCTCCAAAAGCATGAAAAATAATCTGCAACTTCTTTGTACCTTGTCTGCATCACAAGCATCCTGAAAAGGTCTTGCTTCCATCTCCTTCACCTTTGTTCTTCAGAGCCTTAAGTGATGAGCCGACACCTGCAACCTCTGCAACTTGTAGTACATTGTTTTGCAAATTCCATGCTTGTCTTACATGACCAACTAATGACCCAAGCATCCCATACTTGCCATGAGTTTATAACACATACTCAGTGGTCAAGTTTACATCAACATGGACACAATACCCCAGCTATGAAAACAAGGCCAACATATCAGTGTTGCTTCAACAAGTGATGAAAAAAACATCATCACTGCAACACATGATTTACAAAAATAAGGTCGATCATTATTGTTGTTTTGACAAGTGATGGAAACACGACATTACTTTCATAGTTTATCATGAAACACAAAATACGACCAGACATCATTGTTGCTTAAAATGTGATGGAAAACACATCATCACTTTTACATCTTAAAATGCAACAAATGATTTACAAAAGCACGACCATGAAAAGCTAACATATCTAGAAACCATTTTTCACTTATCAATGCGAATGGGTCGCCTCCTTGTGGCGGTTTTTCTTGTCGAACAACTGCTTCATCTGGTTCATGCACCGACACTTTGTCTTTAAGGCGCTGCTCTGGATGGAGCCTCCAACATGTGGCTCTTTGATGGCCACCTCTATTGCAATGACTACAATACATCTTC
The DNA here is from genome assembly GCA_031772625.1 of Pinus tabuliformis. Classification (NCBI taxonomy): domain Eukaryota; kingdom Viridiplantae; phylum Streptophyta; class Pinopsida; order Pinales; family Pinaceae; genus Pinus; species Pinus tabuliformis. The sequence goes on along the minus strand of CM062816.1, from coordinate 1,495,897,638 downwards.
TTCCTCTAGATCTAATTAACATGTTTCTTCACCTTCTATTGAGAGGGTCTTTCATGCCTCCTCCTTTTGTGTGCTGCTATTCTTTTCCAACACTTAGAAAATGTATGGTTATGTAATCCACAAAAGGTACATGTTTTTCGATGCCATGTTTTATGTTCATCTTTAACCACATGATTATAGTTGAAATGAACATTCGAATATCGAAAGTGGTTATACCTTTCCTTTCCGTATTTGGTGTCATTATGGTGATGAGAGCTTGCCTTAACTCTTTCCCTACAATGGGCACTGCCATGTGATGATGGGGATGTGTTCCCATCATTCTCTTTCCTCGATGATTTCAACGATGTCTCGGAAGAATCTGACACCTTCGAGCATTCTCCTTTGGTGTATCCCAAGCCTCCAAATTGAGGTCTCTGCTCAACCTCCAATGGTTGAGTTATGCCTTGGTTATTAACACCAAGTTCTTTTTCCTCCTTGTACCTCATCCTGGTAAGGAGCCTCATGTTTGTCCCTGTAATTGGGATCTCCAAATCTCGAACAGAAATCATACTATGTGAAGATGAAACTGAAAGGAAATCAACATCCTTTACCTTCCCTATCAAATTGGAAAGAACTAATGAGGGTTTCTCATCATCTGTTGTTGGTGGTTCGCTGTCTGTCTTGGCGCATTCCCCAACTTCCATTCTGACATACCCAATTCCTGCCTAACGGGGTAATTCCTCTACTTCAATGGGGTTGATAATGCCTTGGAAATTAATGCCCAAGCCTTTTCCTTCATACCCCATTTTCTTCAACAGTTTGGAGCCAATTCCTGTGGTATGATTCTCAAAAATAGCGAAATCATCATCAAGAAACATACATGAAGATGGAGAACTACTTTTTACCTCACATGGGTCATGCTGCAACTTTTCCAAGGCCTCGTCCTTAGCTTGCAATTGTCATAGCAAACTCTATTTTTCCTCTTTCTCTTCATGTAGAATCATCTTCAATTCAGTGTTCTCTATTTGAAGATTCTGGTGGTTGTGATTCAGTTCTTCCAGGGCCTCTTCTGTGGCTCACAACTGAAGCTGTAATTGCTCCTTTTCCTCTATCTCTTTTTGTAGAGCTTCATACATTATTTCCACCCTTTTGGAAATTTTGAGCATGGTCTCGTACATCACTTTTTCATCCTCTATCGCTTCACATTCCATTGTTCACACTTGCAATTTACATCCACGCAAAGACTGCTCTGATACCTAACTTGATCCAAGTTGACTCAACTCCCGGATTTAACCAAGATATTTTACTTTCATGATGTTGTTATAATTGCATTTAAAATAGAATAAATGAACATATATGCATGATGTAATGAAAAAGGAACATGACAAGAATCAGCAACATAATACACAAGATGTTGATAACGGAGTTTGTCCATGAGGGACTATGTCTTCGGGCCCCAGTGTCAAGATGGTGTAGGCCGCTGCATTAAGTGCTGATGTACATGCATGTGTTTTCTCTATCATACAAGGAATATGCCCTCACGCAGGAGTGGCTCCAAGAGATGTTCTGCTGCAGGAACTCTCATTCAAAAAGGACTCCTATCAGTATGACATAATTTCACATATGGCAATAATGAGCATCCTGCCAACATGGCATCAAAGGGATCTCAATTTAGACATACATGGCGACAACATGAGTATCCCGTCAACATGACGACAAAGGGATCTCAACAACAAAATGAAAAGAAGTACATCTCACAGATGATTATGCATCACATCAAGCAGGAATCATGAAACAAGTAAGAAAACAAGATCCCACATCAAACATCAAACAGGGAGCTATGTAGCACAATGCATATCATAGCAAAAAGAAGTACATGAACACACTGCATATACGTCACATCCTGGGGCCATCTAAAGCAAAGGATGTCAAACTACTAAAGTTGGTCGTACCATCAATCTTGCAGCGTTGAATCTCATGGAATGATTGCTCGCACGTTGAATGCTGACACTTGCACTCCACTTTGAAAAGTGGCAAAAAGATGAAATGATCAAATGGAAAATGTGAAAGCACCATCATATTTGTGGCATCAAATAGTGGAAAATCGACTATAAAATTTCTGAATTCTGAGAAAGTGAAAATCTAGGGCTTAAGGAATCTTTTAGATTCCCCCTAGATTCCTCAAAGATTCCCTCCTCCGGGTCGTCTGAAAATCTACTACTCAGATCAAAACTCTAACTGCACCATCAGATTCGTGTCACTAAGAGGTGTAAGATCGTCATAAAATTTTTCAAATGTGGACACTACAAGAATTTTGCCCTCTTGGAAATTTGGCTCAATCATGCTTTCGCTTGTGCTTTTTCCAGAATCGTGGTTCCACCTGCAAAACAATTAAATAAATTTTCCTTGGTTTTCGTGCTCTCCTTGGCCTTCGTTCCGCTCTGCATAACGGGGTTTAGTTCCTCTGTTTGGTGCTTCTATTCTCCCCCTCCTCAATGTGGAAATGAATTGAGCTTAAGTATTTTACATTAGGTAGATAAACCAAGGAATAGGCCGTTGGCCTAATGGTAAAAATTAGGAATGAAAAGCATGGGGTCGGGGGATCAAATCTTGCCCATGCCAAACCTGGTGCATTTTGTTTTGTTTTTTGTTGTATTTAAAATGGCATGCATTTATGGGTAACCGTTATATGTTTCAAATGGGGCGCGGTTTGGTTGAGCCGTTATGGCGCGTTGTATTAAATGGGTTGCGTGTGAGGGTGCCTGAGAGGCGGGCCGGCCACACCGGACGAGTGGGTTCAAGCCCTGCCACCCTTGGTTCATACATGGCACATGTTTTAGTGTGGTGGGGCATGGGCCGGGTCCACCGGAGGTGGCCCACCCACAACCCAAAGGTATTTCATTTAATGTGGTTGGGTCCGGCGAGGTCATGGCCACTGGTTTGTTTAAATATATTTGTTATATGATGCAGTTGGGCCGACGGGGGTCATGGCCCATTGGCCCTTTAATAATTAAAATTTGTTTTCAATTATAGTTTTGGGATCTGACGGAGGTGGCGGGGGTCATGGCCCGCCACCTATTTAATATTTTTTTATGAAAATAGTGGCATTTTTCAAATCTTTCGAAAATAAGGGATATTAGGCAATTTAATGAGGCCACAATTTCACCCACTTTTGGGAGGTAGATTTCATGCCCCAGGGTCAGTCAAATTGTAGGACACTTAAACCTGGTCCACAACCCAACTTTGACCAAAACTTTGACTGGCTCATTCTCCCTCATATGAGCTCAGATTGATGAACCGTTCACACCGTTGCGATCAGGACGACAAGATCTACGCTCTGGTCCTGGTTCGAAAGCATTTTGGTCACTTCAATTTTTGAGCTTCCATAAGCCCTCTTTGTCCTGTGTGTGTCTCTAGAGTCACCTGGATTAAACATGCACCAAAGTTTACATGATTTGAATCTTATTTGGTTCCCTAGTTGGCTTGTTCATATGATAACTTTGAAATTTGAGGCTTAGTGTTAACTTGTCCTCTAAAGTAGTTTTATAGGTCATAGAGTTTCTCCAGAGACACCACACCTTTTAGCATAGTATTCCCTTTCATTGCTTCAACTGCTTCCTGCAAAGCCTTATCGTGCTCATCTTCTTCAATGGCCATATATTTAAACATGTCTGCATTGCCCATAAAATGCAGTATTTATTGGTTGTCAGTAAAAACATGAACGTTAGTTACATTATTGGACACATTGGTTTATACATAATCTCTATAGAAAAAACATCTCTTAAAGGTTACATCCTATCATCTGCATTTGATAATGTATTCCCAACATCATTACAAATTTTATGAACAAAAATAATATTAAATGATTTAAAATAAGAAATAAGTTTCCATACCTCTTGTTGGTGGTTTTTCAGAGTTGGTGAAACACAGTGGATAGTATTCCATAGCTGATGGGTGACAACCTTTGAATCACCAATTACCTTAAACACCTCCACCTTGAGATCGATGGATTTATTTAGTCACAGTACAAGTGCTTCATATTTAGAAATATTGTTTGTGCACCCGAACTCTAAGCGACATGAAAAAATGTACCACTTGTTATGTGGGTATATGAGAACACAACCAACTCCTGAGCCATCTTGAGTCTTAGAACCATAAAAATACAAAGTCTAAAAATCAGTAGCTATTAAGCTATTTCCTATACTACCACTATGTAAATCTATATTACAAGATTCATATGCACCAGTTGGACTACAAGGAAGGAGATCTAATGGTGTATCTGATGGAACGGTTGATGGTTGCACTTGATAACACATGTGATCAACGTCTAATTTTTTTTCCAAAATAATGTCTCCAAAGCCGATTGGCTCATATGACCTTCAAGCGGTGTCATGGTATATTTCATGTAGGGCTTGCTTTCCACTCAAATTTAATTATTTCTACCCTTATAAGGAAGACATAAGTGTGTCCAGTCTATTGAAAAATATCCTTATAGCTTACTGGGTCATTCTATGCTCAAAATCAAATCGTACACTTCAGGAATGTCTGCAATAACAATTTTAATGCATTGTTGTACTCTATGGTCTGATGAGAAACGATTAATAACATTGTTGAGTTCACCAATTTCATGGACTAGTGATTTGTCCAGTTGTATGATTCATGCATCTGTTTTATCCCATTTAACATTGATTTTATTTACAACAGATAATGGAATTACATTTGTAGATGCACCCAAATCAACCAAACAATTATGGAAATTGTAATAAAGATTTCAAAAGTTAGGAGAAAAGGGGGGCATAAAATGTTAGTGCTTAATTTACAACATTAACTATCAATTCGAGAATACCAATAAATTTACCTTACATAGTGTTATATTCGCTCCAACAACACCCAAACTTTTTATGGATATCCCAAAATTTCAAGTCCCCCTCTACTTTCTTCAAGCCATTAATTTTATGATGTGGATTTCAATTGGTCAAACCCCCTTGACCCATTCCTATCAAACCCTTCCTATTCTCGCACTTAAGAGTTTTATGCTATACTTTTTCTCCTATATTTATCTCCAAGGTTGATCACATTGATGCATTAGGGTTTACAGGAGTACCTCATGTCAATAACCTCACCCTGCATTGGTCCTCATCCCTTTCAAACTCATTAAGCTTTGATCAAGTTGAAATTTCAATAATGTGTTATTAAACATTATTTTCCCATCAACATGCATTGGCAAGGGATGAGCATATATTTGTAACGTTGGAGATATTCCACATGTGTCCTTGTGCCTTCAAATGCATTAGTTTTTGGGAAAATGTTGTCATTCTCACACACCCTTGAAACCCTAAGTCAACATAACCAAATTTTTAATCATTTTGAGTCTAATCACGACCTTTAGAATGTATTTCAATATGCATTGGATATTATGGCTTCATGTCAAGAGGCGCACTACATAATTATCAAGGCTATTCACATGCTTGAGTATCAATCCCATCATGCATGAGAGATTAATTCTTTGGAGCTTTTTTCCTCTTTTATGTATCCTAGGTTTATTTTTAAATCATAAAATTAACCTATTGATACATTGGGTTATGCAAGGTTGCAAACAACTACATTAAAACACATAATTCCACATACCTTATTGTGCTAAGAACACCTACTAGCCCCAAAAGGTGTTTGAATGACGCGTTGGAGGGATATAACATTGGTGTAACAAGAGCACCCATATGCTAAGAAATCCAACCCATGCGATAACTAAGAAATGGTTCCACTCACAACCTACAAAACCCATACAACGACAGTCATGTTGACATACAATGTGATAAAAGCGTATCTCCATGCATGTGGGTATAATAATGCAACTTTGCATGTGTAGAAGCACACACCTAGAGATGTAAAGGCGATAGTGGTAATGACTTATAAATAAATACTTCACAAAAGGATCAAGTGAGCTCACCTTATATATATATATATATATATATATATATATGAGTTGATAATATTAATAAGGTGTGAACTTCAAAGAATAGTAAAGTGTGGAGTACGTTAATAGAAATGCACTAAAGTTGTCAAAGGGTTGCATTCGGAAGATGTGCATAATAATACAAGATGACGGAAGATCCACTATGGATTCAAAGGTAAGGATGTGCAACACAACATCGAGGACAAAATTATATATTGTTAATGAATCAAAGCATTGTAAAATGCATGGGAATCTTGGTGGTGATAGTTATACAGTTGTCTCGAGAGTAAAAGGGTAATACCACCACCGTTTGGGCACAAGGTGGAATTTTACAAATACACCTGTATGAAGCATGCATGAGAGTGACAAAAAAAAGGCACTGAGAGCATTCCAAGGAAATATACGAAGAGTAATAATGACATATATTGATAGCATCATAACCATTGTTAGTGCAACTGGAGCTTCAAAACCCTGGTATATTGGTACAACATCGTGCTCGAATTTATGGCAGTGGAAATGCTTACGAAATTACTCTAAAGGGATTCATGTCTTATGCATGATGGTCAACATACTTACTGGAAATGTTGGGATGGAACTTTACTCTATATGTGATTGAAAAGAAAAATCTCAACTATGTGAGACTTTTCATAAGAGCATGCTTAGCGACCTCAGTATAATATCCTTTGATGAAGCTAATGATATTGGAGGAAATATTTTGTCTACCTCACTAACTGAGTTCGATGGGCTACAAATCACAAAGAGAGTTCTAGTTCTGAAGAGTTACAATTCATCATGAAGCAATTGATGGCATTCTTATGCATCCTGGTCACTTTGATTTGGTACCATATGGTGTTTGAATAAGAGGAGGATGCCCAAAAAACGTGACCTAGGCGACTAGGTCTGAAATCACATGACCTAGAGTTAGGCAAAGTGTGTTTCTTTACTATGTACATTTGTAACTTACAATCTGACGGTCATGATATGTTCTAGACATGAAGTGATCCGACGGTTCATTCTCTCCTCGGTATTACCGACACTTGATCTGTGGCTTAACACCCGATTGGTCCATGATCTCTATTTAAAGAGCATGGAGGTTTATTTGTATGGTGACCGTTCATGAGAGAAGCTTATGTAATTTTCTTTCTTTTATTAATAAATTTCCTGAAGTAGCCACGTTGGCTCAGGTCATGGACTGTTTCCCTCTTTGAGGGTTTTAACCACGTCAAGAATACTGGTGTATTGATCTGTGATCTGTTTGTGAGTGGTGTCCTTTGGTGTTCTATCTTAGGAACTTACCCTGTAAATTTCTACATGGTATCAGAGCTATTTGAGGGTTGCATCCATTGGTGATGCAAATCGGAAGCCGGTACAATTGCATCTGACTGTCGTTTCCTATATCTACTATTTTTTACCACTTTCAGGTCAAGAGGACTGCTCTATTATGTTATGAGCATCTGAACCCCTTTTATTTCACGCGAAAAGGTTTTTGGTAGCCATAACTACATCATTTTTAAGATTTGAAGGAAAAAATATCTTTTTCAAGTAAGCGCGCACCCCAAAGCTTCCGTGGCTAAAAAAAAAAAACCACTTCCTCTTTTCCAAAAATTACTAACCTTTTAAACTAGCTCACTTGGTCCAAAGTTACTTTATGAGAATAGAGGTCTTGGGTTCAAGTCTTTCTTTTTTCTTTTTGTTGAGTTACTTTTTCAAAAAGCACATGTAACTTATGTTTTAAAGTTACTTTATGTAAAAGTGTTCTCACCCATTATAAAAAGTGAGTCACTTATAATTCTAAAGTCTCTTTATCTTTTATTTAAGTTACAATTTAGTGAGTAGATCATAAAGTACCATTGTAAAAGTGACTTTCACTTATTTATAAAAGTGGGTCACATAAAATCTTTTTTAAAGTGATCTAATTAGATTAAGTTTAGAAAGGGGGGAGGGAAGATTTTTTTTAAATATAACATTATCATTCAATTCTGCACATTCACGCACTTCATCGACATCTTCACCAACCTTTCTTCAAAAAGCCATAACTTCTTCATCTAGAAGCCGTTTTCAGAGCCGTTTCTTTTAATCAACCTAATTTTTCGAGATCTTTCCATTGGAACACTTAGCTTCAACATCTATAGCTTAAGTTTATGTTAAAATGGAAAGTTCATGCCAAGTTATTCTTGATAGCACCAATTACTTCCAATGGTGCTCCTACATTGTGAATTTACTTAGAAGTAAAGGTCTTTACAAGATAGTCTCAGTCCAAGAAACTAAATCTAAAGATGAATATAAGGTAGCCAAATGGGAAAATAGGAAATATCAAGCATGTGGGTTAATAGGGATGTCTATTTCTCTAGACCTTAGATTCCATATCGTAGAACATGATACCCCTAATGAAGAAATGAAACAACTCACTAAAGTTTTTGGAATTAAAAATGAAATTAGAGCCCATCAACTCGAAAATGAGTTGCTTACATTAGACCCCAATATTTTTTCTTCCATTGAAGATCTTTTGTCCAAGTTCAAGACCCTTAGACTTCTGTTGGAAGGTGTTAAGGTTAATAAAGAAGATGGTAGCCTTATTTATTCCATCCTTACTAATTTGGGACCAATTCTACTAGAGAAGCATTTATTTCTCAAGGACAAGACTACAAGTCCCCCTCTTTTGATGCCTTTTATGATTCTTTAATAAGAGAACAAGAAAAGATCTTACATCTTGGTCTTCTTAATCTTGGAAACTCTTCTAAGAAAGCCTTAGTTGCCCAGTAGCAACCAAATTCAAAGAATCCTAAGAAGCAATATCCTAAAAAGAATGGTTCTAAACCAAACAGGGGTCCTAAGCAATTTCAGTCTCAAAATGAAAAATAAATTCAATAAAATGATAAGGAAAATAAAAACAAAGGGAAGAAGACTTATAGACATTGCAACTTTTTTAATCGAGATGGCCATTTAGAATCCAAATACTTTAAGAAGATGGAAACCTTAGAAGCAACAATGAAGAAGCATCAAATCCATTTGGATCACTCTTCAAATTCAACTTCATCTTCAGGAATTTCAGGTTCTGCATGTGGTTGTCAAGCATCTCGGTCTAGTTACGCACTAAATCTATCTTCTTCTTCTCATTCTCATGAGTGGCTCATTGATTCTGGAGCTTCTTATCACATGGCCAAAAACAAAGCCATGTTTTCTTCTTTAAATGATTGTAACACCAAAAATATATATGTTGGTGATGATAGATCTCTTAGTGTTGTAGGGATTAGAACTATTCATCTAGACAGTGGTCAATTCAATGATGTATTATGTGTTCCAAACTTATCCTGCAACCTTCTATCTGTATATCAGATAACTCATTCAGATGAAGGTAAAATCGTGGAATTCTCACCTCATGATGTTATAATTAAGGACCCAAGAGATCCTAGACATATTTTAGCTATTGGCATTGCTGATGATTCTACAAGGTTGTATAAGTTTAACAACTTTGGGTCATCAACTCACCCCTTGGTATTTGTTGCTCATATTGATGAAGTGAGCAAACATTGGCATGAGCGATTTGGTCACCTAAACTATCGCTCCCTTCAAAATCTATTTAAATAAAATATGGTGACAGGTCTTCCTATGGTACCTTGCAGAGATGGTGGTTTTTCTGGATGTGTACTCAAAAAACATCATCAGGATAGTTTTGTAAAACATGCCTCTTGGCATGCCTCAACCCCTTTACAGATTGTGCATAGTGATTTATGTGGTCCACTTCCAGTTATTTCATTCTCTGGCGACATGAATTTATTAACTTTGATTGTGTTTCTAGGAAAACTAGTGTCCATTCAGACTTGCTAGTCCCACTAAGATGGGTAGCTATCTTAGAAACAAACAATTCAAAATTACGTGTTTTCCTTTATGAGAGATAGATGAGAGAGAAGCAGAGAGTACCAACCTCAATCTTTCACTTGGCTCCTTGCTTGTTTCCTCTCTCCTTTGATAGAGCTCTCGCCACTCTTTTCTCACTTGTCCTGCTTCAAAGAAAACCTGTAGAGTCAAAGCAGCAGAATACCATCAAAGCATAGAGATCTATAACCATAAACAATATAGGATCAGATGTACATTAACCATACACATGCATAAACAAATACAAGATTCAGAAATATACAAGTATATGGAGGAAAACTCAAATAGCTTTATTGATAGAAGTAGTAGAAGAGAGGATTACAACCCAGCTGTCTGATCCAGCGCCATCCTCCCAGCATGAAAGCCCTCTTCACCTCATGAAAAGACTAGATCACCCAACAATACAATGCTTCATAGAGAAACCAACAACACTTCCTTACAAAATACAAAATTCCAGCCTCTGGATCTCTAGGATGAGGGATCCATATATAGATATTTGTAGGGGGGTGAGTCAGCTTCTGGGATTTTTATTAGTGTCATTTCTATGATAGTTCTTGGTTCCACTTGGAGATTTCATGATCTCTTACTCATCCCTAGGCGAATTCAGAGAGGCAAGTGTCAAATGAGCAGTTTCTAAAAGATTCTCTAGGTTTCCACCTAGTAAACTGCCTCTGCCATTTGTCTGCTATAGTCATCGCACCCTACAGAAGGGCTTTTCAATATGCATCGCACCCTCAGCATGGGGCAGTATGTATGGTCCAGTTTTGACCAGTTCTGAGCAGTTTTTCAAGGAGAACTTCTAGGAAATGATGTAATCAGTTGACCTTGTTCCTTTAGGGTATGAAACAACACTTTTAGGGGTTTAGAAGCCCTTGGTTTATGGACATATGTGATTGGGGTTGCAGTGCCCAAATATGTCTATAATAGTTGCCGCCTAAAGCATGAGGTCATAAATCTTCTGATGTCGGGTGAAATGCTTTATCATGAGGATCTGAGGTTTTTCAAACTGGAAGGTGACCTGTAATAAGATACAATACAATACATTATCTTCATAAAATTTTCATGAGCTAGGTGAGGCAGGCATTCCCATGCTCATCTTTGTAAATTCATTTTCATGTACATAGGACATACAATCGCCTGTGTGGCAGACTGATGATTCTGGTAGAGCCATCATCCTTTAGCTTGGATGATTATCTGTGCAGCTATGGAGTACATTTGATGTATTTATTTTACTAAATATATCACAGCCCAGATGGATGAAACTAGATCCAGGGTCTTCAAACTCGTTCAATCATTGCCCGAAGTACAAGTCGATCCATGTGAAAAGATGTTCTGGTGTCGAACATGGAAAGACATCGCTTGATTACCAGCTAATGATGTAAGCTGTTAACAGGCACGAGAGGAATCACCGATAATGATAATGGCCCTCAAGGTACTGTAGTACAATTCACGTGGTGTGAATACATGAGTCGATGTCGAACACCACACAAAATATTTCGGTCGAAGGCCATTGATGTAAACCTGTCGCTAGAAGTGAGAAACTTGCCATTGAGGTATGCAAGCTTCAAAGTACTAAAAGGGTTGTTCCTAGGTCAACTTCTTGGATAATGAGCTGATGTCGACAATAAGTGACCCGTCGTAGGAGGGCCTTAATGAATCCCACATCTATGACATGAAATGGAGCAAATGATTTTGTGGAGGTGAAAATGATCTGATGATACAAGGTTCAGGGTGGCGGTCATGAAAAAATGGAGCGTGAAGGTATTGCAGCGGGTGAGGCGTTAGCTGGGTTGGTGAATTCTCTGAGCGACTTCTCTTGAACATATTGGTGACACTGAAATGGATTGGTAGCGTTAACCCCAAAAATGGATGGTACAAAGGACCAATGGTGATATGACCGATGAACGGAATAACCCAACACGACTCAATCATGGTGATGGAGTGAAAGTGTCATGTTCAAGAGCAACCTGCTACCAATAAAGTTCTTCAAGTTTTCTTCCCAATTTTTCCCGAGTCATTGCTGACCAGTACCTCTTTATTTTTGTCAAGCTTGAGGAGGATAACATATTCTTGTTCTATAATTTTCCCTTTGGGCAAACTTGTTGCTCTATTTTAGCGAGTCTAGTGACAGTGAAACTCGCTCTTGTCTGTATTGGACAAGTTTGTCGCTATTGTTTTAATGAGTTTAACAACAAAGATAAATTGGTCCTTTTCAGTTTTAGAGATTCTGAAAAGAGAAAAAAAGGAAACTCTAGTAGTCCTTTTTCGTAGTATAATCCCTTAAGTCTGAAAAAGTATAAAATAATACGAAAGGGATGACTTCTCTAATCACTTTAGCGAGCCAAAAAAGACAAGCGCTCAATCTTTTTGTGTAATGATCCCTCAGGTCCAAAAAGATTAAAACATAGAGGAGGGATGGCACTTCCAATCACTTTAACGAGCTGGAGAGGCCAATTTCTCGGCAATATTTTTATGTTTTATGAGTCTAAAAAGAGCTTAAAAAAGACTCATTATTTCCAAACACTTTAACGAGCTAGAATGCTCGACAATATTTTCATATTTACCGAGTCTGAAAAAGGGTTTAAAGAAAACTCGGTATTTCCAAACACTTTAACAAGCTGGAATGCTCGACAACCTTTTCATATTTAACGAGTCTGAAAAGGGTTTAAAGGAGACTCATTTTTTGAGGAACGAGTGATATTTTCAGGTAGCAGCTGGTTCCATGTAAGGTTTGGAATTTTTCAATTACGACAGTGTAAAGAAGGTGGCTAATAGAATCACTCGTCACAACTGTTCCTCAAAAGGGTAAACAATCAAGTGGAGGCGTATGATCGGCTAAAAAGTGGAGGTGATGGTAAGAACACAACCAAGGCTCAAACGCTAATAGCAATGCGATCAAAAAGGTTATTTATTGAAGCTGGGTTCATTTTTTAATGAGCTTGAACTCTGGGGGAACATATGCTCATTGCTAGGTTTATTTTTTAACGAGCATGAACTTCGCGTAAACCTGCTCGTGGCCTGATTTATTTTTTAATGAGCTTGAACCATGCGACAACATATGCTCAGCTGGTTTGCATGCCCCCAGCATGATGAAAATGAGAGTCTCTTGTAACCAGATGGAAATCACTGCGGTGAAGCAGGATGGCTTCATCCAGAATAGACAAAGGTGAATGGTGTGATAGACCAATCACATAGCCTACAAGGAAAATTATCTTTACAATTAGGTGCATGCCCCCCAAGCTTCATTACATTCACCAAACTACTCATGGTTATTAGGTGGATGGAATGAAGGTTCTTTTACGAGATCAAGTGAAAGACTCAACTTGGAATTTTGCTCCAGGGGTCCTCATTTTACAGTATTTGATAGAAAATAAAAAACTGAAGGATGATTAAGGTCACTGGAATAATCTTTGTCGTTATCTTGAAGATGGGAACGATGTTGGTAATCTTCCCATGGTGCCTCTCCTATCATCATTGACTGAATGATTCCTTCGTCTTTAGAATGTATACGTGACCAAGGATTTGAAGAGGTTCCATATTCTTTAGACCTATCTATCCAAACACTCGATGAGCGTTGATTTGGGTTTGCCCCCCAGGCCAAGAAAATTGATTGCTACAATATTTCTATTGGGCTTAGAGGCAATACCTGGCGATGATCCATGCTAACAAAATGTTCGGAAATCTTTTGAATCTGTGTAGACATGGAAGATATCATATTGCAGGTTCCCACATTGGCCACTTCCGCCAGATTACTCGGAGGCGGTAGGGAAAAAGTACCCATTAAGGTAGGGTCTTTTAGAAGGCCTACTCCGATATTTTGAAGCGATTGAGAGCTTCCATGGATCATTGGAATGCTTCCCGTAACTTGTGAACTGTTGGGGAGGAAGGTTTGTTGGTCAACGATTGTAATTCCTCCTTGGAAGGGAAATGCAATCTCTCTAAAATATGTTGACACAACAGCAGCCATAGCATAAATCTAGGGCCTGCCCAGTAGGATATTGTAATCGAGGTTTCCATCGATAACTTCGACATCAATTTCTACTGTCTTGCCCCCCAGTTCAACTTGCAAGTTACTTAAAATCCCGTATGGGGTGTATGTCTGTCTATTGAATGCTTTTAATGTCGTTGATGATCTTGACAAGGGTGGTGAGCCTAATGTTTTCCAGCAACTCATTGACATAATGCATGTAGATGCCCCTCATCAATTATTGTTCGATGAACAATTTTGTTGAGTACTTTCACTTGTACGAGGAAAGCGAGTTGAGCTGGTAACTGTGGTTCGTATCCTTTATGATTAAAGGCCACAAGATTGGAATCCGTTGGGTCAATCCCACCTATTGCTGATAATAGAGCCTGCTTTTGGGAGGGGCAATTTTGCAGTACCTCAAGTGTCGATATAGCGGATGGCGATTGGGCCAAATCCTCTACTATATTATAATTCTGTGCTACTCGAGCATGAGGATTAAATGTCGATTTGTGTACTACTCTCTTTGGCGGCTTTATCGTTAGCTTAGGAATGACGGGTGGCACAACTTCAGTCGAAGTTGTTGTAGAACTACTAGGTTGATTAGTAGCCTTGTTGTTCGATAGTTGTGGATTCCCATAATATTTATTCCTTGTTGATATCAAAGCATCATTTTTCTATTTTGAAATAGACAACATAAGCACTTGGGATGGAGAAGCATTGTCACTAGCAACCAAATTGGTTTTTGAGTTTGGAAACGGATCAGTCAAGACCACTGAGGTATTCGAACTCTTAAATAACTTCTTAATCTCTGCTTTATGCGGACAATCTCTCGTCCAATGATCCTCATTGCATATAAAACATGGCCGATTAGGTTACTTTTTCCCAGAAGGGTTTTCAAAAGATTTTTTAGGAGACAAATCATCCTGTTTCTTCTTTTTGCTTCTCCCTTTCTTCTTATCTCCTGGTTGCTTCGGTTCTTTGCCTTTGTCAGTCATCATGGCATTGACCTCTGAGGCAGGAAGTTTGTCGTTTGCTTTTTTACTGGAGACTTCAAGGGCTTTACCAAATGTAGCCTTTGTGGTTTGTGTACTTGAGGTGCCAATCACACCGTCGCTAGCATGAGAGTCCCTATTCGATTTAGGAGGAGGAGGAATGGAAAACTCTGGTCTAGGAGCATCAGGAGTTTTGTCGTAGAGCATGCCAGATTGAGTATAGATCAAGTATAGATATCGCACATGAGCGATGACTTGCTCTTCAGTGACAAATCCTCTCTTGGCCACATCTTCTGTAATAGAAGGTAACAATGACTTAATAAACCATTCAACTAGAAGCTAATTAGGAACATATGTCTTTACCATTCGACGACGACACTGACACTCATGAATATGATCAGATATGTGAGTGGTTGTTGTCTGCTTAAAATTGGTAAGGAGCTCTGTTCCTATTTCATACCCTATGGGTAACTGAAAATGGGTTAAAAAGGTGGTGCGAGGGTGATGAAGTTATCAAATGAAGCTCTAGGCAATTCGATGTACCATTTCGCTAGCGGACCAGTTAACGTTCTCTAAAAAAGGAGAAGCCTAATCGAATCATCATTGAGGGTGTTGGACGAACACCACAGATGAAAGGTCATCACATGATTCGATGGATCCTCACTCGGATTTCCATTGAATTTAGGAATATCTGATGGAAGTTTATGAGGAATCGCCAGCCACCAAGGGGCATAAGCAATTGGATCATTTGTTAGCCGATTCAGATCTGGTAGTTCTAAATTTGCTACGAAAGGCAACTATTGATTCAGGTTTGGCGAAACATACCCAGGATAAGATGGGATCGCCTGAGCAATGGGTCTTTGCATACTAGCATAATGTATTTGATGTTGATAACTTTGATAAGGTTGATGGGCATAACCATTATAATATGATTGTTGATAATCGTTTTGAATGTACGGCTGCCCATTACCCACAAAGCTTTGTTGCTCAGGTCCTCAGTAAGCTTGCTAAAATTGCATTTGTTGATATTGCACCAGCCATGGCTATGAGACCATTTGTTGTTGTCCAATACTGGATGTTTGACCAAGATGAGGGGTGATAGTACCTGTTTGAGCCTGAGTCGCTTTAGTTAAGGAGCCACTAATCGACAGTTGTGATTGACCTGGGGAGACAAGAGGTTGTTCTATTATGACTTGAGAGACTTGAGGTTGACATACAATAGGTAGCGCTTGTACTTGCGACACCGTCACAATAGCTGGTGTAGTGGGAATGTTCGACATAGGTTAATTTTGTTGCATTGAAAACACAACTCTTGGTTGTTGAGGCATTATTGGCACCCAACCATTGGATGCAATTCTAGCTT
The DNA here is from genome assembly GCA_031772625.1 of Pinus tabuliformis. Taxonomy (NCBI): domain Eukaryota; kingdom Viridiplantae; phylum Streptophyta; class Pinopsida; order Pinales; family Pinaceae; genus Pinus; species Pinus tabuliformis. Next base: position 1,495,881,508 of record CM062816.1, on the reverse strand, counting down.
GACCCGAATTTTGTTGTGAAATCTCATATGGTTGCTCTCCTGGAGGGAACAATGAAAAGCATACTGTCCCCATATGGCAGCAATCCAGTGTTCAAAGGGAAAATTGGTCTTTGGAGACTGGACTGCCCAAATTGATTTTGTTGTGAAGAATCAATTTGCTGAGACTCAACATAAGAAATTCCAGATAAGGTTTCGGATGAACAAATAGGAACAGACCATACTGTTGAAACAGTCCCTGGGTAGACTCCATCTAGCGGTTGAGAACTAGTTGGGAAAAATGGTATACCAACCAAAATTGTCGGAGTAGTGGCAGGAGGTTCTACTGCTGCTGTGTCAGATGACACAGTCCTAGATGTCGATGGTTGTTCAAACATATCGAGTCTATCCAAATAATTTCCTAGCGATTCTACAGGAATTTGCGATGAAGGGTGATCAAAAGAAATAACTTTTGTGGTAGAAGGATATAGGTGGATCCCAGTTCCAAAATGCAATGGGGTACTGGATAGAAGATCCTCCACAATCTCTTCTATAGCAATCAATCCGGTGGAGGAGGTAGACCATCAGGTCCGTAAAATATTTCTGGTGCCGAAGAAGGTATATAATCTGCAGCGATAGATGTTGGAGGGGTGAAACCTTCCAAATCAGCCCTAGATGGAGCTGGTTCTGGAATAGAAGTGTTTACCGTTATACTAGGATCAGTTCTAATGTCCTCTTGTAACTGCGGAACTTCTTCTGTAGAGGCAAGGGTTCCAGAAATATTTGGAGTAACTAGAGTCTCTGATGATTTTGAAACACAGGTTTCAAATAAACCAGGAGACTTTGACCAATTAAATGAGATCACTTGGCCCGGAATGGTTTCGTTTCCAGAGTCAAAGATGGTTGACTCATTAGTCTCCGCGAACGACAGGGTTTTGATTGACTTTCTTCCACGATTGCGGATTACTTTATCAACTCAAAATAAAAAGGGGAAAATGTGATTCTGATTAAATGAATTTTATGACGCTTTGACACAACTTTCTTTTTCAATTTTTAAGAGTCGAGAAAAAGCTAAAGATGACTCCAGTTACCTTCGATTTTTAATGAGCCTGAAGTGACAAGTGCTCAGATGGACCTTTTCTTTTGAGTTTGAAAAGGAACGAAAGTGACTGATCTGGAAATCTAGATAGAGGGATTACCAAACCAATCGGAAAACTGCAATATAATTTTACGTACGGCAGTTAATCTTCCTGAATGTTGTGTTCAGTGCATTGCAATCGATAGGGCGGCAAACACGGCTTCCTAAGGATAAAGGATGTAGCCTATTGTGGTCTCCCTATATATACTCAAAGGTACGTGGGAGCAAAAGTCCATACTGGCACTTGTCGTATCAAAGAGGAGGAATCACCCAACCTACAATGAAAACAATAGTTACCAGGCTTTACGACGTCGGAATACGTCTCTAGCCTAGACTTCTAGTTGTTGTGCGTTAGGTTCCAAAGCATTTTTATATTCATTGAGGTTTATTTTACAGTTGATCTTTCTTAAGAAGTTTGCCTTTCAAGGTTCACCATGTGATGTAGATATACAATTCCTAAATATGAAATCTAAGATGATAAATAGTCGTTTATTTTCTTTTAGCAATGAAAATCCTAGCTACTAAGGAAAGAAGAGTAAAATTCTTTCAACATAGAGCAAAGAGCACACACTAGATGCACTTTTCCTAAATCAATTTCCACATGCAGTCTAAATGCAAATGCACATGCATGTATTTGTTTTTCCATTTCCTTAATGTGAGAATGACAAAAAGAAAACTAAGTACAGATCTGAACTACTTTTCTTCAAAGCGACACTTTAGCAATTTCTTTTCAAAAACGAAAGGAAGACTAAGACGACACTTTCAATTTCGAATGGAAAACTGCTTTCGACACTTCAAAGAATTGACAATTCAAATCAAATACAATGGAAAAAGTGTAATCAACTATCTAAAAGAGGAAGAATTTACGACACTCTTTTTCTTGACTGAAAACAATAGTTGCGACACTTTCAAATCAAAAGACGACAGTTCAATTAAGCTACTATTTGCAAAGGAGGACTGTAAATGATGAAAAATACATTAAAAAACATTCACAATTCCTTATCAATAGAGGCTAAATAATGTAAAGGAAGAAGGTTTCAATAGTGATATACTGATCATAGACAGCAAAACTACTGAATAGAGCTCAAAACAATGAAGAAAAAACCAAAATCTGGAGGCAGAAATAGTCTCACTCAATCATCGCACCTGTCCTTAAGGGAAACAAGGATGCATCTCACCTGCAGCACACGGGAGGTGCGATGCATCCAAACTACCAATGAGAGACAGTGCGATGGTCCAGGGACGAGACTGAGCTCGGTTTTTACTCACAATTTGCAGCTAAGTTCAGGGGTTTAGGCTGAGCTTATGATAGGCAGTAAACACAAAGTATAAGGGCTGATCTAATGAGGTTATTTGAGCTACCACCAGGGCACTTAGGATGTTTGCAAGTCAGATGTTCAGTTCATAAACCAACCTGGAGATTGACTGAAGCAGCGTTGATCTACTTTGCAGTTGCACAGCAAAAGCAATTCGAAGGCTAGATGGCTTAACTTCAGGCTCTGTCTGTAGTTTATAAAGCAAACAACAAGGACAAATAAACAAACTATTCGTTCCCCAGCAAAGTTGCCATTTTGTTTCTGGGAAAACTAGTGTCCATTCAGAGCTGGTAGTCCCACTAAGATGAGTAGCTATCTTAGAAACAAACAATTCAAAGTTACTTGTGTTTTACTTTATGAGATATAGATGAGAGAGAAGAAGAGAGTACCAACCTCAGTCTTTCGCTTGGCTCCTTGCTTGTTTCCTCTCTCCTTTGATAGAGCTTTCGCCACTCTTTTCTCACTTGTCCCGCTTCAAAGAACACTTGTAGAGTCAAAGCAGCAGAATACCATCAAAGCATAGAGATCTATAGCCATAAAAATATAGGATCAGATGTACATTAACTATACACATGCATAAACAAATACAAGATTCAGAGATATACAAGTATATGGAGGAAAACTCAAATAGCTTTATTGATAGAAGTAGTAGAAGAGAGGATTACAACCCAGCTATCTGAGCCAGCATCCTCCCAGCATGAAAGCCCTCTTCACCTCATGAAAATACTAGATCACCCAACAATACAATACTTCACAGAGAAACCAACAACACTTCCTTACAAAATACAAAATTCCAACCTCTAGATCTCTAGGATGAGGGATCCATATATAGATATTTTCAGGGGGGTGAGTCAGCTTCTGGGATTTGATTAGGGTCATTTCTCTGATAGTTCTTAGTTCCACTTGGAGATTTCATGATCTCTTACTCATCCCTAGGTGAATTCAGAGAGGCAAGTGTCAAATGAGCAGTTTCTAAAAGATTCTCTGGGTTTCCACCTAGCAAACTGCCTCTGCCATTTGTCTGCTCTCGCTCATTGCACCCTACAAAAGGTCTTTTTAGTATGCATCGCACCCTCTGTGTGTAACAGGTGAGATGCATCGCACCCTCAGCATGGAGCAGTCTGTATGGTCCAGTTTTGACCAGTTTTGAGCAGTTTTTCAGGGAGAACTTCTGGGAAATGATGTAATCAGTTGACCTTGTTCCTTTAGGGTATGAAACAACACTTTTAGGGGTTTAGAAGCCCTTGGTTTATGGACATATGTGATTGGGGTTGCAGTGCCCAAATATGTCTATAACAGATTGGTGATTTCTCCAAACACACTTGGGTATACTTCTTAAAACTCAAGAGTGAAGTATTTAACATGTTCTTGGCCTTTAAGGCCTTTGTTGAGAAACAATCTGGACATCAAATTCTTAAGCTAAGATTTGATAATGGCAGAGAATATGTTAACAAAAAATTCATCAACTTTTTCACTGAGCATGGAATTCAAATGCAATTTACTGTTCCATATACTCCACAACAAAATGGTGTAGCTAAAAGAAAGAATCACACCTAAAAGGAAATGGCTAATTGTATGCTTAAATCTAAAAGACTTAGTCTTAATTTTTGGGCAGAAGCAATTAACTGTGTAAATTACATAGTAAATCACACTCCTACTAAGATTTTAAAGAATGTCACTCCAGAAGAAGCATGGACCTCAATTAAACTAGATGTAAGTCACTTTCGTGTTTTTGGATGTGAAGCATGGGCCCATATTCGAGATGAGAAACATAAAGCTTTAGAACCTAAGAGTGAAAAAATGTATTTTTGTTGGATATTCTGAAGATGTCAAAGGATATAGACTTATTCCATTTAAGTCCAAAAATGTTATCATTAGAAGAGATGTAAAGTTTGCTGAAAATATATCGGCCTACGAGCCTAGTTCAATGAATGTGCCACCTCTCTCTATCCCTTCTACTTCTGAAAATATTTCTTCTTCAAATGATGACAACGAGGATGAAAATCCTCGCCCACCTTCTCAAGATCCTCCTTCAGCTCCTCATCTTCTAAAATGGGTCCATACTACTCAGGATGCAGCAGGTGCTCTTGCAGGTGATTCTACAGATCAGTGACGTACACATTCTTAGTTTGATAGAGCCTCTTCTTTACTAGCTCAAGCTCCAGTGAATTATGGTCCTAACACCTTTGTAGAAGCTTCAGGCCATCCAGATTGGGACGTGGCTATGAATGAAGAATATCGTTCATTATTAGGAAATGATACATGGGATCTTGTCCCTCTTCCAAAGGGACGAAAACTTGTTAGATGCAAATGGGTTTACAGAATCAAGTATGGACTAGATGGAAAAGTTGATAAACATAAAGTTCGTCTTGTTTCTAAGGGTTTTTCACAAGTTGAAGGCATTGACTATACTGAAAACTTCTCCCCTGTTGTCAAAATGAACTCTATCCACCTTGTTCTTGCCCTTGCTGCCTCTTTCAAATGGGAAGTCCATCAAATGGATGTTAAATCTACCTTTTTGCATGGGGACTTGCTTGAAGAAATCTATATGGAACAACCTCCTGGATTTATACACATAGACTTTAGCCTTGTATGTCAGCTTAAGAAATCTCTTTATGGTCTCATGTGGGTTTTACATAAACCGAGAAATAAGGCCAACAACAAAGGAAAGGTTAGGATGGGTATGGGTCAGGTACAAAAGTTTTCCTACAAGCTGACGGTATAAGGTTGCATCAAGTTCAGGGGAAGTACAAGTGACTAAAAGTTTTCCTCCAGACTGAAAGGGATAAGGGGATGGCTTATGGTCTTTGATGTGAAAGTGGCGTAGAAGATCACAGGCATACTTGGACTGGGAAAGGGAAATACCTTCCTTGGATTGCAAGACTTGAAGACCAATAAAATAATGCAAGTGTCCTAAGTCTGTCATTTCAAACTGGTTTTTAAGGCTGAACTTCACATGGTTTATAATGTTGGGATCACTACCAGTAAGGATAAGATCATCAACATAAAGAACAAGAATGATAAGAGACTTACCCACTTTCTTGGTGTAGACTCAGGTTTTCTGTGGTTTCTGGGTTTTCCAAAGGTTTCGCCTTATGCTCTTCTGATGCTCAATTCATTCCCACTTGAACTTAACTTCGCATGCTCCTTTGATCACTGTCCTTTTGGACTTTACTTGATCCTTTGAATGGATTCAAAGATCCATTACGAACCTCTGTCTCGTTCTTCTTCTCTGTGCAGTTCTTCAGAACTCTGCCTTCTGCTTCCACTGCTCAACTACCTCTGAGCTTTACTCTTCTGCGAAATCTCACTTAATTATTTCACCCCAGAGCTTCACTCTATTTCCTCAATTGGATTCAATGACCCGTAATAATTCCTCTGAATCATTCTCTCCTCTGCGCATTCTATGGAACTCTGACTGCAACCCCTGTTACAGAACCTACAACTTCATATATCATTCACTCATTAAACATTCATTTCACATACTAACACAGTTATGGAATAATCCATTGTATATATAAATATGAACAAATGATACATATCGAAACTCTCTGTCTCTCATAGGCTTGTTCTTCAATATCAGTGGCCTCCTCCCTCACTCTGCCGGTAGGCTTACATTTATGCCAGAAAGTTCTATTGAACTAATTCTAGTTCAAGTCCTAGATCTATTGAATTGACTCCTAAATGTTCTCTGTCCACTTCTACTTCAATTAATTCCTAAAATCTCTCTCTCATTCCTCGAATCATGAGACTGCTTTAAGAGTCCTAATTAACTTTTAACTCTTTGTCTTTATTAACCACTCATGTTCTCATTTATTTGAGAGCATTTACAACTTCCTCTCATTATCTAATTAATTTCTATTCTATGCACTCAAAAGCAAAATATTACATTAATTCATCACTTAGGAATCCAAATTCCTTAAAATACATGACCCCCTATGTCTACTTAATTACAAAGATTTTCTCTTGGGTTGAATGCTCTTGCATCAGTCTCCCAAAGTAGAAAATATTCATGATCTCCTGATCATGTGTCTTCTGATCTTTGTTTTCTTGGATCCCATACTTTGTTTTGTAACTGCCCAAATGTCTTGTTCCTTTGCTGTTGTTGTACTTCTGTTTCCTTTTGCTCCATGTTCTTCTCCTTGTCAATCAGGCTCATACTCTGATTGATCATTTCTCCTGCTACTATCATTTTCCTCCCTATGGCCTGTTTCATCATCAGCTGCCACATTTCTTCAATCTCTGTCTCTAGTTTATCCTTGGACTGGTCCATATTCTACCCCTTACTTCTTCCTCTTTCTCTTTGTTTCAGGTTTTTGTTGTTGTCCACTAACTCTTCAAATTGTTGTTGGTTACTTTTACTTACTGTCTCCCTTTCATCCTTACCCTCTTTCATGATTATTTTTGTCTTCATTGAATCATAACTTTCCAGCATTTTCTCCAGCAATTGAGCATCTCTGTCCCATGGATTAAATTCTTCCATAGAAATTTCTTCTTTCATTTTTATTTAGCTGCTCATCTGTGCCAAATTTCTTCCAGCATCTGCAACAAAACCTGCACTCACAAAACACTTGTTAAAATAAAAAATATAAGGATTTTGTGCCTTATCTTTCTTTGGCAACAATTCAGTTTGCTGCTCTATTTCTTTCTCCTCTGTCAGCTCATCAGTATGTTGTTTTGAATTCTCAAACAAACTCATGAGACTGTCAACTAGTCTCTCTTCCACACCATCTTCTTTAATGATATCTCTCTGCTTTTGTTCACAGTAGCGAACTCCTTCTTTTGCAATGTCAAATTGTTGAACTTCCATTACCATCTCCTTTTTCTTATGATTTTCATTCATGACAATGTTTTTGTCTTCCTTTTTCAGCAATCTATCTTGAACATCTATCCTCTGTTTTTCCAACTCCCTTCTTTGAAAGTCTAATTTTCTATATAACTCAATAATTTCAATTGGAGTAGATTTTGGAAATTTCACACAATTCTCCATACCTTCCTTTGTTATTGATAAATCATCAGATGTCCTTTCTCCTTTTGTTAAGTCTTTTGCATAGTCTTCTTCTTCCTTAACATCCTTCAGTAGACGTCCTTCTCTTTTTCTGACTGTCTCAATAGCTTCCATGGCTATTTCCATTGTGTCTATCATCATGGTGAATTGATGATCCTTTACTATGTTTTCAGCTAACATAGTCTCTTCTTCAATTTTTCCTTTAATCTCTTGTTGTTTACCTTCTCCAAGAGCTATCCTTCTCTCACCATCTGCATTAATATTCTCCTGCATTTGTTTTTCATCAGTAACATTAATCAAACTCAATTGATTACCCTTCTGAGACAACATTCCTTCATTCTTTATCATAATAAGATCTTGATTCCTCATCTCTATGATAGCTTCTATAGACTCATCCATAGACTTTTTTTTTTCTGTATGCAGTCAAATTCTTCTTCTTCTGAGAATTTTTCTTTATCACCTTTTACTTCTAGATCTTCCTCTACTCTAAAGATATCTTCAAAAGGCTGCTTTTATCCTCCAATACCTGCCATTATACACAAACTATCACTTTTAAAAACATAAGACCTTGTGGTCTCACTTGATGCTTCAGTCATCATGTCTCCTTGCTGTTCCAAGTTCTCTTTATGACTCAGAAATTCTTCGATGGTCTCCTCTTCAATCTCCTCAATCCCTTCACTTGGTCGCTTGATATCTTTCTCCAAATTTATATGAGACCTATCTATCTCATCTTCTTCCAAAACATAATTTAGATTCTGCTTGTCTTCTTCCTCCTTTATGACAATATCAGCAAATTGTCCTTTACCTGTTTCACCTGCAATCATACACAAATTGTCAAATTTAAAGCCATGTGACCCTTTGGCCTCACTTGAAGGTTCAGTCTTCAAGTCTTCATCTTCACTCAGAACTTCACCCTCAATCAGCATCTCCTCATGTTGTTTTGAACTATCCCAATAGTCCATGCGATCTTCACTTGATCTCCATTCTTTACCTTCAGTGTAGTCTTCACTTTCCCCCAGAATTTCTCCCTGTTCTGGTTCACAAATGGACTCTTCCATTTCCAACTCAACATCTTTGAGTTTTTCCATCAAGTTCTCCACTTGCCTCTGTTGTAGTCTTCTATGTAGCTTAGACCACTTCACTACCTTTTTCCTCAAGGCCCAACCTTGTCTTTGGCTTTCCTCCAATATCCTTCTTAATGCATAGAGTTGTTCTTTTAACTCTGCAATCTCTTTGTCAATTTCCTCTTGACTCATCCTCTTTCCATTTTCCTTGGCATTCTTCTTCTCATATCTTTTGTTGTGGCTTCTCTCTGAACCTCTGTTATGACTATTAGTAGCCATCTTCTTTTCTTCTTTCTTCATGAGCTCCTCACTCACTCATTATGAGCTGCATTAAAACCTATGCAACAACAAGTCCTCCTTGTTGCAACTTACCTCACCAAGCTTTCCTCTATACTTGGTCTTTTGGCAAGCTCTTGGTTCTCTATCTCTGGAACCTCCTTTGAGAACTTCTTTCTGCTCCTTCTAGGCTTCAACTCATCTGCACTTCTCAAGAACACAATTGTCCTCTTGTATTTCAATCACCATGAAATACTTGGTTCTGACCACCTCTTCTTTCACTTAGAAAGTCTTACGAGCTTCCTTCATCCCTTAGCGATTCTACCCACATCCTCTGTGGAATCGCCTTTGTGATTCGCAACAATACCTCTATAGTAACAAGTCTCCTTCTTGCTACATATGCCTCACTAAGATTCTCTCCTTTGAGCTCAGTCTCTTAGCATTTATCTGGTACTTTCCTTTGGAACCAATTAAGCACTCCTTGCTCTATATTGCTGCAAACTTCTCACCTTCTTATGCTATTATCTGTGCATCAATGTACAAACACACATTCTCAAATCAAAACAAAACAGAACATATCACCTCACCTTCAAGATCTCTGCATGATCTTGTTCCACCATTCCACCTGTACTTTAAATGTATTGTCCTCTGTATCTTGCATCTGCAAGTTCTACTACACATCACCTCTATGTGCCTACTTTCTGTCAGATTAGAATCTGATCCTTCCTTGCCTGCATAAACATCTTTGACACATAACTTTGTTCTCAATTCTTTCACATAGAATTTATTTGTTCTGTTTTAACACCAATTATTTCAATTACAATTCTGCTCTGATACCACTAATGACGCAGGGTTACCCCCGCTTATACCCACAGTATGCATGTAAAATGCTAAAAAACATTTGTCCCATGTATTTAACTCTCAAAGGAATCAAATCTTCAACCATAAACGGCTAAGGCCCTATTCAACAGTTCCTTTATATCGAAACCCAATCACCCCGCTTAAACCTCCTATCGGGACTTTAAACCTCCTCACTGACCTTCATTATCCCTTTTATTAAGCCTTCCTCAATCTTTCTTATCGGGAGTTTTAAAACCCTTCATAACCTTTATAAAACCTTGAATCGGCGCTTAATTCATTATAAACCCTTTATCTTTTATAATGGTGGACTTATATAGGAAACTTCACATATTCGCGCTTAATCCTTTATAATTCATTTACAAAGGAAATACACGCAAAACACACCTTTCCGCCTTGGTACAGTCTCTGCACAGTTCTCGAGGTTACCTTTATCACAATCGGGGTATCGCACCTCTGCGGCACACCACATATATATATCATCACCCCTCCGACTCCGATATGCGACTATCGGAATCATTAACGCCACCTTTTACATTAAATGACTCGGGCACACACTTTATGGAATACAAAGGAAACACATTGAAACTTCGCTCTGAACCATATAAGAAGATCTAAAAAATTATATACCCGGATTCATATATATCGTCGGGTCCGCACCTTTAGTCGCTCCACAGCGCTGCTCCGATCTTCGATTACCGATTGCCCCGATCTCCGATCACTGATCAGCACTTATTGGTGATATCGCTAGGTCCCATTCCATTGTTCCTACCATTTGACTTTTCCAAAATGCGATCACCGATCAATCTTGACCATCGATCTGGAATCGATCCAACGGTTGACGTTTGATCGCTTATCGCTTATTGCCATACCTTAAGATCTTCAGCTCGCCTTCTTATAACAATCCGCCAATGTGATTATAAAATATCCTTGTTTCAGCGATTGGATCTAAATCGTTGATCTCACAGATCTAATGGCTCTTGTGCAACCATACTTCACTTCTCGCCTATCTCTTTACTTAGATTTTTTCCGCCATTTCCAATGTTTTCTATGGTTTCCAGGTTTTCCAAAGGTTTCGCCTTACGCTCTTCTGCTGCTCAATTCATTCCCGCTTGAGCTTAACTCTGCATGCTCCTTTGATCACTGTCATTTTGGAATTTATTTGATCCTTTGAATGGATTCAAAGATCCATTACAAACCTCTGTCTTGTTCTTCTTCTCTGTGCAATTCTTCATAACTCTGTCTTCTGCTTCCGCTGCTCAACTACCTCTAAGCTTTACTCTTCTGCAAAATCTCACTTCGTTATTTCACCCTAGAGCTTCACTCTATTTCCTCAATTGGATTCAAATACCCGTGATGATTCCTCTGAATCATTCTCTCCTCTGCGCATTCTATAGAATTCTGACTACAACCCCTGTTACAGAACCTACGACTTCATATATCATTCACTCATTAAACACTCATTTCACATACTAACACAGTTATGGAATAATCCATTGTATATATAAATATGAACAAATGATACATATCAAGACTCTCTATCTCTCACAGGCCTGTTCTTCAATATCAGTGGCCTCCTCCCTCACTCTACTCATAGGATTACATTTATGCCAGAAAGTTCTGTTGAACTAATTCTGGTTCAAGTCCTAGATCTACTGAACTGACTCCTAAATGTTCTTTGTCCACTTCTACTTCAATTAATTCCTAAAAGCTCTCTCTCATTCCTCAAATCATGAGACTGCTTTAAGAGTCCTAATTGACTTTTAACTCTTTGTCTTTATTAACCACTCATGTTCTCATTTATTTGAGAGCATTTACAACATCCTCTCATTATCTAGTTAATTTCTATTATATGCACTCAAAAGTCAAATATTACATTAATTCATCACTTAGGAATCCAACTTCCTTAAAATACATGACCCCCTATGTCTACTTAATTACATTGATTTTCTCTTAGGTTGAATGGTCCTGCATCATCTTCACTCTTGGTTCTAGACCTATTACATGGGCTTGCAAGGAACAAAGTTCCATTTCTCTTTCTTCAACAAAAGCAGAGTATTGTGGTGCCGTAGAAGCTAGTAAGAAAGCCTTGTGGCTTCCTTAGATCATTTCAGAGTTTGGCTTTCAACCGCAAAATTCAACTACACTTTGTTGTGATAATCAAAGTGCCATTCGACTATGCAAGGATCCAGTCCAACACCTATGCATCAAACACATTGAACTACACATGCACTTCGTCAGAAAGCTCATTCATGACCATGTTCTTGAAGTGCAATATTGTTCAACTGATGATCAAGTTGCAGACATATTTACAAAGGCTCTCACAGAGGCAAAGTTTACTAAACTTTGATTTATGATCGGAGTTCAGGAAGTTATCACTAAGGGGGGAATAGGCTTTAATGCCTCCTTCCTTCTCCTATTGTGTTATACTTTTACATCCTTCAATCCTATCTCAAGTTGTTCTTAAGGGGGGATGTTATGATATTCCGACACATAGGGAATAGTTAAGTATAACATGGTCTAGTGTAGAGTTAGGTAAAGTGTGTTTCTTTACTATGTACTTTTGTAACTTACAATCCGACGGTCACGATATGTTCTAGACATGAAGTGATCTAACAGTTCATTCTCTCCTTGGTATTATCGACACTTGATCCGTGGCTTAACACTCGATTGGTCCATGATCTCTATTTAAATAGTATGGAGGGTCATTTGTACAGTGACTATTTATGAGAGAAGCTTATGTAAATTTTCTTTCTTTTATTAATAAATTCCCTGAAGTGGCCACGTTGGCTCGGGCCGTGGACTGTTTCCCTCTTTGAGAGTTTTAACCATGTCAAGAATACTAGTGTATTGATCTGTGATCTGTTTGTGAGCGGTGTCCTTTGGTGTTCTATTTGAGTAACTTACCCTGTAAATTCCTACATAAGGTGGTAACTCACACTGGGCTTGGCAATACGATTTGACTTGTAGTGCCAAATGTGTGATGCACATGTCGATTGTATTAAGAAGAAAGGTAAATGGATAAGATGAGGGAAAGAAAATGTAATCCCATGAATCATGAATGTAGGTATTTATACATTAAGGACATACCCATGAATAGTAAACTAATATGCTACAATATGAATGGGGAATATAACTAAACTCCAAATTTATCCATGCACTACCTCAAACATATGGATATGAGCACCATTCTATCAAATTCTTATGGAGGGTATAATATTCATGTGGAGAGATGAATATATTTCATGAAATGTGTTAAATAAATAGTGTTAATGGCAATATCACAACTACTACATTAACCTGGAAACACATTTGCTAACTTGAATTCAAACAATGCTACACTGGATATAATGTAAAACATAAGATGAAACATGGAAATATATTTGAGCATATAGGTTGCAGAAGATAGGGTATTGCATCACATGACATGAGGCATTTAAATACATGACCAAGAATAAAGAATGATGGTAGTACTTTCTGGATAGGTTTTGAACATATTAAAGCCAAGAAAACCCTACAAAGGCCCCATGCATTAACAACATTGTGGAAGAATATTTGCATGGAGAAATCTAGTTTTCTCACAAAGGTTACAAAACTAGGGTTTCAACAAACATACTAGTTGGGTCCATGTAGCATCCCAAGGCATTGTGTCTGTTTAGTCAATTTAATGTTCTTAAATTGTAATTATTATTATCGACCAGGGCAGGTTAACTGATGAAGTACAAGTGCATTGTATGAGCTAGAAGTTACTTATGTCGTTAAGATGTTTATGTTATGGTTAATGTCTAACTCTAGAATCAATATGGAAGTGATGTTGTTGTCTATATTATAGTATTATACTTGAGATTTGTTAGATGGTTATTCTAAAATTAATATTAATTGAATCAAACTTTGTGGGATGGTTGAGTAGTGATCCTAACTCTACTCTGTTAGACTGTTTTTTATTATGTTTGGATTTTTATGCTGCAGCCAAAATAGACTAACTATTAAAGCATAAAATGGTGTAAAGAAGATCTACTTTATTGAATTGGACAATGAATGATACTTGAATTTAGTTGCTAAGAAAATACTGTCACTCTTAACTATTGCAACTTCACTCAATGCAAAAGTAAAAACAAGAACAAGATTGATAAGTTATGAAATAACCAAACTGTGAAATGAAATGACTAAACTATACTAAGTAGAAAGCAAATGAAATGATCAAGTTATGCTAGGTATAAAGCAAATGAAATTACTGATGCAGATGTCAATTTAATCGTGAACACCATTGGACTACATCCTAAAACATAAAATAGAGCATCCATAATTTAATTCTAAGAAACCAAAGAAAATCTATTTGTAGTGAGTCAAAGACCTCATATGCACATAGGGGCCCTCCATGAGGCAGTCAACAAATTTAATCAATGCAACATGAAATTTATGAAGCAAGATTTATTAATCAGAAAATTGTTTTAACATGATGCTTTCAAAATTACATATAGCAGCATGCACCAAAACATAGAGCGACCATTGTTCTTATAATGTTTTCTTAATTAGCAGCATGATAAATTCAAGCCTAAGTATCTTCATTACAATCCTTATCAAACCAAATCATATCGCTTTAATCATCAATTTGTTATTTGGAAAATAAAATCGATAATATTTCGTGAAACTCGGACTTTGTTTCAGCATATTATCTTGCAGTTGACTGTCATGGTTGATCGCGTTATAGTGCGATTTTATTGATGGATTGGTTTGAGTAAACAAGAAGAAATCCATGAGGGGATCATTCTTCATTTACCCATATACTCCTTTGCTAAGCTGGCACACTCGAACCCTGTCAACAATGGAAGTAGCTACAGATATGTGGATTAGCTGCAGAATCAAGTCAATTCCATAGCTGAATGCAAAATTTAATAAAACAATAAGGTATGTGGACAAAATATGAAAAATAGGACATGTAAGTGCTTACCTTAACAAAACCTCATATTTATTGCATTTATTTAGATGACAGGGATAGGAAAAAGGAGGAAAGATGAGCAAAAAGGGTGTCAAGGTAAAGTAGTTCTTGGACTCTACATTCCCCCACACTGGAGGTTTTGTATGTCCTCATACAACTCAACATTGTCATTCTCTTGTACATTCTTTCTATCACATTCAGGATTTACTTTCTTCTTCTTTTTGGTAGCCACTGCCATTCTTGGTTTCTTCATGAAGATCTTATACTTTAGGTTGATGATTTCTCTTTGCATTGCCCTTTTTTCTTTCTTCAACTTCTTGTTATTTTTGTACCATAGACTTAAGTGAAGAATAAGGTTGTCACTTTTGGCAATTTGAATTCCATTATGCACCTTCATTGTTTGATTTTCATTTTTAAGGTATATGTTTAATGTCTCCAACTCAAATATTTCTTGCTTTAAAACATTAGATGTTGAAGGTTCTTGTGGCTCATTAAACTAATTACTTCCTTCTCTTGGACTTTGGATTGAACCTTTAGTTGTTGCTTCTTTTCTCTCTAATGATTTTATGTAATCATAAATTTCTTGTTGAACAGGATCAACACCTGGACTATGTACTGGAATTCTTGAAGGTGAACTGAAGGGGGGTGGTGACACCCTTGGTGATAGTCTCAGTGATTGTTATAGCACCACTTACCACTCTTGGTAGATCTGATGCTCTGATTATGGCCTAGGGCAACCCTTCCTTCTAGAATTGGTCCAAAATCTAAAAAACAATGTTTTATTCCCTATATGCTAGTTTTCCCTGTGATAAAAGCATGTACACACGAGTCAGAATATACCAAAACAATGTACATACATTAAAACACTTAAAATTAATAAATTTCCTTAATTTCAGGTAGATTTCACAAGTTTTACCTGTTACTCACCTCCTATAGCCCATGGCTCAACTGTTTTCCAACTGAAAAAAAAAAAAAAAAAAAAAAAAAAAAAAAAAAAAAAAAAAAACTAATTTGGAGAAGTATAAATAAACCTCCATGGGAAGGCCTTAAGGGAGAAGAAATGAAATATTGATACTATAGTGATTTTATCCTTGATGGAGTCTAACGAAATCCCTGTGCCTCTTGCACCCCCCAAAGCTTTAAGAAACCCTTGTTTCCTTGTTGGAGATATCCTTCATCCTTCTTGAGGTATCCTTGTGTATGATGATGGAGGAAGATTGCTGAGGCCAGGAAAGGACGGATCCAGAGGATGGTTCCGCTTGGAGCCGGAGGAAGACTCGGGTCGTATTTGTCCACCTTTCTTGTAGCTTACTTCAATAAAGAAATGTTTTTCGAATTTTTGATCGGAGAATCCACAGTAGTCGAGTTTTTACACCAACGTTTCAAATCCCAAATGGGATCCATCATCAGGGTAAAGAGAAAGATGATAAAAAGAAGAGCCAGATGGAGGGAATAAATACTCATGAGGGATGAGAATTAAAAGTAAAGCACAGGTCGGCCAGAAAGAATTATCAAATTTGTCCACCTTTCTTGTAGCTTACTTCAATAAAGAAATGTTGTTATGTTCCTGATATTAAACGTGTTTATGCATTGATTTATATTGCGATTTGTTTATGAATCTTATATTGATGCATAATTGTTCATTCATTTATATGATCTAACACGAATATCATGAATATGCTTTATGTTTCTACTATTATATATGTTTCATTTGACTAATTTACAGGTTTCAAAGGCATTCAGAGAAGCAAAGGGTTTGCACCCTGTGGGATTTACCCAAACGTAGGACCTTCGGGTAAGGACACTTCTTCAAAGTTCAGTTGAATAAGCATTTAGGTTGTTTGCCTGACCATTTCTTGTTGTTGTTTTCCCTCTGCTCTGTTGGGGTTTTCAACCCAAGACCCTAGGGTGATCTCACCCACAACAGTGATTCTCCTGGAGAGTCCTCGAGGTTTTTTGTTTGCTCTTTCGTCTCAAGATTGATATATTCTTCAACTTCTGAAGCTGCTTTTTGTACTATGTTCAATCTGGTACTTCTTCTTAAACCTGTAGTTGGCAATCCCTGAGCTTTCTTCTCTTTAGCTTTTGGATTTTCTTTTTGAGGAGGGATCTTGGTTTGGGATAAAATTTATGTTTTATTGCCACCTTTCATTCTTCTAAGATTCCTTTTTTTCATTTTCTGCAAAATATCTACAATGGGTAGCTCATCCTCTGATAATTCTTGTTGGGACTGGAGTTCCTATTCTTTACTATTTCCATTTTTCTGTTCCTTCCTCTGAGGGTTTTACTACCACTTGATTATTCGGGAATTTTCTCTTCAAAATGATTTCTTACTAGAAAGTTTTCCCAATTGTCACTTATACTCTGAAGGTGAAACTCTATCAAGATTTTTGTCAATCAATTATGGTACACTGTATTGTCTATAAACTAAATTTTCTTTTGAACATTCATTGACATTTTCTTAAGACTATGCAAGAGGAAGTATGGAAGATTCATTTGATGCTCTTAAAGTAAATTCATCATTATCCTAATGTGGTAGAAAAACATGCATCCAAATCGACCTTTGCAAGTAATAAATTTCTAAAGTACAAGGAGAAAATTTATCCATTTAATTTTAAGGGTTGAACTAGGAATACCTTTTCTGAAGATGGTAGTGTCCATGTTTGGATTTTTCAAGAATATTTTCCAATCTTCCCCTTGGATTCCTCTGTTTTTGAACCACTTTTCTCCACTTCTGGGCAATTTAGTATCTTCTGCAATCAGGGACTTTGTTATGGAAAAATTGACATCTCCTATTTCAACCTCTATTCCATCAAAAGAACGTGCAAAAGTCTTCGTTACCTCCCTGTGGAAACCATCAAATTTTTCTATCAATTGTAACCACTGTAATTTCTGCAACAGTTCCCTCGTCTGAGGGTATCCTTCCAAGAACTTCTTTCTTGTTGGTTCTGTTCGGACAATAACGCCCATGATGAAAGATGCTTTGTCTCAAGAACTATTTACTTGATAGGGAAGAATGGTGTTATTAGGGTTTTGTTCTGTGATGGAGAGAGATGGAGAGGTTGTATGAATTTAGAGAAATGAGAGAATGAGTGAATTATAATGAAGGCTTGCGGAAATGAGTTAGCCATTGGGACGCATTCAATTCAATGATTTGGTGATTAAATCGATGGATTCGAAATGAGGATGAGACGAGAATTAAAAATGGTGGGATATAATGGATTTGAAAAGCGGCTATCACCGATGATTTGCAATGATTTCGTTTTATTTCGGTAGTGCTATGTCCACATAATTCATATATGCAATATATTAACCCTTATTGTAAAATTAAAATATTATATACCTTCAACTGATTTGCTAACCTTTATTTGTCCTTTGATATCTTATGCAGGTACTTTGCACTTAAAAGGAGTCATTTATTCTTCAACTTGAGCCATCAAGTGTTCCTGTCAAACTGGCTACAAAAATCTTATTAGAGCTGCAAAAACTTGTCCGAGCTTCAGAAAGCCACTAATTTTGTAGCTGAGAGAATTTTTCTTCTTTTCAAAGAAAGGGAGACTTAGGAAAAAGGAATACATTTTTTTTTAGGAAGAAATGGTAAATAGAGAAAATTTAAGATGCCAACAAGAGTTGGTTTTCACTTTAAATTTTCTATATCAACATGCCAACAACATGTTGGTTTTCATGTTTATACATTTTTTTTCATCTTTTATTATATATATATATATATATATATATATATATATATAGATAGAGAGAGAGAGAGAGAGAGAGAGAGAGAAAATAAAATTTCTAAGGTGGAAAAGAAGAAGAATTATTCTCAACCATCTTCAATTCTGAATTGTCTTAGAAAATTTTGACAAATTCTTCTTTTGTCGGTGGCTTTTGATAAAGTCTGAGTCGATGTCCATTCACTAAAAGAGGAATTTTATCTTCATCAATAGTCCTGATTCTAACTACACCATTGTTAAAGACATTTTCAACTTCATAAGGTCCAAGCGAGTGAGTTTGGAATTTTCCTTGGAAATTTTTGAACTTTGAGACAAAGAGTAATGCCCAATCTCCTGGATGAAATTTCCTTTCTTAAATGTACATATCATGCCATCTGGATCTCTGTTGCTGAATTAGGCTGGTCTTTTAGAGGGCTTCTTGTCTTATTTCATTAGGCTTAGGGAAATTTTAAGAACCACCCTAAATTTATATGTATAATAAATGGGCGAATCCCCATGATACATAGGAAAAATGGGAGATGATTTTATCAATAATATAATATGTTTATATAATTTTTTTGGCGAATCTCTCACCAGATTATATTATCTTGTAAAGTCATGGTGAATCTTTCACTGAATTATAAAATCTTGTAATACCTTGGCAAATATTTCACTAAATAATAAACCATTGTGAAGTCTTGGCGAATTTTTTGTTAAAGTATGAAACCATATATGACAATAGGAAAACATATTCATTAAACTCTAATATACTAACATACATGTTTGGAAAAAATAAACATAATTTTCTCTTCCTACAAACAATGTTGCAAGTTTCAGTGGCCATGTTTGTTAAGGTTATTACTATACACTCTTTCATATCCTTCTATTAGTTTTGATAATATTCCACAACAAAGTTCTTGTAGGTGTTGATCTTGACCACCAGTTCTGTCAAGGTGAGAGAGATTAATCTTTTTTCTACCACTTTTGTAAATCTACCACTTTTGTTAAGCTATCAAATTTCTTTCTTATTCCATAGAATCCAACTATGAGATAAAAAAATAAAAAAATAAACCACATCAAGTTTGTTTAACCCAACATGCCAACAAGTAGTAAGCCCCAACTATATAATATAAGAAAGTAGTAGGTATCCCAAAGGCCTGAAGGGGATCTAATGGAAAGAAGTGACTGTTGTGAGAAGCCTTCCAATCAATATATAAATGTAGATTTATTATTATTTTAATTAGAAATATTGAATTAAATATAAAATTTAATTATGTCTCTCCCAATCTAAATTTCTTATTAGCATAATTCACTCCCTTCATATGTCTTGTATTTTTTAACAATGTTGTAACATGTGAGTTAATTTCCTTTTTGGTGCACAACTAGGAATTATGATCTAAGGAAGATGACCTTCCTGAATGCACCTTTAAACAGGTCAAGTTGGCATTTCTGCAATAGCTTTTCTTATGTAGGCTTTCAAAAGCTAAAAAATCATCCACATTGAGGGGAAATATCAATGATTATGTGGTAGAAATTTCAGATATTGGGTCACAATATTTTAGGAGATATGAGCAGAGGGAGTCAAGCCTTCTGAATGCTCCTAAAATCCGGTCTAAAACAGGTCACGCTGACATTTTTGCCATAACTTCTCTTCTGGGAACTCTTAGGAGCTGAAATGTTTTCCACAATGAGAGGAAATCCCGATTATATTGTGATAAAAAATTCAAACATTTATTCACTATATTTTAGGAGATATGACCAATGTAAATCGAGCTTTTTGGATACTCCTAGAATTGTGCACCAAATAGGATTGTGTTGGTATTTTGTTATAACTTTTCATCTATGAAACCACAGAAGTTGAAACTTGAACCATAGTGAGGGAAAATATCACTGATCATATGGTTCAGGTTCCATTACTTGTACTATTACAGTTTAGGATATCTGCATTGAATCATTCGCTATATTAGTTTGCATGCAAAGCGTTTGATGAAATGCTTAAATGGTTCAATGATTAATTGCATACAAACTGTTTGATAAAATGCCCCAATGAGTATGTTGTTTGTGGTTGGGAATATTATTGATGTGTAATAGTATTTCTGTAGTTCATATATTCTTACTTTTATGAAAATACTTTTCTATATTAGTTTTCATGTAAAGTGTTTGAATAAATGCTTACATGCAAATGTAATAGTATAGTAGTTGTTTGTGGAAAATGTAAAAGTATGGTAATTGTTTGAAGAAAATGTTATTTTTTCTTGGATGGGATAGTATTGTAGTGTGATAATATGGATGTAGTTTATCTATGCCTATTTACATGCAAATAATTTGAAGAGTTGCATGTAGGGAATTTGAAAGGTTGCATGCAAGGAATTTGAAAAGTTGCATGTAAGGAAATGGAAAAGTGGCATGTTTTTAGTTATTATGTTATAAGTGGAATAAGTGCAATTGTTTGACTTAATCTCATACAAAATGTATGAGAAATAAAAATCACTTTATTTTCAAGTGTGGTTAAATTTAGTAGAGCTTTGGATATCCCATTTCCATAATTAGACATTGGAGATCGGGCCATTATAGTAGCTTCCTCCTTCTACCTTAGTGTGGACCATGGATAGTAAGGGGGTATGCTTATAGGTTGTTAGAATTGGTGAATGTTGATTTCAAATTAATGGACATGATGTCTTGATTTTTGGAACAGGTGACTAACTATGTATGGATTATATGTCGCTTACATGTTGATTTCATGATACCTACTTACATCCTTGTATGTTAGGTTACATTTTTGAATATTTTGATTACATGTATCAGTCTTGTAGGTTGATTACAAGAATTGATCGCTTATGTTCGACTACATGCATTTATGCGTAGGTGTAGTTGATTTGGCATTGCTTATGCATATTGTTGGTTGCATGTGGCAATGCGTACAATGGAGTAATGGTTGTTGTCATGCATGAGGTCATGGTTTGTGTACTTGATATGGTCATGCATTGATGACTGGACTCTAGCTAGAATGATGTGTATATGGTTTGGTACTCATTTTTTATGTGTGTATATGCAGTTGTTATGCATGTATGGTCTTGGTTATGATTATGCATGTATAGTAGGTAAAACATGCCTTGTGAAGTCATTGTATGCAATTTAGGTCATCGTGGTGCTATTAGATGTTATGGTGCTAATGTGCTGGCTGAGATAGAGCAAGAGATGCAAACCATTATAATGAGGTTGCAACATTGGACTCTGAGGTAAGAGCGGATCATCATATAGGTATTGTATATTCGACATGCAAGTATGTCAGTTAAGGATTTTATATGCATTAGGTTTATATACATTAGGTTTATGTACATGTATTTTGATGTTATGGTTACATTCATGATAGATGTTGGTTGATTAGTGTAGTTATATGCACATGTGCCAGATAGTGAAGAATGATAGTAACTTGTAGTTGTATGCATTTCTATTTTCATTTTATATTAGATAACATGATGATTATGCTATATGTTGTTGATGAGTATGCTATAGGTTAACTTGTTGATTGTTATATGACAGTTATCTTGATGATTCGATTTTATGTTGTTGATGAGCATGATATATAGCTTATTGTTGTTATATGATATTCACTTGATGATTAGGGTTATTTCATTGAGATATTGATGTTATAATTTGGATTGGTCATATGAATGATGGTTATGTTCATTTCCTTAAAGATATTGATGTTATATGTATTGTGTTAACCTGGTTTGACCTATGTAGATTGTTATGGTTGCGATACTCAAGTATGAACCGACATATTTGTGAGATGATGTCATACTAATCTAGATTGACTTTGCATATGTGTATGAGTTTACGATGTGAACATGTTAGTTAGATATTGTTATGGATATCATGATCTTATGAGTGCTTGAGCTGATGTTTTGTAAAGTTATATTGTGCTAACTAGATCGATTGTGCAGAAAAGATCACCTCCCCTGATAGACATTAAGGTATGAGTTTTCTTATGTCGTATATTGGTGCTTGGTTGTTTGATTATGACGTCTATTTGGTGTTTGAGTGTTTGGTGCCTAGTTGGTGCCTAGTTGATTTGATTTATTAACTTGATGATTAGGGTTATTTCATTGAGATATTGATGTTATAATCTGGATTGGTCATATGAGTGATGGTTATGTTCACTGCCTTAAAGATATTGATGTTATATGTATTGTGTTAACCTGGTTTGACCTATGTAGATGGTTATGGTTGTGATATTCAAGTATGAATCGACATATTTGTGAGATGATGTCATACTAATCTAGATTGACTTTTCATATGTGTATGAGTTTACGATGTGGACATGTTAGTTAGATATTGTTATGGATATCATGATCTTATGAGTGCTTGAGTTGATGTTTTGTAAAGTTATAATGTGCTAACTAGATCGATTGTGCAGAAAAGATCACCTCCGCTGATAGAAATTAAGGTATGAGTTTCGTTATGTCGTATATTGGTGCTTGGTTGTTTGATTATGACATCTATGTGGTGTTTGAGTGTTTGGTGCCTAGTTGATTTATTTAACATGGTATCTTTGCAATTGGTTGAATGATTGATGAATTGCTTAATATGAGTATGTGTTCAAATGATTTTGTTTTGAGATGATTGTACTAACATGTATGTGTTGAGACAGTTGATATGCACTTGAATGTACTTGATAGTTGTAGCATTATATCTAATGACTATGGATTATGACATGATTGTTTGTAAATGTTGATTTCAAATTGATAAATATGAATTTCTTGATATTTGGAACATGTGGTTGACATGTGTGAGCATGATGCAGGAAGGTGCATGGCAAGAGAGGTTGCCATGAAATCTCGAGGAAGGCTCGAGTTGAACTTTCCCTGGGAACCATGGGGATTGAGTCATGGTGTTTGTTTTTAGTCTTGTGCTTTTGGTCTTTTATGAATTGTTGATCTTGATTTTTGGATTTGTTTATGTCTAGTGTATGGCCATACCACTTTGTTTGCAGAGTCATGTTGTTATTGGTTTTTATGGTCTTCTTCTTGTTTGCTTCTTGTCTTGCCTTTTTTTATGTTTTGAGTCTTAGGAATTGGTTGGGAAAGAGGAAATTTGATGGAAATCGAGAGGGATATGTGGTACCCAATGGGTGTTGCAAGATGTAGATGAATCTCTATGTATGAGTGAGCGCAGCGGAAGGGAAAACTATGACAGTCATTTGGACTAGTTGGGTTCATTGTGGTAAATGGACCATGGAAGTACAGACATGAGAAAGGTAACTAGAAAAGGTAGAGTAAATGGATATGAGGCGTCAGATGCCTTGGCTATGTTGGGAACTATTGTTCTCAATATCATGCATGTCATGCATGAATAAAGGAAGTTCTCTTAACCTTGACCTTATGTTATATGGCAATTTTGTTATGATCATGATTATGTTGATGTTTATATATGTATACATGTATGTATGTATGTATATCATTGTCTGATAGGATCATGATTATTTTATGCTAACATTTATATATGTATGTATGTATGTATGTATCCATGTATCTATGTTACTATCTAACAGGGTTGTCATTATGCAAGAGAACAACCTGAAGAGGTTCCTGCTCTTACGAGAAATCAATTGGGAAGAATAGTCATGACGAATATACTAGGTCAGTATCATGTGGATATGATTTGATATTGTATACTTGTCTTATGCCTATGTCTATGTTATAACAGGTAATTTTGAAGGATACATCAACAAAGTGAAAGCAGTGTGGTCTGTGGCATGCTAGGATAAGCATGGATGAGATACCGAAAGTAAGATTTCTTGGTAAGGATAGTGTGGTTTTGGATGTGTGGTACTCTTGTTGAGCATACATTGTATATGTTGTACATGTTGCATCTAAGATGTGTGCACTTGTGGTGTTGTGTATACATAGCATGTGTACATGTTATTTATGCAATGTTATGTATAGGATGGCACAAATAAGGTTGTGTGAATATTGCATATGGGGTGTTATATACATATTGTATTGTCTTCATTATGTATATGCAGCGTGTGTGCATATGGTGCTTTGTACATCTTGGATATGCAGTGTTGTGTACAGATGATTCTATGTACATGTTGGATATGCAGTGCTATGTACACTTGTTGTTGCATGCATGTTGTACATATGGTTCTATGTACATATGGTTTTGTGTGAATGATTATACAAGTGGTGTTGTGAGCATGTGGTGTCGTGTACATGTTGTACATCAGGTGCTATGAGCATACGGTACTATGTACATGTCATGTGTGTGATGCTATGTACATATGGTGTCACGTACACATCATGTGTGTGGTAACGTTTACATGTGTTATTTTGTACACATTGTATAGTGGTGTAGTGCACATGTGGCGTTGTGTACACGTTGTACAGGTGGCACCGTGTACTTGTGATGTTGTGAACATGTTGTGCAGGTGGTATAGTGTATAGGTGGTATTGTGTACATGTTGTACATATGGAACTAGTGTACGTGTGGTATTCTGTGCATGTTGTCGATGTTGTGTTATGGGCATGCGGTATTATGTATATGCATCATGTAGTCATGGTATTGTGGCATGAGTACTCATTGTGTAGTACTCTGTGTAGTTACATCCATTGGGTGATATTTCACATCGGGTATAGATGGATGCATTGTATTGTATACACTGGGTGTAGGTGTATGTGTTGTATGTCAGGTGTAGATGCATGTATTGCATGGTGTGGTATGCTGTGTGGTTGTATGTGTGTGATGCACACTATGTGTCTATGCACATGGTTGAGGAGAAGGCACTGGGTGTTTGTTGAGTGTAGCAATTGATCTGGAGTGCATATGGAACAAAGACAAAGGTATAAGTAAAGATCGATGAAGGATAAGTATTAGTATTGTATTTCGATTTTAGTATGCATGTGATTTATGATTATGGCCCATGATGATTACATGTGATCTATGATTTTGATTTATGATGGTTACATGTCATTTATGATTTTGATGGTTATGTTTGAGCTAACTTGATGTGATATTTGTATACATGTTGACTTGGTCAAATATGCTAGTTTGACTTGTTGTGACAGGAAGTGAACATGATTGCAAATGTATCGTATTGACGAGCTACCAATGAGGTATGATGTGAATTTATTTTAAAACTCATGGAAGTTATGTGTGTGGTACAGGAATCATGAACATGCCCAGTTGGGTAGTTGAAATCAACTACAAGAATTAGCAGCTTGATATGGTGGTCTAGTGATTGCTTAGGGTGGTTTGGTAGTTGCTTTATGATGGTTTAGTATTTGATTTATGTTGGTTTAGTATATGCTTTATGGTGATTGATATATGCCTTATGATGGTTGATATATGTTTTATGATGATTTGATATGTGCTTTATGTTGGTTTATACACGCTATATGATGTTTTGATATATGCCTTATGATGTTTTGATATATGCTATATGATGATTAGTGTATGATTGATATATGATTTGGCATATGTTTTGGTATATATATTTTGATGATGTTGTTATATGTACACCTGTGTATGGATGTAAATATTGTAACGAGCTATGTTATAAAGCTCCACTATGCGGTATGGGTGTAATGTTAATATGCTATCATGTGGTTATGTTATCATTATGTTATGATGTCATATGAGTTTTCTTAAGTAGAATGATTGTTGTAAATATCGTAATGAGCTGCATTATAAAGCTCCACTATGCGGTATGTTGTCATGTCATTATGATGTTATGTCTTGAGAAGATATTTCATTGTAAATACTGCATCAAGCTGGGTTATATAGCTCCATGAGTAGTATGTCTTCTTTCAATAGGCTATTGAGGTATATGTGTGATTGAACACTGAGGACGGTGTTCCCCCAATTGGGAGGCTTCTGTAACAGCCCTGGTGAAAATTCCATGTAAAAATATATAAATACCACGGATGATGGGACATGTATTCCAAGCTGGATGGTGGGCAAGACATCCTAGGGGGTGTTCATTTGGTTGTTTATGGCTAAGGAAATTGGCAAAGGCAATGGCTAAGGCATTAAAGAGGCAAAAAGGAATTTTGGCACATTTATTTATTAAAATAATGGAAATTAGGAGAAAAAGGAGGTGAAAGGTCACAGATTGCATGTGAGGAAAATGAAGAAAATAGAGGCCTCATTCATAAAAAGGCTTCTAAGGATTAGTTGGAAAGACTTGGTTAGTTCAGTTTTGGAGCTCTCTCATTATTCTCTCTCTCTCTCTCTCTCTCTCTCTCTCTCTCTCTCTCTCTCTCTCTCTCTCTCTCTCTCTCTCTCTCTCTCTCTCATACTCTTGGTTACTTAGAGTTTTCTTGGAGCACTCTTGGAGGGTGTGGCATACTTGGATTCTTGGAGAAAGAAGGCAAAGGAAGAGCAGGAAAGCACAAGAAGGCATCGGCATTAGCAGCTACATCAGATTTTATTGCAGATACCGAGTTTCATGTATGATTTCTTCACTAGTTTTGGCATGCATGGCACATGCATGTGGTTTCTTGGTTGTGATCTATCATTGGAATGGAGGATTACCTAGATTGATAGTGGATTACCTAGCCTTGCCATTTCCTGGATAGCCATGGTGATTGTGGGTTTACTTTCATTACTTTGTTTTGGTTGGTTCTCATTTTTCCATAGCTTGGGTTGAGTTATTAGTCTTAGAAGCCTTGGTTGAACAAACGCTCTGGGAGCCTTGTAACAACTTGGGTTGAGTTACTAGTCCTGGAAGCCCTAGTTGGACAAATGCTCTAGAAGCCCTTGCTGGGTTGAGTTACTAGTCCTAGAAGCCTTGGTTGGACAAACGCTCTAGAAGCCCTGTATATTTGTGGGTTGAGTTACTAATTCTAGAATCCTTGGTTGGACAAACGCTCTAGAAGCCCTGGAAGGCTTGGATGGAGACCAATCTGATGACGGTTTTTGGTGATGTCCGATCATGAGGTGGAATCACTATTTGATGGGTTGAGGTGGGTGGCGTATGGAAGCCCTGGATGAGTTTTGATTGATGTGTTCTATGAGATCCTTCATTCATGCTTGGAATATGGCACGAGGGTGATTAGCTGAAGAGAGACTTGGCTTAGCCAATCTATGGTCGGGTGGAACGTGGTAGTCACATCTCCAGTTGGTTCATTGCATTTATTAATGAAAAAAATCATTCCCTTGATTTTCATGTGCAAATGTACTGATGTATATATGGATTTTGATGGCTGATATGTTTATTGTATTTATGTTCCTATTATGTTTTCTTTTATATGCACATTTACCCCGGAGGTTGTTACACCCTTTCTCATTTGTCATTATGATTTAGGTTAGGGAAGTTTGTTTGTTTTGTCATGGTTGTAACTAGACCCACGCATTGGGCTAGAGGGATCTCTTCTATCCGTAGAAGGGATTGCCTAGTTAACAAATTGGCAACTCTGTGGGGGGGTCAAACCCAGAATCTCTAGTTTCACAAACTAGTGGCTTATTTACTATCACTAGTTGAAGGTTTATCACCAACATGATCTCCAGAGGTTGATGACAAAGGTTGATGTGAACCTATGGACCACACTTCTAATATCTTAGGAATATTAGGACATTCTCGAAGAAGGTGGTCACCCTTACAAATATTGCAAGGGAATTTCACTTTATGAGGTTGATTGGAAGGTTTCTCAACATCAATTGCATCAGTAGAATCGACTGCTTGGTTGCCCCTTTTCTTATTTTTCTTCTTCTTAATATTCCTTTTCTTCTTCTTCTTATCCACCTGGTTACTAACTTGCATGTTTTCACCAGATGAAGAAGAAGAAGAGGAAGAATATCAAACGGGTGAAGAAGGTGAAGGGTAAACTTTAATATCAATTGGAGATTGATATGGTTCAAGTGGAGGAGAGCCAAGTTGAGGAGCATTTTGGGCATTCGAAACCATAGGGGTCGAAAATAACCAAACTAGAAAAAAAATGGTAAAATCGGGAAGGGACAACGTTTCCATATAGGGAGCACCAACATTTCCGAAAGAAGGAAAAGGACTAGGATTCATGTCTGAAGGGTTTCCTTGGTTGGTGAACTCTGAAACTGTTATCATTAGTCTCAACCTCAGGTCTACTAAGGAATATTTCCACGGGAAGGATGTTTTTTCGCGGTCAATTAATGGATTTTAGAAATTAACAAAGAAAAATAAAAAAAGGGGTAAGCTAGGCAAAAATGGTTTACCAAGTATTCATGAACTATAGAATACCTCCTGTGAAACCAAGAAGTACAGGCAGGAAATCTCCTCGAATGTTGTGTTTGGTATATCACGTTTACAAGGCGGCCGACTCGGTTACCTATGGATGGATAGAAACCTATAAGGGGCTCCCAATATATACATTATGGTACATGGGAGTGCAGTCTGTAGTAGTGTTGTCTAATGTGTAACCATTTGATGAGAGCGTTCCCATATACTTACCATGCATGGAGCGCCTTCGATATACTTGAAAGTACTGTAGAATGGTCCTATACACTTCCATACATGAACAAGATTTCACCCCTAGGATACAACGCTGGCAAATAAAGACAGCTCCTACATTTAACAAAGTTGGAACATGTCTCTAGCCTAGACCTCTAAATGTTTTTCGTTAATGACAAATGCTCCTTAGGTTAATTGAGGTAAATTTTAAGTTTATATTCAATTAAGTTTTAGTTTTAAGGCTCAAAACGATGTCACCTAAACTCCTATGATGCAACTATCATGAGAAAAGGATTCTTTCCATTTCAATGAAAGTAATCTAGTAAGGGAAAAGATTCAAATAATGATGCAACAATGAAGAATGCAGCAAACAAATCTTTCCTAACTAGATCTTTCACTTTCACTTTCCAAATGCAATGCCAAAAAGTAAAAATATTTTCACTTTTCCTAAGATGCAATTATATGAATTATTATTTTCTTTTTGCTTTAAATGATTTAATACAACTAATGCACCATGCAGTTTTCAATTGTCGAAAATTTTGATCTATTTCCAATACTTAATTCCAAAAAATAACTTTCCATGCAAGTGATCTAATACAATTTTAACGAAAAGTAAATTTTTCGAAATGAAAACTAATTCAATTCAAAATCGATTCCTTTAATCAATGCAAAAGAGCAATCATTGTTTAATTAACAAAACAATCAATAATTATCAAGCACACAAGTATTAAACAAGGATCTCTATCAACTCAAAACTTGAAAAAGCTCAATCAAAATATGATTTTTTACCACTTCAAGCAAGAGACAATCTTTTGCATTCCACAAAGAAATCAGAAGCATACAGACAAAGATTGATGCAGATAAAGAAGAGAAGAGACCTCAGAGACTAGGACATACTAGAGTTTTCAGTAGAGACCCTAAAAATTCTCACATTCAAGGACCAACACTACTTTATATAGCAAAACATGTGATGATAGGGTGATCAATGCTACTTTTCATAAGAAAACTTGTGTTGGTCTTCAGCGTGGGCAAAGAATGGAAGACAGGGTTTTTAGCACAACTATATATGGAAAGACAGGGTCTTTCAACTTTTGGCCACACTTAACAAGAAAGAAAAAAATGAAAGGAGGATGAAAAGGGTGTAGGCTTCCCCAGCGGAGTCGCCAATTTGTTAACTATGCAATCCCTTCTATAGATAGAAGTGATCCCTCTAGCCCAATGTGTGGGTCTAATAACAACTGTGACAAAACAAGAAAACTTCCCTAACCTAAATCAGAATGACAAATGAGAAAGGGAGATGGCTTACCTCTCTCCTATGCACTCAACCTTTGATGATGATCCCGATCCCTTAGCTCCCAGGCTTGCTCCTCGCTATTCCTTGTGTCCAAATACCTGTAAGAGAGATCAAAAGACAACAACAAGAGAGATCATAGAATATGCATTCCAATGTAAGTTATACAACATATCAAGGAGTATTGTACTAAGAAAACTATCATGAGAATCTTATGGGAAGTAAAACATGATTTGTATTAATGATTAAATCAAAGAGGGAAGCATACAAGCGGTTCCCTAAGGTTCAAGGCCTCCTTCAAGATGGTTCCAAGTACAAGACAAACTTAACAAGCTCTCCTTTCTCTCTCACCAAAATGGCAGCATCTAAGCACAATTGAGCAGAATTATGGCAACCAACAATGACCAACCCATTAAAGAAATTGAAGAGTGGATTTATAGTGAGGGAGACAAAGTTAGAGATCCACCAAAGGGGGAAGAAGGACCTTATCCCAAAGGTGATATCCCTAAAGTTAGGATCAAGGGCTCTAAATGGGAGTACTCTACCATATATTCATCCAACAACTACTAGCTCATCGTTCTCGAGGCTTCTAGTAAGAGAAGCTTCTGCTCCATTTTTGGAGAAACTGCTTGAAGAGAACCAGTGTGGATTTTCCTATCAAAAGTTGCACTACCAATGCTAGTCACTAGTTAGACAAAAGGTTGCCAGCACTGATTTGCCTACTAAAAGTAGCATTTGTCTTGCAAATTAGGGGTTTTCACAAGTTTTTCCTGAATTACTTCAAGACATTAGTTATCAATCTCTTCAGGGATGTGTTGAGCATATAATTCATGGTGAATGAGTTTACACAACTTTTTTTTATTTACAACATTTGTGATGGCAGCAGTACAAAGGATGACACTTCAGGTACAAAGTTGGCAATGTGACAAAAGACTGTGTAACAAAGGGTGACATGGAAATCCCATTGTAGCAACCATGGGGAAGGGTATGATGACATGGGCCTCATGTGAGACGTGGAGGACTACTACATGGGCAACACGTGGGACCATCTGGGTCCATGCGGGAACCACATAGATTCCACGTGGCTAAATATAAGATGAATTGGCATGGATTTAATGGACCAACTTTGAATAGCGATAACTTTTGATCCAGAAGCTGCTTTTTGAAAATTTTAAATTTTTGAAAAGCTCTTAATGACCTGAACATGAAGGTGGTATTAGATTTTAGTTTCAAGGAGTTTGAAAAATGAAATCATAAGGCCCAATTTCCATAACAATACTTTGTAGTCCAGGTCAATGAAAATAACATCTTCTTCTGCCCTTAGGATGGTTTATGGGGTGGATGGGGGTGTTACAATTTCCAAGGTGAATATTTGATAATGAAATACATATTCATGTCTCCAACAAAAATCCTTGTGTGACATGTATAATTTGATGAGATTACCATTGATGGCTTGTCATTTATTGCTAAAGGATTAATAGGATTTCACTTATTAGACCAATATGTGAGAGTTATATTGTCATCCATAATATACCTTTGGAAATCTCTTAAAATTCCTTTTCACATAGGTAACCATCTACGGTAATGAATTTAGATCAAACCTGAGAGGTGGTGCACTATGATGGTCATTGACATATTATGCAATGCTTAAATTTTCTCCAAGGGCATCTTTCCATGTATCGTTGGCTCGTGGGGTGGTGGAAACACACTCCCCCTCAATTTTTCCACCTTGGTCACCCCACCCAGGAAAATTATTATTGTTATTATTATTAATTTTAAGAAGAATTAATATATGAGTTAAACGTATATATATATATATATATAATGAAAAATCATGTAACAATATTCTTAACCATGGAGATTCACCCTATAGTGCCCCTATTCTTATCAAAATTTATGATTTTTATTGTCATAAGTATGCATGATGGTCTTGAACCTAAAAAGTAAAGTTGAAAAATTTATGAGAATGTAAATATTTATTTCTATAATGAAAATTTGTTACTTTAATTATTGTTATTTTGAAAATATTAGAGGAGACACCATGTGAGTAGTCAGGGTCCCAACTATCAAGAAATAGTTAGAAATTAGTTATGGTCCAAGAAGGAAAGTTGACACAGAAAAAAAGAAAAAATCCTCCATGTTCCATGGCATGATTTTCCCTACCACCATAACTTTCATGGCGAGAGAGAAAGGTCATGAGTGGAAGAAGATGATTTAGAAATTAATATTTCTAGAGAGAAAGGAAATCTAGAAAGAAAGGAAGTTCCATTGGGAGAGAAATATTGGACCTGCACTGATAAAGATTTAGCCCATATTTAGCAATAAGTTGTTAGGGCTTGAGGAGGAAAAAACTATGAAAGATAACTACTTTTATTTCATGACAAAAATGAGTCTGGAGCTCTGGGGGAATTGTTGAGACAACAGTTCACTGGTTGGGAGGAGCATGGTAGACCTTATAATATTTTCAGAAGAATAGATAAGTAACTGGATTATTTTGTTAATATTTAACGAGAAGTTAAATTCTAAGATTTACTTTTGTCTCTATGAAGGAAAAAGGAATGAATGCAAGTACTAATGATTACATGGTATTATACCAAAAAGGGTTTATTTTCTATTATCATTGCTTCTATGAAATAGGGTCTTTATTTATGGTAAAGAAAATATCTATCTTAATCTTGGAATCGATGCTCTACTGAAAACCATGAGCCCAATGGAAGATATTGTATTAGATATGTTTTCTTAAAGCATAAATGTGTGTGTGTATGTGTGCATGTGATATGGCTAGCATGACCATGAGTTAACACTAAAAAAAGTCTCTTAGGTTAACCTTCAACTAGCATGCATTCCTCATCAAGTGAAAAAATCCTTCAAAGGAATAGAAGTCTAGAAACCCGAAACCCAGGAGTCATGTACACCATCCTCTGTGTGTAAGCATTTCCATATATATATATGGTGTCTTGAGGGGCTCAAACCCAGGTTCAGAGTTCGTTTCACTAACCAACAAAACCCTATATTATCAGCCCTTTCGGCAACGATCCGCATAGCGCAACCTGGAGTCTCACCCAAGGCAATATTGGGGGATGCTAGAACCAGGTTTCTGCATCCAAAGGGGTTATGCAATGTGGATGTACGTTTTCTTTCAGTTTAGGGCTTAATCTGACCTTTGTGAACCGTTAACCTTATTGTTACAGTTGTAGAGCATTTTCCTACTTAACTGATTTGTGATTTGCACCTAACTAGTCTAACATGCATTATTTATCATATAAAACAGCATTTGAACCTTCACGATGCAATTACAGAATAAATATACAAATTGAACCTTAATTATGCAGAATTACAGAAACTATGCGAACATATAAAATTACACATATATGTTCCAAATTCTTCTTTATTATCCAAAATCTTCATAGATACAATCTTTTTTACCTTGCACACGCAACTGTAGGGGCTTGCACACACAACTGCTAGAGACTTACTAAGGTCTTCACGCACATAACTGTAGGAGCCTTCCCCTTCGTCCGAATACAGAAATATATCAAATTACAGACTCAAAATCATATCATCACATAACCTCATATGAATTATTCTCTTACTTACTAAAACAACCCTTTATATATCATTTTCCCTTACAATACCATGGTCCAAAAACCATGGGCAGAACTTAAAATAGTTGAATTGATCCCATCCCTTTACAAAATAAGGGCCTTTGACCCGCCCTAAAGCCCTTTTGACTCCTAGAACTCTATGTGAATCGCACTCTGCTCCTCAAAATGTAGGGACTTTACATGAATTAGACAAAACTTGGACCTAGGGGACCCCTACCCAACAATATATATCAAGATATATATATATATATATATATATATATATATATATATATATATATATATATATATATATAGATAGATAGATATATATATATATATATATATATATATATATATATATATATATATATATTTATTAAGAGTAAGTAAAACTAAACAAAAAGACAGAATCGATAGTCTTTTGTATTTAATAGTAAATGAAATATAAGCACGTGTATAAATTAGGAGCAAAGATTTCATGTTGTAATTAATGAGTACTATATCAGGAAGAGAAATACTAAACATAAACCACCAAAGGCATGAAAGTTGTGTCATATATCAAGAATATCGACATCCTAAAACATATCATTATACACAATAAAAATGATAAATTATTTCTAAAGCAAAGTTCAGTTACAGAGTATATAGTCTTGGTTCTCCTTTCATAGAAATAAAGAGCATTAATATTTCATATACAAAACAAGAGAATAATCAAACTTTAATTATGCTCAAAATACGTTGAGAGAATAAAAAATTAGTATTGCAAAGTAATTTCAAAAGACTACACTTTATAATTCACATAATGCTGACAGACTCAAGAAAATTTTGTGCTTGGACAGTGGTAAACACAAATCAAGTTCTACAAGTTGAGGGTTTTAATATTCTCGAAGGAATCTATACATGCACAAATATCTAAGCCTAGTTGTTATAGACATTTTTGTGCCTTACAGCTATAAGCATGAAATGTCCATAAATCAAGGGATCCTAAGTCCCTAAAGATGTTGTTCCAGCTCCTAAAGAAACAAGGTCAACAAATGATAGCTTCTCCCAGAAGTTCTCCACCAGAAACTGCCCAAAACTAGTCAAATCGGGATCAATTCAGAGGCTCCACTAGCTGCCTGCGTTGCAAAGAACCCAAATACACTGGCTAGGTGCGTTGCAACGCAGGTGGATGCACTACCAGGGTGCGTTGAGTGGGAAATGACAAATGGCAAGCTCATTCAACGAGGTGGAAAGACACTGGAAGCTTCCAGAATCTTCTCCAATGACACTTGCCTCAATGAATTCGACTAGTGATGAGTAAGAGGCTCTCAACCTCCAAGTGGAAGCAAGAACTGATAGAGAGAAGCCACAAGTCAAAACATAAGCTGACTCATCCTCTCTGCTTACATCTATATATGGGTCTCTCACCCAGAGATCCAGGAGGCTGGAATTTTGTACTTTGCAGAGAATTGCTGTTGGTTTGAGATTGAGATCAGTGCATTGGGTGATTTATGCTTTGTTGGAGGAGAGGAAGGGATTCCTTTGTTGGGAGGTAGATGCTGGATCGGGACTCACTTGGTTGTATCTCCTCTTGGACTTTATTATCATATCAATAAAACTATTTGAGTTTCTCCTATATGCTTGTATACCAATGATGCTTTGTTATATTTGCATGTTTAGTTTAATCTGATCCTAAACTAGTTATGAATGTAAATCTATGTTTGTGTAGTTTTCCTCTCTTGTGATCTTGCAGGAACTTGGTGAAACTGGACCAGTGAGAGAGCAGGCAGCGGGAAGCGAACAAAGGAGAGAGTGATTGGATCAACAAACTAGCGAAAGACACCGGTTAGTTACATCCTTCTTCTCCATTTACATCTCTTAAAGAAGAATACGAAAATAGTTCTCCTTGTTTGTTGTTAAGGCACTATCACACCTTAGAGTGGGATAGGGGCATTCCGAATGGATACTTTTCCCAACAACAAATTGGCGACTCCGCTGGGGACCGTATCTTGTTAGTTTATTTGTGTTTCTATTGTTGTTCATCTCATAAACTCAGGAGTGCCGAATCGAACTGCATTTGCCATTTACAAATGCAAAGTAGAGATCTGCTACTCTAGTCCATTCGTTGGGCCTGTTTATGATCTGAACAACTGATCCACAAGTGCTCTAACAGCCCTTTGTGATAGATCTTAGTCCTCCTTTAAATCATCCCTCTAATTGTACCTAATTGATAGCTTTCATCCGGCCAAAAACCATAGATCAAACTGCAAACCGTAACCCAGAACCCAAAGACAATTCTCGTTTTTGCTTCAGCGCAGGCTCTGTGAAGAGGTTTTGCATTTCAACGCAGGTCCCGAGAGGGCTACCTGCACTGCAATTTAGTTTCTCTGTGCAACAGGTGCGTTGATCGGCCTTTGCCCTGTGCAGTTGTGGTTCTTTGCTTCCTTTTGCTCAGTTTTGTCTCTGTTTTTTGCAGCCTGTTATCAGTGTGTGTACCTATCTGAAAACCCCTTTTCTCTGCCTTAATTCCGCCTCAGTTGTATAAAGAAACTGTATTTGTTTTTTGTGTATTTGTTACATCATTTGCAGTTTCCCATTACAAAAGTAAACTAGTCATACTGTCGCCCTTAGATCTAGACCTGTCGTAAGTGTCGTTTTGATCTTAGGAGTAAGTTTGTTTGTTGTTGACAGTCGATTGCGCTTTTACTTTTGTCTTTTGGTTTGAATTTGTGAATTTCTAGTGTCGAAACAAGTGTTTACTTCAAAATCATAAGTGTCGTAATCGTCTTTTTGATTTCGAAAAAGAAGCTTGTTTGTGTTTTTCACTTGAAATCGAATTCAAATTTGTACAACAACTTTCTTTTTAGGCATCAATATTAAGAAAGTGAAAACAAATACATGCATATGTGCATTTTCATTTTGACAGTTTGTATGGTTTGATTTAGGAAAAGTGCATTTACAGTGTGCTCTATGCTCTTTGAGAAAAGATTGTGTCTTTCTTTTCCCCTTGTAGCTAGGATTTTCATTGTTGAAAAGAGATAAAAAGCTTGCTTATCATCTTTAGATTGCATTTAGGAATTGTATCTACATCTCGTGGTGATCCAAAAAGGAAAACTTCTAAGAAAGATCAACCTAAAATAAATTGAATGAACTTAACAACGCTTTGTAACTTAACGCACAACATAGAGGTCTAGGCTAGAGATGTGTTTCAGCATCATAAAACCTGGTAACTGTTGCCTCACTGATGGTTGGGTGATTCCTCCTGAGAGACGATAAGTGCCAGTACGGATTGTGCTCCCACGTACCGTCGAGTATATATTGGGAGACCCCTATAAGTATAAAACCTTTAACCATAGGAAGCCGTGTCGGCCGCCCTACTGATCGCAATGCACTGAACACAGCATTCGGGAAGACTGACCGCCCGTACCCTAAAAAGTATTCTGCGGTTTTGCGATTGGTTTGGCACACCCTCTACCTAGAACTCCAGAGCAGTCCCTTTCGTTCCTTTTCAGACTCCTTAACGGAAAAGGTCCATCTGAGCACTTGTCACTTCAGGCTCATTAAAAATCGAAGGGGACTAGAGTCATCTTTTGCTTTTTCTCGACTCTTTAAAATTGAAAAAGAAAGTTGTGTCTAAGAGTCGTTAAAATTTATTTTAAACGGAATAATCACACCCTTTTTCCTGCGTTGATCTTTAGGTTGAGAAAATGGAGCCCACCAACCAAGGAATTCCCCTTGGTGGAAATCCTAGTCCCTTCTCCTCTTGGGGAGATGTTGGTGCGCCCCATATGGCCACATTGTCGCTTCCAGGACTGACAATTGGCTTGCCGGTCTAGCTCTTCTCAACCAATGTCGTTCAGAACACCACTATTCCTGAACAGTCGAATCAGCAGTTAGACGAGTCCAGAATTTCCCATCAACCTTCTACTTCCTCTAATTCTTCCTCTCTTCCTTCCTCTTCGCGTGACGGAACTGGTAAAGCTAAAAACCAAGTTCCTAAGGAGAAAAAGGAAAAGAAGAAGAAAGAGAAAAAGAAGAAGGAGCCAAAGGAAAATAAGGGAAAACAAGTGTCGTCTAATGAAAATCCACACACAGCACTGACAAGGCCTAAATCGCCATGTGTCATTTACAAGGGAGACCACTTTCACAGAGATTGTCCTTGCATCCCTCGGATACTAAGGGACTGGTCTCCCCGTTTGCACAATCCGGTGTCGTCAACCTTTGATGGCCATGTTGAAAGTACACCGTCAACTAGCGAAAGTGAAGTTCCAAGACAAAAAGGGAGAGCTAGACCTCCCTGTAGATTGTGCGAAGGTGACCATGCCCTCCACCGTTGTCCCTTCTTAGACGAGGCTAAAAGAGTCTTGGAAGATCGTCCGGTTTCACTGTTACGACTTCCTCCTGGATATAAAAAACTCTTGCCAAGTCCTTCGTTAGTTGAGAATCCAGCTGGCCCGCTCAAGTGGTCAGCTGAAGCGTCTATCATTGAAGATAAACCAACTGAATCCATACCAGACGAAAGTCAAAAGGTCGAGGCGGCAGTTGACCCGGTCTTGCCTTCAGAGGTTTTATCTTCGAATGATACAGTCACTGAAGAGGATAAGGATGACACCATCCAAATTCTCTTCATCAACACAGACTCCGATGAACACGGGGGCAATCCACTGTTGGGTGAAACTATGTTCATTTAATCCCGTTGTAGTACTTACCCAACTATTTAATTTATCAATCCGAGGTCCGTAGACTTACGAGACACATGCACTGTATATGCAGGACTGAAGTGGAACTAATCTAATCTAATCTAATCTAAATTACTGAAATCAAATTAAAGCATTGAAACACTAACTAGGAAAGCATAAAATTGCATGAAGGAAAATAAATACAACATGTGAAGAAGTGAATGGCAAACAACAGATATGAGCTCATAACAATAAAACTATGTCAAATTATATTACAATAACTAAATTACAAATCATGAAAGAATCAAAGTTAATCTCCATTCTCTATTATTCATTATTCACCATCACAATGAAGAGAGAGCACTCTCTTATATACATGAGGAAGATAACCTTTCCATAATTACATTCAAATATTCTCTCAAGCACTCTCAACTAGTTTCCCATTATTACAAGATATCATCGCACAAATCTCTCAAACATGATCCCACAAATCTCTCATATCTTGGATAAGATATGTCTTCATGATTTTCTCCTTAGGATAAGATATGCTTCCATGATTTTCTCGATATGCCTCCATGATCTTCTCCTTAGGATAAGATATGCCTCCATGATTTTCTCTGTAGAAAAAGATATGCCTCCATGATTTTCTCTGTAGAAAAAGGCTTGCATAATTATCTCCTTGATATGGTGGAGGAGATATTAATTCTTCACATATTTCCTACATCACAAAACTCACATATTCTTGAGATATATAAAAATATGTACATTTTCTAATAATTAATCATAAATTCACTTATAATACAAAATGAATAAAATGGAAAATAAGAAGGTTAAACCCAAGTGTATGTAGGAAAGTGATATGATAACAGGTTAATGGAATGATGAAATGTAAGGAAAAAGGTGGATGAAAATATGACATTTCTGAGTCCCAACATCCACCCATTCCTTTATCGCAGGAAGGAAGTTCATCAGAGTCATACCCGGCTGTCTATTCGGTCCCACCACCAAGCAACCTAGTTGTGTCCTTCGACTGGAACCAACTAGGCAGACCCCGCTTGCCGGCCAGCATACCATTCAGAATTATCGTCCAAATATACAGAATGGTCATGGCTGGCATCATCATAGATGAGGGGGCATCTGTGAGTATCCTTTCCTCTATTTCTTGGAAAGCGCTTGGTTCGCCATCGCTTTTGCCTGAAATGAGAAATCTGACAGGCTTCGATAAAGGAACCAGTCAACCTTTAGGGATCCTCCCCAATGTGCCTATCACATTGAAAGGGAAGACCGTTCAAATGAACGTGATGGTCGTTCAAGGACCCTTGGATTATAACCTACTCCTTGGACGAGACTATATATATTGCATGGGAGCCATCGTCTCCTCACTCTTTAGAGTAATGTGTTTTCCGCACGAAAGAAGAGTGGTCAAGCTCGTGGACCAACTTTCATTTCCCGGATCACGCATCGCAAATAGTCATATACCATCCCTAAATGGTCTCTTCACGCAAGAAATGTCTCAACCCACGGTCCGTCCTCCCGATGAGCGCGAGTGATTCAGAAGGATATGACTGGAACCCAGGGGGCATGCATCCTGGTCTGCTTCAGCAGAGAAACTTTAGGTATAGGGTAGGTTTCCGTGGGAGAATATGACTAGTCCGTACCCCGTCCGTGATTGGAAGAGGGGTTGTTCTAGAATAAGATTCTTTTGTCAAAGTTATGTAAGCTGGGTCGGCGCCGCTTACCTTTGTTTATCTCGGTAGACATCGCCGAAGAAGTGTTTTGTTTGCTGCGCAAATGAGACAATCTTTGGATAACCTGAAAGAGGTAGGCCTTTCCTGGTAGAACAAATGTTTTATCTGCAAATTGAGGGGTAACCTTGAAATCATATTTTATACCTGGGGGCATGCAAACCTTTTGGAGTGCAAGCAAGGGGCGGCTATTTATTTTTTAAATTTTTAGGTCCTCCCTTTAAACCAGTAGGTTTAACCCTTTAAACTCGTAGGATTAGTCGTTTCCGAGCTTGCATAAAGAAAGGATTCCGGAGCAAAGCTTTGTAAGGCGCAAGCTCCATAAAAAATGGAATCTTAAATGAGACATTCTTATCATATGACTAGAATCGAGCAGTTTTAGCACATAGTTCATGCTCGTTAAAAAATAAACATAAGACCGAGCAAGTGTTTCAATCCGCATTTAAGCTCGTTAAAAAATGAACTACCCTCCGGTAAATAACCACCGTGAATGTAACAGTATCAGCCATTAAAGCTTTGGTCGTGTTTGCACCATCACCTCCACTTTTCCATTGGCCGATCATTCACCTCCATTTGATTGTTTACCCATTTTGAGGAACAGCTGCGAAGAGTGATTTCACTAGCCATCCCTGTGACACTGTCGTGCTTGGAAAATTCCAACCCTTACTTGGAATCAGCTGCTACCCATCTTATCACTCGTTCCTCAAAAGACGAGTCTTCTTTAAGCTCTTTTCATCTGACTCGTAAAATATGAAAAGATTGCCGAGTTTTGGCCTTCCAGCTCGTTAAAGCGACCAGAAGTGCTATCCCTCCTCTAGATTTTAATCTTTTTGGACCTGAGGGATTATTGCACAAAAATATCGAGCGCTTGTATTGTTCGGCTCATTAAAACTATCGAAAATTCATCCCTTCTGTATTGTTTTATACTTTTTCGGACTTAAGGGATTAGATGACGAAAAAGGACTTCCGGAGTTATCTTTACGTTTCTTTTCAGACTCTCTAAAAATGAAAAGGACCGAATTATCTTTGTCGTTAAACTCGTTAAAAACATTAATAGCGACAAACTTGTCTTTAGACGAGAACGAGTTTCACTATCGCTAGGCTCGTTAAAACATAGCGATGGGTTTGCCTGAAGGGAAAATTATAGAACAAGCATATGTTATCCTCCTCAAGCTTGACAAAAA
Source organism: Pinus tabuliformis (assembly GCA_031772625.1). NCBI lineage: Eukaryota > Viridiplantae > Streptophyta > Pinopsida > Pinales > Pinaceae > Pinus > Pinus tabuliformis. Next base: position 1,495,840,326 of record CM062816.1, on the reverse strand, counting down.
TAAAGAGGTACTGGTCAGCAATGACTGGGGAAAAATTGGGAAGAAACTCAAAGAACTTTTATTGGTAGCAAGTCGCTCTTGAACATGACACTTCCACTCCATGCCTGAGTCGGGTTGGGTTGTTTCATTCACCGGTCACATCACCATGGTCTCGCCATACCATCCACCTTTGGGGTAAATGCTACCAATCCATCACATAAGTGTCGCTGATATGTTCAAGATAAGTCATCCAGAGAAGTCAACCGTGTCCCATCCACTACCATACATTATCGTTCATTCTTTCATGACCGCCACCCTGAACCATATATCATCAGATCGTTTTCACCTCCATAAAAATCATTTGCTCCGTTCCGTGTCACTGATGTGGGATACATTAAGGCCCTCCTTTGACGGATCACTTCTTGTCGACATCAGCTCATTATCCAAGAAGTTGATCTAGGAACACCCCTTCAGTACTTTGAAGCTTGCATGCCTCAATGGTAGGTTTCTCACTTCCGGCGACAGGTATACATCAATGACCTTCGACCGAAAGATTTTGCGTGGTGTTCGACGCCAAGTCCTTTATTCACACCACATGAATTGTACTGCAGTACCTTGAGGGTCATTATCATTATCGGTGATTCCTCTCGCGCTTGTTAACAGTTTACATCATTGACTGGTAATCAAGCGATGTCTTTCCATGTTCGACTTCAGAACATTTCTCACATGGATCGACTTGTACTTAGAGTGAAGATCGGACGAGATTGAAGACCCCGGATCTAGTTTCATCCATCCGGGCTGCGATATATATTCAGGAAAAAATAAAGACATTGACATGTACAGCATTGCAGCACAGATAATCATCCTACCAAAAGGATGATGATTTCATCAAAATCATCAGTCTACCATCAGACGATTGTCTGTCCTATGTACATCAAAATGAATTTATAAAGTTGAGCATGGGAATGCCCGCCTCAGCTAAATCATGAAAACAGTATGAAGATAATGTATTGTATTGTATCTTATTACAGGTCTCCTCCCAGCATTGAAAGAACTTCGGATCCTCCTAATAAAGCATTTCACCCGATAAACGGCCTCATACTTTAGGGGGCAACTGTTATAGACATTTTTGTGCCTTACAGCTATAAGCATGAAATGTCCATAAATCAAGGGATCCTAAGTCCCTAAAGATGTTGTTCCAGCTCCTAAAGAAACAAGGTCAACAAATGACAGCTTCTCCCAGAAGTTCTCCACCAGAAACTGCCCAAAACTAGTCAAATCAGGATCAATTCAGAGGCTCCACTAGCTGCCTGCGTTGCAAAGCACCCAAATACACTGGCTAGGTGCGTTGCAACGTAGGTGGATGCACTACCAGGGTGCGTTGAGCGGGAAATGACAAATGGCAAGCTCATTCAACAAGGTGGAAAGACACTGGAAGCTTCCAGAATCTTCTCCAATGACACTTGCCTCAATGAATTCGACTAGTGATAAGTAAGAGGCTCTCAACCTCCAAGTGGAAGCAAGAACTGACAGAGAGAAGCCACAAGTCAAAACATAAGCTGACTCATCCTCTCTGCTTACATCTATATATGGGTCTCTCACCCAGAGATCCAGGAGGCTGGAATTTTGTACTTTGCAGAGAATTGTTGTTGGTTTGAGATTGAGATTAGTGCATTGGGTGATTTATGCTTTGTTGGAGGAGAGGAAGGGATTCCTTTGTTGGGAGGTAGATGCTGGATCGGGACTCACTTGGTTGTATCTCCTCTTGGACTTTATTATCATATCAATAAAACTATTTGAGTTTCTCCTATATGCTTGTATACCAATGATGCTTTGTTATATTTGCATGTTTAGTTTAATCTGATCCTAAACTAGTTATGAATGTAAATCTATGTTTGTGTAGTTTTCCTCTCTTGTGATCTTGCAGGAACTTGGTGAAGCTGGACCAGTGAGAGAGCAGGCAGCGGGAAGCGAACAAAGGAGAGAGCGATTGGATCAACAAACTAGCGAAAGACACCGGTTAGTTACATCCTTCTTCTCCATTTACATCTCATAAAGAAGAATACGAAAATAGTTTTCCTTGTTTGTTGCTAAGGCACTATCACACCTTAGAGTGGGATAGGGGCATTCCGAATGGATACTTTTCCCAACAACACTAGTCTCATTTTGCCTAAGCCCTACGACCTATTATGGAAGCCCTACACCAAAAGAGATAGAAAATGTTGCTTGAGAAATAACAAGGAAATTTTGAATGGGATAAATTAAATATGATATATTGACTTTCTTTCTTAAAAATAATATGCTAATTTTTTGTACGCACATGACTAATGGTATCAAAGCCTAGTTACTATAATTTGGCCTATGAGTCCAATCATAAGTTTTTGTTTAACAAAATAAATGCTCTATTTTACACAAAGAGAGAAAGTAAAGAGAAGAAGCAGATAAAGTGATGGTGGAACCACCTATAGGAACACATATTGGAGAAGACCAAATTTGGGTACATTGGAAGAACAAACACCATTGCCTACCATGGAATTACTGAACATAGTTCGATATTTGAGGATGGAGTTGGCTAGGCTTTGCTAAAATAATGGGAAGATGCTAAAGGTCAGCAATGAACAAGAAAAACTTATTAAAATTTTAATAGATAGATCCAATCAAAAAACCATGGAACTAATAGTAGAAGAGGAAGATGGGGAAACCTCCAAAATAAATAACCTTGATAGTGTAGATGAGGGTAAAGATGATAAATTTTAGGATTTGGAGGAGTGTAAATGGCTAAAATTATTTCTAATTAAGGGAAGAAACCAAAAGTAGAGATGTAAGGGGAATTCAAGAAAATTAGGCCCCCAACTTATGATGGAGAGTTAGAGGAAGCAACAGAGGCATGATTACTCAAAAATAACTAATATTTCCAAGTTTATGATTATCCCGTCAATTTGAAGGCTAAATTAGCTATATATCAGCTACAAGACAAGTCATATTAATGTTGGGAAGAAGTCGGAATTGTGCATAATTTAGAAGACAAGGGTGTTAATTCGGAAGAATTTCAAACATTTTTCAAGGAAAAATATTTAACTGAAAGATTTATGATGATAAAGAAAAAGAATTCCATTAATTGAGACTTGATCAAATGACCATGGAAAAACTCGTGATGAAATTTACTCACCTCTTGAGGTATGTTCCTTATATTTTTGAAGAAAAATCCAAAGTGTAGTGATTTATCAACTGCCTTCCTCTCTCCATTAAAGAGAAAATTGAATATGATAATCGAAATATAATGGATGAATCCATCCGAAGGGAAACAATCTATTATTAGCTAGTTAAACAAAGAAATGAAAATGTAAAATTGTGGCCTAGTAAAAGGAAGGATTGATTTGCATGAAGAGGAAAAGGGGTTATATTTGTCTCTTTTAAAAAATTTGGCAAGGGTCACCAAATTTGGAATTTCAATAGAAATGATAATTAGATGCAAAAGGATCAAACTTAAACTAGAATTAAATCAATAAATCTAAAAAAAAAATGGGAACGAATGAGAATTGTTGAAGTGTTGGGAGTATGTGGAGACTCACCTTCTATAGAATTTCCTTTATAAAGTGAAATTTGTTCAAAATTTGCAAAATATCCAAGAGGCTTCCACCATTAATGATGTGGCTAGAATTGTTCACAAAATTACCAGGTGGGAAGTGTTAAGTTGAGCACCAATCCATGATGGTTGAGATAGAGGGTATTCCTTTTAACCAATTTGTTTTTGTTTTGATAGATCTAGGTGCTAGTTTGAGTTATATTAGTCCCTAGATAGTGGGAAAATGTAAATTAAATTCAGAAAAAATACAAGAACTCTTGGTTGGTCCAATTGGCTACTAACACTAAGAGGAATGTTACCAATTGGGTAAAGGCATGTCTCATTGAGTTATGGGAATAAAACAACCATAAATCTAAATATTTTTCCTTTGGGATCCTATTATATACTGGTGGGGATGGATTGGATGGAGGGGAATAAAGAAATTGTTAACTGTTTATATATGATATTACATGTACCATGGAAGGTGGAGAGATATAGATTGTAAAAAGTACACCGAAACCCATTTATATTTGGCATATATCCACCTTATAGTTAAAAAGGTGTGCTAGAAAAAGGTGTGAGTTGTTTTATATTCAAGTAGAGGATCATTCACAATAAATGAAAACCAATATTTTGGATGACTTATAAGCTATACGAGAATACAAGGATGTATTTCTAGATGATATTATCAGATTGCCACCTAAGAGAGACATTGATTTCTCAATTGAGCTAATATTGTGGGCCACATCATTGTTTAAATCACTATACAAAATGAGTGTGTGAGAGCTAATGGAGGGTAAAATGTAGCTTCAAGAATTACAAGATAAAGCATATATTAGACCAAGTATTTCTCCATGGGGAGCACTAGATTTATTTGTGGAAAATAAGTATGGTACATTCAGATTATGTATTGACTAGGACAATTAACTAAGTTAACAATTTAAAACAGATATCCATTGCCTACAATACGTGACTTATTTGATCAAATTAAAGGGGCCATTATCTTCTCTAAAATATATTTAAGATCTAAATACCATCAATTAAGGATTAAAGATGAAGATATTTCTAAAACGACTTTCAGAACTAGGTATGGACACTATGAGTTTATTGTGCTTTTGTTTGGACTTATGAATGCACCAGCTACTTTTATGTGTTTGATGAATAGTGTCTTTAGTCAGTATTTGGATAAATTTGTGTTGATATTTATCGATGATATTTTAATTTATTCAAAGACACTAGAGGAACATGAACAACACTTAAAAATAGTGTTGCAAACACTTATTGAACATTATCTTTATGCTAATTTCAGTAAGTGAATTTTACTAGGATCAAATACAGTACCTGGGGCATGTAATTTCTATGGATGGGATAGTTGTGGATCTTGAAAAGTTTAAAGTCATTCTTAACTAGATAGTTCCCAAGGATGTGGTAAATGTTAGACCATTTATGGGTATTACGAGGTATTTTCATAGATTCATTGCGGAATTCTCTAAATTGTCTCACCCCATAAATTCCTTACAAAATAAGGGGTTCAAATTTGAATGGACATAGAAATGTCAGGAGAGTTTTGACTAGTTGAAGCATTTCTTCACTATCTCACCTATGCTTAAAATAGTTAACCCTGAAAAAGATTTCATATTTTGTACGGATGCTTGTTTAGAAGGCTTAGGAGGAGTATTAATGTAGGAAAATCATGTGGTAACCTACGAGTCCAAAAAGTTAAAAGACCATGAAAAGAATTATGTGGTATATGATTTAGAATTGGTTGCAGTCATATACACACTAAAAATGTGGTGTCATTATTTAATTGGTAAGAAATTCACATTAGTCATTGATCATCTTAGTTTAATATATTTTTCCAATCATCCTAACTTAAATTCTAGATAATCTAGATCGATGGCCTTCTTAAGAAAGTATGATTTTGACATTAAACATATTAAGGGGAAGGAAAATAAAGTATTTGATGTGCTAAGTCAAAGTTTGAAGTAGGTTTGTGAGGTATCCATAAGCAGTGCTAAAACATATTTCATAGAACAAAAAAAAATGGAAGATAAAAAGTACAATTAGATTTTGGAAAAGACAAAAAATGATGTTGATCAATTAGAAAAGACAAAATATGCAATTCATGACAATGACCTATTAACATTTAAAGACATATTTTATGTCCTTGATGTGCCTAAAATCAAACAATTAATTCTTGATGAACACCATAAGAGGCCTTTATTGGCTCATCAAAGTTATCAAAAAATTATTTTAACACTTTGAAAATAATTCTCTTGGCACACAATGAAAAAGGAGGTAGTTCTGTACTTAGTGAAATGCCAAAATTTTCAAAAGGTAAAGGTAGAACATCAACATTTTGTAGGTTTGTTGAATCTTTTTCCTATACTAGAATGGAAGTGGGAAATAATTTCACTAAATTTTATCATTGGATGACCTAGGAGTAAAACAAACATGAATAAATTAAGGTTGTAGTAGATAATTAACAAAAGTTGCTCAATTTATACTTATCCAATCAACTTATAAAGTTGTGCATGTGGCATAAATTTTTATGAAACAAATTTTCAAATTACATGGAATACTGAAAACTATTATATCTAATAGGGATGTGAAGCTTACTTCCAACTTTTCGAGAATATTATTTGCAGGAATGGACACACAGTTGAACTTCAATACTGCATACCATCCATAGATAGATAGAAAAACTAAAAGGTTTGATCAAATCCTTGAAGACATGCTACACATGTATGTAGTGGATCAACCCATGAAGTGGGACTAGTATTTGCATTTAGTTGATTTTTCCTATAAAACACTTATCAGGAAACCCTCAAAATGATCCCCTTCGAAATTTTTTATGGGCAAAAGTGTCATACTCCCTTGAGTTGGAGTTAGTCTGCACAGGGTATTCACTCAATGAACCTATGACATATCACGTACGTGAATGGAATACTAAATAATATCCTTAATTTGACTGCATATTGGAAAATACCTCTAAAAATCACATTATTTAACCCCCTACCAATACAAACCCAATACACCTTCCCAATGTAGAAACCCCTACATTCACTAGATATTATAGGTATCCATTTTTTCATTAACATTTTTTATACCCCTTTATATTTTTTCATTAAATTTGAGCTCCACTTTTTATGCCTAACAAAATAAAAACCCTTTACCCCATATTATATGCTCAATATATTATTTTCTTTTTCTCCAATATATATCCTCCAATAATAACACATGTGGTATGGTATTTCTTCCCCAATAAATCCCCCATGCCAGAGAGCAAGGTCTCTCATCCTAGAGTGTTCGAGAAGAGAGTTGTTTGTCATAACAATGAAAGGTGTTAATGGTTTTTTCTATGTGTGTTACATGGGGTGGTTTGGCCACACCACCCCTCCCTCTTAAATGTGATGGGAAGTGATGGGGTGTGTTGTCGCTTCCAGAGATAGCCTCAGATTGCTTACAAGACCAGTGCCTGGTAACATCTAGATTTTATGTGTCTCATATGATTTTCAAGAAAACAGAGACATCATATACATTTTATACACATATGTAAATACATACAATAAACAACATGGGTTGGTTCATTCATCCAAGGACATAAGCCATGTATTTCTGGTACTCTTTCACATATACAATTCACATAAATATATGTATGAACTAGTGGAGGCCGAGTAGTTCAAGGACCTATAGTTTAATCAGCTTTTGCAGAGTAATGAAAGAAGAGAAGGAGATAGAATAACTCATCATATAGAGCTTGAAACTTCAAGAATTCTACACTTATCTGAGTTAAAGACAGACATAATGGATGAAAGAGGATTGGGTGTTATGATTCATGGAGTGATTATTTAAAGATATAATCCCAAAGATACATACAGGCATGTGCATTAACAAGTCAATACAAATGAATCTGTAAGAACATATGAAATATTTCTGGCAGCTACAATTACATGAAATCAGAGCGGAAATGTGAACGTAATGGAATTTAAATAGAGAGGGAACATATTGTAGTACTTGAATGTAGGAATCAACACCATTTCATTAATATTCTAAAAGATGAAAGTCTTGAAGTCATACAGTCTTAGAAATAACATGTAGTTAATCTTTAGGATTCAGAACCTTTTCTAAGTGTTTCTTCCTCCCTTTTATAAGGAGAGGGAGAACATGAAAATTACAAAATATCTCAGGCTAGAGCTTCCAACAGCCTACATGACTAGCTGTCTTGATGTGCTGGCTCTGTCAGCTCCAATTATTACAACAGAAAGATACTTTTCTTGGAAATAAAATAGAATAACAATATCAATCAAAAACAACAAAACAGAATTAAGTGAACTGAAATGATGGTCCTATAGAAAATATCTCCATGCCACTCTCTTTGTTGGCCTCTGGTTCAACTGAGTTTCTGCTACATCATGCCTCATGCTCTCTCGGTCGGTTCCCTGTCGCTTTCGGTTTTAACAGCTTTAATTATTTTCTTTTAGGAAGCAGGAATGATCACCCATGATGGTCACAATAGATTATGAACATTGCTACCAACTTATCTGTCCCTTCTTACATTCTTTATTAAGCTAACGGAACCAAGCGTGCCTCATGAAACAATCACGCAAGTGTATCAGGGATCGGGGAGTTCGAGAACTTTAAACTGAACAGGATTCATAAAGCTACAATCGTCGATCTCCTTTGGCCCCTTATGCCTTATCCCTGGGGCTTAGGTGAAAACTGCATGGTAGAAACCTGGGGACTCAAGGCCTAAGCCTTCTAGAGCTAAAATCCCTTTAGTTGGGATGAAGACTGATTCTTTGATATATTGCATTGTAACCGGTCCCAACACATAATATGTAGAACCATACTACATATGCACCTGGACCCCTTCTGCAATATCGGAGCTCAGAGATCAGCAATCTCTAATCCTTTCCTCTGGTTGCACTCTCCCAAATATTGTGATTGCGATATGCGACGTGGTTTGGCCCACGTGGAAAGAGGTTAAGGGAGGGAGGGCTAGTGTGCAGGCTTTAATACAAAAAACCTTTAACAACTTCTCCACCCAACCATTGGTTTGATACATAAAGCACACATAATCATGCGACCCACCTTATGCCACCTGTCCACCTCGCTTTGGGCCCACGATATCAGGTGTTTCGTTATTATCCCTTTGCACTTAAAAACATTACAAAATAGGTGAGTTTTGGGATCTTTAGGCCCTTTATGGTTTAGCCCCTTTTTGCATTCCTTCTCATATGACCGGGGGTAGTGACCTGGTGCTTAGCCTTATATCAGAGATCAACAATTGAGACATTTCTAATCCATGCCTCTGGTTGCACCCTCCTAACTCTTGTGATTGCGATATGCGATGAGTTGGGACCTCCGATCACTGATTTGCGAGATGATGTCATACTTTGTCGCGTGTCACCTTGTGAGTGGTGACACGTGTCACCCTATTTTGGCCCCTTATGACCCCTAAAAATGCCAAATCTGCATGCCATGTGTCCTCCGTACTGCCACGTCATGATGACATCAACCGCAACGTGGGTTTATCGGGACCAATAGTATTCCACCACGTGGCCTATTGGAGGAGAGAGAAAAGGCTCGTCCTTCTTTGGTTTTGCAACTGATTTCCTTTATTAATCGCAATCAACCCTCCCTGATGCTTTAACACTAGAGGCTCGAAACTCAACGATTTTTAACCTTATCGGCCTTCGGCATTTTCATGATGTCATATTTGGTTGTACCCTCTGGTAATTGCAATCGTCAATATGCCGATTTACCCTGAACCTCCGATTGCCTACTCATTCGTCGCTGCTAAGACCTTCAATGCACGATAGACTATGTGCCATTGACCTCCGATCTTTGATTTCTGATATCAGCAATCACAAGTTTGTTGTGCCCTCTCCTGATGTTGCTTTATCAAAAATTTGATTTGCGATTTTGTGATAAGCCTTACCCTTGGTCCTTTTCTCTTTTTTTTCTGGCTTTCAAAGGGTGGCTTCAATCTGCACTAACGTTTGACCAAGGAATCCATTTTTGGACTTCCACATACTGTTGGAAAGCTTATTCCGAGTACTATCCATTGAAGGGGATCTGATGTAGATTTGCGTGCTTTTGTGGCCTAGAAGTTGGCTGAAAACCTCTCTATTCTTTCACCCTATTTGTACAAGTGGAACTCTTTTTTTAGAAGGTGACAACATTGGCTCCACCTAGGGATGGGGCATTGGATTGCAATGCATCGAGAATATGCAGTCTATGAACTTCTCTTTTTTGGGCATGGATTCTTTTTAAACAAGTGAAAATTTTGTGAAAGTGGAACTTTAAACAAAAAACTGAAAATTTCATATGATAATTACAATACACACACTAGTATTTACAATGAGTGCAAGACAGGTACCTTTAATTATGGAAATAGAGTTTGAGGAACTAACCATTTACTGGAATCTCTAATGATTCACCTTCCAGATTTTCAAGTAGGTATGTATTATTTCCTTTTTCCTCTGAAATTTTGAAAGGTTCGAACCAAAGGGAATCAAATTTTCCATGTTTACCTTTTTCTTCCCATCGGACGTCCCATCGAAGAACTAAATCTCCTGGTTGAAGAGGTTGATCCTTGGCCTTTTTGTCAAATATGGATTTCATATTTTGTTGGTAATTTTCCAATTTAGCCCCCACCTATTCCTTGTTTTCATGAAGCTCAACTAGTTGGTTTATCCTTCGTTTCAAAGCACTTGGCTCCTCCTCAGCTTCTTGTAGTAACTTCGCCACTAGCATTGCTAATTGGATTGGGAAGACTATAGCCTTACCATATATTAGCTCGAAAGGATATTTTTCAGTGGAATGTTTAGGAGTCACTCAGTTGGCCCAAAGGGAAAACTTCAATTGGGTGTCCCAGTTTCTCTGATTCTTGGTGATGGTCTTCTTCATCACTCTCACCACGATTTTGTTTGAGGACTCAGCTAAACTATTTCCTTGAGGATAGTAGGTAGTGGAGTGCCCAATGATGATATTGAACTTCTGACAGAAGTTGGTGAATTTTGCAGATTTGAAGACTTGAGCATTGTCAGTGATAATTTTGATAGGACAACCAAAACGAGCTAATATGTTCTCCTCCATAAACTTGATTACCATTGAATCTGTAGCGTTTCTAGATGGGATGGCCTCTACCCACTTGGTGAAATAATCCATGGCCATTAATATCCACTTATGTTGGCCACTGGAAGGTGGGTTTATCTCTCCTATGAAGTCTAGTCCCCACTGTTTGAAGGGTTCTTCCACATGCATTGGGATCAGGGGAAGAGGAGAAAGTTTTTGTCTCTCAGCAAAGACTTGGCACTTCTGACATGACCTGACTTGTAAATGAACATTTCCAAATAGTGTAGGCCAGTAGAATCCCACCTTGAGGATTTTGTGAGTTGTGGTCTTCTAGCTATAGTGACCTCCACAAACTCTTCCATGGAATTCCTCAATCACTTTATCTTTTGCTTTGATGTTTCAATCCCATTCTGCTGAACTTCTATTCTACCTTCCTCGATTATCAGGTTTATTCCCAAAGCTTGACAATTAGATTCTGATAAAATCTTAGCCAACCCCTGGCCTTTTATGAGCTTAGTAAGCTTTATTTCTAACTCATATTCCTGTATCTTTTCTATTCACCAACCCCTTTTTCCTTCACTGTCTCCTTGCACAAGGATGTCCTTGATCACTGTCGTTGGGACAAATGCTGCGATTTCTGACTGTAGCACATACACTCGAAATGCCTTCAAAGCTTTGACTAGTGGATATGATTATTTCTCTAATATGTTATATTTCAACTCAGAATCCCTTAGGACTTGGCTGAAGAAGGCAATGGGCTACTAGTACCAGTGCTTCAACAAAAGCTTCTTTAATTATGGTAAAATAATCTCGAGAGGCAGGGCTCCATTTGACTTCATTTCCCCTTTTAAGCATATTTGTAATGCCCTCCACTATTTTTGCATAGTTGGGTATGAACCTATCAAGAAATTGATTCTCCCCAAGAAGACTTTGACCTCTTTCTTATTTCCGGGTAGAGGAATATGACTGATAGCTTTGACTCACTTAGGATCAATTTTCACTCCTTCTTGTGCTACTATATGTCCTAGTAGCTTCCCCTCACTCAGGGCAAACTGAGATTTCTTGGGATTCAAAGATAGTCCATATCTCCTGCATTTCTCAAAGGTGAGCTTCAAGTGGAGGATGTGCTCTTCATCGGTCTTAGAGAAGACTGTGATATCGTCCAAATATATCACTACGAACTTGTCTTTCTCTCCTACAAAATCTATATCCATAGCTCTCTGAAAGGTAGCCCTTGCATTGATAAGACTGAAAGGCATGCGAGCATACATGAAATTTCCCCAAGGGGTGGTGAAAGAAGTCTTCTTCTAATCATCAGGGTGGACTTCCACTTGGTTGTCACCAGAGAACCCATCAGTCATGGACATTCTAACTTATCCAACCACCACCTGTAATATCTAATCCATCTTGGGAAGTGGGTAATTGTCTTTCAAAGATGCCATGCTAAGGTTACAAAAATATACACATAACCTTATTTCTCCTCTCTTTTTTTAGACTGAGACTAGGTTAGCCAACCACTCTGAGTACCTTAAAGGATTTAAATACCTATGTTTATATTGTGCAAGGATTCCTTTTAATAGCCTGACCATCTGGGGTTCATCTTCTGAGCCTATATTGCAATCTTCTACTTGTTCGTCCATCTTCAGATCCATTGTTTTTGAGGCTACATCATTCTTGTTAAATAATATTTCTAATGGAACTAGCCCACGAGGAATAGTATTCCCTTCCAATTGTAGAATATTTTTTCCATCCATTGTGTCTTCTGATGAAATTGGTTCTTCATCCACCTCTTTTTCCTCTCCTTGATCAATAGTTGAGCTAGTGAACTCCCCAACTAATTCTATAAATCATTTGATATGCTCATCGTCCTCAAATACCTACTAGTGCTTAACATTATCAGGTATATAAGGTTTGTGTCTTCCCTCCACCTCATACCTGAGAAGCGGATTTTGAGGAGATTATTGCTTGCTACTACCACAAGGGAACCAGCCATTTTGTTTCCTTCTCTAGGCGGAAATTGGATATTAAAGGCCAGGAAGAAGTTATCACTTAAATCCCATACTTCATTCTGGTAAGTCCTCAATCTGGGGTGTTTAGCTTGGCACTGATTTCAGATTTGTTGTACAATCAACTCGAAATCTCCATGCACAGTTAAGCAATCAATATTCATATTCCTTGTTGTTTGTAGCCCAAGAAGAAATGCTTCATACTCTTCCATGGTGTTGGTTTCCTCAAACTCCAGCTTGAATGAGAGAGGTATCAAGCTGCCCTCAGGACTTACCAGCAATAATCCTACTCCATTTCCCTCTTTGGAATTCATTCCATCAAAGTATAATTTCCATATTTTGTTTTTGTCTGTGTGTTGGTCGTTTAACTGCATCATTAGATGTACCTGCGTTTCTTCTAAGATGGTCTCATCTTCTTCTAGGAACAGGCGGGAGAGGTCACTTTCTTTTCCATACACTGGAGAATTTTTAGAACCTTCAACTGGGGTCACAATTTTTACAAATTTGGACTCTCTATACAACCTCCTTTCTTTGCCTCCAAAAGTGGGAATAGTGGCATAAGTTAGATCTAATTTGATAGAGCCCCTATTGGGTCCCTATAATACTAGTGATTACCCCATTACTATTGTAGTTGTACCCCTTATTAATATTTTTGTGCCCCTATTATCCCCATATTGTTATTATTGTGCCCCATAGAATCCCTCTATTATTATTTTTGTGGCTTTATATTATTATTGTTAGGTCGGCTGGGTTATATTGTGACTCCTTAGACTCCTATATATAGAAAGGAGATTTTGTCATTTGAATCATCCAAGAATTGTTCATTTATGTAATGTAAAGGAGGTTACCCCCTCGAAGAGGCTGAATTCTAAGGCGTTGATCTATCTTTTCTATCTTTTTCTTGAGCTGGTTTCATAACATTTGGTATCAGAGCTTTGGATTCTAGGGTTTCGCTGCTCCAAACAAGTCATCATGGCATTTTCGCTATAACTTTTTTCTGTGATGTTTCAGAAGTTGAAAAAAAACCCATTTGAGAAGAAATCACGCTGAACCTTGGGTCAAAATTTCAGAGCTTTTCGCGCTATATTTGCGGAGATATGATCTGAGGAATTTGGTCTTTTTGCAGACTCCTGAATTACATTCCAAACAGGTGACCTGGGGAAAATCGTCATAACTTTCTCTCTGGGGATCGGATTGAAATTTCATAAGAAGGTACAGAAAGAGGACAGATTGTAGTTTCTTGTATGCATTTTTAGATCCAAAGGTCGAAACAGTGACTCGTGGCACGTCGTACAAGTTCGCTCTACTGAACTAGTCTATAATCAAGTCACTGTGGGAGATTTCGTATAACAGAATCCAATTTGGGTCAGACTTGTGGCATTGGAAAGAGGACATAGAGGGCTACTGCAGGTCACAAATTCAGATCTAGATGATTGGAAAGTACAGAGATACATCAGAGGCAATATCGAGCTCCTACAAAGTGAAAAAAGGTGTGTAGATTTTCTTAAATTTTTGCTTAAGCTTGGTTTGAAAATTTATTTTGAAGGAATTCAAAGGGCATAGTAGAGCATTATTATCGGTAACTGATGCCCCGAGGAAAGAAAATGCAAACACCTAGTAAGGAACCTGAAAGCTCTAGCATGACTCATGAAGAAGAGGAAGAAATGCAACATGATATATCAAAATTACAAGACCAAGTGCAACAACTGTCCCTTGCACAAAAAGGAACAGAATCTAAGATGGATGGTTTAAAGAAAGGCGTAGAAGCTAAGATGGATTGTTTAAAGAAAGGTGTAGAATCTAAGATGAATGACGTGGAAGCTAAGATGGATGATTTGAAGATAGATTTGAAGACAGACATGGAAGAATTGAAGATAAATATGAATAAGTTGCTACAAGAAAGGGTCACTAATGGTGAAAGGGTAGTAAAGGAAACTCATGATGAGAACAAAAGAAATGTTAATCATGATTCCATAGACTCTAATGTTGGATCAAAGACCCACCATATTCCAAAAATCGATATGAGGAAGTTTGATGGCAAGGATCCCGCAACATGGATATTACAGATGGAGCAATTTTTCGATCTCAATAATGTGCAAAACACACAAAAGGTACGTATTGCAACTTTATATTTGGAACCAAATCAGTTTGTATGGTATCAATGGCTTTGCTCTCGTAAACAATTTATCACTTGGGCAATTTTTACGGAAGAATTGATAGCACATTATGAGGATACAAAAAGCAACACTTTTTTTAGCCAATTGATAAGTCTCAAACAAAAGGGTTCAATAATGGAGCACATTGAGGAGTTCCAAAAATTGAACATAAGGGTAAAAGATATTCCAGAGGAGCATAGGATTGATGTGTTCATAGGGTCTTTAAAGGATAATATCCAACATGATGTTCGCCTTTGGGAACCTGATTCATTAGAGAAGGCATTCAGGTTAGCAAGAAAAATGGAAAGCAAAATTATGGCAACCAGGAAGCATACCACTCACAACTATAAAGACGGAAGTGTTGTTGCCCCTAGTCTTCCACAACCTATAAGGTTGACACCACAACAATTGGAAGAAAAAAGAGCAAAAGGGCTTTGTTACAGTTGTGATAGCAAATACACTAAAGGTCATAAGTGTGCTGAGAAGAAATTATTCTACATAGATTGTGAAGAGGAAGAAGAAAAGGAGCAAGAAAGGTCAAAAGAAGAGGATATACTCCAGGAACAAAGCCTAGATAAGAAGAAATGAATCCGACCATATCTTGTAATGCATTGGCGGGAATTACCACTCCTCAAACCATCAAGATAGAAGGACAAATCAAGAAGAAAAAGGTAATAGTGTTGATTGATTCAGGAAGTACCCACAATTTTATTCATTGTAAGGTAGCAAAAGAATTGAATTGCTTCTATATCCAGCACCAGAGTGTCAAGTGATGGTTGCAAATGGAGGAACAATAAATTGCTCTGGAAAGTGCCATAATATCAAGCTATCCATGGGAGAATATGTATTGACTAGCCCAATGCTTTCCATTCCAATGGGAGGTGCTGATGTTGTACTAGGAGTCCAATGGCTACAATCCTTGGGTACAATAGCTTTTAATTTTCAAGAACTTTTCATGAAATTTTCTATGGAAGGAAAGGAAGTTGAATTAAGGGGTATTGCAGGGAAACCAGGAAAGATAATCAGCTCTAATGGTATGACAAAGCTTCTAAAAAAGGAACAAAGAGGTGTAATTGCACAATTATGTTCGCTAGATGTTTCCACATTGGAATCATCTATTTCTCCAGATCTCCAAAAAGTCTTGGACAATCATTCCAAGGTATTTGAGACTCCCAAAGGTCTCCCACCTATTCGTGATCATGATCATGCTATTCATCTGATTCCAGGAAGTGTTCCTCCAAACATCAGGCCGTACAGATATCCCTATGCCCAAAAGAGTGAAATTGAACGTATGGTTGCAGAAATGCTAGAGGCTGGTATAATTCAACCGAGTCAAAGTTCTTTCTCTGCTCCAGTAGTATTGGTGCACAAGAAGGATGGATCATGGCGCATGTGTCCGGATTATAGGGAGCTCAACAAGCTCACTATTAAAGATAAGTTTCCCATTCCTGTCATTGATGAATTACTGGATGAATTGCATGGATCAATTTACTTCACCAAGTTGGATCTTCGTTCAGGATATCATCAAATCAGAATGAAGATTGAAGACATTCCGAAAACAACATTTAGAACTCATGAGGGTCATTATGAATTTTTGGTCATGCCTTTTGGCCTTACCAATGCACCTTCAACATTTCAAGGTTTGATGAATTCAATTTTCAAACCATTCCTTAGAAAATTTGTGTTAGTATTTTTTGATGATATACTAATCTACAGCAAGTCTTGGAAGGATCATGTTGAACATGTTGACAGGGTGCTACAACTATTGGAGGAGAAACAATTATATGCAAAAAGATCCAAATGTTTCTTTGGAGTACAAGAGGTGGAATATCTGGGTCATATTGTATCTCATGAAGGAGTTAAGGTAGACCCTAGCAAAATTAAAGCCATTAAGGAATGGAAAATCCCCACATCCATAAAGCATCTGCGAGGATTTCTCGGGTTGACAGGGTATTATCGCAAGTTTGTTAAGAATTATGGGAGAATAGCAGCACCTCTAACAACATTATTGAAGAAAGATGCATTTTCATGGACTCCAGAAGCAACAAAGGCCTTTGAACATCTTAAAGAGGCAATGTGCCAAGCACCGGTCTTAGCTACACCGGACTTCACAAAAACCTTTATTGTGGAATGTGATGCTTCAGGAAATGGAATTGGTGCTGTTTTAATGCAAGATGAAAGACCCATTGCTTTTGAAAGTCGTCCAATCAAGGGAAAGTTTTTACACAAAGCTATTTATGAGAAGGAAATGTTGGCAATACTCCATGCACTTAAGAAATGGCGACCCTACCTAATGGGAAGACACTTCAAGGTAAAAACGGATCATGATAGCCTTAAATACTTTTTAGAACAAAGATTATCCTCTGAAGAGCAACAAAAGTGGGTCACAAAGATGTTGGGTTATGACTTTGAAATCATCTACAAAAAAGGGAAGCAAAATGTGGTGGCAGATGCACTCTCAAGAAAGGATGAGGATGTGGAAGCATTGTTGTGCGCCATTTCTATTATCCAACCAGATTGGATAAACGAAGCAAGGGAGGAATGGAAGAATGACGAAGAAGTGTGGGCACTTATTCGAAAGTTACAACAAGATTCCAGTACGTCTGATACATTTAGCTGGCAAAATGATTCGTTATGGTACAAAGATCGCTTATACCTCTGTAAGAATTCCCAGCTAAAACAAAAGATTCTTATGGAATTGCACACTTCTCCCTTAGGAGGGCACTCAGGATTTTTAAAAACTTACCACAGGGTTAAGAAGGAATTTTTTTGGGATGGCCTTAAATCAGATATTCAAAAGTTTGTGGCGGAATGTTTGGTTTGCCAACAAAATAAAGTTGAAACAATTAAGACACCGGGTCTATTACAACCTTTATCCATTCCAAGCCAACGTTGGGAGGAGGTTTCAATGGATTTTATCACAGGTTTACCCAAGTCTGAGGGAAAGAGTGTCATCATGGTGGTAGTTGACAGACTTACCAAGTATGCACACTTTTGTGCATTATCACATCCATTTAAAGCCAGTACAGTTTCTACTGCATTTATGGAAACAATTCAAAAGCTACATGGAAACCCAAAGATTATTGTAAGTGACAGAGATCCCATTTTCACTGGAAATTTTTGGACAGAATTATTTTCTTGTCTTGGTACTCAGTTAGCTCATAGCTCATCTTATCATCCTCAATCTGATGGGCAAACTGAGATAGTAAACAAATGTTTGGAAGGATATCTTCGTTGCTTTGTATCTGATAAACAGACACAATGGGTCAAATGGTTGCCTCTGGCTGAATGGTGGTATAACACTTCCTTCCATACAGCAACAAAAATGACCCCATTTATGGCACTTTATGGGTATCAGCCACCATCCATCACATCATATTTAAGAGAAAATTCTAAGGTTCAAGCAGTGGAACATCACATCGAACATCAACAACAAGTCCTCCAACTCTTAAAGGATAACCTCGTGTTGGCACAGAATAGAATGAAACAACAGGCAGATCAACATCGCAGTGAAAGAAGTTTTGATGTAGGTGATTGGGTATTCCTACGGCTACAACCATATAAGCAAATGTCCCTCAAGCAAGCTAAGAAGGATAATAAATTATCACCAAAGTATTATGGTCCGTACAAGGTGTTGCAAAAGATTGGTACTATGGCATACAAATTGGAGCTTCCTGCAGCTTCTCGATTGCACCCAGTTTTCCATGTTTCATGTTTAAAGAAGGTTATAGGCGACAAGCTCCCAGTTCAAACAATATTGCCAGAACTTGACGAGGAAGGAAAAATTATATTGGAACCGGAAGCAGTCACAGAAACAAGAACTCGACAGCTACGAAATCGATCAATTTCAGAGTATCTTATCAAGTGGAAGAACTTATCCGCTGAAGATTCCACATGGGAGGATGAGAATTTTATACAGAAGCATCCAGAACTACTCAAGCGTTGAGGACAACACTTTTTTGAAGGAGAGGGGCATGTTGGGTCCCTATAATACTAGTGATTACCCCATTACTATTGTAGTTGTACCCCTTATTAATATTGTTGTGCCCCTATTATCCCCATATTGTTATTACTGTGCCCCATAGAATCCCTCTATTGTTATTTTGTGGCTTTATATTATTATTGTTAGGTCGGTTGGGTTATATTGTGACTCCTTAGACTCCTATATATAGAAAGGAGGTTTTGTCATTTGGATCATCCAAGAATTGTTCATTTATGTAATGTAAAGGAGGTTACCCCTCGAAGAGGCTGAATTCTAAGGCGTTGATCTATCTTTTCTATCTTTTTCTTGAGTTGGTTTCATAACAGCCCCCCACCTTGGAACCCCAAGACATGGATAGGAGCATGTTGAACCGAGGGGGAATATCATCCACTACTGTGTCCATCAATATGCTCTTCACAGGGATCTGAGCCAGGTTTACCACTAGATCTTTTATCATTCCTAAGCATTTGACCCTCTTAGAGCCAAAGGAGTATAGGTCCTTGTAGGGTCTCGTGATATGAAAGCCAATTTGTTCCATCGTGACTAAGGGCATGAGGTTCTGCAAGGCTCCAGAGTCCAACATACAGTTGTTCAATAAGAGGTCATGAATTACCAGGGTCACATAGAAGGGTGTAGTGGAAGGATCAAGTTCTTCAACATGAGGCCCAAAGACAACCATTGGTCTCTCTTCTTGAAGGTTTAAACAGTCATGGGTCGGTACTGCGGTGGATGGGAGCATGAACTGGGAGACTTGAGCTTTATAAGTGGGTTGTTTTAGAATTTCAGTTAGGGGAATAGGGATATTTACCTTCTCGAGTTCCTTCTGAATATTGAATGCAGACTGGCCCTTTTCTACGCCTCCCAACTCTACCTCTCTTTCTTTATCACCGGTAGTTTTTATCAAAACAGGTGCCTTTTCTTTTGTGTGTTCCTCAAAGCTATTGCATTCCTTATTTAAGGAGACTTTTACTTTGGATAAGTCAGGGTTCAACTTCCCTTTTCCTTTATTTAACACTGGGGGAATATTTTGGGGAGCAGTTTCCTCTTGCTGTTCAGGTTCCCTCGACCTCTTTTTTGAAGATCTGAGGTCATACTTTCGATGTAGTTGTGCTTGCATGAAATCTGCAAATTTCTTACAATAATCCCCTATGTCTTCCTCATTTACTGTTGCTTCTCTATCATGGCACATCTCATGGTGAGCCATGTTTTCCTGTTCCTCTTCAGAGAAGGAGGAATACAAGTTTCCCTACATCTCATGTGTATCTAGTAGTTTCTCATCTGGATAATATTCTATATATAGAGGAGGAGGGATTTGATCAAGTTGATCTTTTCTTTCCCTTTGAAGTATCTACAATGGTGGCCTTCTGTACTATGGGTTATAACCTCGATTGTTACCTTGAGTATTCTATTTAGGGAGACTCTTGTTCTCAAGCTCAAGCTTCACCACCTTATGAGATAAAATCTTAATGAGTTTATCCATTTCTTCCCACTTCAGATCTGGTAATTATTTAGCTTGACTAGAGGAGGAAGTTTCTTCTTTCCCCTTTTTCTTCTCAGTAGGTTCATTCTTTCCTCTTGACTTCCCTACCAAGGTGAAATTTGCTTCTACCTCAAGAGCATCAACTTGGAGTTGATCCAAAGTACGAGACTTCCTCTCCCTTAGGGTAAAGCCAAATTCAGACTCAAAGGCTCCCACAAATATTACATGAGAAGCAGCTTGAGGAGGCTTTATCTCAATAGGCAGGTTATTATACTACTTATTGAACCTTTTTATGAATTCTAAAATATCCTCTTCTAGATTATTCCTTATAGCATTGAAATCTATGAGGACATACTCGTGATCTCTCTTTTCACCCCATTTTTGTGTGAAAGATTTTTCAAGTTCTTCCCAGGTACTGATGGACGCATCAAGTATGGTTGTAAACCATTTTTTGGCTTCTCCATCAAGTGATTGCACAAAGAGTCTCAAGACCAAATCTAGTTGTTCTACATTTAGATTCTCAAAAAAATCACAGAAGGTACCAATGTGTCTCGGTGCAATGTTTTCATCCTCCCCATTGAACCTAGGCAAAAGCTTTAGGTAGTCTTGAGGCATAGCACTTAGGGGTTGAGGTAAATCAAGAGGGGCATATTTATTCAATAAGAAACCTAGAACAACCATCTGGATTAATGGGGGAGGATTAAGATTTACAGGAGGAACTTGGGCCAAAACCACAGTGGTTGGAGTAACTAGACTGAGAGTAGTGTGACTGAGTGTATAGTGGATATTGTTATTATTGAGGATAGCTTTACCTTTTTCAATCTTAGGAGGAGGAGGAAATGAAACGAAAGGAGTCGTAACTAAGATTTCTTTCTCTTCGATCTCTGATTTGGGGGCACGATTCTCTAGCTCATCTTCTGCAGGGTATGTAAGGACCTTAGGAGTAAAATCTGAGCAGTGGATGATAGCGTGTTGGGAGCTGGAGGAGGAAGCTTCAAAGAATGATGAGACAGTAGCACAGGTAGTAGGAGTTTTCTCCTTCCAGACTCTCTTGAAAATTAATTTCTCTGGGTCAGATACAGAAGGGGTTTTTCTACTGAGAGGTATCTAAGCGAATGTGAGGCTTTCTAAAAGGCAAGATGATCAATGATCATGAGTTTGTGGAGTCGTCAAAGTGATGAGGATGAAATCAGAATGTCTTTTCTCACCTAAACAAAGAGTGCTTAACTAGTCGTATCCCAGGGGAAAAATCCTACAATACATTCCCCGACAACGGTACCAAAGATGTTGTTACTTCTAGAGACAACCTTGGATTGCTTACAAGACCAATGCCTGGTAATATTTAGATTTTATGTGTCTCATATGATTTTCAAGAAAACAGAGACATCATATACATTTTATACACATATGTAAATACATACAATAAACAACATGGGTTTGTTCATTCATCCAAGGACATCAGCCATGTATTTTTGGTACTCTTTCACATATACAATTCACATAAATATATGTATGAACTAGTGGAGTCTGAGTAGTTTGAGGGCCTACAGTTTAATAAGATTTTGTAGAGTAATGAAAGAAGAGAAGGAGATAGAATAACTCATCATGTAGAGCTTGAAACTTCAAGAATTCTACACTTATCTAAGTTAAAGACAGACATAATGGATGAAAGAGGATTGGGTGCTATAATTCATGGAGCGCTTATTTAAAGATATAATCCCAAAGATACATATAGGCATGTGCATTAACAAGTTAATACAAATGAATCTGTAAGAACATATGAAATATTTTTGGCAGCTACAATTACATGAAATTAGAGAGGAAATGTGAACATAATGGAATTTAAACATAGAGGGAACATACCGTAGTACTCGAATGTCGGAATCACTACCATTTCATTAATATTCTGAAAGATGCAAGTCTTGAAGTCATACAGTCTCATAAATAACATGTAGTTTATATGTAGGATTCATAACCTTTTCTAAGCGTTTCTTCCTCCCATTTATAAGGAGAGGGAGAACATGAAAATTACAAAACATCTCAGGCTAG
This sequence comes from Pinus tabuliformis, assembly GCA_031772625.1. Lineage (NCBI taxonomy): Eukaryota > Viridiplantae > Streptophyta > Pinopsida > Pinales > Pinaceae > Pinus > Pinus tabuliformis. The sequence goes on along the minus strand of CM062816.1, from coordinate 1,495,818,026 downwards.
AGCTCCCAGTAGCCTACATGACTAGCTATCTCGGCATCCTGGCTCTGCCACCTCCAACTATTACAATAGAAAGATACTTTTTTTGGAAATAAAATAGAATAATAATATCAATCAAAAACAACAAAACAAAATTAACAAGTGGACTAAATTGATGGTCCTATGGAAAATATATCCACACCACTCTCTTTGCTCTCCTCTGGTTCAACTGAGTTTCTTCTACATCATGCCTCATGCTCTCCCAGACGGTTCCTTGTCGCTTTTGGTCTTCACAACTTTAATTCTTTTCTTTTAGTAATCGGGAGAAATCACCCATGACGGTCACAACAGATTCTGAACATTGTTACCAACTCATCCATCCCTTCTTACATTCTTTATTAAGCCAACAAAACCAATCGTGCCCCGTGAAACAATCATGCAAGTGTATCAGGGATTAGGTAGTTCAGGAACTTTAAACTGAACAGGATTCATAGAGCTGCTATCGCCGATCTCCTTTAGCCCCTTATGCCTTAGCCCCAGGGGCTTAGGTGAAAACTACATGGTAGAAACCTGGGGACTCAAGGCCTAAGCCTTCTAGAGCTAAAATCCCTTTAGCTGGGATGGGGGTCAATTCTTTGATATATTTCATTATAACCAGTCCCAACACATAATACATAGGACCATACTACATATGCGCCTCGGCCCCTTTTGCAATATTAGAGATCGAGAATCTCTAATCCCAGCCTCTAATTGCACCCTCCCAACTCTTGCGATTACGATATGCAACATGGTTTGGCCCATGTGGAAAGAGGTTAAGGGAGGGCCAACACAAAGGCTTTAACACAAAAAACCTTTAACAACTTCTCTGCCCAACCATTGGTTTGATACATATAGTTCACATAATCATGCGACCTACCTTATGCCACCTGCCCACCTTGCTTTAGTCCCATGACATCAGGTTTTTCGTGATTAGCCATTTGCGCTTAAAAAAATTACAAAATAGGTGAGTTTTGGGATCTTTAGGCCCTTTATGGTTTAGCCCCTTTCTGCATTCCTTCTCATATGACCGGGGGCAGTGACCTGGTGCTTAGCCTTATATCGGAGATCGACAATCGGGACTTTTCTAATCCATGCCTCTAGTTGCACCCTCCTAACTCTTGCGATTGCGATATGTGATGAGTTGGGACCTCTGATCGTCGATTTGCGAGATGACATCATACTTTGTCGTGTGTCACCTTGTGAGTGGTGACATGTGTCACCCTATTTTGGCCCCTTATGACCCCTAAAAACACCAAATCTGCATGCCACGTGTCCTCCATACTGCCACGTCATGATGACATCAGCCATCACATGGGTTTATCGGGACCAATAGTATTTTGCCATGTGGCTTGTTGGAGGATAGAGAAAAGACTCGTCCTTCTCTAGTTTTGTAGCTAATTTCTTTTGTTAATCACAATCGGCCCTCCCCAGTGCTTTAACACTAGAGGCTTGAATCTCATTGATTTTTAACATTATCGGCCTTCGGTGTTTTCATGACATCATATTTGGTTGTACCCTCTCGTACTTGTGATCGTCAATATGTTGATTCACCCCAAACCATTGATTGCCTACTCATACGTCACTGCCAAGTCCTCCAATGCGCGATAGACTATGGGCGATGGACCTCTGATTGTCGATTGCTGATATCGATGGTCGCTAATCGCAAGTTTGTTGTGCCCTCTCCTACTGTTGCTTTTTCAAAACTATGATTTGTGATTTCATGATAAGCCTTACCCTTGGTCCTTTTCTTTTTGTTTTCTGGCTTTCAAAGGGTAGCTTCAATCTGCCCTAACTTCTGATCTAGGAGTTATTAGAAAATTATATATTACGGAGCAATGGAACACATAAAATATTGCAGAAATATAAACACAGAAAACGCATAAAACAAGAGAGACACAGATATACGTGGTTCACCCAGTTTGGGCTACATGGTTCTTCCTTTCTATTACCCAGGAAAATGAAGAGACACAACCTACAGCAGATCCGCTGTAATATCCTCTGTTTTCTCTCACAGTCTCGCCCCTCTACTTCTTGCTCGGAGAATACACATCTATTACACAGCCTCAATACAATGCCCTCATATGAAGAGAGGGGTTGCCTTCTAGGGCAAAAATTCCTAAACTAAACATAAGTTCTACCGTCAGATCATCCACCTAATGAACAGCCCAGATTGACTAGAAATTATTATACTTTTACAAGGCAATTTTACATCTGTTTTTAGCTTCGGGGGCGCTGCCCCCGAACCCTCGCCAGGGGACCACTGTCCCCCACACCCCCTCGCATTGAGGGGTGTACAAACTTCCTGGGGTATACATCTGGCTGAAACAAAGACCTCTAAACAATCATGCTTCACATCCAAAAATCTCCCACTTGGAGAATGATTGTAGCAACTCCATCGCTGCTTCATTTGCTGGACAATGACTCCTCTTTGAACCTGGTTGTTTCTCATCTTCATCGTCATCCTTGAAGACCAATTGAAACTGAGCATATTCTCAGTTTCTCCCTAGTTATAACTTTTGTTAGCATATCTACAAGATTCTGGCAAGTGTGTATCTTTTCCAGCTTCAACTCTCCATCTCGCAACACTAATCGTATGAAATGGTACTTGAGTTGTATGTGTTTATTCTTGGAATGAAATGTTGAGTTCTTGCAAGATGAATGGCACTTTGGCTATCACTGTATAACGTGCCCATATCATGCTCCTTACCCAATTCACCCATAAACCTTTGTAACCAAATCATTTCTTTACTAGCCTCTGTAGCAGCAACATACTCTGCTTCTGTTGTTGAAAGTGCAACAATACTTTGGATTTTTGAAACCCAACTAACAGCTATTCCACCAATAGTAAATACATATCATGTAGTGCTCCTCCTGTTATCTCTGTCACCTGCCATATCTGCATCAACATATCCCTGTAGAGAAATGTTTGAACCACCAAAGCATAATGCTTGATTTGTGGTACCCTTCAAATATCTAAGAATCCATTTCATTGCCATCCAATGTTCCTTTCCTGGATTGTTCATGTACCTGCTTACAACTCCCACTGCATGTGCAATATCAGGCCTTGTGCAGACCATTGCATACATTAAGCTTCCAATTGTTGATGCATATGGAACTCTAGACATATAATCCATGTCTTCTTGGGTCTTTGGGCACATTTCCTTACTAAGTTTGAAATGGCTAGCAAAAGGTGTACTAACTGGTTTTGCATTGTGCATATTAAATCTTTTCAACACCTTTTGTATGTACTCATTCTGAGACAATTTTAATTTGTGATTTTTCCTGTCTCTGGTGATTCTCATACCAATGATTTGTTTTGCAGCTCCCAAATCCTTCATTGCAAATGAATTTGCTAATTTTCTTTTGAGTACATTTATTTCCTACATGTTAGACCCTACAACAAGCATGTCATCTACATACAATAACAATATAATATAGCTACCATCATTTTACTTTTTCAGATAAACATAATGATCAGAGTGACATCTAGTATAACCTTGTTCAAACATAAACTTATCAAATTTTAGATACCACTGCCTTGGAGCCTGTTTTAAGCCATACAAGCTCTTCTTCAACCTACACACTAGTTTCTCCTTCCCTTTCACCTCATATCCTTATGGCTGCTGCATATATATCTCTTCCTCTAAATCTCCATGGAGAAAGGTTGTCTTTACATCTAACTACTCAAGATGCAAATCTTCAACTGCTACTAGACTTAAAATAGTTCTGATTGAAGTCATTTTAACAACAGGAGAAAATATTTCATCAAAATCAATACCTTTCTTCTGTGCAAACCCCTTCACCACAAGTCTAGCTTTGTACCTTTGTTTTCCTCCATCTTCTTCCTTTAGCCTATAAACCCATTTATTCTTCAATGTAGTTTTTCCTGTAGGCAACCTGACTAAGTCCCAAGTCTGGTTATGCATTAAGGAGTCCATCTCTTCTTCCATGGCTACCTCCCACTTCTTCCTGCTTTCAACCTGCATTGCTTCTTCATAACATTTGGGTTCACCATAATCAGTCAACAATAAATAATATAATGAAGGAGAGTGTCGTTCAGGGGGTCTACTTATCCTGGTAGATCTTCTAACACCACTTTCAGGTGTTTGGGGTGCCTGTTGCTGTTGTGGTGATTGTTGTTGTTATGGTTGTTGATTATTATTATTTTCAGGCGCCTTTACTTTTTCAGTGATTTCATCAAGAACTGTGTATTCCTTGTTTTCTTTTTCCTGTTTCTTTTCCTGCAACTGATTCTTATACAAGACCTTTTCATTGAATATTACATCTTTGCTCCTAATGATTTTGTGATTTTCATAATCATATAAGCGATAACCAAAATCATTAACACCATATCCAATAAAGGTACATTTCTTTGAGTTTGCCTCAAGCTTTGTTCTATTTTCTTTATCAATATGGACAAAGGCCTCACAACCAAAAGGCTTTAAAAAGGAGTAGTTTACCTTTTTACCTATCCATGCTTCCTCTGGAACACCACCATCCAAGGAACTTGAAGGCCCTCTGTTTATTAGATAAACAATAGTATCTACAGCATCTGCCCAAAACTGTAAAGGCAATCCTGCATGCAATCTCATGCACCTTGCACGCACCATGATTGTTTTGTTCATCCTTTCTGACACACCATTTTCTTGTGGTGTTCTTGGAACTGTCTTCTCTCTGCGAATTCCATGCTCTGAACAGTACCTATCAAACTCTTTGCTGCAATATTCACCTCCATTGTCTGATCTAAGACACTTCAATTTCTTTCCTGTCTCAATCCCAACCAAAGCTTTCCATTTCTTGAAAGTATCAAATACATCAGATTTATTCTTAATACAATAAATCCAAGTTTTTCTAGTTGCATCATCAATAAAAGTAACATAATAATGAGAGCCACAGAGATGATACCTGAGCAGGTCCCCATACATTTGTATGCACAAGCTCTAATTTTTCGCTCTTCTTCTCTTTCCCAACTCTGAGAAATCTGACTCTCTTCTATTTTCCATCAATGCAATTCTCATAGAAGTCCAAATCAACATTCTTCAAACCCGGCAACAAATTCCTTGAGTGAAGAATCTTCATCCCCTTTTCACTCATGTGTCCGAGCCTATGATGGCATAATGTTGCATCTGCTCCTTTAGAAGTTAAATCATTAACAGAGTTAGAAATACCATTGCATAAATACAATGTACCAACCTTTTTGCCTTTTGCTATTACCAGGGCTCCTTTGGTGACCTTCCAAGCTTTATCTGTGAAAGTTGTCACACAACCTTCACCACCTAACTGCCTTGTTGAAATCAGATTTTTCTTTAGATCTAGAACATGCCTTACCTCCTTTAGTAGCCATTGGTTTCCATTCTGCTGTTTTACAAGAACCTTACCCATTCCAACAATTTTATAGGGTTTATCATCACCCAAACGAACTTGTCCAAAATCTCCTTGAACATAGTCATGAAAGTATTTCTTATCAGGTGTGGCATGGAATGAGGCCCCTGAATCTACCACCCAGGAATCAGTAATATTTTCAAAAGAAAGAATCAAAGCATCTTGTAACACCTCACCTGTCACATTTGCTTCATGATTGTTTTCTTGTTGTGCATCTCCTTCTTTTTCCTTCCAAGATCTACAGTCTTTCTTTAGGTGTCCTTTTTTTCTGCATTTCCAGCACACTATCCCCGATCTGGACTTGGATCTGCCTTTCTTTGATTTACTGCGATATCCTGAGCTCTATTCTCTTTCCATTTTTCTTCCCCTAGACTCTACACTCAAAGCATTACCCAATGTCTCACTGGAGCTTTTCCGTCGCATTTCCTCGCTAAGGATAGTACCGACAACATCATCAAACTTTAAAGTACTAGATCCAGAAATAGAGTTACTAGTGGCCATTACTAAACCATTCCAACTTTCTAGTAATGAGCACGCACAAGAATAACAGAGCTCTAACTTCATCATCAAAGTTTACTCCTACAGAACATAACTGACTTGTAATAGTATTAAAACCATTTTAATGGTCTGCAATAGATCCACCTTCCGACATCTTCATATTAAATAACTGTTTCATAAGAAATACCTTGTTTGAGGCCAAGGGTTTTTCATATAGTTTCTCCAATGCCTTAATCAAACCCTCTGTCGTTGTTTCCTTCGAAATGTTGAAGACTACCGACACTGCGAGGCACAACCGTATTGTTCCGAGTGCCTTTCTATCGAGAAGGTTCCATTCTTCATCTGTCATACCCATTGACATATTTGTTTTTCCGCCCAATGGTAGGTATAGATCTTTCTGATACAGATAATCTTCCATCTGCATCTTCCACAGCGAGAAGTTTTGGCCATTAAATTTCTCAACCCTAAACTTACCATCTTCTGCCATTGCTCCCACCCGAACGAGGAACCCTTCTTTCCTGCGAGTTTATCATCCAAATAGACCTTCAGCTCTGATACCAGTTGTTAGAAAATTATATATTACAGAGCAATGGAACACATAAAATATTGCAGAAATATAAACACATAAAACGCATAAAACAAGAGAGACACAAATATACGTGGTTCACCCAGTTTGGGCTACGTCCACCCCGAACAGCCAGTCCTTCGTTTCTATTATCCATCAAAATGAAGAGACACAACCTACAGCAGATCCATTGTAATATCTATGTTTTCTCTCACAGTTTTTCCTCTTTGCTTCTCGCTCGGAGACTACACATCTATTACACAACCTCAAAACAATGCCCTCATATGAAGATAGGGGTTGCCTTCTAGGGCAAAAAACCCTAAACTAAACATAAGTTCTACCGTCAGATCATCCGCCTAATGAATGGCCCAGATTGACTAGAAATTATTATACTTTTACAAGGCAATTTTACATCTGTTTTTAGCTTCGGGGGCGCTGCCCTCGAACCCCTGTCGGGGGATCGCTGGCCCCCGCATCCCCCGCGTTGAGGGGTGTACAAACTTCCTGGGGTATACATCCGGATGAAACAAAGACCTCTGAACAATCATGCTCCACATCCAACAAGAGTCCATTTTTGGACTTCCACATACCATTGGAAATCTTATTTTGAGCACTGTCCATTGGATGGGGTCCAATTTAGATTTATGGGGTTGTGTGGCCTAGAATATGGCTGCAAACTTCTCTTTTATTTCACCCTCTTTGTACAATTGGAACTCTTTTTTCCGAAGGTGACAACATGGTGGAGGGCTCCCCCCCTCCCCCATTGGATCAACCTCCAACACCCCAATAGAGGACATTTTATCTGCATCTAATATGACTTGGATTGGTTCCTTCTAGTTGGAACACACCTCATTATCCCATGTCACTACTAAATAGATGGTTTTATCTTGACAAGCCAAGTTAGTGAGGAATTCAGTCACTTGTTTCCAATTTGTCGAGAGTGTGAGGATATGACATAGGGAATAGATTGGATCAACTTTTGACTGAAAGAGGTAATCAATTCCAGCTACCAACTCTTCATGCACAATTTTTATGTCGGAGTCTTGTTAATTGCTTTCCTAATAGTAGAGATCATAAATTGGGAATCACCATCAATCTATAATTTTGAGTACCCTTGATTGTTATCCAAGTGCAAATGTCTTTCTAGAGCTATGAACTCCACCACATTATGGCTTGTGATGCCACAATTTACAGTATACAACTTTAAGGCTTAACCTTTCCAATCGTGGAAGATCCCTCCATAACCTGCTTGTCCAAGATTTCCTTTGGAGGTACCATCAAATTTTAACTTCACCAAACACATTAGGGGGTGGGGTATAGATGCTAGGAGATTTTTTTCGAGGGGTGGAAGCCTTGGAGGAAATTTTTGAGATCATTAATGGTGAGATCTCTAGTATGGAAAGTATCCCTAATTCGTGTTTGTTAGCCTTATAGTCCTTTTGAGTCTAGGCTTCTGAGAGGATAGTCTCCCTGATGTTTTGTTTAATAATTTTCCATATCTTCCCATTTTCATTTTTATTTTGTTTGAATATCCTCGTGTTTATTTCTTTCTAAATCATCCACATAACAAATATTGGATCTAAAGTCCATGCTCAATTCAAAACTGGGTTTGTGAATATGACTGGTATCCATTGCACCAAAGTTTTAACTAGGTTATGGTAATTGTGGTTTGGGTATCCAAAGAGGTGTAATACCTACACCCAAAGACAATTGAAAAAAGGATAGACATTTAAGAGGTGTTCCATGGTATCTTCCTTATTCTATAATGAGGCATATCGAGGGACCCTAGAATCCCTTCTATCTAATTTGATCCCACAAAAACTATGCAACTGTGGGCCAATGGCCATTTTTCCAATTTTTTTGTCATAGAGGTTCTTTATGAAGATCCTTGTGACCAACTAGCAAGGAGTAAGATTCTTTAATTAGAAACATCCCTTTATTTTGGAGATTCTTTAATTAGAAACATCCCTTTAGTTTGGTAACCCCATTGTATTTTTTCATGGTCTTGGAAAATAGATATTTTGTGCCTTTATTGGTCACGAGAAAGAATAGGATAGGTTATCAATGTTGGATGCTCCAGCCAATTTGCAATCATCTTCTACCCTCTCCAAAGAGTAGAATCAGGAGAAGGTTTCTAGAACTCCTCTAATATAGTACACTATTGCTCTAAAGTAAAATCCTTCAACAATTGAATTTCCTATCAATCCCTAAGGTGGGGCATTTGTTTCCAAGTTTCTTTCCCAAAGAGGGTAGTGTGACCATTCTTGATCTCCTAGAAAGCATGATTTTGAATAAGACTTCATAATAGCCCTGGAGAAAATTCCATGTAATAAAAATTAATAAAGGAAAAATAATAACCAAGGTTGAGGGGACACTTATTTCAAGCTGAATATTGGGCAAAAACATAGTGATGGGGATCATTGATGATTTATTAATGGATAAGGAAATTGGCAAAGGCTTTGGAAAGGAAAAATGGCATTTTGGCACATTTATTTATGAAAATAATGGAAATTAGGAGAAAATGGAGGTGAAAGGTCACAGGTTGCATGTGAAGAAGAAAATGAAGGAAAATAAAAAGAAGAAAATAGAGGCCTCATTAATAAAAAGGATTCTAAGGATAAGTACACATACTTTTGTCAGTGCAGTTTTGGAGCTCTCTCTAATTCTTGGACACTTAGAGTTTTCTTGGAGCACTCTTGGAGGGTGTGGCATACTTGGATTTTTGGAGCAAGAAGGAAAAGGAAGAGCAGGAATGCGCAAGAGGACATTAGGATTAGCAACTATTGCGGATTTTTCTTTCTGGTACTAAGTTACATGTATGTTTTCCTCACTAGTTTTGGCATGCATGGCATATTCATGTGATTTATTGGTCATGATATGTCACTGGCATGGAGGATTTCCTGGATTGACAGTGGATTTTCCTAGTCTTTCCATTTCCTATATATCCATGGTGTTGTGGGTTCATTTTGTTATTTTTCTTTTTCGTTCTCATGTTTCCATTAGCTTGGGTTGTGTTACTAGTTCCTGGAAGCCCTGGTTGGAAAAATGCTCTAGAAGCCTTGTAACAGCTTGGTTTGAGTTACTATTCCTGGAAGCCTTGGTTGGACAAATGCTCTGGAAGCCCTTGGTGGATTGAGTTACTAGTCTTAGAAGCCCTGGTTGGACAAACGCTCTAGAAGCTCGGATTAAGTTGTGGGTTGAGTTACTAGTCCTGGAATCCTTGGTTGGAACAAATGCTCTAGAGCCCTGGAAGGCTTGGGTAGAGAGAAATATGATGATGGTTTTGCAATGTACGACCATGAGGTGGAATCACTATTTGATGGGTTAATGTGGTTGGCCTCTGGAATCCCTAGATGGTTTTGGATTGATATGTTTTATGAGATCCCACATTCATGCTTGGAATATGGCACGGGGGTGACTGAATGAAGAGAGATTTGGCTTGGCCATGTCTACGGTCAGGTGGTTCATGGAAGTCCCACAACTGGTTGGCCTTTGCATCGTTAATATGAGGTTATTTCTCCTTGTTATTTGATGAGTATTGTACTTGTTTATAATGTAGATTATATGGTTGTTGTTTCCTTGGTATTTCTATTGTTATTATGTTGGTTATGATCATGTATTATGGAAGCAACTATGTGTGGATCTCATCATGTTTTCACTTGTAAATGAATGAACAATGTATCTATGACCTAATGGATGAAACTGCAACTAATGTGTTGAGGCATCAATGCTTCTTAGTGATTCTCATATGAGTATGAGACCCCTATGCTTAGATCTGTTATTTACACCTGTAGATTACATATTTGTGATATGTTTGACGAAATGCCTGTCATGGCTAGTAGGGGTCCATTCAAGGGCTTGTTCAAGTAATTGCATTTGTATCATCATTTCTTTGTTATCTTTCTGTTCTGAAGGTTTCATTGAATTCTGGGTAGTGACTTGGGCTCTGGGCCTAAAAAAGTGGCTCAAATCTTGGGGATGTTGGCACAACACTAAGAAAAATAGTCCCTGAACGCTGGCATGCCATGATGTGGGAGAATCCAAAGCCTTCTGGATGTTGTTATGCCCATATCATGGGAACGTCCAAGGGTTAAGTGGTCTAAAATCTCAGTGGGACCTAGGGACTAGTTACCAGAAAGGTTGGGATGGTTCCTAAGGTCCTAATGCTGATGTGGAAGATCTATATGGTGTCTTTTTGTTGGTTCCACTTCCTTAACGTGACTTAGGAGGTCGAATCATATCATAGTAACTTATTGTCACATGTTTACCCTAGTTGGTTAGTTTCTTGGGTAGATGTGGGGGGAGGGTGTTACAGAGTGGTATCAGAGCATGGTTCACCCCTCGGTCTAGATGGGCATTGTGTGTTGGTCATGCATTCATGTTGGTTGCACATGTGTTAATCATCCTTTTGGTATATATGCTTGTTATACATGCATGGTGTTGGTCATGGTTGTAGTGGTGTCACCATGCAAAATAAGATGTTTTGTGAAATGTGTCTTCATGAGTGTATAATTGGTTACATGATTGTTTATGCTTGCATATTGTCAATGTACATTGGTATGGTTGTTGTTTTCATGCATGAGGTCATGGTATGTGTAGTTGACATGGTCATGCATTGATGACTGGACTCTAGCTAGAATGATGGTTACATGGTTATATGCTTAGGAGTTATATTTCTATATGTTGTTATGATTATGTTATACATGTATTACATTGATTTGTTGATCTTGCAGATGAGATATCCTCCCCGAACTATGCTAAGGTACATTGGTTTATTGTGATTTGGTTTAGCTGACATGATATACCTTGCAGGAAGAATATTAAAGATGACTAGCAAGATGGTAGACTACAGTTCTGAAGACTCTCCCTACGTATCATATGAGAAGTGTAGTGTTGAGAACTCTTCTGATTTGGTAGACACACTAAGAATATTAAAGGAATAAATAAGGATTTGTAAGTCAGATCATGATAGAATTATACATGCACAAGAGGAACTTGCACAGGTAAATGCAGTGATACTTCAGAGTTTGTCAAAATTGCAGCAACAGGGACCACTTCGGATCAGCCATGAGCAGGAGGAAAAAACTAATGGGGCATATGGTAGTAGGTCTCATGGTGGTCACAGGTTAGATAGAGATGACATGGTTATAGATGGCATATTGTTGGATACTTCGGATAACAGAGGTAATAGACAAAGGTACTATTCTAGTTCTGGTTCTGACAAGCATGATGATTGACATCGTTATCATCCTTACAGGAGGAGTGACAAGAGATATTTTCCTTACAATTTTAAGAAATAAAAACCACCTACATTTGATGGAGAGATGAATAAATCACAGGATGCAGAGGCATGGTTGCTTGGTATGAGGAAGTTCTTCAGGTTGCATTATTATCCAGAGAACATGAAAACCAAAATAGCTACATTCAGTTTCAAAGGTAAAGTAGACATTTGGTGGGAAGATGTGAAGAATGTCAGAGGTATACATGAGGAGTACTTGACTTGGAATGAGTTCAAGTGGTTGTTCAAGAATAAGTACCTATCAAAGAGATACTTTGATGACAAGGCAAAATAATTCTATGAGATAAATATGGGCTCAATGACAGATGAGGAGTACACTAGCAAGTTCTTAGAGCTTATGAGGTATGTGCCTTACCTCAAGGAGGAGAAGGCCAAGATACATATATTCACTAGTGGGTTACCAATGGAATTCAAAGACAGGATTGAGTTCGATGACCTATATCATTGGAGGAGGCCATCTGAAAGCTAAAGCAATTCTATGAACAATAGAAGCGCAAATATGAGACTAAGCCAGATTGGAAAAGTAATGCAAAGAACAAAGGAAAATGGGACAATAAGTGAGTGAGACCTTAGGATTCAGGTAATAAAGAGAATGCAGCACCATCTAAGAAGTTCAATGTGTCTGACAAAGGACAGGGACATCTATCTGAGGAGCATAACAAAGATGCAGTCTAGAAGCCTATAGAGTGTTGGACTTGTGGAAAATATCATCGCAGGATATATTTTCCACAGAATCGGGGTAGTAGGCCTAAAATATATAGTGCATAGGAGGTGCAGACTATTGGGGATGTTGGTCAAAGCGTTCCTCATATCTATGCAGCACTGGATAATAGACAACAAGATTATCATGCATCTACGATTGAGATGGAAAGTAAGCTTTGTGATCAATTTGTTTCTATTTTGATTGACCCTGGATATAATTATAGTTATGTTTGTTCTGACCTAGTGGATAATTCTGGTTTGAGTAAGCATGGAGAATCTTGGTTAGTACAGCTGGCTACAGGTACAAAGAAGTGAGTTCATCATTGGGCATTTGATTTGAATAGTATGCCTACGGCAGCACATTTGACTACATTACCATTGAGATCACACAGTTTGTTGTTGGGCATGGATTGGTTGTACCTTCATAGGACCAAGGTGGATTGTTATGAAAAATCCATTGAGTGCTTGGAATAAATATGGAACCAAGAGTCTTACATGGAAAGAAGAAAGCCACATCAATTAGGATGGTGACAAATATTTAGGCTAAGCGTAGTCCCAGGAAAGGGTGTGTGTTATTGGAAGGGCACATTTCTAGTCACAAATGTAAGGAAGTTGAGGATGTAGATGTTTTGAGCACGTACCCAGTTCTACAACCAGTTTAGGATGTATTTTATGAGGATATTTCAAAGTTGCCACCTCACAGGGAAGTAGACTTTTTTATTGAGTTGGTGCCAAGGGTAGCTCCGGCATCAAAGGCACCTCACAGGATGAGTACACCTGAGTTGGTAGAGTTGAAGTTACAGTTGAAGGAGATGTTTGAAAATGGGTACATTAGGCCAAGTGTATCACCATGGGGCACACTAGTGTTGTTTGTGAAGAAGAAGGATGGTAATCTCAGGTTTTGCATTAACTACAAGCAGTTGAAAAAAGTGACCATCACGAACACATATTTGTTACCAAGGATTGATGACTTGTTCGATTAGTTGAAGGGAGCAGCAGTGTTCTCGAAGATTGATCTAAGATCCAGATATCATCAGGTACACATTAAGGAAGAGGACATCTACAAGACAACTTTCTAGACCAGGTATGGGCATTATGAGTTTGTTGTAGTTCCATTTGGTTTAACTAATGCTCCATCTACATTTATGTGCTTGATGAATAGTGTGTTGTGTCTGTACTTGGACAAGTTTGTTATTATGATCATTGATGATATATTGGTATATTCTAAAAATGAAGAAGAGCATTATGAGCATTTAGCAACAGTTTTGATATTGTTGAGAGAGAATCAATTGTATGCTAAGCTCAGCAAGTGCAGTTTCCTTCATACTGAGATACACTACTTGGGACATGTGGTCTCCAAGGTGGACATAGCAGTGGACCCAGAAAAGTGTAGGTTTTGACCCTGTACATAAATTACCTGTAGACGAATTCTAAAAACATAAAATAAGCAATGACAAGAATATAAAACAAATACACAAAGATTTCCCCTAGATCCTAAAACCGAGACTACCAGATTTATTTTTCATTATATTTCTTTCAATGCTACAATACATATATATACATGTTTAAGCATTCATAAACTCCATTCCATTAACCTTGGATTAGAATATAATAATAGTTCCCTTGACCGGATCTACAAAATACCATGGGTAGAAAACCATCATGCCCAAAACCATGTGCAAAACCCATTCACAAAACCATAGGTAGGTCTGCCCACCTAATATAGGGTCCAAAAAATATTTCTCAAGGCGTTGCCCCGAACCCTATACAAGGGGGATACTGCTCCCCTATGACCCCCCTAATGTGCCTACCACAATGAATAGGGGGTGCTATGCCCCCCCCCCTTGCGTGTGACTAGTCCTAGAAAGAATATAACACACACCCAACATTCTTCCACTTGTTGTTTTCCTTTCCACACAGGGGGTCACAGGAGAGCTTAGTCATTGGTCCATCACTACAATGTCCATTGTTTCTCTACACCAGGAAATATTCTCATTGCTCACAGACTTCGTCAATGCATCTGCAGCATTCTTCAAATGTCCACCTTTACCAGCAACACCCTTTTTTCCTCAACCATATCCCTCACAAAGTGATATTGAACATCAATGTGATTTGTCTTTGAATGATAGGCAGAGTTCTTTGTCAAGAAAATTTCACTTTGGCTATCACAGTCTATCATTATAACTCGATGCACTAACCCCATACTTGAACACAATCTCTGCAACCAAACTGCTTCCTTGCTTGCATGAGTGGCTACCATGTATTCCGCCTCTATAGTTGAAAGTGCCACTACATACTGTCTCTTTCTCATCCAACTAACTGCACCTCCAAATAGGTTAAACACATACACACTTATAGATCTTCCTTGATCAAGATCTCCAGTCAAGTTTACATCAAAAAAGCCACGGATATCCACAACTTTGTCCAATCCTAGTCTTCCTTGGTAGCACAGACCATAATCACTAGTGCCACATAAATACTGGAAAATCTGCTTCATTGTTGTCTAATGCTCCTTCCCTAATTTTGACATAAATCTACTCAATATTCCCACTACATGTGCAATGTTTGGTCTAGTATATACCATTTCATACATCAAGCTATCGACTGCACTTGCATATAGAACATGGAACATGCCCTCTTCCTCTTCTTGTGTCTTGGGACATTGTTCAGCAAATAACTTTACACCTACAGGAATGGGAACCTTTATCAGTTTATTATCCTGCATATTAAACCTCTGCAATATTGTCTCGACATACTTCCTTTGGTTTAACCAGAGCTTCCTCTTTACCCAATATATTTCCATGCCCAAAATATAGTTAGGAGCACCAAGATCCTTCATGTCAAATTCGGAGGACAATTGGGTCTTCAAATCTTGGATAATTTCTTTGTCATTTCCAGTCAACATCATATCATCCACATACAAGACCAGATAAATAACATGTTCACCAATTAATTTAAAATACACAGAGTGATTTTCTTTGCTTCTGGTGAAGCCAAGTCCCCGTATAAATGTATAAAATTTTTGATACCACATCTTTGGTGATTGTTTTAACCCATACAGAGAGTTTTTTAAGCTGCATAGCATTTCTTTCTTTCCCTTCACCGCAAAACCTTCAGGTTGCTTCATGTATATCTCTTCTTCCAAATCCCCATGAAGAAATGTTGTCTTCACATCCATCTGTTCTACCTCAAAATAAAAAAAGAACAATAATAGATAAAAATAATCTAATAGAATCTACCTTGGAAACAAGACAAAAAAAAAAAATATCACCAAAATCAATTCCCGAAACTTGGGAATAACCTTTTTCTACCAACCGAACTTTGTATTTCTCCACCTTGCCTTTTGCATTCATCTTCTTCTTAAACACCCATTTTCTTCTAATGGGTTTCCTTCTAGCCGGAAACTCCATTAGATTCCAAGCCTCATTTTTGTCCAAAGATGCCATTTCATCAACCATGGCCTCTTTCCAAAGTTTTCCATCCTTTAAATCTACCGCCTCCTTGATAGTTTTGGGATCATCATTAATTGTAGATAAAGAAAATTTTGAATAGAAATAATATGGATTGTACGTTTATGGCTTCCTTCTTTCTCGAGTTGATCTTCTCACAGCTGGAGTTTGTGGCTCTTCATCTTTTGATTCTTATTCTGTTGTAGAGTATGATTCTTCCTCCTTTAGCTCAAACTCTATCTTCTTAAGTTCCTTTGGCAGGACTTCATGTTTAATAACATCTTTCACCTCTCTAAATACCACATCTTAGTTGTACAACCTTCCTTGTTTCTAGGTTCCAAAGCTTATAACCTTTTAAACCATCCTTATACCCAATAATTATGCACCTTTCAAATTTACTATCCAACTTGGTTATTTTCTCCTTTAGAATATGTACATATGCATCACAACCAAATACCCTCATATGTGAAAGAGAGGGTTTACTACGAGTCCATACCTCATGTAGAGTCTTATCCTCCAATGTTGACGAAGGTGATATGTTGACCAAGTAGCATGTAGTCTCCACCACCTCTGCCCAAAATTCCTATCCTAACCTTGCACCACTAAGCATGCTTCTTGCCTTTTCCATCAACGTCTTGTTCATTCTTTCTACAACTCCATTTTATTGAGGTGTGCATGGAGTAGTCGTAAATTGTGCTATACCACACTTCTTACAGAACTCTTCAAATTCCTTCTTGCAGAACTCTCCACCATTATCTGTCCTCAACACCTTTACCTTCTTCTATGTCTAGTTTTTCACCAAAGCCTTAAATTCTTTAAACCTGTCAAAGACTTTAGATTTCTTCATGAGGAAATATATCCATATATTCCTTGAGAAGTCATATATCAATGATACATAGTACACAGACTTACCCAATTATGGAACTGACATAGATCCAAACACATCACTGTGCACAAGATCTAATATCCCTTTCGCCCTCTTAGCACAAGAGGGAAAACTCACTCGATTTTGCTTCCCATATACACAATGTTCACAAAAATCAAAATCCAGATAGAAATTAGACATACCTTCTACCATACCATTACCATGAAGTATTCAAATTCCCTTCTCTCCAATATGTCCAAGCCTTTGATGCCATAGCATGGTTTTTTTTCTCCAGAAACCACTAGATTTTCTGCTCCACTTTCAGGAACCATAGAACGGTTACACCCACCAAGGACAGCACTACCCAGAAGCTTGTATAGAGTTCCAATCCAAAATCCCTGCATCAATACCAATGCTCCCCAAACCATCTTGCAAGTATCTTTCTCGAACATTGTTTTTACCCCTACATCATCCATCTTGATTACAGAAATTAGATTTTTGGCCAATGCAGGAATATGTAAAACACCAGGAAGTGTTCTAATCCTTCCACCTTGCAACTTCAAATTGAATTTTCTGCTTCCGACGATTCTAACCTTCCTATCATCCCCTAAGAATACATCACCACAATCATATTTCTCATACTCGCAGAAGCACTCTCTATGGGGAGTGAAGTGAAAGGATGCATTTGAGTCAATCAACAATGCCTCGTGATTTACATGTGTACTTGAACAAGAAGCCAAGTAAACATCCCCACCTTCATCTGAGGTGGTTTTCGCCTCTGTATAAGGAGCATCATTAGATCTCTTTCCTTTCTCATGAGATTTAGATCTACAATCATTTTTGAAGTGCCCTTCTTTTCCGCATTTCCAGCACATCTTTACAGGTTTTCTTGGAGATTTAGATCTCCCTCTAGATTTAGATATCCCACTCGAGAACTTATTTTTGTTTCTATTATGGGACCGTCCTCATATAGACAAGGCATCTCCATTCTGGCCCTCCATATTTTTTCGTCTCATCTCCTCTGACAGCAAGGATGAGACTATTTCATCAAACTTCAAGGTAGTTGTATTGATACATATTGCAACAACTAGACTATCCCACGAATCTGGTAGAGAACACAGCAAACTGATGCACTTATCTTCATCTAAAATTTTAATATCAACAGATAACAACTGGCTTACCACAGTATTAAAGGTGTTCAGATGCTTTGTCACTGAGTCTCCATCCTTCATCCTTAGGTTATACATTTTTTTCCATAGGAACAGTTTGTTCACCAGAGACTTAGATTGGTACAAAGTCCCTAACTTGTCCCACAAAGCCTTCATTGTAGCTTCCCTTAATACATTCAACAATATTGAATCTAAGATACACAAACATATTGTGCTCTTTGCTTTTTTATCCAACTTCGCCTAGTCTTCTGCTAACATTGTCGCTGGTTTAGTACTCGGATCTACCGTGATCCACTGGTCTTTATCCACCAATAGATCCTCCATCTTCAGCTTCCACAACTCAAAACTTTGACCATTAAATTTCTCGATCTCTATCTTTCCACTACTCTCCATATTCTTTCACCGCAAGAATCGATCTCACAAATATCCCACTAAACAGGTTCTACCACAGGCCCG
This sequence comes from Pinus tabuliformis, assembly GCA_031772625.1. Lineage (NCBI taxonomy): Eukaryota > Viridiplantae > Streptophyta > Pinopsida > Pinales > Pinaceae > Pinus > Pinus tabuliformis. The sequence continues at coordinate 1,495,799,626 of CM062816.1, read as the reverse complement.
AGAAAACCCCCTCAGCAGTAAAGGCATCCCCTTGAAGCCAAAACAGGTCTGATACCAAATTTAGGTTTTAACCTTGTACATAAATTACCTATAGATGAATTCCAAAAATAGAAAATAAACAATGATGAGAATATAAAACAAATACACATATATTTCCCTTGGATCCTAAAACCAAAACTACCAAATTGATTTTTCATTATATTCCTTTCAATGTTACAATGCACATATATACATGTTGAAGCATTCATAAACCCCAATCCATTAACCTTGGATTAGAAAATAATTGTAGTTCCCTTGACCAGATCTACAAAATACCATGGGCAGAAAACCATCATGCCCAAAACCATGTGCAAAACCATGTGCAAAGATCACATCGAGCATCAAGAAATGAATTTGACCATATATTGTAATGCATTGGCAGGAATTACCACTCCTCAAACTATCAAGATAGAAGGACATATCAAGAAGAAAAAGATAATAGTGTTGATTGATTCAAGCAGTACCCATAATTTTATTCATTGTAAGATAGCGAAGGAATTGAATTGCTTCCTATATCCAACACGAGAGTGTCAAGTGATGGTTGTAAATGGAAGAACCATAAACTGCTATGGAAAGTGCCATAATATCAAGCTATCCATGGGAGAATATGTTTTGAATAGTCCAATGCTTTCCATTCCAATGGGTGGTGCTGATGTTGTACTAGGAGTCCAATGGCTACAATCTTTGGGTATAATAACTTTTAATTTTCAAGAACTCTTCTTCAAAAAAAAATCAAAAGGAAAGGAAGTTGAATTAAGGGGTATCGCAGGGAAACTGGGAAAGATAATCAGCTCTAATGGCATGACAAAGCTTCTAAAGAAATAACAACGTGGCGTAATTGCACAATTATGTTCGCTAGAGGTTCCCACGTCGAAATCATCTATTTCTCCATATCTCCAAAAAGTCTTGGAAAATGTAGGGATAAAGGATAAAAGCAAGGAATTATGGTAAAAACCTTGGCAAAAACTCGAATGGGACAAGGGAGAGGAATTATAGGAGGTAAATCCTCCTCATTTATTGCCCCTCCATTCGAATATCCCTCCATTAGCTAAAAGTACAAACAGCCAAGCAAGTGAAGGTGCAACCAACCAAATCAGGAGTACTAGAAGGCAGCTAAGTAGGTGAAAGTACGAGTTTATCTTGAGTTAGGAGCTAAGTCTCCCTACTAGAAGGTAGCCGAGCTACTGAAAGGGAAAGCACAAGTTTATCATTGAATTGGGAGCTTTGCCTCCCTAACTTTGAAGGAAGCCATTGGGAACTTCAGATGTATAAGTATAGAGGCTTAGGACCTCAGTTTTTTAGTCAGAGTTAGTTAGCAAGCATTAGAAGTATTCAGACTTTTTACTCTACTTTGTTTCCAAGTGCAGATTTGTAACAGTTTTGATGTAATACGGTGTTCTTTTATAATGAAGATGAGTTTTGTTTTGAGCCAGCACTGAGTAAACCCATAGGGCTAAAGCTCTTGGGTTAGGGCCCGACCCTAGCGGCCAAATCTCCTCTTTATTGTATTTTTAGGATGACCATAAGCCAGGATGAATCCTTAGAAAACTATGACGAAAGATTCCAGCTTAGTTACAAAAGGGCCAGGTGCACACTTGACCTTGAGTCACTGAAGCTGGTCCTGCTTAGAGGAGTAAGCGAAGATATCCTAGATACCTTGCATTTGTTAGAAGGAGTAGATACCTACCAACTACCCTATGAGGATATCAAGACTATCTTTAGAAACCATTCTAGGGCAATCAGGAAAAATGGTAGGAGTAGTCAACCTATGGCCAGTACATCATCTTCCAACTCGTCCATCAAGGGTGAAATTGGAAATATGTTGGAGGAATTCAAAAGTGAGATGTTGCAAACCCTTGCCTTGCAATTGGATTCCATGAATATCAAAAGGAAGCAAGAGGAAGCAGAGAGATCCTTGGTCATCTTTTGTCCTAGATGCACTAGGAGGCATCCTAGGAATGAATGCCCATTGAACTGTATTGAGATTTGCTCAGTCTATGAATAAAACTACTCCACAAACAAGTGCCTTCTTTTCCTCGACTCAAAGTTGTATATCAAGGAGTTGAAGGGGTCACTTAGCAACTTTGCTACATCAACCAAAGGAGACCCCCTAGGCCTAGACCATACCAGAAGGGTATGCAAGGGTCATCCCATGCATATTACAGACCCAAACAAACCACAGCTATACCTTCTTGGGGACCCCCTACTCATCCTTCCTGGTCTACACCCCCTCCTTGGTCCTATGCACCTCAGTATCATTCCCATCTAGTCATTTCAACCTTACATTCAGCCACAACACCAATGGAATACCCCACCCCAAGGGTGGAGGCCCCAAGTCAACAATGTTCCAGCCCTATTGCCTCCACCACCTACCCAACCACAACTCTTGCACTCTGCTCCACCTAGGCAACCCCAGATGCCTGCCCAGCCAAATCCAAACCCAAACAATAGGCAAGCTCAACAAGGATATGATGGAGAGACATCATACCCAGCTTATGTTGTAGAAATCCAGGAGATCAACCTAAGATCTGGGAGAATTCTCCTAGATAACCAACCTCCCTCTCCACATAGGGAGGTTGAGGAAGAAAGAGAGGAAAGCAACCTTAAAGAAAATCCACCCTTTCCTGAAAGATTAGCCCAACCACTCCAGCCTACCCCAGAAGAAACTGAACTTCTGGGAGAATTGAAAAACCTATGTGTAAATATTTCCCTTCTCTAGGCAATCAAAGATGTTCCTATTTACAATAAATTGATTAAGGAGAAGTGCTTTAAGAATCCAGGAAGAAGAAAAAGGGATGCCACTACCATTAATGTCATTGGGTAGTTATCTGACTTAATGCTGGGCCAGTTAATATGTCCAAAATACTTAGACACTGGAAGCCCTGTAGTTGATGTGCACATCAATGGTACCCTTGTCCCACACACTCTGATTGATCTTGGGGCTGCCATTAATGTGATGACCAAGGACACCATGCTCAAGCTTAACCTCCAAGGCTCATTAAGGAAGACCACAACAATGTTGCAGCATGCATACTATTCCACAGTCACCCCTGAGGGAATTGTGGAGGATGTGATGGTCTCCATTGATTCCTGGGAGTACCCCACAGATTTCCTAGTTCTCCAGCCTAAGGCTAAGCTTATTGGTTACCCTCTCATCCTTGGGAGGCCATGGTTGGCCACAACTGATGCCTACATTAGTTGCAGAGCTGGGAATATGACCATCAAGAATGGGCATATGTCCAAATAGTTAGTCTTATACCCTCCTGCTCAACCCTCCCTAGAACATGATTTTCCCTTATGGTTGGAGGAGGAAGAAGATGAGCTTTATTCTGCCCAACTTTATGCTATGGAAGCAATCATAGGAGGAGGACAACAAGAGGAGGATGACTTAATTGAACACCTGCTCCAAAGTCCAACTCCTAGTTCATTACCCTTAGAAGAAGAAGTAAAGGAAACATTGAACAATCATAAAATTGACTTATGCTTGGCTGATTCCAACCCACACCGAGTCAAAACCATAGAATTTGGCCCAAAGAAAACCTTGAAGATTAATCCATCTCTTTCTACTTTAGAAGAGGAACAGCTATGAAAATTGCTGAAAGAGAACCTAGAAGCCTTCGCTTAGAGCTATAAGGAAATGAAGGGAGTACAGCCCTCAGTGTGTACTCACCACATATACATCAAGGAAGGTTGCAAGCCAGTCAGTCAACCACAAAGGAGAATGAATCTAACCCTTAAAGACATCATCAAAGAACAACGGCAAAAACTGTTAGATGCAGGGTTCATTTACCCTATCTCTGACAGTGAGTGGGTCTCTGCTTTAGTGTTAGTTCCCAAGAAGAATGATAAGTGGAGGATCTGTGTCGATTTTAGGGAGTTGAACAAAACCACAAATAAGGATCATTTTCCCCTACCCTTCATTGACCAAGTTCTAGATGGCCTGGCAGGGAAGAAGTTCTTTTCTTTCCTAGATGGATTCAGTGGGTGCAACCAAATCCAAATCTACCCAGAAGACCAGTATAAAACCACATTCACCTGTCCTTGGGGTAATTTTGCCTATAGGGTCCTTCCTTTTGGCTTATGCAATGCTCCTGCCACTTTCCAGAGAGCAGTCTTGAGTATTTTTTCTGAACTAGTGCATGACATTGTGGAAATCTATATGGATGATTTTACACCTTATGGTTGTGATTTCCAAGAATCGCTAACTAACCTAGGCAAAGTATTACGCAAATGCATTGAAATGAACATGTCTCTCAGTCTAGAAAAATGTGAGTTCTTAATGACTGAAGGGACTGTGTTAGGTCATTCCATATCTCAGCAAGGATTGCAGGTAAACCCAAACAAAATAGCCATCATCCAAAGGGTCCCACCTCCACAAAAGTAGAGAGATGTCAGGAGTCTCTTGGGGTTAGCTGGATACTACAGAAGGTTCATAAAGGACTTCAATAAGTTAGCCTCTCATTTGTTTGGATTGTTGGCCAAAGATTTTGAATTTATATGGTCAAAGAGTTGTCAAGAGGCCTTAGACATTCTAAAGGGTAAATTAACCACTGCACCAATCCTTAGAGGCCCAAACTGGGCCCTTCCTTTTCATATCCATGTTGATGCCTCACATAAAGACATAGGAGCAGCCTTAGGTCAGGTAGAAGAAAAATTGCCTTATGCCATCCATTTTACCAGTAAAAACCTGTCAAAGGTTGAATTAAATTATACTATGACCGTAAAAGAACTCCTAGCTATTGTGCATTCATTGAAAAAGTTTAGGAATTACATTACAGGCTATCAGACATTTGTGCATGTTGATGATGCAGAAATTAAATATTTAATGAACGAACCAGATGTAAATGTTAGAACCATAAGATGGTTACTTTTATTGCAGCAATTTGATCTAATTATTGTTGATAAGCCTGGTAAGGAGAATGTTGTTGTTGATTTTCTATCTAGGATGAATTTGCCTGCATGTGAAGAAGGAATGGTGGATGATTAGTTACCATACGAGCATTTGTTTGCTATTTCAGTGCTCTCCCCATGGTTTGTTGATATAGCAAACTATTTGGTATCAGCACAGTTCCCACCAAACCTGCCCTCTAGAGAAAAGAGCAAGATAATCAGGAAAAGTGCCCCCTTCACCTGGATTGGGGGCAATCTATTCAAACTTGGCCCAGATCAAATCTTGAGAAGATGTGTAAGGGAAGAGGAAGTCTTTGACATCCTTCTGACCTGTCATGATGGGCCTTGTGGAGGTCACTTTGCAGCAAAGAGGACAACATTCAAAGTGTTGCAAGCAGGCTATTATTGGCCTACTCTTCATCAGGATGTGAGGAAGTACATTAGTCAGTGTGATCGGTGCCAGAGGATGGGAAAGCCTACTCCAAGAGATGAAATGCCCCTACAACCTCAAGTGAATTTCGAGCCATTTGACAAGTGGGGCATGGACTTCATTGGGCCTATCAATCCTCCTTCAAAGCAAAAACATCACATTATTGTGTGCACTGATTACTTGACTAAGTGGGCTGAAACCAATGCAATTAAGGCAACAACAGAAGAAAAGGTGGTTGAGTTCCTAAGGGAGAATATATTCTACAAATTTGGGTACCCTAGAGAGCTAGTCACAGACCAAGGTAGCCAGTTTACCTCCAGCATGATTGAAGAACTGCTCAAGCATCACAAAATCAAGCATAGGACCTCCACTCCTTATCATCCACAAGCTAATGGGCAAGTGGAGGTGACCAACAGAGCATTGGAGAACATCCTAACCAAGGTAGTGAATAGCAGCAGAAAGGATTGGGCAGAAAGACTAGTTGAGGCCACCTGGGCCTATAATACAACATGGAAGACCACCAATGGATTTACACCTTCTGAGTTGGTCTATGGGAAGAAGGCTTTAATGTCCATTGAATTTGAATATAATACATTGAGGATGGCAGACCAACTAGATCTGGATCTCAGTCATGCATAGAAAGAAAGATTGTTCCATTTGAATGGTTTAGACGAATTCAGAATGCAGGCCCTCCTCCATATAGAGATAGTTCAGCTTTAGAGGAAAGTATGGCATCACAGACACATTAAGGCAAAGCAAAATTCAAGAAGGAGACTGGGCATTGTTATATGACTCCAGGCATAAAGACTTCAAGGGCAAGCTAAGGACAAGATGGCTCGGACCTTCTGTGGTGGAAAGATGCCATGACAATGGTTTAGTGCAGATCAGAACTATCGATGAAGAAGCCATTCCATTACTAGTTAATGGACACAGACTAAAAATGCACAAGAGTCCTTTATCTAAACAAGAGTTCATTGATAGTATGCAGTGATTATGGTGGAGCAAGTTTCAGCTCCTCCCTCATCATGTCACTGAAAAAAGAAAAAACAAAATAAGGGTTCAGGTGAAAACCTCCATGAGGTGCCTGATTCCCATATTTGGGTTGAAAACCTCCATGAGGCAGCCCAAGGATGAGAAAAATGGAGAGAAAAAGAAGATCCCTGGGTGAAAACCTTCCTTGAGGTGCCCAGGGCAAATATTTAGGGTGAAAACCTCTCTGAGGCAGCCTAGTTGCTTTTTTTTAAATATGATAAGAGAAAAAGGAAAAAAACATAATTGTTATTTGCAAGAGGATGAGAAAGACAATCAGGGAGAAAAGAGAAGATCTAAAGGGGGCCCTGCCTCACATATGTTCATCTCCTCCACTCCTTACCATGCATCCCTCCATAAATTCCATTGTTTTTCACTTCATTGCTCCAATTCAGGTGAAAATTGTGTTTTCTACAGGGACCCCTCACCTCATCCATTACCATCATCCCTACCTTCACACACACTCCTACTCCCTCTATCCATTTAGTAGCATCAGATCTGCAGTCACAGACACCATCAGCAATAGCAGCATCAGAGCTGCAATCAAGAAACCATCAGCAGATAGTAGAGGAGGAAGAAGAATGACCATCAGCAGCACCTCTGATCTTTGACAACTACAGCGTGGCATTAAGGCCATAGGTAAGTATCCTGCTCACTCACTCATATGCATCATTTGATCAAAAGTTGTAAAGGTTAAGAGGTAGTTGGTTTGTAAGTAAAAAGGTGGCCAATTTCCTCTAAAAAAGGCTAGTGGATCACATACATAGGGAAGTCTGTTTTCTCAAGGATTTGTTGATTTCCTCTCTTCAAGCCTCACAAGCAAGATGCTCATCAAGTATATCTCATGTGAGGGTAGATACAATATTGTTTATGCTACCATTTTAGAATGCTTGAAGAACTAAGATTTGGGGAAGAAACACCAGTTCACCAAAGAGTCAGCATACCATATTTTCTGATGCAATCACTCATGGACCTAGTAGCAAAGTAAAGAAAGGAAATTCCCAACCATTGGCTCACCGTGGGTTGGTCAGAATCCTCATTGAGGATGCTCTCCTAAACCGAAGGATCCCTATAACATGGACAGTCTTTAATGACTTACCAAAAGAGGATGACATCAAAACCTTCATCTATGGTGTTAGTCCTTCTGTCAGTGAGGAGGAGACAAAACAAGAAGGAAAAGTTATAGAGCTAGATAGGGATGAGGTGGATAAGAAAGAAACTAATACAAAGGAACATGATGCTGAAACAAAATAGGAAGAAGGCATGGAAACAAACAAAAAGAAAGAGCAGCAAGAAACAAAGGATCTAAGTGGCTTCAGGGACAAAGAAGTAGTTGACTAATCAAATCCCATGGCCCTAATCTGCACCAATAATCTAATTGCAAATGATCCTCAGCTGGCACTTCGATATCTTGCTGCCCAAGAGCAAGCAATTTCACATTTCGAGGACATGTTTAGGCTGCTAAAAGATATACATGCCTGCATAAGGAGATGGAAAACACTGCCACATAGCTTGAAGATCATAGAATATCAGTGGGAAGAAGTAGAAAGGAAAGCAAGCTTCTATGAACAAGAAGAAGAGACCACAGCATAAGCATAGGATGTCAGAGAGGCTACCAAAGCCAATTAGTTGCTCAGAGGGTGAGCAACACTTTCAGAAGGGGGTGATGATGAGCCTCATCATTGAGTAATTATATGGGCCTTAATTGGCCTTAATTCACCTCCTAGCTTAGTCAAACCAACTATTCTCACAACTTATTGCATACTTTTGATTATATCTTTCTTATGAGATGAGTTAGAGTTGGTTATTTTGCTTTGTGGTCTAATGTGCATGTAATGCAGGAATAAAGTATAAAAGCAAGAAAAATTCAGGGATAAAAGATAAAAGTAAGGAACTATGGTAAAAACATTGGTAAAAACTCAAATGGGACAAGGGAGAGGAATTACAGGAGGTAAATCCTCCTCATTCACCACCCCTCCTTTTGAATATCCCTCCATCGACTAAAAGTACAAACAACCAAGAGAGTGAAGGCGCAACCAGCCAAATCAAGAGTACTAGAAGGCAGCCAAGCAGGTGAAAGTACAATTTTATCTTGAGCTGGGAGCCAAGTCTTCCTACTAGAAGGCAGTCGATCTAGTGAAAGGGAAAGCATAAGTTTATCATTGAATTGGGAGTTGTGCCTCCCTAATTTTGAAGGAAGTTGTTGGAGACTTCAGATGTATAAGTATAGAGGCTTAAGACCTCATTTCTTTTAGTCAAAGTTAGTTATCAAGCATTAGAAGTATTTTGACTTTTTACTCTACTTTGTGTCCAAGTGCAGACTTGTAACAGTTTTGATGTAATACAATGTTCTTTTATAATGAAGATGAGTTTTGTTTTGAGCCAGCACTGAGTTAACTCAGAGGGCTGAAGCTCTTGGGTTAGGGCCCGACCCTAGCAGCCAAAGCTCCTCTTTATTGTATTGTTAAGTAGCATAGTTTCTTGTTTTCTGTTCATTTGCTTAAGTAGTTCATTTCCATTACAGAGGTTTATTGTTTAACTATTCATTTGTTTAAGTAGTTGCAGTCTCATTACAATAGTGTAGAGTAGATCATTTATGATTTCATTCAGTCAGTAGGTTGGCAAAGAAAAGATCCACAAGGTTGCTCACAGGTGTCTCGGCCTCACCTCCTCCCTCTGGGACCATGACGTGAGGAAGAAACCCTGCAGCAACTCCAAAAACACAGGGTTTTGGTTTTCACAGGGAGTTTGTTGTTTAATGTAGTCACTGGGTTCATTACATTGTTACTCTGTTCCTTTTATGATCATCTGCTCCTTCACTCTCTTCCCATCATTTGATCTCCCTCACATCCCTTTCATTCTCCTTCAACACAAAAACCTGAGTGGAGGCTGTTAATCCACGTTCAAACGGTTTTTACCCGTAGACTGCCTCATACAGAAAAACTGACCAATCACCGCCCGAATTCACTTTTAGCATTTGACTTCGTGCACTTTAAATCCCAACTATCAATCTGCCTTGTCAGATCTAACAGCTATCGTGCACCCGCTCGCCAACCATCTCGGTCAAACTCCATTGTTGATCTGCCCGCCAGATCCGACGGCTATCACGCCATATCGCGTGGATTTCCGTCTGATAATTATCTACCCGAGGGCACTGTAGGTTTTAACCCTGTACAGAAATTACCTGCATACGAATTCTTAAACAAAGAAAATAAACAATGCGAAAGCATAACCCATAAAACACATATGCACAGAGATTTTTCCCTGGATCCCAAAACCGGGACTACCAGCTTGATTTTTCATTATGTTCCTTTCAATGTTACAATACATATTTATACATTCCGAAGCATCCAATACCATGGACCGAAAACCATCGCGTCCAATACCATGGACAGAAAACCATCGCGCCCAAAAAACATGTGCGAAAATCATGCACAAAACCATAGGTGGATCCGCCCAACCTAACATATGGTCCAAAACCAAAATTTTCCGAGGCGCTGCCCCGGACCCCATAAAGTGGGGTTACGGGAGCCCTTCAAACCCCCTATTAACTACGTGGAAAGAATATAACACAACCCAACAATCTCCCACTTGTTGTTTTCTTTCCACAGGGGGCCACAAGAGAGCTTAGTCATTTTTCAACCCTGATATTCCCATTGCTTCTCTACACCAAGAGAACTTCTCAGAGCTCACAGATTTTGTCAATGCATTTGCAGTATTCTTCAAAGTGTCCACCTTTACCAGCAACACCTTTCTGTCTTCTATCATATCCCTCACAAAGTGATATTGAACATCAATGTGCTTTGTCTTTGAATGATAAGCAGGGTTCTTTGCCAAGAAAATTGCACTTTGGCTGTCACAGTCTATTCTTATAGCTCCCTGTACTAACCCCATACTTGAACACAATCTCTGCAACCAAAATGCTTCCTTGCTTGCATGAGTGGCTGCCATGTATTCTGCCTCTGTAGTTGATAGTGCCACTACAGATTGTTTCTTACTCATCCAACTGACTGCACCTCCAAATAGGTTAAACACATACCCACTTGTAGATCTTCTCTGATCCAGATCTCCAGCCCGGTCTACATCAACAAAGCCATGAATATCCAACACTCTGTCCAATCCTAGTCTTCCTTGGTAGCACAAACCATAATCACTAGTGCCACGCAAATACCTGAAAACCCGCTTCACTGTTGTCCAGTGCTCCTTCCCAGGTTTTGACATAAACCTGCTCAATACTCCCACTGCATGTGCAATGTCTGGTCTAGTACAGACCATTGCATACATCAGGCTACCCACTGCACTTGCATATGGAACACGGGACATGTCCTCTTCCTCTTCTTGTGTCTTGGGACACTGTTCAGTAGATAACCTCACACCTACAGGAATATGAACCTTCACCGGTTTACTATCCTGCATATTAAACCTCTGCAGTATTGTCTCGACATACTTCCTCTGGTTTAACCAGAGCTTCCTCTTTAACCGATCTCTTTTAATTTCCATGCCCAAAATATAGTTTGCAGCACCAAGATCTTTCATGTCGAATTTGGAGGACAATTGGGTCTTCAAATCTTGGATAATTTCTTTATCATTTCCAACCAGCAACATATCATCCACATACAAGACCAGATAAATAATACGGTCACCAAGTAATTTAAAATACACACAATGATCTGCTTTGCTTCTGGTGAAGCCAAGTCCCCGTATAAATGTATCAAATTTCTGATACCACATCCTTGGTGACTGTTTTAACCCATACAGAGACTTCTTTAACTTGCATACCAGTTCTTTCTTACCCTTCACCACAAAGCCTTCAGGTTGCTTCATGTAGATTTCCTCTTCCAAATCCCCGTGAAGAAATGTTGTCTTCACATCCATATTTTGCTACCAACCGAGCTTTGTATTTCTCCACCTTTCCTTCTGCATTTGTCTTCTTCTTGAACACCCATTTGCTGCCAATGGGTTTCCTTCCAGTCGGCAACTCCACCAGATCCCAAGCCTCATTTTTGTGCAAAGATTCCATTTCATCGACCATGGCCTCTTTCCAGAGTTTTCCATCCTTTGAATCCACTGCTTCCTTCACAGTTCTGGGATCATTATCAGTAACAGACAAAGCAAAATTTGAACTGAAAGCAGATGGACTATACCTTTCTGGCTGCCTTCTTTCTCGAACTGATCTTCTCACAGCCGGAGTTTGTGGCTCTTCGTCTTCTGATTCCTCCTCTGCTGCAGAGTCTGATTCTTCCTCCTTTGGCTCAAACTCTATCTTCTCAGGTTCCTTTGGTTGGACTTCATGTTGAATAACATCTTTTACCTCTCTGAACAACACATCTCGGCTGTACACAACCTTCCGTGTGACTGGGTTCCAAAGCTTATAACCCTTTAAACCATCCTTATACCCAATAAAGATGCACTTTTCAGATTTACTATCCAACTTGGTTCGTTTCTCCTTTGGAACATGTACATATGCATCACATCCAAATACCCTTAGATGTGAAAGAGAGGGTTTCTTACCAGTCCATACTTCTTGTGGAGTCTTATCCTCCAACGCTGATGAAGGTGATCTGTTGATCAGGTAACATGTAGTATCCACCGCCTCTGCCCAGAATTCCTGTCCTAACCCGGCACCATTGAGCATGCTTCTTGCCCTTTCCGTCAACGTCTTGTTCATTCTTTCTGCGACTCCATTTTGCTGAGGTGTATATGGAGTAGTCTTCTGCCGTGCTATACCACACTTCTTACAAAATTCTTCAAATTCCTTGCTGCAAAATTCTCCACCATTATCTGTCCTCAGCACCTTTATCTTCTTCTCTGTCTGATTTTCCACCAGAGCCTTAAATTCTTTAAACCTGTCAAAGACTTCAAATTTCTTCTTAAGAAACTATATCCATGTATTCCTTGAGAAGTCATCTATGAATGATACATAGTACACAGACTTACCCAGTGATGGAACCTTCACAGGTCCAAACACATCACTGTGCACAAGCTCTAATATCTGTTTCGTCCTCTTACCACCAGAGGGGAAACTCACCCGATTCTGCTTCCCATATACACAATTTTCACATAAATTAAAATCCAGAGAGCTATTATTCATACCTTCTACCATACCTTTACCATGAAGTATTCGAAGGCCCTTCTCTCCAATATGTCCAAGCCTTTGATGCCACAACATGGTCTTCTCTCCAGAGACCACTAGATTCTCTACTCCATTTTCAGGAACCATAGAACTATTGCACCCATCAAAAACAGTGCTACCTTGCAGCTTGTACAGAGTTCCAATCCAAACTCCCCGCATTAATATCAGTGCTCCTCGAACCATCTTGCAGGTATCTTTCTCCAACACCGTCTTTACACCTGCATCATCCAACTTGCTTACAGAAATTAGATTTCTGGCCAATGCAGGAATATGTAGAACACCCGGAAGTGTTCTAACCCTTCCACCTTGCAACTTCAACTTTACTTTTCCCCGACCAATGATTCTAGCCTTCCTATCATCTCCTAAGAAGACATCACCACCATCGTATTTCTCATACTCGCAGAACCACTCTCTATGGGGAGTGAAGTGAAAGGATGCACCTGAGTCAATCAACCATGCCTCATGATCTACGTGTGTACTTGAAGAAGCCAAGTACACATCCCCACCTTCATCTGAGGTGGTTTTCGCCTCTGCAGAAGGAGCATCATTAGATCCCTTTCCTTTATCAGGAGCTTTAGATTTACAATCCCTTCTGAAGTGCCCTTCCTTTCCGCATTTCCAGCACACCACCTTTGTAGGTTTTCCTGGAGATTTAGATCTCCCTCTAGATTTAGATCTCCCACTCGATGACTTATTTTTGTTTCTGTTCTGGGACCGTCCTCGTATAGACAAGGCATCACCATTCTGGTTGTCCATATTTTTCCGTCTCATCTCCTCCGTCAGCAAGGCTGAGACTATTTCATCAAACTGCAAAGCAGTTGCATTGCTACCTATTGCAATAACCAGACTATCCCACGAATCTGGTAGAGAACACAACAGACTGATGCACTTATCTTCATCTGAAATTTTAATATCAACAGATAATAACTGACTTACCACAGTATTAAACGCATTCAGATGCTCTGTCACCGAGTCTCCATCTTTCATCCTCAGGTTATACAGCTTTTTCCGCAGGAACATTTTATTCACCAGAGACTTAGATTGGTACAAAGTCCCTAACTTGACCCACAAAGCCTTTGTCGTAGCTTCCCCTGATACATTCTGCAATACTGAATCCGAGACACACAATCGTATTGTGCTCTTTGCCTTCCGATCCAACTTCTTCCATTCTCCATCGGTCACTCCCGATGGTTTAGTACTCGGATCTACCGCGATCCACTGATCTTTATCCACCAACAGATCCTCCATCATGAGTTTCCACAACTCAAAATTCTGACCATTGAACTTCTCAATCTCTATCTTTCCACTGCTCGCCATCTTCTTTCACCACCAGAATCGATCTCACAGATCTCCCACTGAACAGGGTCTACCACAGGCCCGAGCGAAACCCCTCAGCAACAAAGGCGTCCCCTTGAAGCCAAAACAACTCTGATACCAAATGTAGGTTTTAACCCTGTATAGAAATTACCTGCATACGAATTCTTAAACAAAGAAAATAAACAATGCAAGAGCATAACCCATAAAACACATATGCACAGAGATTTTTCCCTGGATCCCAAAACCAGGACTACCAGCTTGATTTTTCATTATGTTCCTTTCAATGTTACAATACATATTTATACATGCCGAAGCATCCAATACCATGGACCGAAAACCATCGCATCCAATACCATGGACCGAAAACCATCGCGTCCAAAAAACATGTGCGAAAATCATGCACAAAACCATAGGTGGGTCTGCCCAACCTAACATATGGTCTGAAACCAAAATTTTCTGGGGTGCTGCCCCAGACCCCATAAAGTGGGGTTACGGGAGCCCTTCAAACCCCCTATTAACTACGTGGAAAGAATATAACACAACCCAACAGGCATGTGAAATGGGTGGTTTCCCCATGCTACGTGTCGACCAGGGAGGCTAATCACATGAAATTTGAGAAAACTGCTTAGAGCTTTGAGGGCACACGAAATACTGCTTATCGCACTCTAAACTCTCTCCCTCATTTATGCATGTTCCTTTAAGTACTCCAATCTCCACCGTCAATTTGTCTCCTGATCTGATGGCCATCGCATCACACGATACCATTTCCGTGCGTTTCTTTTGCCCGCGATCAAATCTCCACCATCCATCTACCGATTAATCCGTTCATCTTGTAGTTAACCCTGTTCGCACATCTACCTATGTACCCTCCTGCGATCTGATCTCAACTGTTCATTTGCCTTTCACCCACCTGATCCAACCGTTCTCAGGCATTATTACTCCCTCACATCCTCCTTTCACCAATTTGACCTCTGACTGCTTCTTCTACTTAGACACAGACTTAGCAAAGTTTCCATTGTTTACCCCTTAGTCTAGTTTTGATGCTTTTTCTTCTGCAACTTAGATAATTAGATTAGTGATTGATCTAGTAATCCTGCTTAGCATATTTGTTTAATTGGTTAGCTAGGGTCTAGTGTGAGTTTAGCATTACATGATTGCTTTCTTCATTTCTGCAGTATAATAGCTCTTCCCTAGAATAGCTTTGCTCTCCTTCCATCAAAATCAAGCTTCTTCTGAACCTGTAGAAGTCTAGCTTAGAACCCCTGGGGTCTCTTGCCAGATGAGCAGTGACAATAGGCAGTACCTTCACTTCTACTTGTGTATATAGCACAGTCACCTCCAAGTTTGTACGAACCCCGGGTTGATAAGTAAAGTTGGTAGCCCTGGGAGTTGCAGCATTCTTGCTGCAATACCTAGGCTCATCACCTTTTGGCCTTACCAATGCTCCTTCTACATTCCAAGTTTTGATGAATTCCATTTTCAAACCCTTCCTTTGAAAATTTGTGTTAGTATTTTTTTATGATATACTAATCTACAGCAAGTCTTGGAAGGATCATGTTCAACATGTTGATAGAGTGCTCAAACTATTGGACGAGAAACAATTATATGCAAAAACCTCCAAATGTTTCTTTGGAGTACAAGAGGTGGAATACTTAGGTCATATTGTATCTCATGAAGGTGTTAAGGAAGACCCTCAACAACAAAAGTTCTCCATCTCTTAAAGGATAACCTCACTTTGGCACAGAATAGAATAAAACAACAAGAAGATAAACATCGCAGCGAAAGAAGTTTTGATATAGACGACTAGGTATTTTTACGAATACAACCATACAAACAAATGTCCCTCAAGCAAGCTAAGAAGGATAATAAATTATCACCAAAGTACTATGGTCTTTACAAGGTGTTGTGAAAGATTGGTACTATGGCATACAAATTGGTGCTTCCTACATCTTCCCGAGTGCCCCTAGTTTTCCATGTTTCATGCTTAAAGAAGTTTATAAGTGACAAGCTCCTAGTTCAAACAATATTATCGAAACTTGACGAGGAAGGAAAAATCATATTGGAACCTGAAGTAGTCATGGAAACAAGAACCTGACAACTACGAAATCGATCAATTTCAAAGTATCTCATCAAGTGGAAGAACTTACCAATGAAGATTCCATATGGGAGGAAAAGAATTTTATACAGAAGCATCCAGAACTACTCAAGCGTTGAGGACAACACTTTTTGAAGGAGAGGAGCATATTAGGTCCCTATACTACTAGTGTAACCCCTTATTGTTATTAGTGCAACCCTCTTATTATATTGTTGTGCCTATGTAGTCCCCGTATTGTTATTATTGTGCCCCATAAAAGCCCACTATTGTTATTGTTGTGCCCTTACATTATTATTGTTATGTCAACTCTGATTACATTATGACCCCTTAGACTCCTATATATAGAAAGGAGGTCTTGTCATTTGTATCATCCAAGAATTGTTCATTTGTGTAATGTAAAGGAGGTTTCCCCCTCGAAGAGGTTGATTTCTAAGGCGTTGATCTTTATTTTCTATATGTTTGTGAGCTGGTTTCATAACATATCTCTTTAGTTTGTTGGATAATATAAAAGGAAGGACTCACTGTTTCTCCATGGATGTATCCCAAATTGGGTGAACCACGTATATCTATGTTTCTCTTGTTTTATGTGTTTTATGTGTTTATATTTCTCCAATATTTTATGTGTTCCATTTTTCTATAATATAAAATTTTCTAACAGTATATATACATATGTATGTGGATGTAAATACATCCATGAGCTATGTTATAAAGCTCCTTTAAGTGGTATGGTTGTCATGTCATTATGATGTTATACTTGTTGTGTTGTCATGATGGTTTGCTTCTCTGCAGGATGATCATTGTAAATACGAAAACAATCTAAGTTATAAAGCTCCATGGGCAGTATGTTTTTCTTACAATAGCCTTGGTCATTGTAGGTGTTGATGAACACCTAGGATGGTGTTCCCCCAAGGGGGAGGGTTCTGTAATAGCCCTGGTGAAAATTCAATGTAATTAAAGTTTATAATGGCAAAATAATAACCACGATTGAGGGGACACTTATTCCAAGATGAATGTTGGGCAAAAACATAGTGATGGGGATCACTAATGATTTATTAATGGCTAAAGAAATTGGGAAAGGCAATGGCAAAGGCTTTGGAAAGGAAAAATGGCATTTTGGCATATTTATTTATGAAAATAACGGAAATTAGGAGGAAAGGGAGGTGAAAAGTCACAAGTTTCATCTGAGGATGAAAATGAAGTAAAATAATAAAAAATGAATAAAATAGAGGCCTCATTAATAAAAAGGCTTCAGAGGATCAGTATATAGACTTTTATCATTTTGGTTTTGGATCTCTCTCTATCATTCTTGGACACATCTTTTTCTTGGAGCACTCTTGGAGTTTTGGAGCAAGAAGGAAAAGGAAGAGTAGGAAAGTGCAAGAGAACATCGGGATCAACAACTACAATGGATTTGGCTTTCCAGTACCGAGTTGTATGTATGTTTTCCTCACTAGTTTTGGCATGCATGGCATATGCATGTGGTATATTGGCCATGATCTATCACTGGCAAGGAGGATGCTTGGATTGACAATAGATTTTCCTAGCCTTGCGATTTCCTTGATAGCCATGGTGTTGTGGGTTCATTTTGTTGTTTTTCTATTAGGTTCTCATGTTTCCTTTAGCTTGGGTTGAGTTACTAGTTCTTGGAAGCCTTGGTTGGAAAAATGCTATGGAAGCCCTATAATAGCTTAGGTTGAGTTACTAGTCCTAGAATCCTTGGTTGGAAAAACATTCTGGAAGCCCTTGGTGGGTTGATTTACTAGTCCTGAAAGCTCTAGTTGGAAAAATGCTCTGGAAGCCCAGATTAAGTTGTGGGTTGAGTTACCAGTCCTAGAAGCCTTTGTTGGAAGAAATGCTCGGGAACCCTGGAAGGCTTGGGTAGAGACCAATCTAATGATGGTTTTTTGATGTTTGGCCATGAGGTGGAATCATTGTTTGATGGGTTGAAGTGTTTGGCCTCTAGAAGCTCTAGATGGTTTTGGATTGATGTTAATTTTAGGTATGTTCTATGCTTAGAGCAATTTATTTCAATTTTCACACTTAGCTCAATATCTTTTCCAGATTAACAATCACATCAGCATTAAAGTAAACTGCAGATAGAACATAAAAATAAATCACAAAAGACAAGCCAATACAAGAGGACACAAGATTTGGTGCTAGCCAAGGACAAACCCCAATGTGGGGAAACCCTTGATCAATTCTTCTTATATGTTCATCAATATTTCAGCAGAGAGAGAGATAGTACATTTACAACAAAAGTAAACACTTTGACTTATCTAGATGAGAGCATAGATCATCTCTAAGAAGATGATACATGAGAACAGTTGAAGACATGTTGCTTCAACTGATTCTCCAAAGTGACTCCTTCACCTATCATTGTGATGCATCTTGTCATCATGGTACACCTCACTGTGCTGCACCATGTTGCACCCATCATCACAATATTGGACCTCATGACCATGTTGTACACATCATACTGTTGCTCCTTATGCTACACTGTTGTCCCATGTGTCATTGTTGCACCATGCTGCCACATTTGTCTCATGTCCCATATTGTACTAAGCACCATGCCTAGCTATCCCATTTGATTGCTGCATCTTGTCATTGCTGCTATCCATTGTGTCATTGTTGTCCTATTTATCATGCATCTGTCCCTTGTAGCTTTATGCTTGCCACTGCTACCTAGTTATATTGTTGTATTTGTTGTCCCTAAGAGACATGTTATCCCAATTGTGTCATCCCAACATGTTGTTGTCCATAATGACATTATTGTCCCATCATTGTGTTGTCCCAACATGCTACTATCCATAATGGCATTGATGTCCCATCATTGTGTTGTTGCTATCCATTGTTATCCCATCATTGTGTTGATGTTGTCCATTGGTGTCCCATCATTGTGTTGATGTTGTCCATTGTTGTCCCATCATCCAAAACAACCTTCTATGAGGGCAACCTTCACACAGACCTTGTTGCCTCTTCACACAATCCTCAAGGACAAAATCTAAGTTCCTTTCCTTTTCTCTCCAATAGTCACAAGGGTGATCTTAACATCCCCTCTTCTTTTATTGAAGCAGACCTTGTATTGCAGCCTTCTAGCCTAGCATACTAGCCCTCTTAATAACAACTCGGTCCTCCAAAAAATCCATGGCTTTTGCTACGGCTAAGACCTATTAGGACAGTGTATATCCTCCTCTTGATTAAACTTGAGACAACGTGGAGGATTGGGGTATGACTGCATCCTCTAGGTTAGGGTGGGCTCCTTCTTTGATAGCATTAGGGTTGCCTTCATATTTGTGTTAGGGTTGCCTTTAGGTCTGCATTAGGGCAGCCTTTAGGTTTGCATTAGGGCAGCCTTTAGGTCTGCATTTTAGTAGGGACCAATGTATAGGTTTAGGGCTCCTTGATAGTCTTAGGGCTTCTCTTCATGACTGCGTCTTCTAGATTAGGGAAGTGTATTTCTTCTTCTTGATTGCAGCTAGGGCAGCCTCTTTTCCTCCAACATCTAGGGCTTCCACTCCTAGATTTCTCTTCCACTAAAACCCAAGACAAGTGGAGAGAAATAAAGATAGAAGTGTTTGTGAAATGACCCTCAAGTCATCTCCTTTTATACTAAAATGTTGAGCACATGTGGGGTTTATTTGGTTGTTGGCCAACCTTGATGAATTGTCTTATAACATAAATAAATTCATAACTCCATGAATACTTATCGGAATCGGATGATCTTTAGATCAATCCTACACCTCTCGATGAGAGGGATCCAAGAAAAATATGAGCTACCATAAAGATGACCCACATGGAGTTTGGCCCTAGTTTCCAATTTTAACACTCCCTCTCAATTAGGGAGAACTCCATCCATTGATCCATCTGTCCGACTGTACTATCTCTTCCATCATTTCCCTGCATTGCTCTGTTCTACTCTGCTAAGCTCTTCTCTGCTCTACTCTACTAAGCTCTTCTCTACTCTGCTCTACTGAACAATGAAGAAGAAGAATTGATCGAGAATGTCTCATGCCATTCTCTACTGACCTGGAGTCAGTTCCATATGAAGAGAGTGTGTCACACCACTCTTACTGATCCCAAATCAGTTCGAAGAGAGTGATTCATATCACTCTTACTAACCCGAAGTCAGTTTAATTGATCCCATATCAATATCACAAGAGAGTGTCTCAAACGACTCATACTGATCCCAGATCAATGGAGGTCATCCTAGCATAGGGGGTATGGTAGATACAACGATGCGTCCATCGATAGTTCTACTATGGTCCCTAACCCCATTTCCCTGCTTATTTGCCAGATGAGAGGTACTTCCCATGAGTCCTAGACTGCATGGGTAGTATGCCTCGACAAGAGAACCACTCATCCTGTCCCCAAGTTGCCACGAGGTATCATAGGGGAAGGTTGAACCATTCACCCTATACATAGCGCACCATTAGGGGAGGGCGAGTCACCCTATGGTCACTTGTTGCTCCAAGCAGTACCTCAAGCCCCCTGGAGCTCCCAAAGCTCAATGCATGCATCATGCAGGACCCTCATAAGAAGGTCTCTCAATGACTCCAAGTCGTTCAGGAAAGTCACAAATTTGACCTTTCCCCGAGGCTTAGATAGATTGTCTGTGACCTGTACATCAGTCTCATATTTAAAAATTATATATTACGGAGCAATTGAACACATAAAATATTGCAGAAATATAAACATAGAAAATGCATAAAACAAGAGAGACACAGATATACGTGGTTCACCCAGTTTGGGCTACGTCCACCCCGAATAGCCAGTCCTTCCTTTCTATTATCCAGCAAAATGAATAGACACAACCTACAGTAGATCCGCTGTAATCCTTTGTTTTCTCTCACAACCTCACCTCTCTGCTTCTCGCTCGGAGAATGCACATCTATATATAGCCTCAAATATAATGCCCTCATACAAACAGAGGGGTTGCCTTCTAGGGCAAAAAACCCTAAACTAAACATAAGTTCTACCGTCAGATCATATGCCTAATGAATGGCCTAAATTGACTAGAAATTACTATACTTTTACAAGGCAATTTTACATCTGTTTTTAGCTTTGGGGGCGCTGCCCCCGAAACCCCCGCAGGGGGACCGCTAGCCCCCGGACCCCCCAGCCGGGGGGGTTCGGCCCCCCCGAACCCCCGCGGGGGGGACAAGTCCCCCCCATAACCCCCTGCGTGGAGGGGTGTACAAACTTCTTGGGGTATACATCCAGCTGAAACAAAGACCTCTAAACAATCATGCTCCATACTCAACAATCTCCCACTTGGAGAATGATTGTAGCAACTCCACCGCTACTTCATTTGCTGGACAATGACTCCTCTTTGGATCTGGTTGTTTCTCATCTTCATCGTCATCCTTGAAGACCAATTGAAACTGAGCATATTCTCAGTTTCTCCCTGGTTACAACTTTTGTTAGCATATCTACAAGATTCTGGCTAGTGTGTATCTTTTCCAGCTTCAACTCTCCATCTTCCAACATTGATCATATGAAATGGTACTTGAGCTGTATATGTTTAGTCCTGGAATGAAATGCTAAGTTCTTTGCAAGATGAATGGCACTTTGGCTATCATTGTATAACATGCCCATATCATGCTCCTTACCCAATTCACCCATAAACCTTTGTAACCAAATCATTTCTTTACTAGCCTCTGTAGCAGCAACATACTCTACTTCTGTTGTTGAAAGTGCAACAACACTTTTGATTTTTGAAACCCAACTGACAGTTGTTCCACCAACAGTAAATACATATCCTGTAGTGCTCCTCCTGTTATCTTTGTCACCTGCCATATCTGCATCAACATATCCCTATAGAGAAATGTTTAAACCACCAAAGAATAATGCTTGATTTGTGGTACCTTTCAAATATCTAAGAATCCATTTCACTGCCATCCAATGTTCCTTTCCTAGATTGTTCATGTACCTGCTTACAACTCCCACTGCATGTGCAATATCAGGGCTTGTGCAGACCATTGCATACATTAAGCTTCCAACTACTGATGCATATGGAACTTTAGACATATAATCCATGTCTTCTTGGGTCTTTGGGCACATTTCCTTACTAAGTTTGAAATGGCTAGCAAAAGGTGTACTAATTGGTTTTGCATTGTGCATATTAAATCTTTTCAACACCTTTTGTATGTACTCATTCTGAGACAATGTTAATTTACAATTTTTCCTATCTCTAGTTACTCTCATACCAAAGATTTGTTTTGCAGCTCCCAAATCCTTCATTGCAAATGAATTTGCCAACTTTCTTTTGAGCACATTTATTTCATACATGTTAGACCCTGCGACAAGCATGTCATCTACATACAATAACAATATAATATAGTTGCCATCATTTTGCTTTTTCAGATAAACACAATGATCAGAGTGACATCTAGTATAACCTTGTTCAGACATAAACTTGTCAAATTTTAGATACCACTGCCTTGGAGCCTGTTTTAAGCCATACAAGCTCTTCTTCAACATGCACATTAGTTTCTCCTTCCCTTTCACTTCATATCCTTGTGGCTGCTGCATATATATCTCTTCCTCCAAATCCCCATGGAGAAAGGTTGTCTTTACATCTAACTGCTCAAGATGCAAATCTTCAACTGCTACTAGACTTAAAATAGTTCTGATTGAAGTCATTTTAACAACAGGAGAAAATATTTCATCAAAATCAATACCTTTCTTCTGTGCAAACCCCTCCACCACAAGTCTAGCTTTGTACCTCTGTTTTCCTCCATCTTCTTCCTTCAGTCTGTAAACCCATTTATTCTTCAATGTAGTTTTTCCTACAGGCAACCTGACTAAGTCCCAAGTATGGTTATGCATTAAGGATTCCATCTCTTCTTCCATGGCTACCTCCCACTTATTCCTGCTTTCAACCTGCATTGCTTCTTCATAACATTTGGGTTCACCAGAATTAGTCAACAATAAATAATACAATGAAGGAGAGTATCGTTCAGGGTGTCTACTTATCTTGGTAGATCTTCTAACACCACTTTCAGGTGTTTGGGGTGCCTGTTGTTGTTGTGGTGGTTGCTGTTGTTGTGGTTGTTGATTATTATTATTTTCAGGCACCTTTAATTTTTCAGTGATTTCATCAAGAACTGTGTATTCCTTGTTTTCTTTTTTGTGTTTCTTTTCCTGCAACTGATTCTTATACAAGACCTTTTCATTGAATATTACATCTCTACTCCTAATTATTTTGTGATTTTCGTAATCATATAAGCGATAACCAAAATCATTAACACCATATCCAATCAAGGTACATTTCTTTGACTTTGCCTCAAGCTTTGTTCTATTTTCTTTATCAATATGGACAAAGGCCTCACAACCAAAAGGCTTTAAAAAGAAGTAGTTTACCTTTTTACCTTTCCATTCTTCCTCTGGAACACCACCATCTAGGGAACTTGAAGGCCCTCTGTTTATTAGATAAACAGCAGTATCTACAGCATCTGTCCAAAACTGTAAAGGCAATCCTGCATGCAATCTCATGCACCTTGCACGCTCCATGATTGTTTTGTTCATCCTTTCTGACACACCATTTTCTTGTGGTGTTCTTGGAACTGTCTTCTCTCTGTGAATTCCATGCTCTGAACAGTACCTATCAAACTCTTT
The DNA here is from genome assembly GCA_031772625.1 of Pinus tabuliformis. Taxonomy (NCBI): domain Eukaryota; kingdom Viridiplantae; phylum Streptophyta; class Pinopsida; order Pinales; family Pinaceae; genus Pinus; species Pinus tabuliformis. Next base: position 1,495,776,076 of record CM062816.1, on the reverse strand, counting down.
GTTAGAGTATTCACCTCCATTGTCCGATCTAAGACACTTCAATTTCTTTCCTGTCTCAATCTCAAACAAAGATTTCCATTTCTTGAAAGTATCAAATACATCAGATTTATTATTAATACAATAAATCCAAGTTTTTCTAGTTGCATCATCAATAAAAGTAACATAATAATGAGAGCCACTGAGAGATGATACCTGAGCAGGTCCCCATACATCTGTATGCATAAGCTCTAATTTTTCGCTCTTCTTTTCTTTCCCAACTCTGAGAAATCTGACTCTCTTATGTTTTCCATAAATGCAATTCTCACAGAAGTCCAAATCAACATTCTTCAAACCTAGAAACAAATTCCTTGAGTGAAGAATCTTCATCCTCTTTTCACTCATGTGTCTGAGCCTGTGATACCATAATGCTACATCTACTCCTTTGGAAGTTAAAGCATTAACAGAGTTATAAATACCATGCATAAATACAATGTACCAACCTTTTCGCCTTTTGCTATTACCAGGGCTCCTTTGGTGACTTTCCAAGCTTTATCTGTGAAAGTTGTCGCACAACCTTCACCACCTAACTGCCCCGTTGAAATCAGATTTTTGTTTAGATCTGGAACATGCCTTACCTCCTTTAGTAGCCATTGGTTTCCATTCTGCTGTTTTACAAGAACCTTACCCATTCCAACAATTTCACAGGGTTTATAATCACCTAAACGAACTTGTCCAAAATCTCTTTAAACATAGTCATGAAAGTATTTCATATCAGGTGTGGCATGGAATGAGGCCCCTAAATCTACCACCCAGGAATCAGTAATATTTTCAAAAGAAAGAATCAAAGCATCTTGTAACACCTCACCTGTCACATTTGCTTCATGATTGTTTTCTTGTTGTGCATCTCCTTCTTTTCCCTTCTGAGATCTATAGTCTTTCTTTAGGTGTCCATTCTTTCCGCATTTCCAGCACACTATCCCCAATCTGGACTTGGATCTGCCTTTCCTTGATTTACTGCAATATCCTGAGCTCTTTCCTCTTTCCATTTTTCTTCCCCTAGACTCTGCACTCAAAGCATTACCTAATGTCTTACCGAGTTTTTCCATTGCATTTCCTCGCTAAGGATAGCATCGACAACATCATCAAACTTTAAAGTACTAGATCCAGAAACAGAGTTACTAATGGCCATTACTAAACCATTCCAACTTTCTGGTAATGAACACAAGAATAACAGAGCTCTAACTTCATCATCAAAGTTTACCCCTACAAAACATAACTAACTTGTAACAGTATTAAAATCATTTAATTGGTCTGCAACAGATCCACCTTCCGACATCTTCATATTAAATAATCGTTTCATAAGAAATACCTTGTTTGAGGCTGAGGATTTTTCATATAGTTTCTCCAACGCCTTAATCAAACCCTCTGTTGTTGTTTCCTTCGAAATTTTGAAGGCTTCTGACGCTGCGAGGCACAACTGTATTGTTTCGAGTGCCTTTCTATCGAGAAGGTTCCATTATTCATCTGTCATACCCGTCGGCATCTTTATTTTTCCGCCCAATGGTAGGTATAGATCTTTCTGATACAAATAATCTTCCATCTGCATCTTCCACAACGAGAAGTTTTGGCTATTAAATTTCTCGACCCTAAACTTACCATCTTCCGCCATTTCTCCCACTCGAACGAGGAACCCTTCTTTCCTGTGAGTTTATCAGCCAAATAGACCTTTGGCTCTGATACCAGTTGTTAAAAAATTATATATTATGGAGCAATGGAACACATAAAATATTGTATAAATATAAACACAGAAAACGCATAAAACAAGAGAGACATAGATATATGTGGTTCACCCAGTTTGGGCTACATCCACCCCGAACAGCCAGTCCTTCCTTTCTATTATCCAGAAAAATGAATGGACACAACCTACAGCAGATCCGTTATAATATCCTCTGTTTTCTCTCACAGTCTCACCTCTTGGCTTCTCGCTCAAAGAATTCACATCTATTACACAGCCTCAAATACAATGCCCTCACACAAAGAGAGGGGTTGCCTTCTAGGGCAAAAAACCCTAAACTAAACATAAGTTCTACTGTCAAATCATCTGCCTAATGAACAGCCCAGATTGACTAGAAATTACTATACTTTTACAAGAAAATTTTACATCTGTTTTTAGCTTCGGGGGCACTGCCCCCGAAACCCTGTTACACAAAAAATTGTCACCATGACTTTCTACAGTTTGTGTGATTCCATCACCATTCATACATACCTCCTTTACAAGTCTTAAGCCTCAGCTCTTCATGTCAAGCCTTGAAAATGGGAGAAAGACCTTAAAAATATCTTAAATCTTGGTTTCACACTTTCTCCTAGCATTGCTTGCGGTACCGCACTCAATGGTCATGTCCCCTGCGAACTTGACCGCTCTGTCTGTTAAGTGATGGGTGCGAACCCCTGTAAAAGTTAAAAAGGCGTGAGTTCGCTCTTAAAAACTCACCTTGGGTCACTTTTGGACGCTTCTAGAAGGAATATTACGCTGGCAAGTCTGCTCCACCTTGGTTCATCCATTCCATAACAAGGGAGCTAACTCCATGATATGAGGTGCTTATCCCATTGAAGGAGGAACTTATCCCTTCAATGGTGGACCTGCAACTTCCTCCATTTTCACTATAAATTCAGGCATTGGGCTAGTTGTACGAGAGGTTGAAAGCTGAAGATTCTTGAGGGTAAATGCTGCTGGAAATTAGACTTCCTTTTTGAGTTTGTGAGAGGAGAGATCACATACCTTTCATTTCATTTGGGAAGTGAGTGAGGCTTGTCAAAGTAGAGGAGATTCCTGCTAGACCCTGGAAAGAGCTTGTGCAACATCAAGGCAAAGGTTGTAAGGTTCTTTAATTCATAAAGTTAATACAATCAAGTTTATTTTTCTCAATGAACTGTCTCTAATAGTTTATTTTATGAGCTCCTTGATCTTCATAATGAACATGTTTTATTATATTATCTATGCAAGTTTTCTTTGATGTATGTTTGTTTGTGTATGCAGGTTATTAAAAGGGAACTGCTTAAAGCTGTTGGAACAAAGCTGCCACAAACAAGCATTGGACCGAGGTATGGTCTATTACACCTCTTAGTTTTCATTTATGAATTGAAACATGTTTAGAGAAAAGTAGATTTGCTTGTGCTGCTTGTTGCTAGATATCATTTGATACTAGGGAGATCGGTCTTGTCCGCAAGAACGATTTATCCAGCCAACAAATTGGCGACTCCACTGGGGACTGGTTTTGGTTTTTAATTTGTCTTTGCTTTGACTTGAGAAACTTGAGTTTTGGTTTCTGATTTTTCCTTGATGTGTGTGGGATTGGGTACTTGTTAGATCCTGGTTTGATTTTTATTTTTCAGATTTTTGGAAGAGGACCGCACCTTCTGCGTTAAGTACAGTGCGGACCTGTCCGCACTGTTACAGTATAACACAGAGCGGTACCGCACCTGGTTCTACTGGGAGCCTGCGGACCCTGTCAAAAGTTTGAAAAACCTAAGATCCTTCCGCCCAGTTAGGTTTAGTTTTTGTCCATAGTTGTTAGTTTATGCCCAGATCTGCACTTGTCTTGACAAAAGTTCCTTGTGAGTTAGTTTTCATTGGCATTCTCGTTTGAAGTGATTTTCTAGAAGTTTTGCCTGTTGGATTGATTTTTGCTTGGTCTTCGTAATAGCTCAGAGATCAGAAGCCTTAGAGCCTTAGATCACCCTGGTATCTCTGGTCTTCTTGCTGAGTTTGACTAGTTTATGAAATCTATCCTTGAAGAGAGCTAGATCCCATTTTTCTCTTTTGCAAAACTTTGATTAAACTTGATTGAAAGTTTCGAATTTCATTTTTTATTAAAACATAATTGGGTGTTTTTGATTAGTTTGTTGATCTGAACAAATTTATCCTCAGTTAGCTGAAAAACTAAGTTAAGCATCCTCAAAAAAATTTCAAGTTTCTTTTCATAGAAATTAGATTATAGTTTTGAGTATTTCATAGAAATTATAGAAGCTTGTTGAAAAGTTTGTTTTCAATAGTTTTTAGAGTTTTTTCAGAAATCTTAAAAGCTCTCTTGAAAGAATTGTTTGTTCTTGTAGTTTTTTGTTGTTGAAAAGAAAACGGGTTTTCCGTGAGCGTAATTAGTAGTCTCTTTTTTGAAGTTCTTTGAAAAAGACAAAAAAAAAATTCTTTTCAGTTGTATGTTAAGAGAAAGATTTGATTTTCAAAGCTTTTCATTTTCAACTCTTCCTTAGCTAGAAATTCATTGAAGAGAAAAGGAATTGTCTATCATCTTAGGTGCATTTTTTAGTGTTTTGGAGTCGAGTCTTCACACCATAAAGTTTCATCTCCACACCCATTGGCTTAAGTAACAACCCATAAAATTAACGCTTAACTAAAATCCATCTAGTAATCTTTTTATTTTCTAGGGCTCTTTTCACCAACATAGCTTAGGCTAATATCTTGGAGTAGGGAGTAATTAACTCTCCAAGATAGTTTAAACAAACAAGTAGTCGATCTTGCGGTAGGGAGAAATTCCAATTGTTACATCTATGCTCTGGGAAAGCTCCTCTTAAAGGAGAAGCACGAGATCATATCTGAACCAGTGTGGGAATCAATCCTTCCTCATTGGGAACGATAGAAGATATTCACGTATTAAAAACGGTAAACCTCGGATTGACCATTGTCGAGGAGCCTGGGGTCACTTGTTGGTAAACCTTGGATTATGTCAAGGAGCCTTCAAGGGGATTGAGCTTGTTACTCTACCCTTGCGTGCGTATCGGATCGTAGACTGTTCCCCCAGGTATATTTGTTTCCGTTGGTAACCTTAGTGGCCATAATCTATAGGATTCTTTCCTAGGTGACGGTGGAGGGAAGATCCCACTGTACCTGGAGCAGACGTCGACTAGACTCACTTGGACTCTTTGGGGGGTTATCTTCACTCGAGACGGTTATAGTGGAGAAACTTGTGCCAGTCTGTTTCATTAAGCAAGTTGTCGGGGTAACTGTTCCAACCGCCATTTCTGTATTGAATTCTGCGACGTTGGATTTCATCACCAACTAGTGTTTTCGATCCAGAAAGATATTGTTTGTGTGTGGTTTGATCTCCTAGATTTATTAGGCGTGTGCTTCAAATTGTTTGGTTCTTTAGAGACTTTAGGTGGTTTTCTTGAGATTTTCTTTGTTTTCGTGTGAAGTAATTAAATAATTAATCGTGGCTGAATTACCGAGACAATCCCGTCGACTTCGGGGGCAGCCTCCCGAATTTACACCAAGTCAACTTGAAGGGCTGCGAGCTCTTGTCACACCTAGTGAAAGTAGAGTTGGGTCACCGGAGGCCGGAGAGTCTTCGTTAATCATACATCCTGATTATCAAGTTCAAGCAACAGAACATATTTCTGAACCGATTTCATTTTCCGAAGTTACTGGTAGTATTACTCCTACTAGTTCATTAGCCGAAGAACCTGAAATCTCTGAACCTGAAACTGAACCTGCTGCTACTCCATCTTCAGGATTTGCTTCTCCTGTTTCTAGTGGTCCTGGTTCACCCAGGGTAGAAAGTATCATTACCCAGAATCTTCCTTCTGGACTCATTTCCATAGAAGAACTTGTAAGTCCGGACGAAGGTATAAGCCTCCCTGAAAATCAACTAGCTATCGAACTTAGGGAGCGTGAATCCATTTTCTACAGTCCCATTAGAGGTGACGCTTGGTATATTTCGTTGACCAACTTTTTAGAAAATCCAGGTCTCGCATCTTCACCACCTCGATTTCCTTTCCATCCAACACCCAGAGGTTATTATCCTCCTTTGAATATGTCGAGACAGTCATCCTTGTTTTCTCAGACGCCAGAAACATTTTTACATGGCGGTCCTTCTGTTCCTTCTAGGTATCAGTCTTTATCTGGTACATTTTCAGGAGCATCTCCTCAACCCATCGAATATGTAGTATCTCCTGGTAATAGCAGAACTAAACCGTTAAGTGTCGAAGAGATTCTTATGATGTCTGGTACTACTCCTAACCCGCAACCTCAAGGTAGTTCAATACCGCCTGGGGGGCAGCCGCAAGGTACTCAAATACCGCCTAGGGGGCAACCTCAAGGACAGTACATGCCTACGGGACAGTATGTTCCTCAAGGTCAACCTCAGATGCAATATTCACCTCAATTTCAACCCCAGTATCAATATGTGCCTCAAGGTCAGTACCAGCCTCAAAGTCAGTACCAACCGTAAGGTCAGTACCAGCCTCAAGGTCAGTACCAACCGCAAGGTCAGTACCAACCTCAAGGTCAATACCAACCTCAAGGTTTCCAACCACCTTCAGGTCAATCATTTGTTCAAGGAACGGGAAATGTACCATATAATTATCAACCTTACACTCAACCTAGTTTTGGTCCTCAATATGCTCAACCTGTTATGGGTCCATACCCCGGAATGAATGTGGTGTGGGATCAACAGACTTCGCAACCCAGTGTGCAGTTGTCATCTCAATCTAGACAGCCTTTGGTTTCTGGTTCACCCCAGCAACCTGTCCAGCCTACTACTCAAACTTCTACACCTGGGGTAGTTCATCAGCCTGGGCCTAGTTCACCTCGAACTCTGCCTCAAACGTCTGCTGCAACTACTACGGCCTCTGTTCAATCCACCCCACCTATTTCTGGAGTATCAGCAGCTCCAGTTTCTACTGTTCCTGTATCAACTCCTCAGGCCTCTTTACCTCAGTCCAGACCTACAATCCAGACTTCGGTTTCAATGCCTGTAGGAAAACCTAGGCCTAGTACGGTTGTCACAAGTCAACCTCAATTTACTTATCAACCGTACCAGGGACAGTACCAATTCAGTCCTACTGTGCAGAGCCTGGATTATCAGTATCAACCATACCTTGGGTATACTTATCAACAACCTCAACAACCCCAGTATGGTCCGGTTAATCTTGGTTTTCCAGGAGGATATAATATCCCAAATTCCAATCCGATTCCAAGTTATCCTAGATATCCTCCTCCTGGGGCTGCTCTTATGACCCCAAGTTTGTTGGAAATAATACTGAGAGGGGGGGGGTGAATCAGTATTATCAAATTCTTTTCAATATACCTTCCTGATTTATACTTTAATTTATTCTTCAGATATTGATCATTAACTTGTATGTGAGAACCATAAAAATGAGCAAGAACAAGAAAAACAGATAGTCCACCAAGGAACACCAAATATAAGGTGGAAACCCAATGTGGGTGAAAACAACCTGCTGCAATATGTCTCTATCTTCTTTCAATTAGAAACTTCTTTTATAATGATTTTGTACTGGTGCAGTCCTTTACCAATACGCAGGCTGCAACCTGCAGAGAGCTACAACTCTCTCTCATTTTCCAGTCTCTCCTGGAAGGGAGCTACAACCCCCTTTGCTCTTTTACTTCTTTAAGGATCACGTTTCATTAATTTTCAAACTGGATCCAAGAAGATCAAATAATCATCAAGTACATGCAATTCACCCAATCTCCTTATACAATCAACCAATGAATCACCCAACTTCTCAGAATGTTGTAAACAGGAAAGTAATACCATAAATCTAAACCCAGAACTCTGCAGCAATAGATAAAAGACAGCCAACAAATGTTTCAAGATAGGTCTGCAACTTCACCAATAGAGGCCTGCGAATACCCGCAGCTCTTCTGTGTCTAAACTGCGCAAATCCGCACTTGGTCGGTCTTCTGCTCTGCGTATCTCCGCACCACTCGTTCTGCTGCCCTGCGTACCTCTGCTCAGATCCGCACCTGCACTGTCCGCCTGACAGCCTGACAGTGTACCTCCGTAATTGGTTCTTCTGTTTCCCTGCGTACCTTCGCACTATGCCTTCTTCTGCACTGCGTACCTCGCACTGCGCCTTCTGCTATGCTGCGTACACCCGCACTGCGTCTTCTCCTGCGCTGCGTACCCCCGCACTCACGTCGTGGATCGCCTGCGAACCTCTAATTAGGGCCAAATTAACAGTCCTCCAATGTTCCACAGACAGTCAGATCCACAGATCTGATCATGCGCCCTAGAGATCACAACTTATCAATAGATTCGCCTTAAGTTTTCTCCTTGATTTATATCTAGCTTTGTAAAACTAATCACCCAAAATTTCAGATCTTAAGATATTCAAATTTCACAAGTGACTAGCCAAGTGATCTCCTTCCCTTTTTATAGTCAACCCCTTATTCACACCATGGGACAAAACCATCAAACACCAATACAAGGGATCCAAACCGGGGTTCAACAATTTAAATCCTATACCACGGGCCAAAACCATAGGATCATGAACGACGGGCTAAATACCAAGGGCCAAACATAAGAAACCCCACGTGAGCGCGCTTCTCTGCATTGGAGTGAGTGAACCGGGGGACCGCATCTTATGAACGGAGAACTTGCAGGTATATCCGCACTTCCTGGACGGCGAACCTGCGGGTCCACACCTTTTGAACGATGCACCTGCGAACCTCTTATTTTCCATCATTTTGAGAGCCTGAACAGAGTTTTGCCACTTGAGTGAGTTGCCATCAAGTACAACACCTGTACCATAGGGCCAAACCAAAATCATAATGCCAACAATCTCCCCCTTTGGACTTGATGGCAACCTCTAGATCCTCAACGTCATTCTCCCCCTTTGACATCAAGGGCAAAGGGTTATGCTCCCCTTGAGACCATGCTTAAGTCTTTGTTCTACTGATCATGCTCCCCCTGACTGTAAACCAGATCTGCAACCCATAATCCACCATACACCGTAAATGAAAGAGATAGAGACATATTGCAGCGATATTCAGATCAGCATCCATTTTCTCCTTCTGTGCTACCATAATGCCAACAATGCATTATATGTGCTCCCCCTAAACCAGTGCCATTCGATCTTCGACCAATCCATAAACCAGCAAATGTATGCGTATACCCCATATGAACCTCGCGTACAACCAACAATCTCTGAAACAAATGAGATTCAACAATAAGATGATGCATCAACTACCCCCAGCTTTTTCGTGAGGTATTCAAAGGTCTCCCTGGGCAATGGCTTGGTGAGTATATCAAAAACTTGTTCCTTAGAAGGAACATACTCCAACTTGACCTTTTGTTCAAGCACTTGTTCCCTGAGAAAGTGATACTTGATCGGTATGTGCTTGGTCTTAGAATGCATGACTGGGTTCTTTGAAATGCTTATTGCACTTGTATTATCACACAAGATGGAGATAGGTGGTGTACAAGTGATTTGAAAATCCTGCAAGGTCTGCATCATCCAAAGAAGTTGAGTGCAACAAGATGCAGCCGCCACATATTCTGCTTCAGCTGTAGATAAAGCAATCGAACTATGTTTCTTGCTGAACCAAGATACTAATCTGGAACCCATAAAGAATGCACCACCACTTGTGCTCTTCCTGTCATCCACGCTTCTAGCCCAATCTGCATCTGTGTAAGCATGAAGTGTGAGATCTGTGTCTCTAGGGTACCATAAGCCATAGTTTTGAGTTCCTTGAAGGTACTTGAAGATTCTCTTGACTGCCTGAATATGAGTTTCCTTTGGATTTTCCTGAAATCTTCCAACTATTCCCACTGCATGCATGATGTCTGGTTGGGTACCTGTCAAATAAAGTAGACTTCCAATCATAGATCTGTAGGTTGGTTGATGCACTGCTGCTGATTCATCATTTGCACTGAGGCTGCATCCTGTGACCATGGGGGTACATACTGGTTTTGCATCTTCCATGCCATATTTCTTCAAAATCTGCTTGAGATACTTGGTTTGAGACAAGAAGATACCGTCTTCATTTTGTTGGATTTGCAATCCAAGAAAATAAGTCAGTTCTCCAAGCAAAGACATTTCGAATTCTTTCTGCATCACCAAGGTAAAGCTTTGACTCATAGCTTCTTCATTGCTGCCAAAGATAATATCATCTACATACACAACAAGTATTAGCAATTTGTCATTTTCAATTTTTATATAAAGATTGCTATCTGCTGATCCCTTTGAGAAACCTTGTTGATGAAGATATTTGTCCAACCGGTAGTACCAAGCCCTTGGAGCCTGTTTAAGACCATAGAGAGCCTTTTTTAGTCTGCATACAAGATTTGGATCATTCCCAAGGATGAAACCATCTGGTTTCTCAATGTACACTTCTTCTTCTAAGTCTCCATTTAGAAAGGTTGATTTCACGTCCATTTGAAATACTTTGAACTTCTGAAAGCTTGAGAGAGCAAGGAACATTCGGATGGCCTCAAGTCTAGCAACGGGAGCAAAAGTCTCTTCAAAGTCTATTCCTTCTTGTTGAGCATACCCTTTACAAACAAGTCTAGCCTTGTTTCTAATTACTTTCCCATTTTCATTCAACTTATTTTTGAAGATCCATTTTGTCCCTATGACATTCTTATCTTTTGGTCTAGGAACCAACTCCCAAGTGTTGTTGTTTTTGATCTGCTCAAGTTCTTGATCCATTGCCTTGACCCAGCATTCATCTTTGCATGCCTCTCTTACATTTTGTGGTTTAGTGGAGGAGAGCAATGCCAAATAGCTTGAGGCTTCTACAATTGTTCTTCTTGTTTGTACACCTGCTTCTTTCTGCCCCAAAATCTGAGATTCTGGATGATTCATCTGAACATACCTGGATGGAGTCTTCTCTTCTATCCTTATTTGTTCCTCTGGTGCCTCTTGAGGTTCTTCTTCATCATCTCTCTGATTTGGAGAGTAGTCTTCATTCTCTTCGATATTTTCATGATTTACTTGCCTAGGGATGTATCCTTTTTCATCAACCACTACATCAATGCTGTCAACAGTTCTTCCAAGTATTTTATTGTAACACTTATATGCTTTGCTGTGGGGAGAGTAACCAAGGAGAATGCCTTCATCTACTCTAGGTTCAAGTTTGCCAAGCTGTTCATCAGTATTCTTAATATAGCATTTGCTCCCAAAAATTTTGAAATGCTTTACCGAAGGAGTCTCACCATACCAGAGCTCATGTGGAGTTTGAGTGTTGTTCACTCGGACATTCGTTTTGTTGAGAATAACAACCGCAGCAAATGCAGCTTCACCCCAGAAGGTTGCGGGAGTTCCAGACTCATCAAGCATAGCACGGGCCATTTGTTGAACCGTTCTGTTCATCCTTTCCACCACTCCATTTTGCTGAGGAGTCCTAGCTGTAGAGAATTCCCTTCTTATTCCATGTTCTTCACAGAAATCGAAAAATTCATTTGACGTAAACTCCCCTCCTCTGTCAGACCTGAGGCACTTAATTTTGTAATCTGATTCATTTTCAGCCAAGGCTTTGAAAGATTTGAATTTTTCAAATGCTTCATCCTTGTGTTTAATAAGTCCCAACCAAACCATCCTGGAGAAGTCATCAATGAATAATATGAAGTATTCTTCTCCTCGAGGTGACCTTGTCCTAAATGGACCACATACATCTGTATGGACTAGTTCAAGAGGCCTGCTGGCTGATCCTTCCTTCTCAGGGAAATTAGTTCTGGTTTGCTTACCAAACTGACATGATTTACATATGGTGTTGTATGGAATTTTGATATCCGGAAGACCACGAACTGCCTGGTATTTGCATGCTTTCCTTATTTGAGAAAAGCGTAGATGCCCCAACCTCCGGTGCCATAACTAGTGTTCATCATCCTTGCTCAAGTAGCATTGTTGTTGTCCTTCTTCAAATATGTATAGATTATTTGGAGTTCTTCTGCCTTTGATCACTATTTTTCCTGTATCAAGATCACGAACACTACATCCATTTGATCGAAATATTACCTTTGTTCCTTGATCGCACATCTGACTGACACTCAGTAGATTATGCTTCAAGCCATCAACATACAAAACATTTCCAGCCTTGACCTTTTCTTTCAACTGAGCAGTGCCTTTTCCTTTTATGGATGCAGGGGTATCATTTCCAAAAGAAACCTTCTTTCCCTTTTCTAAAGCAGTATATGATTCAAGTTTTTCTTTATCACCTGTCATATGCTTCGAACATCCGCTGTCGATATACCATAAATTTTCTTGTCCTTCTGCATAAAAAGCTATCCCACATCTTTCTGGTTTTGGTTCCTTTATTCTCCATGTTCTTGTACTTGAGGTTTGTTCTTTTGTCTGCCAAAACCTGCTCCTGCATTCAGAATCTTCATGACCAAAGTTATTACAAATAGAACATTCAATTTCACTTTCAAGGGCAGAAAAGTTGTTATAGGTCCTCTTCGTGATTCCAGACATACTTTTTTGTTTTTGAGCTTCTCTAGTCATGATTGTCTTATAGGCAACACATTGAGCTGCTTTGTGACCAAAGTTATGGCAAGAGAAACACTGGCCATTGAAGAAACTCCTGCGATTATCAAATCTATCATCCAACCGATTGTAGTTTCTACTGACATCCATTCTTGAGGCAAATTGGGAAGATTTTACCTGTGGCTGGTTGTAGCTTCTGTTTGCCCTTAAGGTAGCTTGCCCCCAATTTTCTTGATAGTCTTTGTTTGTTCTTGAGGTAAATTGTCCCTGATTTACCTGATGATTTCTATTCGGCCTTTGCTTGCTCCTCCTTGCTACATCAAGATAACTTTTGGAGGTGGATACTTGAGATGCATCCCCATTATATCCCAGACCTGTCTTGATTAGTGGAGAACGCTGCACATTGATGATCTCATCCAGATTTTCAAATCCTTTAACAAATTTAAGATTAAGAGCTTTTGTTTCTCAATCTCTTTTCTAAGACCAACAATTTCACATTCCAATTTTTCAAGATGTTTTTCCCTTTCAGCCAGTTGACATTGCAGAGAATCAATAATCACATTTTTCTTCTTCTAAGAAAATTTTGAGTTTAGACATTTCTTCATAAAAACCTTCTTCATCTATAGCATCCATGTAGTCATCATCTTCAAAAACCATTAAAAGTTTATAAGCATTACCTCGTTCATCTTCGTCACTATTTGAAAGTCCATCAATATCTTCATGAGTGTAATAGCTTTTCTTATTTGCATTTTGTTTCTTGTTCCTTCTAACAGGTTCCTTCCCCTTGTCATTCTTATCCTTATGAGGACATTTGGCAGCATAGTGACTGACTCTTCCACAAGCAAAGCATTTGAAAGGTAACTTACCTCGGAATCGTCCAGCACCCCGTTGAAGATTTCTGACAAAATTTGATTCTTCTTCTTCTTCTGATATGTGTCCTGACTCATAGTAGTCTCCTTTGCCAGAAGCTTTGAAGGCAACTTCTCTCCTATCTGATGGTCCTCCTTTCCTCATTTCATAAGCAGTTAGAATTCCATGCAGCTGTGACATTTTAAGGTTTTGAAGATTCTCCTTTTCTTCTATAGCAGAAACTTTAGATTCAAACCTAGGGGACAAAGATCTTAAAACTTTTTCAACCACAACAGCCCCTTTTACTTCTTCACCCAAATTTTTCATACAATTAACAATCTCATCTACACGAAGAAAATAGTTAGCCACACTTTCATCATTGTACATTCTGAGATTTTCATACTGAATTCTGAGGGTTTGAAGTTTTTCTCATTTTACCTGATCATCTCCTTCATAGCTCAGAAAAATCTTGTCCCATATTTATTTTGTGGATTTATACTGCATAACTTTGACAAATTCTGATTGCAATAGACATCCCAATAGAGTATTGACTGCCTTTGCATTTGTTTCATATTTCTTCCGAATCTGTAGGAGTTGCTGCTGGAAAAGTATACCCTGTATCTATGATATCCCAGACTTCTGTACCCAAAGATTGAAGATAGGCAGTAACTCTTACCTTCCAATATACGAAGTTTGTCCCATCAAAAACCGGTGGCCTGATTGATGCTTCCCTCTCGTAGTTGCTCATGATGAAAGATCTTCCTTCAAGTGATCAAGCTTCTTCAGAAGGACCTACTCTGATACCAATTGTTGGAAATAATACTGAGAGGGGGGGGTGAATCAGTATTATCAAATTCTTTTCAATATACCTTCCTAATTTATACTTTAATTTATTCTTCAGATATTGATCATTAACTTGTATGTGAGAACCATAAAAATGAGCAAGAACAAGAAAAACAGATAGTCACACCAAGGAACACCAGATATAAGGTGGAAACCCAATGTGGGTGAAAACCACCTGCTGCAATATGTCTCTATCTTCTTTCAATTAGAAACTTCTTTTACAAGGATTTTGTACTGGTGCAGTCCTTTACCAGTACGCAAGCTGCAACCTGCAGAGAGCTACAACTCTCTCTCGTTTTCTAGTCTCTCCTAGAAGGGAGCTACAACCCCCTTTGCTCTTTTACTTCTTTAAGGACCACGTTTCATTAATTTTCAAACTGGATCCAAGAAGATCAAATAATCATCAAGTACATGCAATTCACCCAATCTCCTTATACAATCAACCAATGAATCACCCAACTTCTCAGAATGTTGTAAACAGAAAATTAATACCAGAAATCTAAACCCAGAACTATGCAGCAATAGATAAAAGACAGCTAACAAATGTTTCAAGATAGGTCCGCAACTTCACCAATAGAGGCCTGCGAATACCCGCAGCTCTTCTGTGTCTAAACTGCGCAGATCCGCACTTGGTCGGTCTTCTACTCTACGTATCTCCGCACCACTCGTTCTGCTGCCCTGCATACCTCTGCTCAAATCCGCACCTACACTGTCCGCTTGACAGCCTGACAATGTACCTCCGCAACTGGTTCTTCTGTTTCCCTGTGTACCTTTGCACTGTGCCTTCTTCTATGCTGCGTACCTCGCACTGCGCCTTCTGCTGTGATGCGTACGCCCGCACTGCGTCTTCTCCTGCGCTGCGTACCCCCGCACTCACGCCGTGGATCGCCTGCGAACCTCTGATTAGGGCCAAATTAATAGTCCTCCAATGTGCCACAGACAGTCAGATCCACAGATCTGATCATGCGCCCTAGAGATCACAACTTATCAATAGATTCACCTTAAGTTTTCTCCTTGATTTAGATCTGGCTTTGTAAAACCAATCACCCAAAATTTCAGATATTAAGATATTCAAATTTCACAAGTGACTAGCTAAGTGATCTCCTTCCCTTTTTATAGTCAATCCCTTATTCACACCATGGGACAAAACCATCAAACACCAATACAAGGGATCCAAACCGGGGTTCAACAATTTAGATCCTATACCACGAGCCAAAACCATAGGATCATGAACGAAGGGCTAAATACCAAGGGCCAAACATAAGAAACCCCACGTGAGCGCGCTTCTCTGCATTGGAGTGAGTGAACTGGGGGACCACATCTTATGAACGGAGAACCTGTGGGTATATCCGCACTTCCTGGACGGCGAACCTGTGGGTCCGCACCTTTTGAACGATGCACCTGTGAACCTCTTATTTTCCATCATTTTGAGAGCCTGAACAGAGTTTTGCCACTTGAGTGAGTTGCCATCAAGTACAACACCTGTACCATAGGGCCAAACTAGAATCATAATGCCAACAAATTTTTCGGGATCCGAACCGTCAGTTACCGTTTATAGCAACTTTGGATTTACCTAACTTGTCGCGCCTTACGAACGATCCCAATAATTATCTTCCATTTTGGCCGTCAATGCCGAATAAGTTGCCCAGTGATATACCAAAGTTTGAGGGGAAGTCAGGAGAAGATCTGTCAAATCATGTGATGACTTACCATCTCTGGTGTGCATCGAATTCCATCATAGATGATTCAATTCATCTTCTTCTTGTTCAACGCACTTTGATTGGCCTTGCAGCCAAGTGGTACATTGAGTTTCCACGAGGCTCTTTTTACAATTTTAGTCAGTTAGCCACTTCCTTCCTTACTCATTTTCAGCTGCCAGTCCCATATGACAATGGAATGGAGTTATTAACTTCATTAAAACAGTCGACGTCCACATATATTTCAGACCATATTCATGAATGGCGACGTCGACGTTGTTTAGTGAAAGTTTTTATCCCGGACCAAATTTTGGCAGAATGGTTTGTAAAATTGTTATTACCTAAAATAACTGAAGATGTAGCCAAGGCAGGAGTAGTTACCGAAGAGAAAGTAATTTCTAAAGCTTAATACCTTGACTTAGTTTATACACAGTCAGGTACTTTACACGAGAAAATCCCCGACCTTCCAAAGCAAAATCAAATAACTGCACCTCCCTCAGGGTCTCCTGGAAGGGAGCTACAACCCCCTTTGCTCTTTTACTTCTTTAAGGACCACGTTTCATTAATTTTCAAACTGGATCCAAGAAGATCAAATAATCATCAAGTACATGCAATTCACCCAATCTCCTTATACAATCAACCAATGAATCACCCAACTTCTCAGAATGCTGTAAACAGAAAATTAATACCATAAATCTAAACCCAGAACTATGCAGCAATAGATAAAAGACAGCTAACAAATGTTTCAAGATAGGTCCGCAACTTCACCAATAGAGGCCTGCGAATACCCGCAGCTCTTCTGTGTCTAAACTACGCAGATCCGCACTTGGTCGGTCTTCTGCTCTACGTATCTCCGCACCACTCGTTCTGCTGCCCTGCGTACCTCTGCTCAAATCCGCACCTACACTGTCCGCTTGACAGCCTGACAACGTACCTCCGCAACTGGTTCTTTTGTTTCCCTGTGTACCTTTGCACTGTGCCTTCTTCTACACTGCGTACCTCGCACTGCGCCTTCTGCTGTGATACGTACGCCCGCACTGCGTCTTCTCCTGCGCTGCGTACCCCCGCACTCACGCCGTGGATCACCTGCGAACCTTTGATTAGGGCCAAATTAATAGTCCTCCAATGTGCCACAGACAGTCAGATCCACAGATCTGATCATGCGCCCTAGAGATCACAACTTATCAATAGATTCACCTTAAGTTTTCTCCTTGATTTAGATCTAGCTTTGTAAAACCAATCACCCAAAATTTCAGATCTTAAGATATTCAAATTTCACAAGTGACTAGCCAAGTGATCTCCTTCCCTTTTTATAGTCAATCCCTTATTCACACCATGGGACAAAACCATCAAACACCAATGCAAGGGATCCAAACCGGGGTTCAACAATTTAGATCCTATACCACGGGCCAAAACCATAGGATCATGAACGAAGGGCTAAATACCAAGGGCCAAACATAAGAAACCCCACGTGAGCGCGCTTCTCTGCATTGGAGTGAGTGAACTGGGGGACCACATCTTATGAACGGAGAACCTGCGGGTATATCCGCACTTCCTGGACGGTGAACCTGTGGGTCCGCACCTTTTGAACGATGCACCTGCGAACCTCTTATTTTCCATCATTTTGAGAGCCTGAACAGAGTTTTGCCACTTGAGTGAGTTGCCATCAAGTACAACACCTGTACCATAGGGCCAAACTAGAATCATAATGCCAACAAAGTTTTCGGGATCTGAACCGTCAGTTACCGTTTATAGCAACTTTGGATTTACCTAACTTGCCGCGCCTTACAAACGATCCCAATAATTATCTTCCGTTTTGGCCGCCAATGCCGAATAAGTTGCCCAGTGATATACCAAAGTTTGAGGGGAAGTCAGGAGAAGATCCGTCAAATCATGTGATGACTTACCATCTCTGGTGTGCATCGAATTCCATCATAGATGATTCAATTCATCTTCGTCTTGTTCAACGCACTTTGATTGGCCTTGCATCCAAGTGGTACATTGAGTTGCCACGAGGCTCTTTTTACAATTTTAGTCAGTTAGCCACTTCCTTCCTTACTCATTTTCAGCTGCCAGTCCCATATGACAATGGAACGGAGTTATTAACTTCATTAAAACAGTCGACGTCCACATATATTTCAGACCATATTCATGAATGGCGACGTCGACATTGTTTAGTGAAAGTTTTTATCCCGGACCAAATTTTGGCAGAATGGTTTGTAAAATTGTTATTACCTAAAATAACTGAAGATGTAGCCAAGGCAGGAGTAGTTACCGAAGAGCAAGTAATTGCTCAAGCTCAGTACCTTGACTTAGTTTATACGCAGTCAGGTACTTTACACGAGAAAATCCCCAACCTTCCAAAACAAAATCAAATAACTGCACCTCCCTCAGGGTCTCATGCCGCTGACGGTATGATTGGTACTGTTAATACCAAAAGTAAGAAGAAATCCTCCAAGAATTCTTCTCCTATTATAACTTTACCAGATTCCCCGAAGGGAGAGTCTTCAACTGAAATTTCTGCCGATGTCCATGTCGTAGAATCATCTACGGCCAAATCAAAATCTGGCGGTAAGAAGAAAGGCAAGAAGAAGAATAAGCAAAACTCGAAAGAGAAATCAGATAAACCTGAATCTACTGACGAGAAACGTAAACCTCGCTATCCTTGTCTCATCTGCGATGAGGAGCATTTTACAAGAGATTGTCCACATCATGCTGAGGTTGCGAAAATCGTCAAAGGTTCTCAAACACCTGCTGTTTTGAAGGATCCTTTTCCGAGTCAAGACAGTAAGATGATAGGTTCTTCCTCTAATGCCTCGGAAGAGCCCATAATGATGATGTCCCATGTTAGGATTGCGACACGATCGCAAGATTATGAAAGTAAGAGTCCTATTGGTGGTAAGGAAGTGGAATCTTCTAATTGTAACCCATCAACCTCAGCTCCGTCTGGTTCTGATCCACTACAGATCGAGAAACCTAATCCAGACTTAGTAATCAAACCACCCGCTAAGGGTATACTTCGAAAGTCAGCTTTCAATCCACATGCGAGAGCTGCTCAGAACTATAACATTGTTGAAGATTTAGTTGTTTCACCTTCAGCAATGTCGGCTTTGGAGGTGCTGCAATCATGTCCAGCACAGCGTAAATTGCTATTGTCGGCTATAGGAGCTGTTGATCTTCAGGATTCAAACCTCATAGTCTTCGAGTTAGAAAATAGTACACCTCGCTTACCTCATCAAATGGCTTTCCAGATTCTAGTGTTAGTCAAAAACAAACCTTGCTTTAGGACTGTGATTGATGAGGGAGCTTCAACGTGTATTATGTCGATACAGTGTTGGAAAGCCCTTGGTTCTCCTACACTTAATCAATCCCCGACGATTCTGAAGGCCTTTGATGGCCGAGGGTTTCATCCTTATGGCATTTTGTAGGACATACCTATAGGGGTTGAAGGAAAAACTGTTAATCTAGATGTGGAGGTGGTTGATGCCCCTCTGAATTCCAACCTTCTTTTGGGTTGTAGCTGGTCTTACGCGATTACTGATGTTGTTTCATCGGTCTTTCAGCTTATTAAGTTTCCTTATAATGGAAAGATCGTTACAATAGATCAGTTAACTTACTTTTCATCCGACCCATCCTCTCCTGAGAGTATTCAACATGTTGGTAAAACCGCTATCCCTTATAAGGATGTTGGGGTAGGATTAGTTAAAGATTCTGGTTTACTCGGAACTTTTTCATTTCCTCCTCCCAACGTACCGTCTCCTTTCGCGACTATTCATATGATTTCGTCAGAATCCATTGTTCTTGACGATCCTTGGATCGTTCCATCCGATTCTGAGGTGGACTCTTTTGGTGATGCCATGCCTTTGAGTCCCTTTGAAGTTGCTTATCAGGCTGTACAGTCGTTTTCCGACTCAAGTTCAACCAATCTTGATCTAGTGAATGTGATCCATGGAGAATCACTTTCAATCTCAACCTCAGATTCAACAACCTTTTCTGAAACTATTCACACTGATGAGCAAATCCGGGAACTTTTGTCTGTTGATGAGTTACCATGGGAAGATTTTCATCATAGATCTTCGTTTTTACCTGAGATTGGTCATTTTGAGAATGATTTTTCATCTATTTTTACTGCCGAATATGTCAAAGAGCCACAGAATCCACTGAAACATCTTGATTCTAAACAAAATTTAGCAAATATTTCTCGAACGGTTCCTACCGACATTTTGGTCAAACCTGGGATTGTTGAAAACATTCACATAAGTGTTTCTTATACGGACACTGAAGTCAAAACATATAAAGCCCTATTTCAAGAATTCCGTGACATATTTGCCTGATCCTATGAGGAAATGCCAAGAATTGATCCTTCAATTGTTGTTCATGAGATCAAAACTTACCCAGATGCTAAACCTGTCCGGCAATGTTTGCGTCAAATACACCCACGAAAAGCTGCTGCCATCAAAACAAAAGTTGAGAAATTACTTAAAGCAAGTTTCATTTATCCAATTCCTTTAACGGATTGGGTATCGAATATTGTTCCGGTTACTAAAAAGCAAGGGACAATAAGAATATGTATTGACTATAGGGATATTATTCGTGCTTGTCCCAAGGACAATTATCCAACACCCTATATCGATCAAATTATCGATGATTGTGCCGGTAGTGAAATTTTCTCCTTTATGGATGGCTTTTCCGGTTACAATCAAATTAACATTCTACCTGCCGATCAACCAAAAACGGAATTCATTTGTCCATGGGGGACCTTTGCTTATTGCAAGTTACCTTTTGGATTGAAGAATGTCGGCGCAACTTTTCAAAGGGCTATGTCTTACGCGTTTCATGACATCAAGCACATTCTGCAGCCTTATCTCGATGATTTATCTGCTCATTCTTTACGTCGAGCCGACCATCTCAGTCATTTACGAGCAATTTTTATGAGATGTAGGCATTATCGGATTAGGCTGAATCCCCACAAATGTGTTTTCTATATAGAAACAGGTCGTTTACTAGGATTTGTTGTTTCGAAAGCCGGCATTCGCGTCGATCCTTCGAAGGTCGAAGCCATTTTCAAATTACCACCTCCTTCGACTCTTTGCCTACTCCAAAGTTTGCAAGGGAAAGCAAACTTTTTACGTCGTTTCATTCCTAACTACGCCGAGATTACAAAAGGTTTCACCAGGTTGTTGAAACAGAACACTCCATTCTTTTGGGATGAGATAGATGACAAATCTTTCGATGCACTTAAACACACGTTGACCCATGCATCATTATTGCATCCTCCCAACTACAACCAAGATTAGTTCTTGTACCTCACCGCTTCCCATTCCACCATTGGGATGGTCTTAGTTCAACAGGATGAATTCGAGAGTGAACATGTGATCCGTTATCTTAGTCGGACTCTAACTCCGACTGAGTTAAAATATTCACATGTGGAGAAACTGGCCTTGGCAGCGGTTCACGTTGTTCAACGATTTCGTCATTACATTTTACTACGCAGAACCACGGTCCTTTCTGACTGTAACCCTATGGTGTACATTTTGACTAAACAATTGCTAGGGGGTAAGTATTCCAAATGGATTGTCATCCTGCAGGAATTTGACTTGGAATTTGTAAAGGCCAAGTCAAAGAAGTCTTTGGTTTTTGCGGAATTGATGTGTGACTTCCCTCGTGCTGATACCGAACATGTGGCGGAAGAACCCATTGGGGATGAATCCTTGTTCCTTATCAGCATTGTTGATCCATGGTATGGAGATATCATCGTTTATCTCCAAACCCAATCTTTTCGACCAAACATTTCACGATCTCAGCGTAGGAAAATACGTTTCCAATCCCAACCTTACACTATTATTGGAGATACTCTTTATCCTCGTGGGGTGGATTCTGTTTTCTGACGTTGTCTAACTCATGAAGAAGCTGAAAAGGTTCTTAATGACTGTCACTCTGGAGCGTGTGGCGGTCATATGTCTGGGTATGCCACACCCCAAAAGATCTTGCGCTGTGGCTATTTTTGGCCGTCCTTATTCAAAGATTGTATCACTGCAGTCCGGAAATGCCACAATTGCCAAATTTTTGATCGTAAGATGTGCACTCCACCTGCTCCTCTCCACCCTATACTTGTCGTCGATCCATTCGCAAAATGGGGTATCTATTTTATTACATGTAACCCTCACTCGGCCGAGGGGCATGCGTATATCATCCTTGCGGTAGATTATTTTACCAAGTGGGCCGAGGCGATGCCTACATTTTCGGCAGACAGCAAAACTGCTGCGATTTTCGTTTTCAATCACATAATTACTAGGTTTGGTGTTCCTCAAGCGATTATCACTGACCATGGGAGTCTCGATTTTATTACATGTAACCCTCACTCGGCCGGGGGGCATGCGTATATCATCCTTGCGGTAGATTATTCTACCAAGTGGGCCAAGGCGATGCCTACATTTTCGGCAGACAGCAAAACTGCTGCGATTTTCGTTTTCAATCACATAATTACTAGGTTTGGTGTTCCTCAAGCGATTATCACTGACCATGGGAGTCATTTTCGAAACATTATGATGACTGAACTTACAGATCAGCTTGGCCTGCGTCACGATAGTTCCACTCCATATTACCCACAGGCAAATGGTCTGGTTGAAGCAATCAACAAATTTCTAGTCACTATGATCCAACGAATCATTGGGATTCATAGGTCGAATTGGCATAACATGTTATTTTCAGCGCTTTGGGCATACCGAACCTCAGTCAAAACATCAACAGGTTTTACTCCCTTTCAACTGGTTTACGGTTTAGAGGCAGTACTACCCATTGAATGCGAAATCCCGTCATTACAAATTGTCGTACAATTATTACCAGCCACTTCCGAAGAGGAAAAACATTTATTATACTTAGCTCAATTAGATGAGAATCGACGTGATGCTGCATTAGCTGTCGAAACTCATGCCAAAATAATTAAAGCTCAGTATGATCAGAATGTTACACCCCGCAATTTTTCAGAAGGAGACCTAGTCTTACTTTACGATCAAGCAAACGATAAGCTAGGGGCTGGAAAATTTGTACCCATGTGGCATGGTCCGTATATTGTTAAGCGAAAGCTGGCAAAAGGGGCCTATGAATTAGAAGATTTTGACGGTGTCTCTTTAGGTAAACCTAGGAATGGGCTTTATCTAAAGCGATATTATGCTTAAAAGATTAGTGTGGAGATTTTTAGACTAGTTTCTTTCTATGTTTGGTGTGTTTTTAGATTAGGAATGTGTGCCTTACTTTAGAGAGTGTTTTTCATCATTATTCTTGCTTATCTTGATTTTACTCTTGATATTGCAGATGTCAACGCCTCTCCAAACATACATCGGTTTTCTTGATGGCGCTTGTCATAGTACACGGAACATCTCTTCCGCAGCTTGGGTTATCTATTTGCCCTCTGACGAGTTAGTATCTATGCATGGGGTAAGCCTCGGTCAAACAACGAACAACATTGCAGAATATAGTGCAGTGATTGAGTTATTATCTGAATCCATTTCATTTGGAATTCGGAGTTTGATTGTTAGATTAGATTTGGAACTCGTTGTATTACAGCTTAATAGAGTTTATGCCATTAGAAATCCAGTGTTATTACGATTATTTTTGAGAGTCCGTCTCTTGGAACGAGAATTTATTTACATCGAATATCAGCACATTCCAAGATATTTAAATACATTAGCAGATGTAGTTGCTTCTCGAATGTTAAATAGACATTTGCAATAATCAATACAGTAAATTTAAAAGCATCCCATAAACATGTTATACAAGATAACCAGTAATAGCAATATATCATAGCATAGAAGTGTGTCAAAATATACATCATCTTCGATCATAGGTTAAAAAACACCTTATGATCGGCAAAAATGATAGCACAAAAAGTCCAAAAATGAGTCTACAAGGCGATCATCCTATCACTGGTGATGATCACGATAAGACACCACTGCTCAGGCCACCCTACAAAGGAACCTCCTAAAAGGTCCTGGGACCCCAATCACATAGCGCTGTAACCTAAGAGGAATGTCATCTATGCTGGTCTCCGAAATATCTGCTGTCAAGCGCTCTAGATGACTCTCCAATTCGGCCAAGGTCTCTGCTGATTGGTCCTGTGGGGCCGGTGCTGCGGCAGCTGGCTGTCTTCTATCATAAGGCTGGAGAGCGGCTGGTCACTGTGGATCCACATCTGCATTTAAAAACTTTTTACTATCAGTTTTTGGACGATTTAAAAAACAAAAAAATATATAATTTAAAAAATGTTGAAAACAATTTTACCTGTATCATCCCATTGCTCTCCTGGTGGAAGAGCCATGTCTGGCTCACCATGATAATCCATCCCAGCATATGGAAAATCTTGTATCACGAAAAGTTGGTTTCCCAACCAGCGAAAATACTCAGGTGAGAATCGAACAACCTCGGTACCCTCCTCAGGATGGCGGGCCATGACTGCAACCCAGCGCATAATCCTAGGATCTCGGGGAAGTCCAGCCTCAACAGTAAGTTGTTGTGGAACCAGCATAGGTACCCTCTCTAGGGCAAAGCTGACAACTAAGTAACCATATCCAAAGTTCTTTAGCTGTCCATTCTTTGCCTTAGTCAGTTGGCCTTTCATATTGGCCAACACAGCATCACACCAGTTGAAGATGGTGCCTCAGAAGCAGTCTACTACCATGCGCATCTGGGAACCAGTAGCTAAATGCAATGTTGCGCTTCCATGCAGTGTGGTGATAGTAAATGCGATCACTTTAAGTTCAGGACGGGTGATGGTCTTCACATCTATCCATTTGTCCGCAGTTTGGACATTGTAAAACTCTAGTCGGAGACTAGTGACAGACTGGCCACCTGGCCTAGATCCGAATAGAGATAATCCTTCGCCTCTCTTCGGCAAACCAGTCATAAAATAAATGTCCTCTGGCTCGATTTCGAGCCGGTGTCCTCCAATGATGAAACACTGGTCCTGCGTGCTCCACATGTCTACCAGCCATTGTAGAAAGTCTACCTGTGCCCTCATGCCAGGTATGGCCCAAAATTTCAGTAGTCTGCATGCTCTTAAAGCCTATAATGAAGGTGGATGGAGTAATTCGGCTTGATCCACATCTTCATGTTCTCTTTCCTGCCAAATAAGAATCTTGTCTATCTGCATTGCAAAATAGGTGGTTTAGAACATTTCAATCTGAAACTTGTGGGGAAAAAATGAAGAAATTAGGGTTTTAAATCCGTGTTCCGCGGGGTTCGCACCCATTCTTTTAGAGACAGTGCGTAGTTGTGCACTTTTCCTTAAGAACAGGTACGGCACCCCGACTTTTCCCTATGCACAGAAAAATCGGGGTGCGCAGGGGCCACATGGCGCACCTGTGCAACCACCGCGGGCGATTTTTTGCCCAAATTTCCTTCTAAAAATCAAATTCTAAAGCCTAAAACAAAATTTCAAACGGATGAAATGCAAGTCAGGGACGATGTGGATTACCTGGAGAAGACAGTTCTCGATTCCAGCGGTCGGATTTTCTGCAATCTTCACAGGAAGTTTTCTTACCAAAAGCTCTTACTTTTTACTCCAAAGCCAAACGATGAAAATGAACTTGTAAAAGCCCTTTTTATAAGATTTTTTGAATAAATAAATTTTTAATTTATTTATTTTTCACTTTGAAAAGGTCAGTTTTGGTACATTTTTATTAATTTTTAAACAGATATGAGTAATGTTTGCAGTTTTTGTGCAGAATATTGGGTGTTCAGGGAGAATTGGTCATTTTCAACAAAAACACATAGGAGTCCTCTTTAAGCTCTTTTATGACTCGTAAAATAGGAAAAGATTGCCGAGTTTTTCTTTTTAGACTCGTTAAAATAGAATTAAAAATACGATCCACTTATAGCTCTTTTATGACTGTATAAACATGAAAAGATTGCCGGACTTTTGTCGTTTCAAGTTCGATATTGGTAATAAAATGATGTGTTTTCGATCGTTTTTTTACTTTTTCAGATTGAAGGCACTAATTATGAAAATTACTCCTTGATCGTAATGGTCAAGCAGTTCTCTCAGGTATTATTTTATACTTTTTCGGGCTTGGGAGACACAAATTTACGAAGAAGGACAACCATGGAGTTTTCTTAAGTTTTTCTTCTGACTCCCTAAAATTGAAAAACGCCGAGTTTCTCCTATATTGGACTCGTTAAAATTTAAACAGTAAAGGACCTGTTCAATTACAAACAGGAATGAACCACTCCTTCTTAGGGTTCGAATCTAAACTAAGTTGGACTCATCCGAAGGATGAGCTTATAACCAAGCAAATGTTATGCTCCTTAAGCTTGTCAAAAATAAAGAGGTACTTGCCAGAAATGGTGGGGGGAAAGAGAGAAAAATGAACCTATTTGTTGTACTTTGTGTTTGAAAAAACTTTCCATCACTCTTGAACACGACACTTTTATTCACCTGGGTTGGGAAATCCTTTACCTAACAGTTAATCAAGCCGCATTGAAAGACTTCAGCCAGTTTCTGGGTATTAGCATTGGGTCAATTGTCACCAAGCCATCTGCAGTGTCGTTATGTGTTCGAGGTCTGTGCAAATAAACCATTCACCTGCAAAATATCTGTCATCCATCATTGACCATCCCTGAGTTAGTCCTTGCCAAATATATTTCTTCAGACTTGATCTATGGTTTCGTGTTATGGGCTTGCCTATGACGGATCGATTTCTATCTACTCTGACTCATTATCTAGAAAGATGATCTAGAAATCATCAGTACCTTGGAATCTGCATGCCTCAATGGCAGGTTTCTCGCCTTTGACAACAGGTTGCATCATTGACCTTCGATCAAAGGATTATGTGATGTGTTCGACATCGACTCATTCATTCACATTTCATGGATTATATTGAGTACTTTGAGGACCATTGACATTACTGGTGGTTCCTCTCACACTTTTTAATAATTTACATCATTGACTGGTAATCAAGTGGTTTCTACCATGTTCGACTTCGACACATTCATTCACATGGATAGAATCGTACTAGTTCGGGAAGTAGAAATGAAGACCTTGGATCTAGTTTCCACCATCCAGGCTGCGAGGAATTTTATTATCATTATATAGTGGACTATTCATAAACAGATGGTTGCGCCCATACTGTGTCCATATGTCTCTACTTGTGATGTAATACAAAATCATTCGTGTATCAGAACAATTTTAGATAGTTCTTAGTCAGTTTTGATCTGAGTATGGGAATGCCTACCTCAGTGATGATATTTTCACATATATATATTTTGTGTTGAATGTTTTTTACAAGTTCCGACCGGGGTATCCACAGGAAGATCCTTGAAATGATAAAGTCCTTCACTCTTCTTAGATGATCAAAAATTATCCTCATCTATTACAGACTTTGCACTTTAGGGGGCAATCTGTTACACAAAAAATTGTCACCATGACTTTCTACAGTTTGTGTGAGTCCATCACCACTCATACATACCTTCTTTACAAGTCTTAAGCCTCAACTCTTCATGTCAAGCCTTGAAAATGGGAGAAAGACCTTAAAAATATCTTAAATCCTAGTTTCGCACTTTCTCCTAGCATTGCCTGCAGTACTGCACTCAATGGTCATGTCCCCTGCGAACCTGACCGCTCTGTCTGTTAAGTGATGGGTGCGAACCCCTGTAAAAGTTAAAAAGGTGTGAGTTCGCTCTTAAAAACTCACCTTGGGTCACTTCTGGACACTTCTAGAAGGAATATTACGTTGGCAAGTCCGCTCCACATTGATTCATCCATTCCATAACTAAGGGAGCTAACTCCATGATATGAGGTGCTTATCCCATTGAAGGAGGAACTTATCCCTTCAATGGTGGACCTGCAACTCCCTCCATTTGCACTATAAATTCAGGCATTGGGCTGGTTGTAGGAGATGTTGAAAGCTGAAGATTCTTGAGGTTAAATGCTGCTGGAAATTAGACTTCCTTTTTGAGCTTGTGAGAGGAGAGATCACATACCTTTCATTTCATTTAGGAAGTGAGTGAGGCTTGTCAAAGTAGAGGAGATTCCTGCTGGACCCTGGAAAGAGCTTGTGCAACATCAAGGCAAAGGTTGTAAGGCTCTTTTATTCATAAAGTTAATACAATCAAGTTTATTTTCCTCAATGAACTGTCTCTAATAGTTTATTTTATGAGATCCTTGATCTTCATAATGAACATGTTTTATTATATTATCTATGCAGGTGTTCTTTGATGTGTGTTTGGTTGTGTATGTAGGTTATTAAAAGGGAACTGCTTGAAGCTGTTGGAACAAAGTTGCCACAAACAAGCATTGGACCGAGGTAGGGTCTATTACACCTCTTAGTTTTCATTTATGAATTGAAACATGTTTAGAGAAAAGTAGATTTGCTTGTGCTGCTTGTTGCTAGATATCATTTGATACTAGGGAGATCGGTCTTGTCTGCAAGAACGATTTATCCGGCCAACAAACCCCCGCCAGGGGACCGCTAGCCCCCGGACCCCCCAACCGAGAGAGATCCCCCCCCCCCCCCCCCCCCCCTCCCCGAACCCACGCGAGGGGGACAAGTTCCCCCCGCACCCCCCGTGTGGAGGGGTGTACAAACTTCCTGGGGTATACATCCGGCTGAAACAAAGACCTCTAAACAATCATGCTCCATACTCAACATCTCAATGAGATGGAGCCTTCTCGCTCATTGGTGTACCATATCCCAGATAAGGTAGTATCTGATGTCTATATGCTGAAGAAATTATAGAATACGGGATTCCTCAACAATCGAATCCCCCTAGTTGACACAAAGGACGGCAGTATCCATCATGTGTACAAACAGCTCGCTGAAGAGCTTCCACAACCAGGCAACTTCACACGAGATCATACTCATAGCTATGTATTTGTTCTTAGTGGTGCTTATAGCAACCGACTTTTGCTTCCTACTCATCCATGATATCGAAGCAGAATCCAGAGAGAACCAGCACTCAGAAGTGCTCTTGCGATCCTACACACTGCCTGCCTAGTCAGCATTCGAATAATCATGCAGCTTCACATTTCTGGTAGTGTATCTCAATTCATGATAGATTATGCCCCGAATATATCTCAGAAAATTCTTGGCACCAATCCAGTGAGGCTCAACCATATATGAGCTCATCATGCTAACTACAAAACATATGTCAGGATGGAATTTCACCAAGAACATCAACGCAAATGAGTTTATGAAACTCAGAGGCATTTCCCAATTCTGGTCTGGCATCACTACCATATAACTTCTTAAAGTTAAGATCCTCGAGGTAGTCATGGGTTTTCAGTTTACCATTCCACATACAAAATCCAACTCCCTCTTCCTTCTACAAATGAATGGGTCTGCACCTGTCAGAAATAGGTCGTCCTCAGAAGGTGCCGATATGAGAGGTCTATTATCCACAACCTTCAAGAAATGGTTTGGATCGGCTTCACTCCTAGTGAATCTCATCTTCATCAGACATCTATCAATCCTCTCATACTAAGCCCGGGGTGTTTTTCTTCAAGCCATAAAGGGCTTTCTTCCGCCCGTATACATGAGATTCCTGATCATGAATCTCAAACTCCTTGGGTTGTTCCAAACCTGTGGACCTGCTACGTGAGGGGAATGGTCCCCTTAAAGATTTTCCTTCGGTACATCTCAGACATGTACCTTCATGCTTTTCTTGAATTCAGGCATCCCTGTCACCATTTGACTCACATCAGGCAGGGCCCCATAAGTAGACCTCCAGTGTTATAGATGAGATATGTCAATTGACATGATCCCCAATGGACCATCCTGTAACTTGGTACAAATTGCCAACCCTGAACCCATGAGAAAAAGCATCTTTAAAATTTCTATTTTCAAAACACGTACCTTTCCATCGATGAATGCCACCCTGAAACCTTTGACTTCCATTGCCGAAATGGACACCAGGTTCTTCTTGTGATCAGGTACATAAAAGAGATTTTGTAAATGAATCAAGTTACCCTCATTCAATTGAGGGGTAACATTCCCTACACCATTTCCAAGATAGGTGGCATCGACTCCAAGTATAATCCCACAATTGTTTCCATCTCTACCAAATTAGAGAGATCACCCTTCTATCCGATGAAGTGCCTTGAAGCACTACAATCAATCAGCCAGATTCCCACAAAATCTGAAGGAGAGGGCCAATACAAGATAACGCTTCTGTACTTATCAAAAACAACATTTGATTCTTCATACCTGGGGTTCCTTGCTTTCTTTGAAGAGTCGGTCATTTCCTTGATGACCTGCATTAACTGACATTCCTCCGATCATTGAAGATGTCCCTGGAATGATTTTTATCTTCATCAAGAGATGTGTCCCTACCATTCAGACACTCCTTCACATAATGGTCGAACTGATTGCAAGCAAGGCATCTGCCTTTCCTTCCACCCTTACATACGGACTTCCCATTGAAGTGATTTTTAGGTAGACCATCATAAGCTTCCACTGCATCATTCTGATAATATACTCTGCTTCGACTTCACTCTTGGTGAATTTGAAGAGGGATGAGGAATCCTTGATCCTTTTGTCCTTTCCCAACTGTCTTCGGTGATTTCTCTTTCACTCTTACTTAGGCTTCGTCTTCACCTCACTCTGATACCATGTTAATTTTAGGTATGTTCTATGCTTAGAGCAATTTATTTCAATTTTCACAGTTAGCTCAATATCTTTTCCATAATATCAATCATATCAACATTAAAGTAAACTACATATACATAAATCGCAAAAGATAAGCCAAGACAAGAGGACACAAGATGTGGTGCTAGCCAGGGACAAACCCTAATGTGGGGAAACCCTTAATCAATTCTTCTTATATTTTCTTCAATAGTTCAGCAGAGAGAGAGAGAGAGAGAGAGAGAGAGAGAGAGATATTACATTTACAATAGAAGTCAGCACTTTGACTTATCTAGATGAGAGCATAGATCATCTCTAAGAAGATGATACATGAGATCAGTTGAAGACATGCTGCTTCAACTGATTCTCCAAGATGACTCCTTCACCTATCATTGTGTTGCATCTCATCATCATGTTGCACCTCACTATGCTGCACCATGTTGCACCCATCATCATAATGTTGGACATCATGACCATGTTGTACACATCATACTGTTGCACCTTATGCTACACTGTTGTCCCACGTGCCATTGTTGCACCATGCTGCCACAATTGTCCCATGTGCCATATTGTACTAAGCACCATGCCTAGTTGTCCCATTTTCTTATTGCATCTTGCCATTTTTGCTATCCCATTGTGTCATTTTTGTCCTATTTATCATGCAGTTGTCCCTTGCAGCTTCATGCTTGCCACTTCTACCTAGTTATATTGCTATAGTTGATGTCCCTAACAGTCATGCTATCCCAATTTTATTGTCTCAACATGTTGTTGTCCATAATGACATTGTTGTCCCATCATTGTGCTATCCCAACATGTTGTTGTCCATAATGTCATTGTTGTCCCATCATTATGCTGCTTTTTTCCATTATTGTCCCATCATTGTGTTGTTGATGTCCATTGGAGTCTAATCATTATGCTCTTGTTGTCCATTGTTGTCCCATCATCCAGAACAACCTTCTATGAGGGTAGCCTTCACACAGACCTTGTTGCCTCTTCACACCGTCCTCAAGGAGCAAATCCGAGCTCCTTTCCTTTTCTCTCCAACAGTCACAAGGGTGACCTTAATGTCCCCTCTTCTTTTGTTGAAGTAGACCCTGTATTGCGGCCTTCTAGCCTAGCATACCCACCCTCCTAACAGTAGCTCGATCCTCCAAAAAATCCATGGCTTTTGCTGCAACTAAGACCTATTAGGGCAGTGTATATCCTCCTCTTGATTACCCTTGAGACAACGTGGAGGATTGGGGTATGACTGCATCCTCTAGGTTAGGTTAGGGCTCCTTCTTTGATAGCATTAGGGTTGCCTTCACATCTGCATTAGGGCTGCCTTTAGGTTTGCGTTAGGGTTGCCTTTAGGTCTACATTAGGGAAGCCTTTAGGTCTATGTTTTAGTAGGGACCAACATATAGGTTTAGGGCTCCTTCTTGATAGCTTTAGGGCTTCTCTTCATGACTTCTTCCTCTAGATTAGGGCAGCGTATTTCTTCTTCTTGACTGCGGCTAGGATAGCCTCTTTTCCTCCAACATATAGGGCTTCCACTCCTAGATTTATCTTCCACTAAAACCCAATACAAGTGGAGAGAAATCAAGATAGAAGTGTGTCTGAAATGACTCTCAAGTCATCTCCTTTTATACTAAAACATTGAGCACATGTGGGGTTTATTTGGTTGCTGGCCAACCTTGACGAATTGTCTTGTAACACAAATAAATTCATAACTCCATGAATACTTATCGGAATCAGATGATATTTAGATCAATCCTACACCTCTTGATGAGAGGGATCCAAGAAAAATATGAGCTTCCATAAATAAGATGACCCACATGGATTTTGGCCCTAGTTTCCAATTTTAACAATTGATGTGTTTTATGAGATCCCACATTCATACTTGGAATATGGCACGAGGGTGACTGGCTGAAGAGAGTTTTGCCTCAGCCATGTCTACTATCGGGTGGTTCGTGGAATTCCCACAACTATTTGGCCTTTGCATCATTAATATGATGTTATTTCTCATTGTTATTTTATGAGTATTGTATTGGTTTATATGTAGATTATATGCTTGTTGTTTCCTTGGTATTTCTGTTTTAATTATGTTGGTTATGATCATGTATTGTGGTAGTATCTATGTGTGGCTCTCATCATGTTTTAACTTGTAAATGAATGAAAAATGTATCTATGGAATAATGGATGAAACTACAACTAACTTTTTGAGGCATCCATGCTTCTTAGTGATTCTCAGATGAGTATGAGACCCCTATGCTTAGATCTATCATTTACACATGTAGATTACATATTTGTGATATGTTTGATGAAATATTTGTCATGGCTAGTAGGGGTCCAATGAAGGTCTTTTCAAGTAATTTCATTTGTACCATCATTTCTTTTTTATCTTTCTATTCTGAAGGTTTCTTTGAATTATGGGTAGGGACCTGGGCTCTAGGCCTAAAAAAGTGGCTCAAATCTCAGGGATGTTGGCACATCACTGAGCAAAATAGTCCCTGGATGCTGGCATTCCATGTTGTGGGAGCGTCCAGAGCCTTCTGGATGTTATCATGCTCATATCATGGGATATTTTGGGGGTTAAGTGGTCTAAAATATTAGTGGGACCTAGGGGTTGGTTACCAAAATTTTTGGGATGGTTCCTAGAAGTCTTATTGCTGATGTGGAAGGTTTTTATGGTGTGTTTCCATCAGGTCCACTTCCTTAACATGACTTAGGAGTTTGAATCATATCATAGTAACTTCTCGTCACATGTTTACCACGATTGGCTGGTTATTTGGGTAGATGTGGGAGGAGGGTGTTACAGACTATGGTTTTCCCATGCCAAATTCCATATAGAGGAAAGTATGGGATATTTTATAGCTCTTAATTTATTTGTTCTAGAGGAAGTGTGAGAGTATTTCCCATTCCAAATTTGTTTCCAAAGTGCATTACCTCCCTAAAGCAACCTCCACCATAGTTTAGCTCACATTACTTTATTCACTATCTTCAGGTCTCTCAAGCCCAAGCCTCTCGCCAAGTTAGGGATTCATAGCTTTTCCTAGGCAACCAATGACCATTTTCTCTCTTTCTTAGCTCCTCTCTAGAGAAATTATCTATATAGGGTAGTGATGGATTTGAAAATTACTTTAGGCGTTGCTAAAACTGATATTTGGTAAATTGGAAGAGCTTGAAGTACAGACTTAAGACGAACCAGGTGACTAGCCAAGTTAAGAGAGTGGAATTCTAGGCTTTCAAGTTTGTTGGAGAGATTCTGTAGTATTTCTTGCTAGCAGGCTAATCTCAAATATTTCTCCACCAGTGGGGATCTCAAGTATTTATTAGGGAGTTTACCTATTAGGAAATCTAGATAGTGTGCTAGATGTCTCTGAAAAACAACATTAGTTTTAAAGAAATATATATTTGATTTATTAGTATTTATCACCATATTTGAAACATCCATGAATTCATTGAGAATATTTTTCAAGTCCATAGTCTCCCCCACAGTGGGTATTCTAAAGAGCATAATGTCATCAATGAATTGTTGATGAGTGATAGGTAGGTCATTATCATATAAGAAAGTCCTTGGATGGCATCCTATCACCCTGTTTCTTAGAGATATCTTCCCAATCCCTTTGCTTCCAAAATAAATAGAAAGAGGATAAAGGATCACCTTGTCGAAGACCTCTGGAAGGATTAAAAGTCATATTTTGTGATCCATTAAAAATAATGGAGAAAAAGGGATAAGAAATTAGGGACTTAATCCAAGTTATCCATTAATTTTTAAAACAAAAGGCTTGAAAGGTTTGGAGCAAATAATACCAGTTTAATCGGTCTTATGCTTTTGAAAGATCTAGTTTTATCAACATTTTTTCTCGCTTAGATCTCTTTAAGGAATGGATAACCTCATGATCTGCCAATATCCCATCAAGAATTTAGTGTTCTTCGAAAAAACCAGTATGCTCTAGTGAAATGACATTATTATGTTGAAAATAGCAACAAGAAATGCTAAAAATAGAAATGCTAAAAATAGCATTGCTATAAATAGCATTTCAGGATATACTCCAACTCTGTTGGAAATAGCAAAAAATAGAAATGCTAAAAATAGCATTGCTATAAATAGTATTTCAAGATATATTCCAATTTTAATTATAAAATTGAGAACTAAAATTCAAATTTTGAAAAATAATTAATTATTTCATCTTGAGTTAATTAGTTGGAGAAAATCAAACATGAAGTCTTTGTGAAGACATGCAACAGTTATCCCTTTGATTGAGGAAGTTATCCCTTAATTAAGGAGATAAGGATGAGTTGTATTTGAGTTGTAATTAGTTAGCTCAGTTAATTGAGTTAAGTCCAGTTAAATTAGTTCCAAACAGTTGGAGGAACTAATTGTGAGTTCAGTCAGTTAATGCATGCATGCATGAAACTAGTGTTCTCCAGATAACTGAATATTCTCTCATAAATAACTCATGCATGTCAGTTCAGAGAAATACCTAGTTGAGATTAAAGGAAGGGATAGTGTACTATCAGTTGGAGGAATTTTCCTATAAAGGAAACTCATCCATGCAGAAGGAATTATCTCCTTCAGGATTGCGTAGTTATTTCAGAGGTCAATGTTGTGTGTGAGGTGAGAATCACACAGGTTGCAGCTGGAGGACCCAAGAGAAACTGCGCAAGGAAATAGGAGGCTTGGAGGATTGAAGGAAGGCATATGTGTTGTCTATTCTGTCTATGAGCAACAGTGAGGGATTGTACTGAGAGCTGGATAGCTTGTGAGCTAAAGCTTTGTGTAATCCAGAGATATTTCCGCTTTTATGATAATACAGATAGCAGACTTTTTAGCTGAGGCTTTCCCTAGAGTATTCTTCTGTGTTTCATGTGTGATTGAATCTTCTTCTTTGTTATATGTGTTCTATTTGATCTTGCTCAAAATCTATTAAGCTTCTTGTTATAGACATTTTTGTGCCATACAACCCCAAGCATGAAATGTCCATAAACCAAGGGCTCCTAAGTCTCTAAAAGTGTTGTTCTAACCCCTAAAGGAACAAGGTCAACAGATTACAGCTTCTCCCAGAAGTTCTCCATGAAAAACTACTCAAAATTGGTCAAAACAGGATCATTGTAGCTGCTCCACTGGCTAGGTGCGTTGCATCTCACCCAAATACACTGTGAGGGTGCGTTGCATTGCAAAAGTCCCTTCTGTGGGGTGTGATGAGCGAGAAATGACAAATGGCAGTGTCATTCCGCGAGGTGGAGAGGTAATGGAAGCTTCAAGAATCTTCTCCTGTGACACTTGCCTCACTAAATTCGACCAAGGATGAGTAAGAGGCCCTCAGTCTCTAAGTGGAAGCAAGAACTGTCAGAGAGAAGACACTAATCAAATCACAAGCTAACTCATCCCCCTTACAGATATCTATATATGGATCCCTCATCCTAGAGATCCAGAGGCTGGAATTTTGCATATTGTAAGGAATTGTTGTTGGTTTCTAGAGATAAAACATCAGATTGTTGGGTGATCTAAGCTTTGTTTGAGGTGAAGAGGGGCTTCTTTGCTGGGAGGTTGATGCTGGGTCAGAACAACTGGTTGTAACTCCTCCTGGATCTTTTCTTGTTTATCAATAAAAGCTATTTGAGTTTTCCTCCATGCTTTTGTATCATTGATGCTTGTTATATTTGTATGGTCAATCTACATCTGATCCTAGATTGTTTATGAATATAGATCCATGTCTTTGTATAGTGCTATGCTTTTGTGATCTTACAGGTACTTTGTGAAGCTGGGCGTGCAAGGGAGCAGGTAGTCGGGGACTATCAAAGGAGAGAGGGATCGAATCAAAGGATTAGCGCAAGACAGAGGTTGGTCTTTCTATTCCTCTCTATCTATAATTCATAAAGGAAAAACATAAGTAGCTTTTCTCTGTTTGTTTCTAAGGCAGCTGTCACACCTTAGTGGGATAGAGCAGTTCTAAATAGACACTTTTCCCTGTAACAAAATGGCGACTCCACTGGGGAGATAATTAGTTTGTTTGTTTATCATTCTTTGTTGTTTGTTTCATAAACTTATAAGTAGCATTCAAACTGCATTTGCCATAACAAATGCAAAGTAGATAACTGTTGCTTCAATCCATCCACTGGATCTGTTTATGATTTAAACAACTGATTCACAAACTATCTGATTGCCCTTGTGATAGCTCTTAGATCCTCCTTAGATCTACCCCTGATTGTTGCATTACTGATTGCTTTTTACTCGGCCAAAAACCAAGAACTGAACTGTAAACTGTGACTCGGAACCCGAACAGAGTCTCGTTTCTGGCCCAGCGTAGGTACTGTTCAGAGATTCTAAATTTTAGCGCACTTCCCGAGTGGAAAACCTGCACTGCATTTCAGATTCTCTGTGTTACAGGTGCGCTGATCAGACTAGCTCTGTGCAGTTGTGGCTTTTGTGGATCATCCTTTTCAGTTCTATTCCTGAATTTTCCTGCCTGTGATCAGTATATGTCTGTTTGAAACCCATTTTCCTTGCTGTTATTCCGCCTCCTTTGTACAAAAGAACTGTAGATGTTTTTGTGTGTTTGTTGAGTCATTTACAGTTCTCCTTTGCAAAAGTAGCATAGTCGTATTGTTGTCCTTTGATTTGAATCTGTCTCAAGTGTCGATTTCGATCGTAGGAGAAAGTTTGATTGTTGTTAATGGTCGATTATCCTGTTACTATTGCTTTTGGTCTGAATTTATAATTTTCTAGTGTCAAAAACAAGTATTCATTTCAAAATCGTGAGGTGTCGTAATCATCTCTATTTTTGATTTCGAAAAGAAGCTTGTTTATATTTGTCGCTTGAAAAGAAATTCAGATTTGTACATCAACTTTCTTTTTAGCATCCATATACTAAGAAATTCGAAAACAAATACATGCATATACATTTGCATATAGACAGTGTGTTTGGCTTGATTTAGGAAAGTGCATTTACAGTGTGCTCTTTGCTCTTTGTGAAAAGATTCTGTCTTTCTTTTCCCTAGTAGCTAGGATTTTCATTGCACAAAAGAGATAAAAAGTTTGTTTATCATCTTTAGATTGCATTTTAGGAATTACATCTACATCTCGTGGTGAACCCGAAAGGCAAACTTCATAAACAAGATCAACTTAAAATAAATTCAATGAATCTAACAACACTTTGGAACTTAATGCACAACATTTAGAGGTCTAGGCTAGAGACGTATTCCGGCGTCGTAAAGCCTGGTAACTGTTGTTCTCACTGATGGTTGGGTGATTCCTCAACTTTGAGACGATAAGTGCTAGTACGGACTTGTGCTCCCACGTACCGTCGAGTATATTTTGGGAGACCCCTATAGGCTTAAATCCTTTATCCATAGGAAGCCGTGTCTGCCGTCCTATCGATCGCAATGCACTGAACACAGCATTCGGGAAGATTGACTGTCGTACCGTAAAAAGTATTCTACAGTTTTTCGATTGGTTTGGTACTCCCTCTACCTAGACTTCCAGAGTAGTCCCTTTCGTTCCTTTTCAGACTCCTTAACGGAAAGGTCCATCTGAGCACTTGTCACTTCAGGCTCATTAAAAATCGAAGGAGACTAGAGTCATCTTTTGTTTTTTCTCGACTCTTAAAAACTGAAAAAACAAGTTGTGTCAAAGTGTCTAAAATTTATTTTAAACGGAATATTCATTACCCCTTTCCTACGTTGATCTTGGGTTGAGAAAATGGAATCCACCAACCAAGGAATTCCCCTTGGAGGAAATCCTAGTCCCTTCTCCTCTTGGGGAGATGTTGGTGCACCCCATATAGCCACATTGTCGCTTCCAGGACTGACAATTGGTTTGCCTGTATGGCTCTTCTCAACCTCTATCGTTCAGAACACCACAATTCCTGAACATTCGAATCAGCAATTAGACGAGTCCAGAGTTACCCACCAACCTTCTACTTCCTCTAACTCTTCCTCTCCTCCTTCCTCTTCGCATGATGGGGCTGGTAAAGCCAAAAGTCAAGTACCTAAGGAGAAGAAGGAAAAGAAGAAGAAAGAGAAGAAGAAGAAGGAGCCAAAAGCGAATGGGGGCAAACGAGTGTCGTCTAACGAAAATCCACACACTGCACCGACCAGGCCTAAATCGCCATGTGTCATTTGCAAAGGAGACCACTATCACAGAGATTGTCCTTGCATCCCTCGGATCTTAAGGGACTGGTCTCCTCGTTTGCACAACCCGGTGTCGTCAACCTCTGATGATCATGTTGAAAACACACCATCAACTAGTGAAAGTGAAGTCCCAGGACAAAAAGGAAAATATAGATTTCCTTGTAAACTGTGCGAAGGCGATCATGCCGTCCACCGTTGTCCCTTCTTAGACGAAGCTAAAAGAGTTTTGGATGATCGTTCGGTTTCACCGTTGCGACTTCCTCCTGGATATAAAAAACTCTTGCCGAGTCCGTCACTAGTTGAAAATCCGGCTGGCCCGTCCAGGTGGTCGGCCGAAGCATCTATCATTGAAGATAAACCATCTAAACCCATACTAGACGAAAGTCAAAAGGTCGAGGCGGCAGTTGACCCGGTCTTGCCTTCAGAGGTTCCATCTTCAGATGATACAGTCACTGAAGAGAACAAGGATGACACCGTCCAAATTCTTTTCATAAGCACAAACTCCAACGAACATGGGGGCAATCTACCTGTTCCTTTACCGCAGGAAGGAAGTTCGTCAGAGTCGTACCCGGCCGTCTATTCGGTCCCACCTCCAAGCAACCTAGTTGTCTCCTTCGACTGGAATCAACTAGGCAGACCCCGTTTACCAGCTAGTATACCATTCCGAGTTATTGTTCAAATATATAGAATGGTTATGGCTGGTACCATCATAGATGAAGGGGCTTCTGTGAATATCCTTTCCTCAACTACTTGGAAAGCGCTTGGTTCGCCATCACTTTTGCCTGAGATGAGAAATCTAACAGGCTTTGATAAAGGAACCAGTCAACCGTTAGGGATCCTTCCCGATGTGCCCATAACATTGAGAGGGAAAATCATTCACATGAACGTAATGGTAGTTCAAGGACCCCTAGATTACAATCTACTCCTTGGACGAGACTATATTTATTGCATGAGAGCCATTGTCTCATCACTCTTTAGAGTGATGTGTTTTCCGCACGAAGGAAGAGTGGTCAAGCTCGTAGACCAGCTTTCATTTCCCAGATCACGCATAGCAAATAGTCATATACCATCCCTGAATGGTCTTTTCACGCAAGAAATGTCTCAATCTCCAGTCCGTCCACCCGATGAGCGTGAGTGATTTGAGGGGACATGACTAAAACCCAGGGGGCATGCACCCTGGTCTGCTTTGGCAGGAAAACTCTGGGTATAGGGTAGGTTTCCACGAGAGAATATGACTAGTCTGTACTCCCGTCCGTGATTGGAAGAGGGGGTTATTCTAGAACAAGATTCCCTTGTCAAAGTTATGTAAGTGGAGTAGCCTCCTTCACTCACCTTTGTTTATCTCGGTAGACATCGCCGAAGAAGTGTTTTGTTTGCGCTGTGAATAGAACAATCTTTGGGTAACCTGTAAGAGGTAGGCCTCTCTCGGTAAAACAAATTTTTTAACAGACTAAAGAAGGTGTAACCTTGAAATTCTGTTTTATACCTGGGGGCATGCAAACCTTTCGGAGTGCAAGCAAAGAGCGACTATTTATTTTTTAAATTTGTAGGACTTCTAACCCTTTAAACTCGTAGGATTAGTCGTTTCCTAACTTGCATAAAGAAAGGATGTGGGGCAAAACTCTAAAAGTTGCCGTTGTATATGAGACATTCTTATCACACGACTGGATTAATCAAGCAGTGTTACCGCAAGGTTCAAGCTCATTAAAAAATAAACCCACATCAAGCAGTTTTAGCACATAGTTCAAGCTCGTTAAAAAATAAACATAAGACATGAGAAAATGTTTCCACCCGCATTTAAGCTCGTTAAAAAATGAACTATTCCCCGGTAAATAACCATCATGAATGTAGTACTTCAGTCGTTAAAGCCTTGGTCGTGTTTGCACCATCACCTCCACTTTTTCATTGGCCGATCATTCACCTCCATTTGATTGTTTACCCATTTTGAGGAACAGCTGCGAAGAGTGATTTCACTAGCCATCCTTGTGACACTGCCGTGATTGGAAAATTCCAAACCTTACCTGGAATCAGCTGCTACCCGTTTTATCACTCGTTCCTCAAAAGACGAGTCTCCTTTAAGCTCTTTTCAACTGACTCGTAAAATATGAAAAGATTGCCGAGCCATTGGCCT
This sequence comes from Pinus tabuliformis, assembly GCA_031772625.1. Classification (NCBI taxonomy): domain Eukaryota; kingdom Viridiplantae; phylum Streptophyta; class Pinopsida; order Pinales; family Pinaceae; genus Pinus; species Pinus tabuliformis. Next base: position 1,495,735,601 of record CM062816.1, on the reverse strand, counting down.
CTCTAGCTCGTTAAAGGGACAGGAAGTGCTATCCCTCCTCTAGATTTTAATCTTTTTGGACCTGAGGGATTATTACACAAAAAGATCGAGCGCTTGTTTTGTTTGGCTCGTTAAAAGTATCGAAAATCCATCCCTTCTGTATTGTTTTATACTTTTTCGGACTTAAGGGATTAGATGACGAAAAAGGAATTTTGGAGTTACCTTTACGTTCCTTTTTGGACTCTCTAAAATTGAAAAGGACCGAGTTATCTTTGTCGTTAAACTCGTTAAAAAGATTAATAGCGACAAACTTGTCTTTAGATGAGAACGAGTTTCACTATCGCTAGGCTCGTTAAAACATAGCGATGGGTTTGCCCGAAGGGAAAATTATAGAACAAGCATATGTTATCCTCCTCAAGCTTGACAAAAATAAAGAGGTACTGGTCAACAATGACTGGGGAAAAATTAGGAAGAAAACTCAAAGAAACTTTGTTGGTAGCAAGTCGCTCTTGAACATGACACTTCCGCTCCGTGTCCAAGTCGGGTTAGGTTGTTTCACTCACCGGTCACATCACCATGGTCACGCCATACCATCCACATTTGGGGTTAATGCTACCAATCCATCACATCAGTGTCGCCGATATGTTCAAGAGAAGTCATTCAGAGAATTCACCTGTGTCTCACCCACTACCATACATTATACTCCATTCTTTCATGACCGCCACCCTGAACCTTATATCACCAGATCATTTTCGCCTCCATCAAAATCATTTGCTCCGTTCCGTGTCATTGATGTGGGATTCATTAAGGCCCTCCTGTGACGAATCACTTCTTGTTGACATCAGCTCATTATCCAAGAAGTTGATCTAGGAACACCCCATTCAGTACTTTGAAGCTTGCATGCCTCAATGGCAAGTTTCTCACTTCCGGCGACAGGTTTACATCAATGGCCTTCAACCGAAAGATTTTGCGTGGTGTTCGATGCCAAGTCCTTTATTCACACCACGTGAATTGTACTGCAGTACCTTGAGGGTCATTATCATTATCAGTGATTCCTCTCGCGCTTGTTAACAGTTTACATCATTGACTAGTAATCAAGCGATGTATTTCCATGTTCGACTTCAGAACATTTCTCACATGGATCGACTTGTACTTCGAGTGAATATCGGACGAGATTGAAGACCCCAGATCTAGTTTCATCCATCCGGGCTTCGATATATATTCAGGGAGATAAAGACATTAAATGTACATCATTACAGCACAGATAATCATCCTATCAAAAGGATGATGGCTCTATCAGAATCATCAGTCTACACTCAGACGGTTGTCTGTCCTATGTACATGAAAATGAATTTATAAAGCTGAGCATGGGAATGCCCGCCTCATCTAGATCATGAAAATATTATGAAGATAATGTATTGTATTGTATCTTATTACAAGTCTCCTCCCAGCATTGAAAGAACTTCGGATCCTCATAATAAAGCATTTCACCCGACACCAAAAGGTTAACAGCCTCATACTTTAGGGGGCAACTATTATAGACATTTTTGTGCCCTACAACCCCAAGCATGAAATTTCCATAAACCAAGGGCTCCTAAGTCCCTAAAAGTGTTGTTCTAACCCCTAAAGGAACAAGGTCAATAGATTACATCTTCTCCCAGAAGTTCTCCATGAAAAACTACTCAAAATTGGTCAAAATAGGATCACTGCAGCTGCTCCACTGGCTAGGTGCATTGCATCTCACCCAAATACATTGTGAGGGTGCGTTGCATTGCAAAAGTCCCTTCTGTGGGGTGCGATGGGCGAGAAATGACAAATGGCAGTGTCATTCCGCGAGGTGGAGAGGCAATGGAAGCTTCCAGAATCTTCTCTTGTGACACTTGCCTCACTGAATTCGACCAAGGATGAGTAAGAGGCCCTCAGTCTCCAAGTGGAAGCAAGAACTGTCAGAGAGAATACACTAATCAAATTACAAGCTGACTCATCCCCCTTACAGATATCTATATATGGATCCCTCATCCCAGAGATCCAGAGGCTGGAATTTTGCATATTGTAAGGAATTGTTGTTGGTTTCTAGAGATAAAACATCAGATTGTTGGGTGATCTAAGCTTTGTTTGAGGTGAAGAGGGGCTTCTTTTCTGGGAGGTTGATGCTGTGTTGGTACAACTGGTTGTAACTCCTCCTGGATCTTTTCTTGTTTATCAATAAAAGCTATTTGAGTTTTCCTCCATGCTTTTGTATCATTGATGCTTGTTATATTTGTATGGTCAATCTACATCTGATCCTAGATTGTTTATGAATATAGATCCATGTCTTTGTATAGTGCTATGCTTCTATGATCTTACAGGTACTTTGTGAAGCTGGGCGTGCAAGGGAGCAGGTAGCCGGGGACTATCAAAGGAGAGAGGGATCGAATCAAAGGATTAGCGCAAGACAGAGGTTGGTCTTTCTATTCCTCTCTATCTATAATTCATAAAGGAAAAACATAAGTAGCTTTTCTCTGTTTGTTTCTTAGGCAGCTGTCACACTTTAGTGGGATAGAGCAGTTCTAAATAGACACTTTTCCCTATAACACTTCTTCAAGTTTGTTTGTAGAAGTAGATCAAGTATTTTTCTTTATTATATTTCATTATTAGGTGATCTACAGTGAGAATTTCTACATGGTATCAGAGCTAGCTGATCTATGGTGAAATTTCTGCATATTCAAAAAAGTTTTAAGACAATTGAGAATAACCAATGATGTGATTTTACAAGTTCAACATTACACAGAGAGATTGGTCTAAAAACACTAACACTGGACCCTCTACTAGATTTCAGAATTAATGCGATAAAAGTAGAATTAAGACCAAGCCATATCATTAAGAGTGGAGGGGTTCTTCAACCAGAGCATGAACCTTCAAGCCTAAGAAAGGAAAAAAAGCTTGAAAGAAGTTCATAGTGAAGATGTCGGGCCCTGGAGCTTTATTCTTTGGCATCACCATCACTGCCTCTTCCACTTCTATGAACAAGACTTCTCGCATCAAAGCCTCATTCTAGGTTAGATGGATTAAGTAGGGTACATGTGAAGTAATTTGTTGGATAGTGGTTGATCTGCTAGGCATGGGATCCATACGAAGGGAGTGATAATAGGGGATAAGTTCCTACTCCAACTTTGCATGTTGCATTGAGTGTTTCCCATCCTTGTAGGAGAGGGAAAATATCATGTTTTTGTGGTAGTGTTTCACCATTTCCTTATGAAAGAATTATGAGTTCCTTTATCCTTCCTTTAGCCATCACACACAATATTTCTATTTCCATAGGGTCTCCTCCTAATTCCTTCGTTGCTTTATTTGATTGATTAGTTTTCCTTCTTCCATTACCAGGGCATCCATACACCCATCTAGAATAATCTGTTATTGCATCTAAAACATATGAGTCTCCAAGGCTTCTTTTTCTTTGCATATATGGTTGAATTTATTTCTATTCCATTCTTTGAGTTTGGTTTTGAATTCTTTGGGATTTAATGGGAAGTTGTGCATGTGATTTATTCCTTGGACTTGCAATTCCTCCCACCAACCTGTATCTTTGGCTAAGAAATCAGGGTCGTGGAGCCAAAATCTTTCAAATCTGAAGGGTTGATTATGAGGAGTCGCTTTCAAGCCTAGCTCCAAGCAGATTGGCCAATGGTATGAGCCAATGGTTGGTAGAATAGAAGCTTCAGCAAAAGGATCTCTTTCTAATAAGTCTTCTAATACTACAAATGGATCCAGTCTACTAGCCACCTAATATTTCTCTCCTTTGTGGTTATTCCAAGTTTAGACCACATTGATGATGTTTAGGTCGACCACTTGAAGTTGATGTAGAAGGTCAAAGAATTGTTGTACCTCTAGATCAAGCCTTCTAATCTCCCCCTTCTTCTCATCCAAGTATTTAACAAGGTTGAAATCTCCACTGACAACCCAAATCTCATTTTGGTGGAGGGACCTTATTGTTCTAATGTTGGCCAAAAAGGTAAATTTTTCCATAGGGATATGAGTGTTGTATATAAACATTAAGCAATGAGATTCCTTGGATCCAACATACGAAAAGCAACCTGACAGAATACAAGGGAGTGTTATCCACTCTTGGAATGACATCTCCTATGGGTTCCAATGAATGGTGGCACTCCCCACACTTTCTTTGGCATCCAATGCTACAACTTCACAACCTCTCCAACACTAAGACGTAATCTCCTTGACTTTATCACTTGAAACTTTTTGTTTCTTGCATTATAAATATAGTTGGGCTTTCCATTTTTATTTAGTCTTGGAGATAACTTTGTTTACCTTGGCTATTGACATCACGTATATTCCAGGATATAATATTCATTGTGTGGAGTGTTTAGGTGAGGTGAATACCTCAAATATCAAAGTCACATATCCTATATTAACTAGACGTTCCCCAACTGTCTAAATCAAGGCTTTATTTTTCCTTTTGTCATTTTTTTGAAATCCTTATGAGGTTGGTATTTTCCTTTCCCACTTTGTGAAATTATTCCCAAACCCTTTCTTAACAATACCACCTCCACATTGAATGCCTATAACTAGTCCTTTACTCTTAGATATATCTAATGATATTGTGGGTTTTGATGCTCTAGGATCATGCTTAGATATTTATTTTTCCATTCTTCAAGGACATTTAACCTATTTTTCTTGTCTATTTTCAAGACTTTAGTGTCCTCCTTTGCATCCATTCTTACCACATCCAACGTGGTTACCTCCTCCTGGGTTGAGATTTCCTAGAGGATTTCTAGATACTTCCTTTTAGGAGAAATTTTGGCCTAATTCTCCTCTACATTTAAGTCTAGATTCATGAGATATTCAGGCATCTCTATATCTAGTTGTTAAGCATCGAATACTTATTTCCGATTCGAATTGAGGTTGGATCCATTAGAGCTTAATTATTTTTAGGGTTTCTCCTTCTGCTTGTAGCTCTTTGAAAACCCTCTAGATCAGTTGTTTGGGTTTTATTTTGCATTTCCTTTTAATAGATTAGGAAATTTTTGAATAAATGGCCATACTTGTGGCATCTCTAACACTGAAAGGTAACATGTTTGTAATCCAAAGGTTGGCTCTATGTCTCATCTTGATCGGAGATTTCTATGGACTTTGACAATGGCTAGGAAATATTCATGTAGACACATATTCTGGAATATGAGGTGTACCTCCCATGCCTAGTGACCTCTGAGATATTGAAAAAATATCTAATCCAATTGTTAATTCCTTTAATAATCTTTAAATCCCAAATTCTTAAGGTAGAGAAAAAATTCTCACGATACCAAGGCTACTAAGAATTCCTCCTTTTCGAAGTTATAATGTTCCTCCCAAAATATCATAAATAAACCTGCATTGTTATAAAGTAGGTGCCATTTTTTAATACTAAGGCCCTATCTTCTAAGCTAGTGAAGATTTACATAAAGAATCCTTTGGTCCCCTTAGTTCCAAATCAATTTGGTCTTTTGGCTACGATTTATTGTTGATCCATATTACCAAGTCTTTCTTTGAAGGCCATATACCAATAAAATTATAGATAAGGGTGTGATATTTTATATATTGTTTGTATCTTCCAGTTTATTGGGTAAAACCTGGTATTGGGGTTTGTTACTACTTTAGGTAAACACTAACTTTTAAATCAAGATTGCCATTGTGCTCTAAGAATTGCAGTGTGTTTTGTTTCTCCTCCTCCATGTGGAGCTCCAAATCCTCCCTCTCTATTCACATATGATTGATTTTCCCGAATAAAAACTTTTTTGTAGGAGGGGCTCGCACCCCTCCCCACGTGAGCACTCATAGACGTGATCAAATTTGACAGTCATGATAGTGTATAAATTTGATATATATTTTTGTTGAGTTGCACTAATTTTTAGAGGTGAGAGGGGTTTGCAGAAATTTTTTTTGCAAAACCAAACCCTAACTCTAAGAGTGCTCTCTCAAATTTCAATTTCTATTCTTCCACCATTTTTTAATAATAATATTACTTTTAATTTAAAATACATTTAAATATTTTAAATGAATAATTTTATTTTATATTTTTAAAAAAACTATATAATTTTAAAAAATACAAATACTTAAAATAAAATATTAAATTAACAAATCATTCAAACTAGAACTTAATAATATTTCAATTTAATTATCTTTCAAATTACTATCTTTAACCACAGTAAATTATCACACAAAAAAATCACATTTTACTTTTTACCATCTAGTTTAAATAGTATTTCCCTATAATAAATAGATATTTTTTTATTTAACATTAATACTATTCCTAAATTAATTATGCCCAATAATTAAAAAAATAAAATTAACCATGTAAATTTAGTAAGTACTTTTTATTAAAAAGTATCTCAAAAAACACATTTTGAATATCTTCCAAAATTGCTAACTTAAACTCTACCCAAATAATTAAAAAAATAAAATAAAAGTAAAAATGATCATGTAAAAGTTTAATATCCTCAAAAGGTAATTCATAAAACAATTTTTGGAAGAAAACACAAATTTTATGTTACCAAAGCGGATGTGACAAGAAACTAAAATTGTATCGTTCGAAATGCAGTGAATACACAATATTCTTAAGTGCAAACATCCTTAGCAATTTCAACCCATCTTTTTATGTATTTAGCATTTGCTTGCTTGGCTTCTTGTAGTTATTTACCCACTGTGGATTAAGGCAACTTAGCTTTTGCAGTCCATTTTCTCTTTTAGTTTTATTTGTAGGTAGGAAGCTATGTTGCAATAAACTTGTCGTCAAGGTCAATAGAATGGCGCTCTATAAATACCGAAACCCTAACCATGTAGCTCTAAAAATTCCTTTCCATGGTTATGTTTCTGTGTAAGATACCTTGAGAGTCCCTAGTCCCTCTCACAGACAATTCCTACATGTAGAGATCGGTTGAAAGCGAGACATCGGTCTCTGGAATAGCCTAGCAGTCCTGAGATGTCAGCAGAAATTATGGGTATCACAGATGATTTCAAATACCACCGAAACAGCATGGCTACATGGCAGTACATAGGAGTGGGAGGAGAAGGGATTTATTCATCCTTCAAAGATGGCAGAGCAAAAAGGAAACATGTGCTTAAACACATAAAGGTATTAGCAGTCAGGAAGGAATTAACCCTAGGTGCAAATGTCAACCTTATTAGAGTTGAAGCTTTGTCCAATAGGGCTCTTGTAGGTAAACTTAGTTAGTTGAAGATGTCTCATGAACAGTTGATGGCCTGAGTAAGAACTACATGGAAACCCTTGGTGGGTTACACCTCGATTGTAATTATCCTGGTTAAAAAATGGTTACATTTTCATTTTATTTCTGAGGTGTATCTTGAAATAATCCTTAGCAAGTCCTGGGTCATTGGTAGAGGCTCCTTGTGGCTACAACGTTGGCACCTAACATACTATCCCAGAACGGAAATACAACCACATAAACATATTTGGGTTATTCTTTCAGATTTTCCCTTGAGCTATGGTCAAAATAAGTCCTAGTGCAAGGGACAAACTCAATTGGCAAATTTATTTTCTTAAAGGAAGCCTCGCTACTGGATGCATACAAACGAATGGCATGGATTTTGGTTGAAATGAACACCTCCGATGCGCTTCCTAAATCTATAAAAACTCTTTGGGATGAGAAGGATATCATCCATCCGTTTGATTACGGGAAAGTGCCCTTCAGATGCATTATATGCAGAGAAGTAGGCCATTTGGCCAGATCTTCTGAGGACAAGTCTGAGGCATGTTCATAACCAAAAATCCTATGTCATATATCAAGTGTCAATTTCACCTCAAAACACTATATGGTCATCTCAAAAGAACACAAAGGATAAAGCGGATTCTTATACAAAAGGGACAGTGGAGTCAACAACATTGACAATAAATCTTGACCTTATAAATTCTATTCTAATTGGTTGTCTTATAAGTGAAAGCCAGTATAAGAATTCCTCCTTGAGCTCAAGAGGCACTCAACAAGACCTTGTAGAGACAGACGTTAGGACAAACCTGTTACGAATAAAATATATAAATAATATAAATATAATGTAAAAGATAATAATCATAAATAATAGTTATTGAAACTAGTAATTAGGTTGAAGAGGCATGTCTAATAGGACATGACTCTTCATGAAGAGACACTTGCTTGGTATATAAGCAAGTCTCTCATTCTCATTTGTAAATAATTCTCATTCTTATTCATATATATAATATTTATATCCTCAATGGATAACTTCATATTCCAAGTTTTCTGAAGTAATTAATTTGTAGAAGGAACTTTGTTCGCTTCATTTGGTATCAGATCCACGTTTGGCTGATCACCAGGCCTTTGGCTATCAACCTATCATCAACCTTGTTGTTGTCATAATTGAAGCATTTCGCCACACATTGGGAGATTCTCCATTTTTTAAGTCTTTGGCCATTTGCTTAAAAAAAAAAAAAACTATTTAAAAATAAAAATAAAAATAATAAAGAATAAAGAAGATGGGTATATAAAAAAAAAAGAGGAAAGGAAATAATATATTCTGAACAAACAAAAAAAAATCAAAAAAATTATATATATATATATAAGGTTTTACATTATTGATAAAAAATGCATAATAAAGATAAGTGGGAACCTTTTCAAGTATATTTAAAACTTTTTACGTGGAGAAGCCCGTGGTTTTAGAAACCAACGGTAATTGCCCGTGGTTTTAGAAACCAATGGTAAGTTTTACATTTTACATGTAGAACATTAACCGAGGTTTTAGAAACAACCCATGGTAATTGCCCATGGTATTTTAAAAGTAAAAGATATTTTGATAACATTGGAGAAAAAAGGTGTGATCTGAATAATTTTAATCGTTCAAATCTAAAGATTGTGACCATACCAAGAGTCACGTGTCATCCAAATTTTCTGAGAAAAAAAAATATTATTATAATTATAAAAAGGGATACTATATAAGCCTTATATAGTTACATATAAAAGGAAAAGTGGGTCTCAAAAAAGTACATATAAATTTTATATAATTATAATTTTATAATATATATAAATTAAAATTATATAATATATATAATTTATAATTATAGATATTTAAAAATATATATTATTATATAAAAAATTTATTAAAAGAGTGAACAAAAAACAAGAAGAAGAAGAGAATATTTGAAATATATAAATATATATATATATATATATATATATATATATATATATATATATATATATATATATATATATTAGATTTTTATAAGAGAGAAGTGGGAATATATTTTATAGACTAAGAGAAAAAAATTTCAAAAAAAAAAAAAGAGATGTCGTCCACAAAGAATAATGGTTTCTTTGCACTATGTCCTTTTTGTTTAAAAGGATACCCTAATTGTCAAGAATCATTCAGAAATCAAAATGTTGTTTGCACAAAATGTTACAAAACTTTTACCTTAGTTGAACTTCTAAGTGATGCAGATAAACAATTAATAGCAAGAAAAATGAGATAGTTAATGGCAAGACATAAGGAAATGAAGAAAATTGAATCCACAATGCAAGTTGAAAGCCCATCATCGCTTCTACCAAACAATATAATCCAATGTGCCAAGAAATTGCAGCAAAAAAATCAAGAGAATGACAAAATAGCCAAAATTCAATAAAGCAAGGAAGTGTTAGAATGCGAACATAAAAATCTTGTGGATATACATTACAAAGAAATAATGGAAAAAGACGAAGAAATTTCTCGTCTCAAGGACCACATCGAAAAATTACTGGCACAAATGAAAAAGACTAAAGTCTCAAAGAAAGAACTCAAGCAGCATTTATCAGAAAAAGAAGAGGAAAATTTACGTTTAAAGAACCTTAATAAAAATTTATTAGAACAAATCAGAGATCTAAAAGATGAAAAACTTAAAATTAAAAACACTGAAAATAAGGTTGATGAATAAAAAACCAAAGAACTTTTACGTCTGAGAAACCATAATCAAAGTCTGCTCAATCAAACTAAGAAACTTAAGGAGGATAAGAAAGCATTAAAAGATAAGTTGGAACAAGTCACTCAAGAAGAAGTATCAAAATCTCCAGTCACAACAATTTAAGTTGAAAATAAGGGAACGAATACTGATCCAGTGAATATGACAACTCAAGAAGACAAGTCAGTTGAAGAAACGACACACGTAGATGTTGCAGTTCAAACAATAGACATCCCAAGTGAATGTTCCATAACCAATTCAACAACATCTTTGCCTAGAAGAAAATCTAAAAACTTTATATCGACATCTGAATCATGAGAATAGACGAATCAACCATGCTACATATTTGAACCAGTCATAACTGAAACAACAAACTGATGTTCCAGATAATAGTGATGTAATCTCAATCCACTCTTATGCTAACAAGTCGTTACAAAATTCCAGTGATCAGAATACTATACAGAAGATTAATCTGGGATGGTTTGATCCCTTCTCAGTGTGACAATTTTGTTTGTCACTAAGAATATCATATCAGCTTGTATCGACAAAGATGACTGTTCCGAGACAGAAAGACTTTCGAAGCAGAAAAATAGATCAAGCCTTTTTCATCGACAAGCTTTGAGGACAAAGCTTTTTGAGGAATAAGGCAATGTAACGAATAAAATATATAAATAATATAAATATAATGTAAAAAATAATAATTAGAAATAATAGTTAGTTAAGCTAGTATTAGGTTGAAGAGGCATGTCTAATAGGACAGGACTCTTCATGAAGAGACACTTGCTTGGTATATAAGTAAGCCTCTCGTTCTCATTTGTAAATAATTCTCATTCTTATTCATATATTTAATATAATATTTATATCCTCAATGGATAACTTCATATTCCAAGTTTTCTGGAGTAATTAATTTGTAGAAGGAACTTTGTTCACTTCAAAACCAGGGACCCAAAGCTCCTTCCAACCAAGGCTCTTCCGGTGGACCAAACTTTGCTAGTAAGTCTTTCTTTGAAGTTGATTCTCTTATTCAAGATTTGTCTATCGAGGATACTTTTTTGCTTGATAAAATTGAACGGACTGCTATGAACAATGCTACATGTCCGGTCTCTCAGCATGTAGGACAAATATTAACTCTATCCCATAATATTGAGTCTCATAATCTTAATTCTTTAAACTATTATGTCCTTCAGACTCCAAATCCTAATGTTACACTAAGCCTATTTACTGAGAATCATACTCGAACTTCTTTCTACCATTTAGTTTATAACCTTAATAATGCTTCCTTCCCTCAAACCTATTCCAATCTGGTGCTGAGATCCAAAGGTAAGCATGTTTATGCTTTAGTCCATTCTAATATTCATGCTTCTAAAGAGGAGCCCTTGTTGTCAGAGTCTCTTCTGCCTATCACAAATTCTCTTGTCTCTCCTACTCCAGTGCTTTCGTACAAAGATGCTCTGAATATTTCTCCTATCCCTACCTATACAGGGGTTACCCTTGTGGAAAATCCTTCAGCTGAGCCTTTTTTCTCCTTCCAAAATGTTACTATTAGAAATAAAAAGGTAAACAAAAAAGAACTAGCTAGAGAGACAAATTTATCAGAGGTTATTCAGGGAGGTTTAGATCTCTCATCACCTACAAACATTGAATATGATTCAAGGCAACTTAGAGCTTTGAAGCCCTCTCTCTCACTCAAATAATGATTTTACTATCTCTCAACATTTGAGGGATTGGGGGTGCAAAATTCTCAGCCCTCAAATGACTAATAAGCACACATCGTCCTTCAATCATTTGTCTTCAAGAAATTATGGTCACCAAAGACAAAGCTAGAGAGAGCCTTTGAAAATTGTGTCGAGGTTGGGTATCATGTTCAATGACCTCAAATTGATTGTCGAGAGGCCTGATAACTATATGGGATCCAATTGCAGCATCATTGCAAGCTTATTCCTCATCCATGGATATTTTTCTAGAAGGCTCACTTAGAGGTTGTCCTTTTCCCATTAATTTGATTAACTATGATGGTCCTTATAATGATAGAAAATCCTTCTAGGATGAGGTTCAACTTAGCAAAATTCTATCATACCAAGCTCTCACTCTTACTACGAATCTTAACTTCACTACTTCTACTGGTGATTCATGGGGCCATCGAGCCCATCCTCACCCTATGTATTATTACTTCTTGTTTATGCTTCAAATTCATAATCTTCGAGATATTACATCCTTCCCTCTCTCCCCTACCTGGAGAAATCGTAGATTGGGCATGGATGGCATAGCTAAGTGGTGGTGGGAGGACCCAATCATGGATAGCCCAAGACAATATTTTCAATCATATACCCATCTTTTTGGATATTGAATTTGACCTCCATCACCATAAATATCCATTCAAATCCAACCACTCATGGTTGGAAGAAGAGTCTTTCCAAAGGATGGTGGCAGAGGTCTGGAAAATTAGCTTAGTCAATAACTCCACCTCTGCCATGGCTTCCTTGGTCACCAAACTTAGGAGTCTAAAGAAGGTTGATATCAGTTAGGGAATAAGATGGACAATAAATCAACAAAAAACTCTCCTAAAATATAAGCTCAATATGATCACATTTCCCAAAATTTCTCTTCTTCTTTCTCAGTTGATGTAGCTCAAAAGTTGAGCTACCTAGAAGCTATAAAGGACAAATCCCTAAAAGGGGAGGAAGAGGCATGGAGACTAAAAAGTAGGGCCAGTTGGATAAAAAAATGGAGATGGAAATACTAAATTTTTCCATAACTATGCAAGCCATAGAAGGAACAACAACTCCATTTGGGAGTTAGAGGTAGAAGAGGGAAGGTCAATATCCTCCTCCATAGAATTAAAAGAAGTTTCATCTTCCTCTTCTTATTCCCTCTTCTCAGATCCTAGGAAATCCAATATTTGCACTCAACGTCAACTTATTAAATTATATCCTAGTTTTTTCATGCAAGAGGAAGCGACATAAATTGGAATTCTTGTCTCTCTATAGGATATAAAAGGAGTTCTAAGATAATTTTCAAAGGATAGATGCTCAAGTCCCGATGGTTGGATAGTGGAACTATTCCTTTCCTTCTTCAACCTTATGGGTGCTAATCTATGTCAAATGGTGGAAGAATCAAGAAGGACTGGGAAAGTGTCAGCAGCATCAATTCTACCTTTATTACTTTAATCCCTAAATGTTCCAAGCCTAATACCTTTTTGGACTTCAGACGTATTTCTCTGTGTAACTTGGTCTACAAGCTCATCTCCAAGATTATCTCCAACATAATCAAAAATTTTCTCGCTAAGAAGATTTTCCCCAACCAATTTGGCTTTATTTCTGATAGGCAGATTCAGGATTCCATTGGAATTGCTTTGGAAGCCATTCACTATATCAAATCAAAGAAACAAAAGGCGATTGTGCTCAAAATGGATCTGAACAAAGCTTATGATAAAGTCAACTGGACTTTTCTTAGAGTTATCCTTCTTAAAATTGGGTTAGGTCTGGAAAAGATAAACTGGTTTATGGGTTGTGTTACTTCAGCAAATTATTTTGTCTTAATCAATGGGTCACCCTCAAAAAAAAAATTACGGCTCCCTAGGACTTAGGTAGGGTTGCCCTTTATCTCCGCTTTTGTTTATTCTAGTGATGGAAGGTCTGAGTCATCTTTTGTTGGAGGAAAAGCAAGCTGGTAACATTAGAGGCATAAAGATTTCCAAAATCCATCATATTTCCCACTTATTGTTTCTGGATGATGTCCTACTTATGGGGATAGGCTTTATAGTTGAATGGAAGGCTTCCCACAGATGTATATTACTCTTTTGTAATGCCACTGGAATGGATATTAATCTGAATAAATCCTCCTTTCATCATCAGGATGCTTGATATTCTTGCTGAAATTTTGTCCTTTCTCCCCTTGCAGTCCTCGGCATTAAAGATGGGATTTAAATATATTGGCTTTTATCTTAAACCCAATAACTATCAAAAAGATGATTGGATGTGGATGATCATAAAAGTGGAACAGAGAATAAATCATTGGTGTTATAATCGGCTATCGTTATGTGGTAGAATGATTTTGGCAAAATATGTATTGGAGAATATTCTTGTATTTTGGTCGTCCTTGGAAAAAATCCCTGCTTCTATACTTGTTGTGATCAGACAGATGATTTTCAATTTTTGTGAGCTGGAAAAAGTAAAAAAAACGAATATTCATCTTGCAAATTGTCAATACTTTCTACTCCAAAAAATCTAAGAGGATGGGGTTTTAAAAATCTATCCTGGTTTGCCAAAGCATTAGCTCTGAAAAATATGTGGAGAAATTTGTTTGGGGTTGGTCTGTGGAGTCATGTCATAAGAGAAAAATATATAAATAGACAAAAGGTTGTGGACTGGATCAGAAAACAGTGATATTCTTTCCCCAAAATAGGTTCTATGATTTGGAAAACTCTTATGACTTCCTACCCCCATCTCTTCAATTAATTAGCTTGGAAAGTGGGGGATGGAATGCAAGTTGTCCTTGGAAAGGATCCCTTCATCGGTGGGGCCAAAGTATACAATTTGTCTTTAGAATCAAGATAAGCTCTGGAAGTCAAGGGATTTGCCTATCTACATAATATAAAAAATCATAATTCCTCTCAGGCTCATCAAAATTATTGGATGATAGTAGCAGATTTGGGATTAGGGTATGCTTTAGCAAAGGAATGGAACTACTTCAATAAAAGAGTTAAATCTTAACGTAGTAAGATTAAATAAATTCAGGGACTCTTTGGTTTGGAGCTCAGATTTCTCAACTGGAAAGATCAAAGTCATCTCAGCGTACAAAGAGATTATGCACTTAGAGATAGAAGCAACTGATAGATGGTCGTATAAATATATCTAGAAATGGCATATTCCAACCAAGCTAAGATGTTTTATTTGGCTGGTGCTCCACAATAGAATTTTGACCTGCGAAAACCTTCAAAAAAGAGACTTTTGGGACCCAGTGGATGTGTTTTATGTAATAAACATCAAGAAACCACTGATCATATTTTGATCAAGTGTAATTTCACTCAGGAAATGTGGTCCTTTGTTAGGCATTTTTTGGGCATTAATGAAGATATAAAGAATTATTCTTTTGAAGTAACTCTTTTTACTTGGGCGAAGAAGTGAAAACATCTTAGTACTCTACCTATATTTGTTTCCTGGAGTATTTGTTGTTGAGAAACAAGCTAATTTTTAGAGATTCTAAGATATATATTATGGTTCTAATCTCCAAAATTGTTTCCCATTTCAGGGAATGTCTTCCTCTTTAGAAAACAACATCCCATAGAAGAGTCCAATTTCCACTCATACCACAATATATGTCGATTGGTTTCTTTGATGGGCAGCTCAAGGGAAAGTGTGTGGAGGATGAGGGATGATTAAGTTGAGTGAAAATAGATCCATTCATTTTAAAATTGGAATTGGCTTTGGTTCAAATACCAAGGCCGAATTGGTCACTGCATGGACCCTTATGATGCTTGCAAAGCACAAAAACATTAATCATTTGCATATTTTTGGTGAATCAAAATGTGTTATTGATTGGCTAAAAGGAGCGGCTCTCTTGGAGGTGTTTCATTTAGAAGCATGGAAACTCATAATAAGTTAATAAAATTGAAGTCTCAAGCTATTAGTTTTCAGCACATTTATAGAGAGTTCAACTCCACAACAGATTTTCTCTCAAAGAGGGCTCTGAAATTAGATCCAGGATTAATTCTCTTTTGAAGAGCTCATTGACAACAAGACTCGGAGATCCTACTCCTTTTCAATTGATCACTTTCCATAAATCACAGCACTCAGTGGCCAGAAATTTCAGCAAAAATGATCTAAAGTCCGCACGCCATAATGGGCATCTCAAATTATCAAATGCTTTCTTAAGTATCCTTGTTAAATGGTTGTTTTCTTCAATTTGTACTTGTTGTTTTCTATAGTTGTTTCAGGGACATAATTTTGAGGTTATAATGTCTTTTATTTTAGTCATTTAAACTTCTTAGGAAGCCCAGATCTATGATTCTCTGATGGGTATGAGTCTTTCTCACCACTCTGCTTCTTATAGAGCCATGTCCAGTCTCTGTCTGGAAAATTTTGTAATATTGAAAATCTTTACTTTTTTATTCATAATGTATAACAAAAAAGTAACTCTTTACAGTGAAAAAAAATTATATTTATAGGTTTTTTTTTCCGCATTGCCATGCATATTGGCTTTTTCAGTGTATTTTCTCTTTTAATTTTGTTTATAATTTGTTTTTTTGGTTCATTTGTTAAAAAAAATTTAATATTTTTATGTGTTTGCATTTTTTTTGTTAGTTGTTTTGATTTTTCTGCGAGATTTAGAGAAAAAAATGTATAAATGGAAGCAAGATTTGGAATTTTTTTATAAAGCGTAATCATTGGAACAGACGAATAGGTACAATTATTTTCTGATGTTATTTCTTTAATTTGAATCTATATACCTATCGAGAAAAAAAAATTACCCAGAAATATTTAAAGAATGAAATGCCCTCTATGTTGCATGATGGCTTCCAAAGGGGATTGATATGCATACAACCTAGATAGTTTTTCCATTGTCACGTTTTTGGAAGAGATTACAGTTAGGAGAAAAAACGCACTGGGCCTTTAAATAAGAGAAAGTCATTCAAGGTAAAGTTCACTCTGATCTTCTTCTGAAAAAAAAGTTCACTCTGATCTCGCTCATTATTTCAAATTTTTGTGTGTGTGTTTTGTCCCTTTTTTTCTGCATTCGCCCATAATTTCATCTCTCAAAGAATTTGTTCATGGATGGCTTCATTATGGGCTCTACAGTGCCATATGTTCCATTATGTACTAAACCTTTACCTTTCTGAGGTGGTGTTTGATGGCAAGCAATAGCCAGCCTACTGTAGAGGCTTTAATGCTTTGCTACACCATACACCATGCATCCATGGTAGTAGGTGTGACCATCCTAACGCGACAGCCCTCTGGCGCCCTCCTTTGTTGAACATTGGGAAATGACGATGTGCGTTGAATGCTCATCCGCCACTAGGATAGGAGATTCAAGCTGGAAAACAAAAGGGACTCGCGCTCGCGAAACTCCCACTCCCAGGTGCATTCGAAACCCCTTTGCATCAGAACTCCATCTAATTGAAACCTCCCATGCATTCGACCTCAAAAGGACCTCCAGCATACTTCTAGCGGATCCACCTACCCCACCCACCATAAGCATAAACCGAGGTACTCATTCACTGATAGCATTCAGCATAGTATTTTGTTCTATTCGATGTTTTTTTTTTTTTTAATTATATGCTTAAAATATTATCATTTGGATCTCGAAAAATTGATGCATTTTAAGCTTCAATTTTTTTATCCTAACAATGGGTTTGCCCATACAACCGCCATCGTATATCGCAATGACACCTTCAACTAGAACCACAGTGTGAGAGAATCGACCTTGTGGTTCCGGGCCAGAAAATTGCCAGCTATATCCATGTGCAACAATTAATATCTAACATCCACACATCATTGTAATACTCCTGATATCCCACATTACCAATTATGTAAACCTGCAAAGCACTTAAATTAATATACACAGGAGCTTCTGAAAAACATAACAGAAATGACCTTCGAATGAGTTGTCTTTGAGGCATGTATGCCTAATGATTTTTTATTTATTTTCTTTATTTTTCACATAGTATTTTGAGACATTACAGGGCAAACATTGGGGTATTATAGTGTCATTGTTGTTTTTAGGTTAGTTTTCACTTTCGTGTGTTGGTTATCCATGGAAAGGAGTAACTGCAAGTGATTCTTATGTTTTGAAAAACTAGGTGTTGTGTCTTCAATTCATCAATACTTCTTTGGAGATCTTTGAAGAAGAAGTGCTTGAATGTCGTGTAGCAAGTAATTGAGGATTTTGATAAAGGTTTTATGGGGTAAGTTAGGTTTTGTGTCCCCTTTGATCTTGAATATTCGACATCGACCATAGAATATTTGAATGTCATTTAGTGATGCCCAATATAGTTGCAATTTTTGTAGTTAGTCTTCTGATTTCTATATTCTTTACATGAAAATGCTCAACAATGTTATCGTGATTGATAGTTGGGTTGTGGCATGCCTGTTATGGCCCTCTTTTTTAATTTTAAAAATAGTTCTATATAATGTAAAATCATTCTGATATTAGTAATCGTGAGTATTCAATTATAAAAACACTTTGTATGGATAATGGAATGCTAATTTAATATGATGAGTATCTTATTATAACAAGTTCATGCAATTTCATGAGTAAGGAGCTTTATATTATACGAGAAAAATATAGAAGATGTGTAAAATCTAGGTTATAGTTGACATATGTGTGTAACACTAGAAAAGGTTTAATTTATTCAGTTAGTTCTTGTCAAGTGTCTCAGCTATGAATCTAACCATTAGGCACCTATTTTGTGTAAAACAATCCTACCTATATTGTGTCCACATAATGGAATATAAGATTCATTAGTAAATGTAGACTACAATATGTTTTGGTTGTAGGTCATCAATGCAAACATTCAGAAAAACAGAAAATAGAATTACCTTCAGATGCAATAGTAGCTACAAAAGTATTATGATCATCATGTAATATCCTCTTTCTCTCTACCTCAAACAATATTTTTAGCCTTTGCATCTCCAAGCTATCCTGTAATCTTTTCTTCTCTGCTCTTATGGTAGATTTTTTTCCATATCTCTCCCATATGAGAATATGCATGTAATAGAGTTCTACCAAGGTCTTCATCAAATCTTCAATCTCATTCTTTGTCATATTGACAAAGGTGTTGGTAGTGAACTCCATCTATTAATTTGAATAAACTGTTAATTCATTATGTTGCATAACTCCCAAGTGGTGGAAACAAAATGAAAAGTCTCTTAGGGTACAAATGTATGGTATTTACATTGGTTAGGGTCTTAATTAGAGGGTTGTTGAAGCCACTGAGAGCATGTAAGAGGAATGAATGTGGCAAGATCCTAAGAG
The DNA here is from genome assembly GCA_031772625.1 of Pinus tabuliformis. Taxonomy (NCBI): domain Eukaryota; kingdom Viridiplantae; phylum Streptophyta; class Pinopsida; order Pinales; family Pinaceae; genus Pinus; species Pinus tabuliformis. The sequence continues at coordinate 1,495,716,715 of CM062816.1, read as the reverse complement.
ATATCGTAGGTAATATTAAACAACATTATAATATTTAAATCAAATTATTTCCAATATATTTATATAGGGATTTGAAGAATGAACAAGTGGGAGATGATTAATGAGTTGGAGGTTGAGGACCCATAAGATATGATGGAGTTTTCTATGGAAGATTTGACATGAACGGGAGTAAAGGGAGACCAAGTCGCAATTATTACATATTATCGACTTGATGATTTTATAAGTGGAGAGAAATTAAGGGAAAGTTCACCTACTCAATTTGTTGTTAAAACTTAACGAAGTAAAAATGTGAAGGATATCAAGACAAATTTTGAGACATATCTAGAATATGCTCTCTCTCTCTCTCTCTCTCTCTCTCTCTCTCTATATATATATATATATATATATATATAGCAGAAATATTTTATTTAATTAGTTGTAAATTCTTCATATATAGATATTGGTGTGCCTATGGTTTGAATCATGTCACAAGTCAGTAATGTGGGTGAACTTGAATCTACAAAGAAAAAATGTCTTCTACGTCAAATCATTAAAGTTGGTTGCCGATGTCACTTCATTATGTGACGACTTCATCTTAGACCAAATGATATTGTTATAATATATACAACATGTAGACATATTGATGACCAAAATGTTGTTTGTCATCATAAATGACATGATCAACATGGCTCAGAATTCAATTATGCATCGCATTTAACAGAGGATATACAAACTAGTGTACAAGGTTTGATTTGTAATGTTTTAATGCTACAATGATATGGGATAAGTTTACCTCTGATGTAAAGTATGCATATGGTGAGTTGATCGCATAGACACCTCGAGATGCTTTTAGGAGAATACAAGATGTGTTAAACATCTACAATAATATCAAAATATTAGAGTATATGAAGGATGAAAATGATCCAAGAAATATGGATTGTTGGGTTAATGAGTGCCCAAATATATTTTTCTTCAACCAAAAACAAGATGTTAAAAACATCCCTTTCATTGTAAGCATACAAACAAAGTGAATGCGTTAAATGATGGTCAAACACTCACACAACAACATTATATCAATGGACTCCACATTTAGCACTAACAAATATGGGGTAAACATATTTAACAAAATCTTCTTTTATTCAACTTCATTTAGATGCTTATATCTTATATACTTATAATTTTGTATTGTTTATAATGTGATATAAAATTTACACATTAATGATTTTTTATTATCATCCCAATGGGATTCTAGTAGCTTGGGTAATATCATCGTGAACTACTACATATGCTATGTGTAAAAGGATGTCATCATTATTTGCAATTGGAAAAAAATAATGTTTAGATTGGGAATGTCCAAGCTTTTATCATAGATGATACGATAGTGGAAATTGAGGCATTAAAATGAAATGTTTATTCTTTTTAGAAGAGATATGAAACAATAATGTTTATGTATATTCTCTTTTGATGTTATGTTATCTCAGGATTTGCACAAACTCTAGATTATTATTGTGTGTATGATATCTCTGTCGAGCGTGGTTGAAGATTGTTGGAAATAAAGTCAAGGGAAAGGAAAACAAAATCAATATCCTTCGTGCTTCAAGAGAAATTATGCATTCATGTCAAGATAATGAATTTGTACAACGAGTAGTTGAAAAAAAAATTGATGAATTTAGAGAAGAGAAAACATTTTTGGAGTATTTTAGAACCACTTGGTTAGCCAACAATAAAATATGTAATTTTTTTGAAGTTGGGTTTTATCACTTCATTTTGTAATGGACCATTTCCAGTTGTTTCTTCACAACTAGTATATGTATTTTTCTCCTAGATATGTGGGAAAAAACATATAGAAATTTCTCACACTCTAATCAAGACACAAATAATGTTATTGAATCTTATCATAGGTAGCTAAAGCAAAGGTACCTTCGTGAGAAGAACAATGTATCCCATAGAAGGGTAGATTGGTTAATGCATTTGTTATTGACAAAGGTTGAATTATAGTGCATTCACATGCAACGTTTAAAAAATGTTGGTTTTGTACAAGCTGGAAAATCTTAGGAACAATTAAATGCATGTAAGTGTGAAGCAAAGAAAATCCCAGATGAAGAATGAGTGGTTGATGGAAATAGTAAAAATGAGTATTTGGTTCATATCCAAAATAAGGTTACTCGTGGTACTTGGTATAATTTCATCTATAAAGGGCCCAATCTACACTTTTATAATTGCAATTGGGCCCTAAATGAAAATATTTGTAAATATGTTTTAAAAGTTGAGATACTAGTGACTAACATTGTTTTGGGGGCTAATGTATTGCCTAATGTCTCTAGTTCTATTACCAAAAAGCCTATAATTTTAGTTGATTTAAATGAAACAATTGTAATGACTCCATAAATTGAAATAAAACTTTTACCTTCTCCTTCCAATTTTATGTGACATAATGAAAACCACATTTATGATGTGAATGATTTATCATACCATTCTGATTCAACCCTTGTAAGACCAGATAGTACTCTACCTTACAATGATGAAATTGAGTTTATTATTTTATCAACTCATAAGCAATTTAAGAGTTTACTATCCATAACACCCACAACTTTGGAGCATGCATATGCACTAAAGAAATTGGTAGCAAATGTACGCCAAGAGTACAATAAAATGTTTTTCGGTATTGTAACTCCATCCAATATCACTACTAAGAGACGACATAGTTTCTTGATCCCAATCAATAAAAAAGGGCAGTGTGATCATGAGTTGAAATCAAGAAAATATAAACCACAATTTCAAAAGGTTGGATGGGTTCGTGGAAAGAAAAAAGCATGAATGAGCAATTAGAGTTATCTTCTCCAAAATAAATAAATTTGGACCACACATCTAATTTAGTACAACATTCTCTTCTACACAATATTAGTATGCAAATTTCATATTATGTAACCTTTTATGTGAACTGAAAAATATCATTATCTTCATCGCCTTCAATGCAATTGCATAAATATGTGAACTTTTTATTGTTACAGCTGAAGATTCCACATCTGACAATATTCCAAGCGGTCGAATTTGATTCTTTGATGAGAAGATTGTGGAGAGTAACTCTACATTTCCAAATATCGGTAGTACATTGGTTCCTATTCCATTTTTTTTCCTGATGTCCACCCCTCCCATTTGTTTATCGAACACCCTCATTCTTTCCACCATATGCACCAAGTTCAACAATTGGGCACCCTACCTTAAACCTTAACATTTCGATTCGACACCCTAGGGTGACTCCCCCTATTGTAGAACCAGTCGAAATGTATCGCTGCTCACACCCTCTACCTCGTTCCTTTATGACATCCAACATGCCTATATCCATATCCTCCAAACCACTCAACTATTACACACTTCCCATCAATGATTTACTTAGTGTTGCATCATATATCGAAGAAGGACAATCTTCTCACTTGCCTTAGAACTTCATGGTGAGAATAATTATTTGATGAAAATGTTTGCCTTTTGACTTTTTAATAAATTCATTGTTGTAAATGTTGCAAGGAACCGACATTATTAAGAGGCTTCTATTAAGGAGAAGGGAAACCCCTTCACTATTTATGATATTTTCTGAGGTAACTTTTACAATATTTCAATTTTAATTGTATTTTTTATGTTTGTTAACTATCATAGTTATGGAAAAAAACTAATATGTTGTTTTTCTTTTAAAGGTTAGAGGATGTACTATATTGACTCCATCTCGAAGAGGAGGAATATCAATTTCAAGATGTATTTGGGAGTGCCCAAGGGCCAAGACAACTGATAGAACCATTTTATATATTAGTCATGATTTCATTTTGCCATTTTTAAATTTAAGGGCATAAGTTACAATTATCTATGCTAGGAATGAGGTTTTGTTTTGTAAAAAAATATGTATAACTGGACCATTTTTTAATCAAAATACATGACTTTGAACCTGTGTATACGATCATGTATTCATTGATTAGAACATTCATGAAATGGATTTGATGTTATACACTATGAAATGACCATAGTTATGAATTGAATCATTTGTAAAATATATGTTTCATATATATTTAAATGATCTATTTTTACCGTAGTCTTCTCTCATATTTTGTATATACTTCATATCTATTTAGATTATCTATTTTTTAGATTTAAAGAGAGTTTTTTGAGCCCTGTATCCATTCCAAAATTCCAATCTGATATAATACATGGTTTTGAGAGTACAAGTACTACTCTTGACAGCATTGGTGAAGGCCAGAATTCTTCAACATTTTATAGGTATTGGTGTTGGTATAATTGAATGATGAAGTATTTTGAGTCCACTATCATTAAATATCTCTAGTTCTAGTCGTATTCCCCTCTCCTTCTTTGTGTGGGAATCTTTGTTGTTGGTTGCATTCAAGTGTGATCAATAAGGTAGATCCACCATGAATGGTGCTTTGGGAATGTTTTTATGATTATAAAATTTCCTATTTGATCTTAATACAACTTTATGATCAATATCCTTTCTACATCTAAAAATTAAATGCATTGCACTCTTGTTTTATTAAATACACCACGAGTTTTGTATTTGTTTTAAAGGATTAAAATAATATAAATAATTTTAAATTCACGAATTATTGAAGGGAATATCTAGATGAACATAATTCTAGTTTTCTCAGAAATTATGCAAGGGAATATTTAGATGGATATAACTATAGCTATTTATCTTTTTATAAAACTACTTATATATAAGTGTGGAAAAAACCATGTTCAACATTTAAAAGGTATCCTAACAAGAATTAAATTGATGTGATCTTTCATTTTAAAGAAATGCCGATGGACACAGTTATATGGAAATTGAGATGAGCTTTAGGTCATCACAATCTACAAATTCCATCACACCGCATCCTTGAAACATTACTGCCATAGAAAATACATGGAAGACATGTAGCTTTCTGTTTTTCAGTAATCAATTAAGCTTTATTTTCTTTTAAGACCACCATATTAGTAAAATGTAAATTTTATGTTTTATGTTTTCACCCTATGTGTGAAATTATATTAAACTTTTTATCCTAGAGATTTTTTATGAATTGACTCAACCAGTGGAAATTTCCTTTCCATGATAACAGTCAATGCTTTCTTTTCTACATGCAAGTGACAAAATATATCCCATATTACAATGTCCCTTGCTTCTGCATACTTACAAATTGTTGTTAACATCAAGGAATTGAAAGAGAAGAAATTGAGTTAGTTTTGCTTCACTAGGTAGGATCAAAACCATACCATACTTTAGGCACCTTCAATCTTGCACATTTTGTTGTCATAATGAGAATCCTAGATGCACAATTTAGTAATTAGCTTTGTGTGCATGACAATGTGCTAAAGTGTATACCTCACTTTTAACCTCAACTACCAAAAATTTTTGTGGGGAAAACTACTATGTAGGTATATTCTGAAGAGCTTGAGTGAAGGATGATATATCCCTCTTAGTATTGTTAATATTTCCAACAGTTTTTTCTTCTTAGATTATTACATATTGACAATTTATATACAAATAAATGTGTATGAAGAAGCAGGGAAGAACATCTAGATCTCTTGAAACATCTACAGACTTCTTATAGCTAAGAGCATTCTTAGGAGAGAAATCCCCTCCAAAGATAAGTATAATAATCTCTCCTATATTATAACTCTAAAGATCCTTTGGGAATTTTGAGTTCAAAAAAAAAAATGTTTTCTCAATTGTAGTGTATTCTTACTAATGTGAAATACCATATGGTCCACTAAATGATAACTTTCATTGGTTCATTGGGTTCTACAGACCTGGAAAAACATAGCTTTTACAGCACCTTCCATCGGCATAGTTTCATGGACTTCTTTTGTATTGATGACTTGTTCATTCTGAAGTTACGATCTTCTATTTTGCAATATTAATTCGCAATTCTTATAAGTCTTTAATATGTCAATGTATTCCATACTTACATATCTAAACAAGTTATAAGTTGATTTCTTCTTACACAACTTTGATTGTATTATTTATAATTCAATGAGTTCTTATTGATAATTCAATTGATCTTGTGAAAGGACATCTTAACATATGCAAGCTCATCTTGAGTGGAAATTACAACTGAGAACATATATAGAAAATGATAATGAGTAATGTAACTTCCCTTCCTACAAATCTTGGAGAAACCTGAAATTCGGAAGAAAAAGAGTTGCAAATGGCCACTGAATATTAGAATATATATGTTATAAAAGTTGGCATTCCTAACAAAACAGAGTAGCAATTGGCCATTGAATATCAAAACATATATGTTATAAACGTTGACATTCCTAAGAAAACAGAATATCAATTGGCCTCGGAATATCAAGATATAAGTTATGATGTTTTGTGAAACTTGAACAAGTTGTTTTATTATTCATCATGTTGTTAATTAGTAATTACATCATTTGGTATTTTCAAAACTATGAACGAAAGGAATATCCCTTGGCAATAGATCCTAAAATAGTTAATTTTATCTATTTGTGGTATTTAACATCTAATGTTTAAATGAAAGTCACATACTCTGATTCACAGGCAGGCATTGCATTATGATTTTATCCCAGTAGGGTATTTTTTTTTACAAATTTTATCCCAATTGGATATATGTATTTTGGAAAATTATCTTACCAAAATATCTTTAAAATATTTCTAGATTTTCTAATTTAAATATAGCATGTCATTGCTACCATATAGGTAGACCAGAAAAGTCCAAACAATATGGTTTTCTCAACCATCTCGATTCTTGTACTTCTAGAAACAATTTTGTTAGATAAGAGAAGCATATCACCTTCTGTTTTCTTGTGTATTATGAGCATGTTTCAATATTCCTCATTTCAATCATCTAATAATTGCATCCTCATCTCAAAAATGGTTTTGATCAAGGGATTATGCTTGGATTCATGTCTGCAATCACTACTTTGATCCATCACAATCATTGCCCACTACTTGGAAACCAAATGTTTCATTTTGCAAATGGACAAGTCTCATGTGTAGCCAATTCAGATAAAGTGGCATTTCTTTGAATGTTTCAAGCATGGGATTACAACATACAAATATCCTCTACTTGCTAACCTCTCCCTTCTTACGATACTCCACCTTTGCAATAACAATTTCTACAGGACCTATCAATTGGGAAATTTGTTTTGTTCAAATATGCTTCTCCTTTGTTGGAATCACCTCCAAGATTCCATTCAACTCACTCTAGGTGGGTGTTGTGGTTTAGGGAACTTGACTATGTTCAATAACAATATCATGGGAAACACTCCCTCAGAATGGGTACAATCACAACGTGCTTCAGATACATATCTTCTTTGGACATACAAATTTTGGGTAACAACAACCTACATGGGAGTGTTCCTTCTGAAACAGACAAATTCTATCTTCCTCATCTAACTGCACCAATTTTTTAGGATTGGATATATCTATAAATAAGTTAATTGGTCACATTATAGTAGAGTTGTGTAGCAAGAACATTTAGTTGGAAGAACTCTATCAGGGTGGTATTTAGTTGAGTGGCAGTACTCCTGCTTCCCTCTTCAATTATATGAAGCTTCAAGTGATTGACTCTAGGGTTAACTAGCCTAGTGGATTAGTGCCCATGGAGATGGGTAAGTTGATGCAGGTCCAGTTGATTGAATTAGCCAAGAATTAACTAATTAGCAGCAACACCATGACCATGTCCTTTCTTACTTCCCTTACTAATTGTTCCATCCTAAGAGAAATATATTTAGGATCTAATCATCTCATTAAACATTTTCCCTTTATCGTAGGCCACTTCTCTACAAAAATTGACTTCTTATACTTGGGAAACAATGGATTGCAAACCTAATTGGTTCAACGTTGCTTGTGTTACAAGTTAATTATTTCATATGGGCAATCCTTTTTTCACTTCATATGCTTCAGAAGTTGGATATGTTATATATGGGAGGCAACAATTTACAAGGAAATATCTTGTCCAAAATTGGGAAACTCAAAAGCTTAAGGTTCTTATATTTCATGGAGGATAATCTCTTTGGAAGAATCCTTGACTAGGTTTCCAACCTCCAGTAGCTCACAATTCTAGATATTGTTCAAATCTAGGGAAATGTAGTTACTTTGAAAATCTAGGGATGTTTGTTACTTTGATCACTCCATTGTAGTTATTTATTTACTCAGTTCCAGATAATTAAAACTTAGCAATATCCTATGAATTCTAAAGCATTACAACCATACCAACCTGTGTAGTGATGGATTATCTCTGCATGTTGATTTGTATCCAACTGTGAGAGCATTATCCTTGATTAATATTTTTCCTTTAGTCATAGAATTTGTAAAATTCCAGTGAATAAACTACACTATTTATATTGCAGAAGATACAAAATGACTAATTGTTCTTCCATCTTCATCATTTTCATAATCCAAGGGAATACACCATGTACATAACCAAAAATGTGTGAGATCATATGTGTGAACTCTAAATTTGTACAACGATCGACATATGGACCAATTCAATAAAGAAGCCAAATTGTCACATCAAAACTAATAAAAATTAAGTTAATATCGTATTCCTTAAGAGCCTGTTAGGGAAAATAGACCCCAATCATTACAGGTTGGTGAAAAATAGTATAATAACAAGTTTTTCTTTTGTGAAAGAACCATGCCATGAGAGACTCGAGAAAAATGATAATAAGAACGTATTCACATAGTGGGGACCTATCTTAATGCTAATCAATGGTTTCCAATGGAAAATATGGTGATCCTATATCATCTTTGGCACCTCCATCTACTGCTTAAAATTGCTCTGGCCACTGTATCATTGGACATTCTTTGTATTTTTGCAAGGTAAAAGACTGAAATTGAGCACTCCATATTCTTGCTTCTCTGTAAATGGGTTTCAAATTGTTTGTTCAAACTTGATAGATACCTTTCATATGATTGTAGATTAGCTTTAAGTTTGTGAAGACAATTATGTCATTGACCCCATACTTTTTTGCCTCTTTTAACCTTTTAACAAGCACAATATAGTATGCTTCATTATTTTTTGTCCTTCCATGCACTTCCATCTTTCTATAGACCACATGATTTATTTTCCTATTATGAAGGACAAATTTCAAAATTGCTTGACCTGGATTTGGGCAGTATGACACTTCAATGCATAGAGTCCACTTTTCCACCATTCTATAAGCTTAGAAGAGCTGCAAAATAACATAACAATAAATTCATATTAGAAGATGAAACTAATGAAGTAAATACAAACTATTGACATTGATGCACTGTACATATCTACTAAATGCACCATCAATATTGTTGTATAGATCTACAATAAGTGCATCACTGCTGGAAAATATAGATTTGGCAAGCTTTCCTAAAGAGGGCAAGAGAAGTACAAATACAAAGCCATTTGCAAATCATGTGAAAGAACCACATGAACAAGTAAAACAACAACTACAATTAAGCAGTCAATGATATAAGCATATGGTTGATAAGAAAATAAAAGTGAAAGAATTTGAAGGAGAGGACTAACTATTAGAGCACTTGCAAAAAAAGAGGTTCCCAAGAGGAACATACAACATGTTGGAATTCTAAGATAAAGAAAACTAGAGCTCGTAACATCCTAAAGAAAATTTCAGACAATGCATATGTGCTAGGATTGTCACAAGGCTCTCGCATCTCTCCAACATTTAACATGGCAGATTAATATAAGTACCATGAGGACAATGTTGATGAATATGAACATATTATTCACCGAAAAGAGTAGAAATACAAAGCAAAAAAGAGAAGAGATTTCATAAAAATTGGAAGAAATGGTTGTTGGCAGAACAAGGAGTCAAAAGACCAAAGAATACTTGGTAAAAGGTTATAGGCTAAATTAGGCAGTAATTCTCTAAATGATCAACAATAATTCCTTAATAAGTATCTCATTTTTCAAAATACCAAGGGAGTCTAATGCAAAAGCATTCCTGGAAATTACATGACAATGCACAAAATCAAAAGACTACCATGACTGTTGGAGGATTTTTAGTTGTTTTACTTGAAAATGAAATGAGGAGTTGGGTTGTGTCTCTTTTTTTATTGACCACATGTAGTGTGGAGTTATCAGTAAGAATAGAAAGTGGAAGGAGTTTCATAGGTTAGATAATCATTATATGATCAAATTTATGAGAATTGTTCTTTGGAACTTTCCATGGTAGTTGGAGTGGGGGGTACCAAAGGACCCCAAGATAGCTTGTACACCAAGGCTTAGTATTAGTATTACTAGGAGCCCAAGGCAGCTTGTACATCAGCAACTAGGAGCCATGATGTAATTTTGACCAGGGATTAGTATTAGTTTTATGGTATTCACTTGCAAACTTTTAGGGATTTGATAGAAAGATGACATATATAAGAAGCCAACAAGGTTTAGTCACTGGGAGTTTGATGGAGGGATTTTTGTATTCTTAGGGATAAGTTTTCCCCATTTGTTCTCGTGCGTTCTTGCCAAGGCACCACTGACCTTCACACACTCACTCACATATATATAGGCTATGAGTGGTTTTTAGGTTAGTATTGTTTCTCCGGCGTTTGAGAGAAAGAGGTAGATTTATCCAAGTTTCTTTGATGATTCTAGAAAAGAACACAATCTAGCAAGAAATGATCACATCAATTGAGGTATAAATCTATTCACTCCCCATATTTGCATTGCATTTTATTGTTTTGGGTCTAAAATTTCTCTAAAGTTTGGTTGATCTTGATGAAATATATGGGTGTGTTGATTTTTCCATCTGGTTTATGAATATGGTATTTAGGATTGATAGTTCATATTGATGTTTAATGGATGTGTATAGTTTGATCATGTGCTCTATGAGCTTGTAGTGATGAGGATGAGTTGCAATGGTTGTTGAGTCTTGAGAATTAATAGAGTTATATATGCAATGGATAAAAAATGAAGAGTCTCAAGCTAATGCCATGGTTTTCCTAGCAAAATTATATGGTCATGCTGGAGTGATGAACCTTATAAGAATTGGCCCTGAACATCTCAAACCTGGTAAATCATTAATCATGGCACAAACCCATATAAATGTTGGTTTCATATTGGGGATCATCACGTTATGAAGTAATATGTAAATTATGAGACTATTTCATTCCTTGTATTTGCATTCCATAGGCTTAGGTTTAGAGGAGTTGTACTTGTAAATGCGAGTTTCATATTTGGTGTTAGGAAGTAATATGTAAATTGAGATATTATTGCATTTGTTTGATTTTCATTCCAGAACTAAGTTTAGGTTTAAGTTTATATGAGTTGTACTTATGTTCATATTCAATGGCTTTTTAATACACAATGTTAAGAAGATTATGTGTGTCTCTCCCTTAATGATTCCTCACAGGGTTTTTTTTATGCTTATTTCGGCCATATTCAAGTGTCTTTTATATGAAGTCTGTGGTAGGATGGTGAATTTAATATTTGGATTGGTGGGATTAATTTTTTTTTCTGGGAATTGGAAACTTTTCCAAGCAATAGTAGAATGCATTATTAAGGGCTCCCCATTCATCTGATATTAGTGGACTCTTTCGGCAGTCAAATGCCAATAGAACATGCCAATACAGATCCATCAGTTCATTCTACATTGATGGAAATGATTTCTCTCCGTGAAGAAAGGCCTTAAAATAGACATAATGAGGTGACAGATAATTTCTAAAGCAACAAAAAGTCAATAACAAATCCATTCACAACAAAAGATGAAGATACAAAATGATAACAACCTACTCTGTATAATGGAAATGGGGAAGTTATAACAAAACAGAGTGCAGAGCTCAAGTGTGACTCTTGTTTATGTTTAGGGTTTCAGCTCTGGAATCTTCTTTTCTCTTATACCTGATCAATTGAGCTATTTTCCATGGCAGATCTCAAAACTCCCAGTAATCAGGAATTCAAGGAGGAGGTAGCATATGTCCAACTCCTTGTTGCAGAATCCACAAAGCAAGGAAGGTGCACTCAAATCATGAGAATTTTGTGAGGAAGTTAGAAGAGGTCCTGGAAATAGTGATCACAAACCCCACACTCCGAAGAAAATACCTTCTGGTTGTAGAGAAAACCTTAGTTGGAAAGTTCATGAGGCAATGGCCAAGTTACAAGGACCCAAATATCAAGATAATTGATTATTGGATCCCTTATATGAAGGTCTTGGTCACTATTTTCCTTTACATAAGAGGATATGGTTTTCTTGTTTCATCTTAAGGAAATCCCATGGCCTAATCTTCAAAGTAGTCCCTACTTCCTAGGGCCTCCAGGGCTATATTTGAATAATTGGATGTTGGAATTAAACCTGAAGACGATCTCCCTATGGCTAAGTTGGACAAAACACAGAAAAATCTAAAAAAAAATCGAAATGGGAAATGCATGGAAACATGAACTCCCAAAATGGGTATGTATGGGCACAGTATATAAAAAAATACACACACGCAAATGTATATTTTTTTCAAATAATACATTGTCTTGCAAGAAATTGAGATTGATACACATAAATGATATTTTAGAAGGAGACCCATGTTTATGTTGACTCTCATAGATGATTACATGAACCAAAATCCAATACCTTGGTGATCTTAACAAATTCCAATATTAGACCCTCATACATGATAGAATCTAGTGGAAATGTTACAATCATGCCACCTTTGAAATCCTGAAACTATTAATCTGATGAAGTCTGAATGGGATATGAAATTATACTTTCTTCATATGAAGTAAAATGAAGTTGGAACCAATCTCAAACATCCTAAACCAATTCATGATAATATTAAAAATTTAAGTAGGCTACAAAAGTTAAGATAAAGGAGAATGTCAACTCTTAGAAAAGGTAGGATAAAAGAGAATGTCAACTTTCAGAAAGGTAATATAAAGGAGAAATCAACTTTTACTTTAAGAATTTAATATTAACATTAATTACCATGGTAAAAAAATACACAAAGCTTAATTCCTTATTTCCATTTTGTTTTGAAGGGTCATTGGCCAAATTGGACGTTTCGTGCAACTTATCCCTACAACAATCCCAATTTGGGTGTGTCTGCCTCATCTATCACTCATATTCTAGGATAACCTAACTCTTCAATAGATTGGAAAAAAATGTTGCCAGCTTTCTTGATAGAGAAAATATGAATGTACTCAATATGTATGTGCCTACACTACATCAAGATGAATCTAGAAAAAGGCCTAACTAAGGCTATCCAACTAAACCTGGACAGTTGGTGTCATCTACAAAAGCTAGACTTTGAGAAACTCTCATTTAAATGCAATTATTCCACGAATATGGTTACTTCACCAAGCATTTCAAAAAGGGGCAACCTTCCCCTCAAAGCTAGCCAAACCCAATGCAACCCACTCAAAAAGAGTGAAGCATGGAAACAAGGAAAAAGCAAATGAGAAGGCAACCCTCACTTCAAACAACTCAAAGCAAAGCCCCGACTTCAATGGCAAATCAATTCAAGGTTTTAGATCAGCATAATGAAGATGAGGTAGAGGGCATTCAAAAGGAAACTTTGGCTAAAGAAATTCATGGAGGAAGAGGAGGATCTCACACTAGATCCATCTTAAACCCGAATATATCAAGAACCAAGAGGGATCAAATTTTTCAATGCTAGAAAAAAAATATCATGTAATTCCATGCCTTGTATTAAAAGTTTTGATCCCTCTCAGTGCTTGATAGATCCAGGTTTAAGATGGATCTAGGTTAATTTAATTGTTTTAAATGTTATTGCATACATTATGTACATATATGGTTATTTATTTTTATTTAATTTATTAATACTATTTAATGTAATATTACATGACAACATCTTCCACATACTAAGTTGCAGAGCACCTCTCTACTCTCGATTCATTTCCCTCAACCTAGATTTTGGGTACATGGTTACCTCCAAATATTACAAACTCGCCCAAAGACTGCACTCTCATATTTTTTAGCCATTCCTTTTCTCTAGTGATATGGTTAGTTACACTCATATCAATATACCAAGCATCATTAAAGGCATTCTTGGCCACAAATGATGTAACCAATGCACCTCTCTTAAAATCCTATTTCTTCTCTTGATCCTTATTTTTTGCATACTATCCAAAATGCTTATTGTCTTTTCCTTAGGATTCTTCTACCTTTCTATTGTAACAAGTTCACAAGTGTGATGGCTTTCTGCAATAATAGCACATGACGTTGTTCCCATTTTGGGCTCTTTTTTGTTTGATATCCACTTTGTTTGATATATTTATTATATTTCTCTAATGAAATCGATATATATAAAAATAAATTTGTATTTCGCTCAACAAGAAGACCTTATAACCTTTTAGAACCATTGTAGTTATAGAAAAAATATCTCAACGCCTCTTAAATGAAACATATTTATAAATTTATGTACCATCAGCATTCCAACATTTGTTGACCAAGTCAAGCTTGACTAGTCAAAAAGTTACTAACCATTTGAATAGCTCAATGAATAAAAGTTTCCTTGTCGCAACTGCCTTTTCGTTGGTATTGTGACAAACATGGAAAATCGTCACAAGAATAATAACTTCAAGATAGTTCGTTGTAATACCAACGAACGCGGGCAAATTAGACAAAAAAAAATGACATTATTCTTGTAATTTTTAATGGTATGGTTGATTTCATCTGTATTGTCATACTATTTCATCAAAATGTATTCCTATATTTTGCAGTGACACCTCTAGATGATGGATATGGTCCTATGTTGGAGATATAGTTGTCAATTTATGAGAACCTCCAACTTTGACCAATTATCTTATGTCACTTTTTTGGGTATAAATGATGTGGAAGCATACCTACAACCAAGTAATTAGTGGTATTTGTGAACCAAGGAGATTTATTAGAAACCAAAAATAGGCACTCATTAGGGAAAGAATATTCTACATGAGGCTCATTCTCATTAGATGTATGTCTTGAAAGAAAAGCAACTACTACATTATCCATCCTAGTTTGCTTAAGATGGTTATATCATATTCCTATATTATTAATAACCACCATATTACCCTGCCATTGGTAATTGGTTTGTTCATTAAGTATTTTATGGCAATATCGTCAATGTGTAATACTACTAGGCATCCCATAATGTAATGCCAAAACTTATTATCACATATATCACTACAAGAAATTCTTTCTCTGTTACCATATAATTTAGTTCTCCAAGTGAGATATTTTTGCTAACATAGTAGATTGTGATGGATCATTTCCTTCTAATTTCCCTAGAAAAACTCCAATGGAAATGTTTGACGCATCCATAAATATATGAAATGGGAGGGATCAATTGGGAACTCTTAAAATAGGATCCTCAGATGCATTGTATTTCAATTCTTCAAATGCATGTTGGTAGTTGTTTCTCTAGAAAAACGTAGATGTTTTTTTAAGCAAAACAATCAATGGATGAGCAATTTGTGAAAAAAATTCAATAAAATGATGATAGTAAATAGCATGTCCCAAGTATCTTGACAACTCTTTTTGTGAGCATAGAGTCAACAAGTTTAGTATTACCTTGATTTTTTTTGGACTACTTGGATGCCTTTAGCCAAAGCATGGTACCCAAATATGATGCCATTAGTTAACATCATTTCACATTTTACATCGTTAAGGGAAATGTTACATTCTTTCCACCTTATTAATTTTTTCTCTAAATTTGCTAATGCCTAATCAATTTCATCACCATATGTTGTAAAGTCATCCATATAGATTTCCACACAATCATGAATTAAATCATAAAATATACTAATTACAGCTCTTTGAAAGGTGGCAGGAGCATTCATAACCCAAAAGGTAGAACATTATAGGCAAATATCCCCCATGGATAAGTAAAAATTGTTTTTTCTTGATCCTCGGGTACAATATGGATCTTATTGTACCCTGCTAAATCCATTAAGAAAATCAAAATATTTTCTCCCTGCTAATGTATCTAGGAATTGCTTGATGAATGGAAGTGGGAAATGGCATTTTCTTGTTGCTTTGTTGAGTTCTCGATAATCCACACAAATTCTCCATTTATAATTATTATTTGATACAATGATGAGAGGGGAGACCCACTAGCTATCAAAAATTGGATAAATAAAGTTGGTTGCAAGTAATTTCTGTAGCTCTTCCTTAAATATATCCATTAGTGTTTTATTCATCTAGTGTTGGGGATAGAAAATGTGTCAATATCCTTCCTTAATGTATATGTGGTGTTTACACAGGTTAGGATGGGTCCTCTTCATGTAATATTAACCCCAGGAAAATGCATCATTGTCTTTTTCAAAACTTTAACCAAACGTTATTTATATTGTTTAGTTAGCCCCTGATTAAGTTCAAGGTTTTCTTGTGGCTAATTTTCCATATTGGACTCTTGGTATTATTTTGTTGAGGATGTGTTATAATGGTGAAGTGCTTGTTGAGGCAACAGAATATTGTGCCTCTAGATGTATAACATGGTTAAGAACATGTGAGTTGGTTGATGGAGAGGAAGAAGCTATGAATTAATTGATTTCATCGTCCCTAGTTTTCTCTCTAATGGCTAGATATTGGTCTATGGAGATGATGACTTGATTAGCTTCTCCTTCTTCATCACTATCCTCTTTGTCGGCATAGAGTGGTGTTTCAAAATCTATGTTGGGTTTGGCAAGAGTATACAGAGTTTAAAAAAAAAAAATCGAGGTCCTATGGGAAATGTTCATGTTACCAAACTGAAAACCTATATAAACATCGAGAATTCCCAACCATGGCCTTACAAGTATTAAAGGATACCCACCCAAAGAGGATTTGGGTTGTAGGACCACAAAGTCAGCAGGATATTCCAATGAATCTATGAAGATAATTAACATCTTCTAATATTCCCTTTGTCTAATGGTGGAACTATCAATAAGTTGGAGTATAGTAGGGGTTTTCCAATGACCAGAAAGTCTTAGGGCTTCCATGGTTTCACGGGTCATGAAATTAATGGTAGCACCTAAATTGATTAATGTGTTATTAATGATTGTCTTATTGATTTACACATTAACTATCGAGTTGCTAAGGTCGGAATATTTGGCTACAAGAACCACAACCCCCCATAACATGGACAATTTTTTTAACAAACAAATCCCTCTTGTAGATAAGAGTGATCTCCCTAGATATGGCACCCATATCTAAAATAAAATAGATAGAAACAATAAGATTTCCCTACATTTATTTATCATAAAATCAACAATGAAAATAAATGTAGGATGGACCCATACCTTTTTACGACATTGGTCCTCACTAGTTGTTTGTAGCTTTAAATCTCATCCTATATGCTCCAAAGCAAAGAGTTGCAAATGATAGAAACAAACCAACCATAGAAGCACCAACAATTCAAAGATAATTTGATAAAACCTATATAAGTGATCAAGTCAACATATACCAAAGAATTCCAACAGTTAGATAATGATTTGTGGGAAAGAAAAATGTAACTATATTAAAATGCAGAAAATGTTACAACCTGAAGTCACCTTGATGTTGTAGGTCCCTTTCCAATTTTCCTTCACTCCAATGCCTTGCCTTAAAAAGTCTTTTGATCAAAAGGTTGGTATTTCAACAAAGTTTCACCAAAGCCAAAATCCCTTCTGAGATTTTCTAACTATCCATCTCAATAGGAGGTGGTTGTACTTGTATGCTTGGGAAAGGATAGGAGGAGGATAAGGGATGTAAGTTGAGATCCAACAAGTTAAGGATGTGAGTCAACTAGACTTCGCTTAGAGGAGATGCCATCCACAAGGCCTCTATTCTACAAACTTCTCATAATTTTTAATTTTACCTTCATTAAAATTGTGTCACACCTTGTGAGCTGGTAAAGTACAACATTATCATAGTTTAGGAGGTATGCATCCTACAGAAACCTAGCAGTGTTGCAGTTAATGACAGTATAGCTTATGACATCCTTTAAAATTAGGGTTTTTTAGGGTATTTGCATAAGTTTATTATCCTCTATATAAGTGTTTTTCTTCCATATTCTTCAAGGATTAATGGAAATTGTGCTTCATATTGTGAAGGATAGGGAGACGACATCAATTGTCATGAATGCGACAAAATAGTGTGTAACAAGTTTGGGTATCCTTCCTTCTTCTATTAGGCCTTCTTAAACAAAATTCCTATACTACTTTCGAATAGATAGGCACATCCTTGATGGCCTAGAATAGTGGTCTTTTAACACACACATTCTCGATTTCCCCCAAGAAGTCAAACTTAGGCTAATTAATAGTTTTCTCTTGGCTTAATCTCTCTAGATAAGGTGGGTTTTGGCTTTCAGGGTGTGTATGATCATTCACAGGTCTAAGATATGGTTACTATTCTAGTTCTTCATTTGGACATCCCTATTCAAATCTTCAATATGAATAGGAGGGTGGTCATTAGTTAATGTCTTCCCATACCAAAGATGAATACCACGGTATTCAGGGAAGAGATGGAATATATAAGGTAGGTATTCAGTCAGATAGAATATGTTGGTTAGGTTTCCCTCCAATTATTAGGGCTAGGAATAGGTTGTGTAAGTAATTATGGATGAGGAGGGGTTAATGTGGATGCCTTTATATGCAAATGGGGTACAAGTTGCATGGATTGTTGTACAATGGCCTATTAAGAGCCTCCATAAGAAGGATTTCTCCACCCCTACTTCCAAAGTTGGCTTAGGGGATGAGGAACCATCCATGGTTGTGTTATAAAACACCATGGATGAGAAGCATATTACATAGAAGATTTATTCAAATAAGAATTATAAAATTGAGACTATTCTTGAACCATACCTTGGGTTTTCTATTACCATGGTCTTTTCTAGGCCACAAAGCATAGTTGTTTCGATTCTTCTGCCTCTTGATAAACAACCTTCAAACTAAGAAAACATGGGTAGCTATTTTTAGCATGTTACTTTCCACATATGGCATGAACCTGTGATCTAAGGGACATTCCTTCAGTGGGTGTTTTATTTTTCATTTCAAGTAGAAGATGGCCAAGGCTAGTTTTGTTTCTTCCATATTTTTCTTCATCTATAGTGTGTCAAGTTATGAGCTCGGGGAACTAGGTATATGAGTTTACAAATATTCTAGCATGTTTCCAATCTTTGTTGTTGTAACCCCAATGCCAACAAAATTGCAAATTATTATCAATACATCTCTAGATCTTATACCAGCTTTTGCAGTGCCCCTAGAATATATTTGACATAATTCAATAATGACATCATAGGGATGTTGAGAAACAACTTTGACACCCATCAAGTTGACGAGTTTAATGCAATCATCATGAATCCTCCTCAGTAGCAGGACATGTAGTGCCTCAGGAACCAAGTTCTACTACCTTGCCTTATACAAGTTTTAGTTAAATATTTCCACATAGTGATCTGTATTACAAACTTGAAGGTTTATGGAAAATTTGCAAGTAAATTTTTATGTCTTTTAGGGAATGGATCAATTTGAAAAAGTACATAAATTAATGGTTTTTTAAAACTCAAACTGTGGCATAAAATAAAATATAAATATATTATACACAACAACACAAGACAAAAAAAAATGATAAACCAGGAGTTCACCCCTCCTGTGCTACATCTCCTGGTACAACTTCCAATGTTGGGCCTCCTTCATTAAGTGATAAAATATGTGATTTCTTGTATTTACAATGCTCAGAATGTAAAAATAATGTCTCCAATAGATCCAGAATAGTCAAAAACCCCAGGTTGGGCTCTTGTTGGGCTCAATTTGGCCAAAAAATGAGAAAGTTATGCTCTAGAGAAGTTGTGTTGCTAACTTCTCTACAAACTAGACTTCCCTACTAAATATTCTACGAATTATACCTTTTCTAGAACCGCTAAGAGACATTTTCTCCTGGTGCCGATGATATTCACGCTGCTTCTGGTGCAAATTTTCAAACGTTTTAAAATCCCAATGACCCCTTCGGGCGAAAAAATAGGGCCACATGGGCAATACGCTCGGGGGCTGGGGCTAACCGCCCGCCCCCGTCGGCATAGGCCCCATGTTCCCAGTGTTTTTGGTTCTATTGATGCCACCTCACTTGGGGCTAGCCCCCAATTTACATACCTGCATGTTTAAATCCATGCCCACGATTCTGTCTATGCCATATGACCTGGTCGGAGACCTTATCCCGTGCCCCTGCTGACAGCGCTCAATTCTGCATGGGTTTGGTCTCGTGGCATGGCTTATCCCAAAGCTCCCAATCGTTATCATCTTCTACACTGCGTTGAGGTTCTGTGAGGGTTCCAAAACCTTGGGTCACAGCGAAGCCCGAGCCCTTGGCTCCCTTCTGCTTATAGTCTTGTGGACGTGGGATGACCGGGGGCTAAGGCTTAGCCCCGGCCCCGTTCCCCAACCAAATTTTAACGAAAATTTATATAGTTATTTGTTGTTATAGGGGTTAATTAACACCCATGGTGAAATGGTAGAGTGTTGCATTGTTCTGCAACTATTCTGGCATTCAATCCTCTTCAATGGCCAATTCGAGCCATAAACAAATTTTACACAACCCCCAGGGTGCCACGTGGTAGCCTGTGATTGGGCCATGTGGCACTCAATCATTGGGCAAACAAATATTCAACCAACCAATCATGAACCTACCAATTCGATCCAATCTAGTGAGGCCACTTAGCATCCTGCCATTGGCCCAAGAAACACAGTCAGCTTGCCGAGTCAACCTGACTAGTCAGCGTACACACTGTCTAGTCAGCAGTTCTGTACGTCAACCTACAAAAATTTTACCTGTTTGGGAAATCGATTAGAATGTGCTATTGGGAGCATACGATATCGGATTTGATCGATTCAAGTTGCATTGGATTTAGGTCAATGAGATCTACGTTTTGGCACCAGTTTCAAGCACTTTTGAACACTTTGAATTTTGAGCACTTTATTGATCCCCTGGATCATTCCTTCCCACTGGAGGGTATAGTTCTATCACCCTTACAATCTTAATCCATTTGGATTTGCTTATATTTGTACCTTTGAGCCCCACACAAAGGTACTCCATGCTCCCTCTTCTTGAAGTTCTTGTTTTTTCTATCAAGGATAGTATCTTGCTGCAATTCTTCAAGAAATTCAGGAGAGAAATCTTCTATTGAAGGAATCTGAACATTCTCTCCTTGATCTTCAATCAAAGTAGGCTCATCCAATTTCAAGTTCTCTTCACCTTGAAGCTTTTATTAGTTGAGGCACAGCCTTACTTTATCTCCAACCTGAAAATTGTGGTTAATACGATGCTTATCATGTATAACGTTGTAATTGGCTTGACTCTTCACCAAATGTTCTTGTACCATTGTGATTTTGTTCAAGGCTACAAAATCCACACACCGTGATCGCCATCACCATGTACCATCCTTCTTCAAAGCCAAAACATTAGGAGACCCACAAGGAGATGTATTAGACCTAATGTCCCCTTTGTCAAGTAGCTCTTGCATCTGCTTCTTGATCCTTGTGTTCTCTAACACTGGCATCTTGTTCATACCAATGTTCAAAATTGATGCGTCCTACTACAATTTAACTTCATGTTGTTTTCCTATTTTAGGAGGAAACACGTCAGACTCCTTAAACATCTTATCGCATGTGTTAACAATATCAACTAAATCATGTTTGAGTTTTACATCACATTCTTGGAAAGCTTCAGATTCCTCAACATCTTTGTATTTAATCATTAACAATGCAAAATTATGACTAACATTTACAAGCCTCTTCATTTGTCCAGCATTCACAAGAGATAAATTCAACTTCTTACGATGTGCTCTACCAATATACCCAATACCATATGGGCTTCCCAAAACTATCCCACATATGTCAAGTGGTACTACATCAAGTTCTACCTCATCAATAAAATTTGTAATGATGGCGAATTTAAGTATGCATTTTCTTGTCACTTTCAATTTGGCATTGTCACATACCCAACCCAAAGGATAAGGTTTAGGATGAGGAATGGTTTCCAAATTTAGTTTCTTGACAATGTCTTCTGAAATAATGTTTGCTTGTGATCCACTATCAAACAAAGAATCTACTTTTTTATGTTTTGTTATGACCCTAATATTGAAAAGCGCAATTCTTTCTTTCTCATTTTGAGTTTCAATGGGCTTGCTAGAAGAACTAGTACTTGCAATAGAATCCTTACCTTTCAATCCCATGGCGGTGATTTTTATTTCATCTCCAGAATCAGATCCTAGTTCTTGTTGAGTTATTGCAATAGTATTTTCTTTCTCCTTGTTGTTAAACATTTCGGGTCTAATCTCAGGATGAAGTTTCTAACAACGGTCTTCATCATGGTCTTCTTTTGAACAGTGTTTACATGTGATTTTTTCTCCCTCTTTCTTGATTGAAGCATTATTTTGATCCTTGCCTTCCCCTTTCCTTTGTCTCTAGACTTAAATGGATTCTCACTAGTTTCGTCATAAACATTCTTCCCTCTTTCTTATAAATGAGTAGCCTATACACATACTTCATCTAACATTGTAGGGTTAAACATGAGAATTGTGTGTCTCAAATAACTATGTAAACCACCTATGTATTTAAGGAGAGTGTCTTGAGAGGATAAATCTATACCCAAAATCAAAGCTCTTTTCCTAAATTCTTGAGTATAGTTTTGCACACTTTGACCCTTAGATTGCCTAAAGTTTTGTCAAACCATTATAGCTTTTTGCATGTATGCTAATGGATAAAATTGTCTTCTTAGTGCAACAACAAAATCATTCTAAGAGGATAGAACCTTACCACTTTTCTTCATGTCCTCTTGAGTTTTAGCCTCCCACTGAATGAGTGCAGCACTTTCCAACCTAAGAGAAGCAAGCTGAATTTTGGTTGCATCATCCTTGATTCTTTGTATCTTTCAATACACTTCAATCAGATGAAGCCAATTATCTAATTTCTCAACATTTACCTCTAAAGGAGTTTTACCATGTCCCTTTGGAGAATGTGGAGGAGTTTGTGAAGGGGTTGAGGTAGAAGAAGATGAGGGTGAAGATGGAGGTGAAAGCGGTGGCTTGTCACCATCCCCTCCATTCCCTTTTGGAGGTTTGTCTCCATTCCTCCATTTCCTTTTGGAGTTTTTGAGCTTTCTCCTTGCAATCTTGAGTTCCTCTCCTCATAAAGAACTTTCACCATTTCATACATTTCAAAGAAATATTTCTGAAAGTTATCTCATCCTCAGACATTCCTTCATGACCTTCTTCATGAATCATGACCTGTGAATCTTGAGATATGTGTGGCTTCCTTGAACCCGCTTGAGGATTTGGATCTACAAGCACTCCTTCTCCTCTTTTTAGCTTCAACCCTGTAAGCATCATAAAACACTTGAAAACAAAATCAAACCTTCAAAATAACCTTGAGCTCTGATACCAAACTGATCTGTATTACAAAATTGAAGTTTTATGGAAAATTTGCAAGTAAATTTTTATATCTTTTAGGCAATGGATCAATTTTCAAAAGTACATACATAAAAAAAAACTTAGTTTGTGGCATAAAAACATAGACAAGTATGTCATACCCAGCAACACAAGACAAACAAATGATAAAGGAGTTCACCCCTCTTGGGCTACATCTCCTGGTCCAGCTTCCAATTTTGAGCCTCTTCATTAAGTGCTCAAATCTATGATTTCACAGATTTACAATACTCAAAATGTAAAAATAATGTCTCCAATGGCTCCAGAACAGTGAAAAACCCCAAGTTGGGCTCTTGTTGGGCTCAATTTGCCAAAAACTGAGAAAGTTATGCTCTAAATAAGTTTCGATGCTAACTGCTCCACAAACTGGACTTCCCTCCTAATTTTTCTACGAATTCCTCCTTTTCTGAAACCACCAAGTGACATTTTCACCCCGCGCTAGCGAGATTCGCATCACTTCGGGTGAAAATTGTCGAATGTTTTAAAATCCCAATGACCCCTTCAGGCGGAAAAATAGAGCCACATGGGCCATACACCCGGGGCTGGGGCTAACCATTTGCCCTGTCAACATAAGCCACAT
Organism: Pinus tabuliformis; assembly: GCA_031772625.1. Classification (NCBI taxonomy): domain Eukaryota; kingdom Viridiplantae; phylum Streptophyta; class Pinopsida; order Pinales; family Pinaceae; genus Pinus; species Pinus tabuliformis. The sequence goes on along the minus strand of CM062816.1, from coordinate 1,495,692,794 downwards.
GCTCCCTGCATTTTTGGTTCCATCAACGCTACCTGACTTGGGGATGACCCCTGATTTATACACCTGTCTGTTTAACTCCTCGCCCACAGTTCTGTTTGCACCATATGACCTAGACAGAGACTTTATCTCACACCCCTGCTGACAGCACTTAGTTTTATCGGGGTTTGGTCACGTGGCACCATATGACCTAGACAAAGACTTTATCTCACACCCCTGCTGACAGCACTTAATTTTGTCGGGTTTTGGTCACATGACACGACATAGGACCATGAGATGGGACCTATTCCCAAGCTCCCAACCGTTATTGCCTTTCGCGGTGCACTAAGGTTCTGTGAGGGTTCCGGAATCTTGGTCCGGGGCTAAGCCTAAGCCCTCTGCTCCCTTCTGCATACGGTCTCATGGGCATGCGGTGATCGGGGGCCAGGGCTTAGCCCTAGCCCCATTCCCCAACCAAATTTTAACGAAACTTTATATAGTGCTTTATTGCTATAGGGGTTAAGTAGCACCCATGGCACAACGGTAGAGCACTCCTCTGTTCTCATGTTTGATCGTCCCCATTAGCCAGTTTGGGCCATAAACAAATTTTTCACAACCCTGGGGTGCCACATGGTAGCCTATGATTGGGCCACGTGGCACCCAATCATTTGGCCAACAAACATTCAACCAACCAATCATGAACCTGCTCATTCGAGCCAATCTGGTGAGGCCACTTGGCAGCCTGCCATTGGCCTGAGAAACACAGTCAGCTTGCCCAATCAGCGTACAAACTATCCAGTCATCAGTCATGTACTTCAACCTGCAAAAATTTTACCTGTTTGGGAAAATGATCAGAACACAATATCGGGAGCATACGCTATTGGTTTTGAGCGATTCAAGTTGTGTTGGATTCACATTAGCGAGATATACGTTTCGGCATCAGTTTTGAGCACTTTTGAACACTTTGAATTTTGAGCACTTTACTGATCCCCTAGATCATATAATCTCCAAGGCTCTCATCTTTATTTTGGGTCATTCTAAAGACCTCTTCCATTCTTTCCTTATCCTTAAAGTAGTCTTGGTATTTTTCCAAAAAAAATTACTTCATCTATTTTCATGTGCAGATTCTATCCTTATCAATGCTCATGAACTAACGTAGTGTTGCATTCTTAAGTGTGGAAAGATATAACTTCAACTTCTAATCATATGATATGTAATTTTAGTTTCATTAGAGTACATTGAATTTGGAAAACAATGTGTCATGGTCTTCTTTAGAAAGGTCGTGAAAGTTTGGTAGTGCTGAGTGAGGAATGATTTTCATCTTGTTTTCCTTTTCTAACTCGAGGATAGGGAATTCGAATGTGGTTACTTCCTCCTTCACTTCATGAGCCATCTCTACTTGGGGCTTGTCTTCTTCCTCTGAAGGTGCTTTAGGAGAGTTATAAAAAACCAACTCTTCAAAGTGGAATTACTCACTAATTAGATCCTTAGAAAATAGAGATTTTGTTGTTATGCACCAATGAAGCTTATGCAACCTTGGGCTTATGGTAAGAGATCTTGGGCTTCATTTTATCACGAGAGATTACTATGGAATTCAAGTAGTTTGGTCGATTGTGCCCTTTCTCCTCTTGAGACAGGTTGCATTATTGTTTTTCTAGGGGTTTTTGATAAACCTACCTTGTTGATCTCTAACTTTGGGCATGAAAAAATAAAGATACATTCTATCTAAGGTAAGTTGTTGTAAAAAAAGTGATTGCATTAATTTGTTGAAAAATAAATCCTCTTTATTAAAGAAAACAAGCAAAGACAAGAATCATGCAATAAAATGATGATTGCATTATTTAGAGTTCCCTGGAAATGGCACCAAAAATGACAAGCCTTTCAATTACCTTTCTAATTTTTCAAAAAGGCAACCAAAACACTGTACATTTAATTATTGATCCAAGTTTTGTATGGAACTTGTGAACTGGCATGCACCATCTATGTTAGTACAATATGTAGTTTAGCATTATAAATGCATGTCACAAGGAAATATATTGAAATGCTTTCACAAGTCACAAGGAGAAATCCACACCACGCTTACAACCCAATCCACACTTTTTAGGCAAGTAAATGTCACGCTTGAAGGAAATAAATCACACATGCATCTAAGGTGACTTGTTCCATTATTAAGATGATCTTGGTTGTTGTAACAAAAAGGATATTGCACATGAAGTGTAATGTAGTAGATCACAAATTATCTAACTACACTTTATTCATAAAGGAAATAGGATTATGAATCAGATGTTGTAAACAAAGTAATCAAACTGAACCAAATTGAAAATAGAGGAATTCCAATTATAGAAAATAGGGAATTATAGTGTTAGCATAGAGTTGCAGCACTAGGAGTTATAGCAATGACCTAAGTCACAAATTATTGTATAAATCTCACGAAAATTATTAGTTCGTAATTAGTAGCCATGTCGATTACTGAGTTGCAACAATAAACATATAATACATAGTTGCAGTAATATGAAATATCAGAGTTGCAGTAATAAACCTACGATGTAGATTTGCAACAATACAAATGATTAGTGATTAGTGTTACAGCAAAGGAAATATCAAAGCTACAACAAAGGAAATGTTAGAGTTACAATGAAGTACTAAGTAAAAGAATTGTCGTAAATAGAAGAAATATGAAGAGACACTACAACTACTTTATAAAGTACAAATAATACTTAGCTAATGAGGGGGCCCTACCTTCCTAGATGAGGAATTTTTTTATGAAAGAAGTAAGGCATTAAATGCTCAACACGCCATCACTTAGACATAAATGAAATGGAACTTGTATTGCGAGAAAGTAAAAAAACACAAAGATCAACACATATGTTGGTTCTCTTACTTGATACTAGCCACCAAACTTAAGGAGAGAAGGGGTCTTTATACGAAATGTTTCATCATTAATTTAATCAAAGATGTTGATGGATAACCATGATAATTAGGCTATTCCATCTTGTAAGATTGTTATATCAAAAAGATAATAAAATCAGGCACATGCTAACTTAATCAATTTTATGACAAGTGGTGGTTGAATCGTTCATTCTTTTCTGAGCACCAATTTTCCTCTGTCATTTTGCTACATGAAAAGATTAGTTGTTTGACTACCTACCCAATCCATAGATTGTTGGAAATACTTACAGTGTGAATCAATATTTCCTTCCTTTTTTACAATTGGTTAGTTAAACTTTAAACATTCAAATCATTTATCAAGGTAGAGTCATAAACGTCACATCAATTGAACAATACACAGAATATGTCGTCCAAACAAGCTCTCCTTTACAATCAACTCAATCACAACTGCCACAAGCTTTTGTTGTCATTGTCACTGCAACCTTCATTTTTAGTATTGGTCCACCACACTTCAATACTACTTCTCTGTTGTTGCCACCTTAATTGTTGTTATTATTGTTACCACTTCCCTTTACTACCACTGCTCCTTTTACCACTTCATAATTACATTATTGCTGCTATTATATCAAAACTGCTACCAGAGTCACCACTATTGTTGCTACCAATCAGATTATTTCCACACACACGATCATCATGTAGATTGTAAGGTATCCATACCAAGTTCATTTCTCTATGATCACCATCATATTGTCGCCATATCATTGTTATACTGTAACCTTAAGACCATTTTCACAACTAGCACTAGGTTCACTATCCAACTAACTACAGCTATAGATGACAATGAAGTTCCTTACTGTAGACAATTGTACTAAAGATGTTCAAGCCTTCAAGAAATCTTACTTCAAAACTAATGCAATGTTCCTAAAATCATCAAAGGAATGATAGTAACATGTAACAAGTAGAAGACAAAGATATTTGTTTATGATTAACTATTCATTGTTGTCAATATGGGATGTGCAATGTATAGACCTAGGACTTACATGATTGATTATTTTCCCTTGAAACAAGTGTTCAACATGTAATCACAACCAGTTAATTTCCACTAGGATAACAATGTCCCTTAGTGTGTCGTCTCTCCTTAATGATATCAAACCCCCATAGTCACTACAAAGGAATAAAGGAACATTATAGTGATGCCACTATAATATTGTATACAAAGTATTGTCAACATAGAATGTAATTCTACTATTGGAAGACTATCGTTGCATAGATCACTGCTCTTATCACAGTCTCAACACTTCAAGAAATCTAGAATTATTTACTACTGCAAGGTGAATATTCTTATTGAAAATGGAACTGCTGAAGATGAGATAAAGTCCTTTATGTTTTATAATGATGAGTTCATCATTGGTTTGATAAATGGATCATACAAAGAGACATAACACTGTAGAAACCCTGAAAGAACCTAGCAATTTGGATAATAGTTTTCACCACTTCATCAAGCAAATCATAGGTCTATGATGTCTCAATCAATTGATGTTGTATTATTGCGTCACATGTCTATAACCCCACCCCCCCCCCCCCCCCCCCCCCCCCCCCCCGCCCCCCGACATTTACCCAATTTCATCGACCTACTAGGGTAAACATGAGATGAAGAGCTACTATGACATGACCCAGCCTCTTAGATCCAACTAAGGAAGTGGGGCCGGCAACTAGAACTTACCAACCACAAAATGACATCCTACAGGGCTTATAGGACACTCAGAGGCAGACCAACCACTCTGAGTGTCCAAACCCTGAACTAGATTTATTTTTTAGTGACCTGGGCCTACATTCGCATGCATGACAAGGTTTCCATGTGGTTATAGGCCTTCAACAGCATGCATAAGCCAGTGAGGGTGTGGCTATGTCCCAAAAATTCCAGTTCAGAGAGTATGGTCCTAGATTCTAAGCCACCAATTAAAGCTAGCCTACAGAACTCAATGAGACTTTCCAGAATGATAAATAACATCAAGACAAAACCATTCCTACAAAATTTGATCAAGGACTTGACCTAACTGAGCCTAGCCATGACGGTCATTTCATCAAACATATGGTGAAGATGTAATCTACAAGTCATGAATGTATATCTGGACATAGGAGTCTAAAACTTATATGAGATTCACTAAGAAGGTATAATTCCCTCTCATAATAGATGCAATAACTTTTTCTAGATCATGCATTCATTCACTATTCATCAACTAATCAAACATATCAAGAGCATAGCTAGAACTTATTATGGAACCATGATTACAACCAACATATAACCAGAATAATAACCATGATAGAACAACCATCGAAACCACATAATAACAAGTACAAGTATTCATACAATAAAATAGGAAAATAACTCTTATTATCATGTGCAAAATCCAACCAAGTCAAGGACTTCCACTTACCACCCGACCATAGATTTTTCTGAACCAAATATTTATTTTAGTTAATCACCCTCTTGCCATATTCATAGAATGAATGTGGGATCTCATGGAATAAACCAGAAAAAACCAAACTAAAGTTTCCAAAGGCCAAACCACCTCAACCATCAACTAGTGATTCCACCTCATGATCGAAAATCACTAACACCAACCAGATTGATCTCTACCCAAGCTATCTAGGGATCCATGAACTAGTAACTCAACCCATAGCTTTCTAGGGCTCCAGAGAATTTGTCCAACCTGGCTCCAGGGACTAGTAACTCAATCCACCAAGGTCTCCAAATCATTTTTCCCAACCTAGGCTCTAGGACTAGTAACTCAACCCAAGTTGTTCTAGGGCTTCCATAGTGTTTGTTCCAACCCATAACCATAAGGAATTATGAGTACCAACCAGAAAAAAATCAAGTGGAAAAAACCACAACGCCATGTCTATCTAGGAAATGGAAAGGCAAGGCTAAAGCCACTGTCAATCTAGGCAATCCTTCATGCCAATGATAGAACATAACTACAAAACCACATGCATATACCATGCATTCATAAATCAATAAGGAAATCACACATGCAAAATGTTACCTACAAAGAAATCTAGTTGTAGTTGTCGATCCACTTGTTCCCTTGCACTTTCCCACTTTCATTTGCCTTCTTTCTCCAAATCCAATGAAACTAGAGTGCTTCAAGCATGCTCCAAAAATGCTCCAATATTTCTCCAAGTGTATAAGAGTGTGAGAGAATGAGAGAATAGAATAAAGCTCCAATAGAAGACTGACAAAAAGTTGTGAACTGGTCCTCATAAGCCTTTTTATCATTGAGGCCTCTATTTTCTTCAATTTCATTCAATTTCCCTCTCATGCAAATATATGACCTTTCTTCTCCCTTTTCTCCAATTTTCCTTTATTTCATAAATAAATTCCAATTAATAAATCTTTGCCTTTGATAATGCCTTTTCCAATTTCCATAGCCATTAATTAATCACCAATGATACCCATCATCATATTTTTCCCAACATTCAGCTTGGAATATGTGTCCCATGACCTTGGTTTTATTTTATTTAAATAGAAAATCAACCAGGGGTTGTTACAAAATCCTCTCCCTTGGGGTAACATCATCCTCGGTGTTCAATGGCACTAATAAACCAGCAAAACACATGTTTCCCACGGAGCTTTATAACATAGCTCAATGCAACATTTACATCATATCATATTGTTGAATACATAACCAACATATCATGAACACCATACCGCTTATTGGAGCTTTATAACACAAGTCGATGCAGTATTTACATACATATGCATATATATACATAACCAAAACACAACATCAAAACATATATCAAAGTACATCTGCTCAACTAGCGAATAGAGAAGGATACATAGTCTGCATTTGATAAGTCATCTCCCATGTAGATTCATCGGCCCAAATTGCTTCCATTGGACTTTAACTTGCTCGATTGCTCAATTTTGAAGCATGGGCATATTTTACTGCAAAATGCACTGAGATTTCGGCTAGAATTGTCCTTCTGGTTCCACCTGCAATACAGACCATTCATCACATGATCAACATCCTTCACATACTTCTTAAGCTATGACACATGGAAAACATCATGAACTTTCATTGTCGTAGGAAATGTAAGTTGGTAGGTCACTGGTCCAATCCTCTTAAGGATCTCAAGAGGCCCTCAATACCAAGGTGCCATCTTAGCACATGATCCAATCCTCAAGGAGCTCTTCTTGGGCTTGATGTGCAAGTACACATGTTCCCAAACCTGAAACTCCTTAAATACCCTATGTTGATTTGCATAACTCTTATGCATGTCACGGGCTACCTTTAGATTCTTCTTGATAACTTTCTTTTCTTGTTCCATCTCTATTAACATATCCGGTCCAATCAATACCATGTTCACTATATCACTCATGTTGATGGGAGTGTTACAACTCCACCCATAAAGTGCCTAAAATGGAATCATTTTCAATGATTCTTGATATTCATTATTGTACGCAAACTCCACCAGTGGAAGATACTTTTCCCACTTATGTTGTTGATGCATAACCTACATTCTCAACATGTCCTCAAGAATCCTATTGACCCTCTCTGTCTATCCATTTCTCTATGGATGATAAGTTGTAACGAAGGCCAACTTTTTCCCCAAACCTACAAACAATTCTTTCCACAACCTAGAAGTGAAATTGGCATCTATGTCTGGCATAACCTTCTTAAGAATACCATGTAACCTTAGCTTCTCCTTGATGAAGACCTAAGCTACCGCACCGGCTGAATTCGTAGACATCACTGGAACAAAGTGAGCTACCTTGGTCAACCTGTCAACCATAACCATAATAGAATCATGTTGTCTAGATGTCCTTGGAAAACTTATAATGAAGTCCATGGAAATGATCTCCCATTTCCACTCTGGAATCGGAATCGACTGCAATAAACCACCTGGATGCTTACACTCTACTTTTACCTGTTGACAATCCAAACATCTTGCAACAAACTCAACCACCTCTTTCTTCAAATTCGGCCAATGGTAGAACTTCTTCACCATTATCGATTTATTTTTATATCTTGGGTTACCTAAATACAACTTGACATGAAATTCCCACAAGATAAGGTCTTGAGCTCACTATTGTTTGACACATAGATCTTGTCCCTAAATCTGACTAAACCATTTGTCGTGAGATGATAGTCCACATCTTGTTCACCTATACCCTGTTGTTGTAACCTATGCTTAAGAAACTGGTACCTATCATCCTACCCGCAATATCTGATCCTATAAATTCATCCCATATGAACTCATAGTTGTTATGTGATTTACATGTACTCTTCTGCTAAGAGCATCTGCAACCATGTTCTCTTTACCCTTAATGTACCTGATCTCAAAGTCAAACTCACTGAGCGTATCCAACCACCTAGATTGTCTGGCATTCAGATTAGGTTGGTCAAACAAGTATCTCATTCCACTATGATCACTCATCAAAATGAACCTCCTGCCAAGAAGATAGTGTCTCCAAATCTTCAATGCATGAATTATCGATTCCAACTCAAGATCATGCGTCAGGTCATTTTTCTCATGCTCATTCAGTTTCCTTGACTCGTAGCATACTACCTATCCTTCCCGCATAAGGACTCCACCAAGTCCTCTCTTGCAAGCATATGTACATACCACAAACTCTTTATATGGATCTACAATATTTAGAATTGTACCATTCGTAAGCAATTGCTTCAACTACTCAAAAGTAGCTTCACATTCCTCTATCCATTCAAATCTATTTCCTTTTCGCTGCAAATATGTAATAGGATAGGCAATCCATGAGAAGTTCTTGATGAACCGCCTATAATAACCTGCTAACCCCATGAATGATCTGACCTCATCCACATTCTTAGGAGTTTCCCACTCTATGATAACTTTGATCTTTTTTGGGTCCATTATTATACCTTCCTTGGAAACCACATGCCCCAATTAATGAACTTACGTCTGAAATAAACTGCATTTACTAAACTTGGCATACAACTAATGTTCCCTTAGAAATATCAACACTATTGCTAATTGTTTTTCATGCTCTTCCTCATTCTTAGAATATATCAATATGTCATCAATGAATACTATAAAAATCTTGTCCATATAAGGACGCAACACACTATTCATCAAACACATGAAGTAGCTGGAGCATTAGTCAAACCAAAAGGAACCACAACAAACTCATATTTCACATACCTGGTCTAGAAATTAGTCTTGTATGGGTCCTCTTCTTTGATGTGTACCTAATGATATCTTGATCTCAAATCAATCTTTGAGAACATGTTGTGCTATTCAACAAACCCCCATTTATTGGTATAATAGATAATATTCTATTAATAAATGGGGACCCATGATAAAATCCTTCAAAAAATAAATTTAGCACTTAGACACTTTCTTTTAAGCTTTTAAAGAATAAAATGAGATATCAAGTCAAAACCCTTTGAAAGATAGCAATTCTCGCCTTTTCGCATACCGCTGGACCAAGTGTGTCAAAAGCCTTATTAACGAGAAAAATCCGTGAATTGTGATCTAAAGGATCACCACGCCTAACTTAAATATTATTGGGCTTTGCATTTAAAAGCTAAAACCTATGGCATTTCATATTTAATAAAGCCCGTATCGCAATCGCACATCGGCGCTCACAAAGGGCGCAAACCCATGAAGCATGTTGAGACATGTGAAATGCGATATTGCGATAGGACAAGTCAATCTTATCACATCACGCCAGAACACTTAAAGAAAGGTCTAAAATATTATGAACTGCGCGATGTTGCGAAATGCGATAAAAGCCCGGACCCGATAGAAGCCAATATCATAAAATGGTGATTAATTCTACCGCGTAATGAAAAGCGCTTTATAAGGTAAATAGCTTTAAATGAAAAAGAACACACCACTTATCTCGCATCTCACATCCCACAGGAACCTAAGGAACTTTAAGAAAGCACACAATCAAACATGCGATAATGTGATTTGTGACATTGCATCACAATCGCAAAATTGCCATTCTCACAACTTAAGCCCGCCACCTTAAAAGTTCTCCTTCCCATTTTGTGATGCAATACATTAATGAGCAATAAAGGCAGCGATAAGGGACCATTAGTGGCTATTTAATATAGGTTAATGGCATTTATGTTAAAAAACGACTTGACGTGATACGATATCTTTTCATCTGTGTTTGATTAAAACTCCTTTCTTGTCACCTTTTCAAGTTATCTATATCATTCATTCTCATTGTCATTCTTACTTGTGTTTATCCGATAACTTCCGCTTTGCTCCATTTCAGGAAAAATCCGTAGGGAGCATCGTTAGAAGAAATGGGAAAGAAAGGAAAGGCAGTTGCGTCCAAGAAGTCAGAAATGATCCCTCTTTTCTCTAATACTATGTGTAGCAGAGACAGAGGAACTACAACCTGGGAGGCCATGTACAACTTGCTAGAAGAGGAGCACCCCAGGCCACTAGAAAAAAAGGCCGCGTCAAATTCCCAGGAGTCATCTAATACCTCCTATTTTGAGATAGCCTGTTCTTTCCGACACCGCATAGCTGCACGACCAAAGATAATCCCGTATACAGACATGGCCAAATGGTTAATTGACGAGGCAAACCTTGCAAACCGAACATTCAAGAATCATAGGCAAGAGTTCATGGGGTCTTTTTCAGCAAATAGTCTACGACTCATGTACCAGTTACTAGAGCTGCAGAAGCTCTACAAGAAACAGTTCCTTAAGAAATTTGCCAATGAAAATGAAGACCCAGCATACGTCATGCAAAACTGGACAAAAAACAAAGGCAAGCTCAAATGGGATAAAACAGGTATGTACTCTACAACATCTATTTCTCCTCCCCATAGTTTTGCATCAGCCATGCTATGTAGATTGTTCGATAAACCCGATAGTACCAAGTTTTCCCCAGAATGGCTCCCATTAATAGATGCAGCTGTGAATGCAACGATAATGAACTGGGCTCAAATTTTGTCAGATAATTTAGCAAAGGCCATTATGGAATATAGGAGAAAAATAAGTCCCTCTTTAAGGGTTTATCCCCCGTTTTTCATGAGTGCTTTTGTAATGGATGCAATCTGTTTTAATTCTAAATTTCCCATTATGGGATGGAAGTGGATTGTTCAAGACCCGCTTCCTATCCATGTGTACCATAAGACTTTGTGGGAATCTCAGTTTCACCCCCATTTTTACAAAATTTGTCAAGGAGTCATGCTACCCATCCATAAAGAAATATACAATAGAACCGCCCCTAGGTTTTCTAAAGAGGCCGAAGTGGATATCTTGCCAGTAGCTAGATGGTTTGGGGAGGAGACATTTACCTATATCAGAGTATTTGGGAGCATTGCTTCACCGCATGTTCTCCCATATTATGTCCTCAACAAATTGATGGCCAGAGAAATAGCCTACCAAACAGCAAGGGAAGGTGGATTAAGCAGAGGATTGAAAGAGCAGAAGAAGGCCATTTGGCCTACATTTCCGTTACAATGTGGTGCATTTGCACTACATGATTTTGGACATGCATGTAAAGAAGCAGAGATTATTAAATCTCTGAAATTAGCTACGCTTTCGGAAAGGCAATATGACCCAAACGGCACTGTTAATAATTTTACTACTATGGTAAAAGTAAAGTTGTTCATCCACGAAGGGAATGCCTCTGATGACTTCTTCCTATAGGCAGAAACATATTCACAAGTGTTTCATTTTGCATCAGAACATTTAACCCCAGATGATCTTAGGGCTTTCCATGTGTATAGGGAAAAAAGATTATTGAAGGTCCCATTGGACCTATTGCAGATAGAATCAATAAGGGAGCCAACTCCTAGTGTAAGCTTGGAGGACAACTCCAAAGAAAACTCTGAAGAAGATACCCAAGAGAGATCTATGCATGAGTCGGAGCACTCAGAGTAGCAGTCTCAAAATGGAGGAGGAAACACAAATAAAGAGTCCGAGAAGGACACAGCTAGAACTACAGAAGAAACGCTCGACCAAACCTCAGCAAAGAAATAAGCAGAAATTGTCTCTTCATCAACTCAATCAGGTAAAAGCCCAATTATTGACTTGGAACAGGATTGGGAACAATTCAACAACAAGCTTCAGATATATTCAAACCCTGAGCAAACATCTGAGATACAGACTCCTAAGCAAACCCAGAACAAGTCAAATCTGGAAATGACAGAGGAAGGAGTTAAGGGCACATAGGACGTTGAAATCATTCCTATTACTCCTACTTCAGAAATCATTCTAAGAGTTGAAGAAATACCTCCACTAGATGTATTTTATAGTCCTACCCACAAAGTTTTAGTGAAGAGATGGAGCAATAAAAGAAAGTTGGACGTTGTAACTGTTACAATTTCCAAAAATGAACCAATGGACATCATTTGGAAGGACTCAACCATGGACCCATCTGAAAATATTACAAAATTGTCACAATACACAGGGGCCTATGCCACATCAACTATTGGCAAAGTGATAGAGGTCCAAATGATGCTTAAAGAAAAGGAACAAATAATTATGTTGTTAGAATAGCAATTAGCTCAGGAAAAATCCAATCAACAAGCAGAATTACAAGTAGCCCAACTCCAACAGGAATTTGAGCAGGTGAGAATACAACATTAGGCCAGCCTAGCAGAAAGAGATGTGTAGATACAAGCTATGAAAGATAAGTATAGAGATAATCCGCAAATCGATGAGTTCATAAAGGAAGCGCTCACTCTTAACTCCCAACTAATGCAGTAGAACGAAGTACTTTTCCAGAAAATCTTGCAAATGAGTCCTTATTGCGAGATCAGTGATAAGTTAACAAGCCAAGTTGTTGACATGAGACTTGAGTATGATGAAATCCATAAAAGGATTTTTGACTTTATCACCTAGCAAGAATCATAGGATGGGAGAAAGGCTGATCTACCAAAGCTGGAGGAATATCACAAAGACATCTTTTTCACAGATTGGGATTCTCGGTTGAAGCAAGTAGAAAGGGAAACAACAATAGCAGCGATAGCAGCAAACAACATAATTGAAGCCATCAATGAAAATCTACATGGCGCCAACCTAGTTACAGAATGTGTACCAGGATTTCTTCCGAATGTCAAATAGTTAGAGCAGTAGTGGAGGCAGGCAGCGCAGGAAAAGGAGGAGGTGATCAGACAACTAAGTAGGCTGAATTGGGAAGCATACTGGCAGTTTTTAGTGAAACCATATAGTCAGTGGATGACTTTGAGGTGCTTAACAACCTCAACACAAAATATGGTGCCAGCACTAACAGACGTTATATTTGCTGCGTAGTTAAAATCTGTGATCGGCCAACTGACTTAGCTCAAGCCTATGACAAATATTTGTGATCTTAGAGATCAAGTGCAAAGGAGTTAGTCATTTAGTTTATTTTTATTTTAGTTTTATTTTCACATAATCTGAGGAAGGTCATTTAAACCTCCTTAGCTATTTTTGTAATAATATATTTTAGGACCTATAGTTTAGTATTTAAACCCCTCTCATGCATTTAGAGAGGGGTCCAGAAATTTTATCAGAAACATTCTTCGAAACATTGCACTTCTGTACTTTTGAGGGGTTTAGATGGAATGAATGGAACATGATCTATTTTCTTTCAAATATCTAGCATGCTCTACTGAAATGCACTTTTGTACTCTTAGAATGTGTTGGATTGATTGAGATTGGGTTAATATTGTTGAAACACATGAGCAGGACTCGTCATATATGGTACTTTTATCTTATGATCTTGTTTTATTTATGTATCAGGCAATACTTCTTCTTTAAATTGTTTTATGTGTGAAAGTCTGAATTACAATTTAGCATTATTGCACTTTTGTATGATGTTAGCTTTGACTCTATTCTGAATACATGAACGATTTTATATGTGATATATCTTTCACAATCATTTTGTCTAACTATTTATCCAAAACGATTACTATTAAACGATTTCACTTCTTATTGCAGTTGAATGATCTTTATTACCAATTATTGTAGGACATTATTGTAGATCGCATATTGTATATAATTCTTGGGTATATTTATAGCTAAATAAGTGTTAAACTAGGATATATGCATGTGTTTAATAGTTAGATTAGATTACACTTAGCTCATTCATTTTCTCGTCACATCATATATCACCCACCAACACTATCAAAATCATTTCTGGGAAATTGGTCCCATTATCCTCAATCGAAGCCACTACACCAAACGGAAAAGGAGCTGCTAACCAAGGTCTAGACCGGGTGGTTTCCCCCATGTTGTCATAGCGATTTTCAAGGCTTCAACAGAACACTACTACTCGCTTAAATTGATCAAACAAGTCTCCAATTTGTGGAAAAGGGTACCTATTCTTAATTTTCACCTTGTTCAACTGCCTGTAATCAATGCATAACCTAAGAGTACCATCCTTCTTCTTCACGGACAACACTGGTGCACCTCAAGGTGACTCACTTGGCCTAATGTATCCCTTATCAAGCATTTCCTTCAACTACAACTTCAATTCCACTAATTCTAGAGTACTCATCCTATAAGGTGCCTTTAATGTTGGTTTTTCTCTCGGCATCAACTCAATAGAAAAATCCACTTCCCTATGAGGCATTAACTTTGATATCTCTGCTGGAAATACATCATGAAACTGTTACAAAACCAAATACCTCTTCAAGACTTCAACATCCTTCCCATTGACACTAGAAATGTGAACTGCAAGCAATGCACATCCTTTCCTACTACTAAACTTTTCCTGCATAGATGTGACCATTCTCACTTATGTATGTTTGTTCTTACCCTGCAAGATTCTCTTCTCTCCATCATCATCCAAGCACTTAATAGCCTTATCATAGCAATCCACCTTAGTCCTGTGAATATAAAACCAATCCATATCCAACATCATATTGTATGATCCCAACAGAAGCACATTCAGATGTGTTGATGTAGGCATACCATTCAACTCAAATGCACAAGATCTTATCGAATCATAAACTATTTTCTGAGTAGTTGTATCCAACTGCACTAAACAAGACTCTACATGCACTTCTTTATGCAAGCAACATGTATCCACTAGGTCAAGACTGATATAGTTGTAGTTAAATTCAGGTTCAATCAACATAGAAACAACTTGATCACAAAGCTTACCTTCCATCTCGATAATATATGTCTGATGATCAACCTACCTATCATCCAATGTTGCATAGATCCGAGGAATACCCTATACAACATCCCCAACTGTTTGTGCCTCATGAGCACTGTAAATCCATGGTCTGCCACCCTGATGCTGTGGAAAATCTCTTCGTCGATGATCCTTGCCACAAGTCCAACACTACAAAGGCTTCCTGCCATCACCCTTGTTCTGTTCCATAGACTAAAATCCTTGTCCTTTGTCAATTGTATTGAATTTCTTGTACGGTGCTGCATTCTCCTTATCATCTGTATCCTAAGGTTTTCCTCTCTTGTCATCCCACATTCCTTTATTCTTATCATTACCTTTCCAATCATGCTTAGACTCGGTCTTGCACTTTGATTGATCATAACAATGCTTCATCTTTTATATGGCTTCCTCCAGTGATCTAGGCTCATCAAACTTAATCCCATCTTTGAATTATATTGGCAACCCATTGATGAATCTCTGAATATTTGATTTCTCCTCCTTAAGATAAGGCACATATCTCAACAACTCCAAGAATCTGCTAGTATACTCCTCATCAATCATAGATCCCATCTTCAACTCATAGAACTCATTTGCCCTATCATCATAGTATCTTTCAGATAGATACTTCTTCCTGAAAAGTCTCTCAAACTCACTCCAAGTCAACTCCTCTTCTTGAATGCCTCTGACATTCTTTACATATTCCCACCAAATGTTTTCTTTTCCTTTAAGACTAAAAGTAGTTATCCTGGCTTTCATATTTTCTGAATAATCATGCAATCTGAAAAACTTATTCATCCTAAGCAACCAAGCTTCTGCATCTTGTGAATTCTTCATTTCTCCATCAAATGTAGGAGGCTTTTCTTTCTTGAATTCCTCTAGCAATTACTACTTCTCACTCCTCTTATATGGATGGTGGCGGTGATGACGATGTTGTCTCTCTGAACTAGAATTAGAATAGAGTCCACAGTGATTACACCTCCTATCAAGTGTATTCAAGAACCTACCATCTTTAACTGTGTCATCCCTGTATTCAAGTCCTGATGATGAGTCTTGCTCTAGGCTCGAAACGTCGACGAAAAGAAATAAGATGAACACTGTGGATTATCCGAATTCAACCTCTCAAAAACCACTCCACAGAAACCTGCAATCCAAAAATGTGTCATCCCTGTCAAACTTGTATCCTGATTGAGACCTATTGCCATATGCCCCAATGGTCCTTTCCTCTTGTCCAAGACTGATCCTAAGAGACTAATCCTAAGTCGTCCCTATCTCTACAAATTTGATAGACTCTAAAGAATGATTATATTAACCTCTGCTTTCTTCTCCTGTGCCCTGGTAAGTCTTTCTTGTGACTGAATGATCCTGTCATTATCTACCTTACAACTCCTTATCCCTGCTTTCAAATTCCTCAATGTGTCTACTATGTTAGGGGAGTATTCATCACCATGATGTTCATCTAATCTGTAGGGATAATCACGTGAACTATAGTCCACCATTTTTCTTGTCATCTTTGATCCTCTACTTCCTTCAAACACACCATGTCAAATAAACCAAATATAAACATGTTCAAACATACATCAGTGAAGTTCAAGGGAGGTTACCTCATCTGCAAAATCAATCCAAATTAGCACAACATATGTATATATCAATCATCTCAACATCAACGTCATCAACCTCTACATGACGACCCAACTGCAACAATGATTATCACAATGCATGCATAAATAAAACATGGACCACTGACATGCATGCATGACAAACACATTATGCCCATCCAGTCCAAGTGCTTGAACCTGGGAGCTCTTATACCAATCTGGTATCAGATAACACCCAAAGAGAATGAAAACAACTCTGCTACCAATCTATAACCCACCCCCCACATTTACCCAATTTCATTGGCCTACCAGGGTAAACATGAGACAGAGAGATATTATGACATGACCTAACCTCCTAGATCTAACTAAGGAAGTGGGGCCGATAATTGGAACTTACCAACCAATAATTGACATCCTATGGGGCTTATAGGACACTCAAATGCAGACCAACCACTCCCAGTTCCCGAATGCTAAGCTAGATTTCCTTTTTAGTGACTTCGGCCCAAAATTGCATGCATGATAAGGCATCCATGTAGTTATAGGCCTTCAACCACACACATAAGCCAGTAAGGGTGCGATTATGGCCCAAAACTTCCAGTTCAGAGAGTGCAGCCTCGGATTCTGAGCCACCAATTTAGGCTAGCCTCCATACCACTTCCCAGAACTTAGTGACACTTTCCATAATGATAAATAACATAAAGACAAATCCGTTCCTAAAAAACACGATCAAGGGCTTGACCTAACCGGGCCTAGCCATGACAGTCAATTCATCAAACATACGGTGAACATGTAATCTACAGGTCATGAATGCATATCTGAACATATGAGCCTGAAACTTATCTGAGATTCACCAAGGAGGTCTAATGCTCTCTCATAATAGCTGCAATAACATATGTTATCTCATGCATTAATTAACCATTCATCAACTGATCAAACATATCAAGAACCATAGCTAGAAACTGTTATGGAACCATGCTTATAACCAGCATATAACCATAATAATAACCATGATAGAAAAACCATCAAATCCACGTAATAAAAAGTACAAGTACTCATAGAATACAATAGGAAAAGAGCTCTTATTATCATATGCAAAAACCAACCAAGTCAAGGACTTCCATGTACCTCTTGACCATAGATTGGGCTAAACCAAATATTTCTTTCATCCAATCACCTTCGCGCCATATTCCAAGCATGAATGTGGGATCTCATGCAATAAACCAAACAAAACCAAACCATGGCTTCCAAAGGCCAAACCACCTCAACCCTCAACCAGTGATTCCACCTCACGGTCGAACATCACTAACACCAACCAAATCGGTCTCTACCCAAGTTGTCCAGGGCTCCAGGAACTAGTAACTCAACCCACAACCTTCCAGGGCTCCAGATTGTTTGTCTAACCTGACTCCAAGGACTAGTAACTCAACCCACCAAGGGATCCAGAGCATTTTTCCCAACCTAGACTCCAGGACTAGTAACTAAACCCAATTTTTTCCAGGGCTTCCAGAGTGTTTGTTCCAACACATAGCCATAAGGAATTATGAGTACCAACTAGAAAAAAATCAAGTGGAAAAACCCACAACGCCATGGTTATCTGAGAAATGGCAAGGCAAGGCTAAAACCACTGTCAATCTAAGCAATCCTCCATGCCAATGACATAACATAACTAGAAAACCACATGCATATACCATACATCCATAAATCAGCAAGGAAATCACACATGCAACCTGTTACCTGCAAAGCACTCCAGATGTAGTTGTTGATCGACATGTTCCCTTGCACTTTCCCGCTTTTCCCGCTTTCCTTTGCCTTCTTTCTCCAAATCCAATGAAACTAGAGTGCTCCAAGATTTCTCTAAGTGTGCAAGAGTGTGAGAGAATGAGAGAATAGAAGAGACCTCCAACACAACAACAAAAAATAATAATAATAATAAATAAATAAATTGTGAACTGATCCTCAGAAGCCTTTTATCATTAAGGCCTCTATTTTCTTCATTTTCCTTCATTTTTCCTTCAATTTCCCTCTCATGCAACTATGTGACCTTTCATCGCCCTTTTCTCTTAATTTCCTTTATTTCATAAATAAATGCCAATTAATGCCTCTTTACCTTTGCCAATTTACATATCCATTAATTAATCACCAGTGATGCCCATCACCATGTTTTACCCAAAATTCAACTTGGAATACATGTCCTTTGACCATGGTTTCTATTTACATAGAAAATCAACCAGGGGTTGTTACAATGTCTCAAGTGAATCATGCTCAAGAGTTGACTAGGGTCACAACAGTAGGTACAAAATCATCTATGACAATCATCATCACCTCCTTATTGCTTCTAAATTTATATATATGTGACTATTGAGGATATTCAAGACTAAAACCTCCACATATGAAAAAAAAAATGTAGGTATATATGTCACTATAGGATTTGACTCAATAACTATAATTAATCATGCTCCTTGCTGCCAATTTTATAGATCCAGTCTTGTAAATTCTTCAGCCTTGTATATGACAGATCAAAATTGTGTAGTTAAGAGCTTCAAGACCTATGCAAGAGTTAAGGCTTGGGTTTGTGTTAGTACACCCAGAAGAAATTAATCAAAAGAGTAGCAAGTTAAGGATTTAAGAGACCCGCAATCTTCAGATCCATCACAAGGCCAAGGAAATCATCTGCAATCTATATTGATTGAGAAGGTACCCATTCCTCAACAAAAAATCAAAACCAAAAAGCAAGAAAAAATTTACCCACAACATTTATCTTCTTCTTCAAAATTTAGGCCTCTTTTTTACTATTCCAAGACACGAAGATTTGGACTAAATTATCATTCAATGTTCTTCGCATTTCAATAATATTGTGCAATAGACCTTTTATCAATACATGAAGAATGCAGAAATGTAAACATACTTCATTTCCAAACTTGAATTTGGGCTACAGAGATTATATTGCTTGGTCAATAGGGGTGCAAACATAGGCATTACTTAGATCAACATTGACATAATGTTTTAGAGAAATCGCGAATTAGTCTTGCAACAAAAGGAAATTCCAGTGAACCCTCGTGCTATCAAATATGGGCTTACATCCCAGCGAATCCCCACATATAAAAAAATACAAATCAAAACCCCACATTAAATTTTCCAATCCTACATGACCATATGTATCTCAGAGCTTAAATGAAAAACTTTGATCCACAAGGGGATTATTCAACTTCTCCTAGATGCAGAGAAATCCACAGAGATTCACATTCCTTTTCTTGTGTGATGGAAAGAGGAAAACGCCGTGCTTATATAGGAGAAGTAATCACTTAAGGAAGGAAGGATGAATAGTCCTTTTAAAGGGAATAATTTTTAAATTTAAATTTTAAAGAGGTTCCAAAACTCTAATTTGATCCTTTTAAGATTTAAATTTCAAAATAAAACTTTACAACAAATTCAAATGAATTAAAAATTCCTGCTACATGCTTAAATTTACCCTCTTAATAAATGATTCTTGATACGTGTAACATCATCATCATCAACATTTTCTTTGCCACATCATTGAATAATTTAATTCCCCATCATCAAACTATGGGGTTTTAGCCCACAAGTTGGGGGATTCAACTTCAAACAAGCATAACTCCATGCTCTTGTGACATGCCACATATCAATAGAATTAGCATGATGAGGAGAATAAACTAAAAAGCGTCTCCAAGGAAAACTCACTAATTTTTATCATCAAAAACTCCAATCAAATAGGGGGTATGTCCATCATCTAGGGAAACCAAACCCTAGAGCTAAGGTTTCATCCTAAATTGCATCATCATCCTACACTTGTTGCTTGACATCATGTACTTGCAGCACCTACACCCACTTTGATATCAATGAAAACATTCTCAATAATCTCCCCCTTTTCCATTGATGTTAACGCACCTAGCATAACAAGACATGTTGCATCATACATCTCTCTCTCTGTTGATCCTCCCAAGATTATTTCCCCCTTTAAGATCAATGGCAAAGGGTAGCTGACACGTCCTTGAAGATATCTTCAAGTGATGTGGCTCCCCCTAACAATATGTTATCCTATGACATCATTTGATCTTGTCATGCAGCTCTTGTTGTCTCTGATCTTCCAGTTGTGCAAGCATTCTTTGTGAAACATGTTTTCTCTGTTAGACCCTAATGACCTTGTCTTCCTTCCTAGTGAATGTCCTTCCTTCCTGGTTCTAGGAGGTCCACATCAAGCCACTTCTACATTCTCATGCAAAATGGACAAAATTATGGTATAAATAGCACTCTAAATCTAATCTTAATAATGTAGCAAGGGTGTTGTAACTTTTGTTGTCATAGGCATATGGGGCTCTATCTTTTCTTATCGAAAATATCCCTCTGTGGATTTGATAAATCCCTCTATCAATACTTTTTTTATATCCCCTATAATCTCGAGCTCTATGTCCATAGTTAGAACATGTGTAATAATAATTGTGAAATGTGCTTGTATACTTGAGTGTATAGGGTGATGATCTGTTGAAGATGTCTCGCCCTTGATAATACTTAGGGCTTTATTGTTATCCATTATTGAGTGTTCTTATATGAATTGGTATCTTGAATCATCATCTTGATTTCTTGAGATATTGGTCTTCCAACTTTCAGTGTTGGTTGATTTGTGTGGGACTTTGACTTTGGATTTCTCTCCATTTTTGGCATGAGGCTTCCTTTCATGAGACTTATTTTCTTCCTTGACATGTGGTTGCTCTTCATCATTGAAATGAGATTTTTCTTCTTCTACATGTGGTTTTTCTACATTTTTGGAGCATGAGGACTCATCAACATATCCAAGACTTGTCTTAATGAGTGGTGATCTCTGGAAATTGATAATGTCATCCAAGACTTGTGAACTCCTAAGTTTTTTTTTTTAAGCTTGTCCACTCTTGCTCTCAATATGACAATTTCATGCTCACGATTCATGTAGTCTTATTCCTTTTGCTTCATATGACTTCTTAATACATTCGCAATCCTTTTGGGTTCTTTAAGTTTCCTCTTCAAGGTAGTGATTTGCTTGTCATGTTCTTTATCTTGTTTATTCCACTTCCTTGACTTTTCCTTTTCCTTGAGCTGGCTTGTCAAGGTGCTTTCTCTCTTGTTCACCTCTTCTAACATGTTTTTGAGGTGCTCCACTTCCTTATTTGCTTCATCAAGTTCCCGATCCTTTTCTAGTGTTTGTTGTTTATTAATTTGATCTTGAAGTTGGGTGATTTCAACTACAGACCATCTCTAGTTATCATAATACCTTGTCTTCTCGGACTTCAACTCTTCAATTTCCTTACAAGCACTACTATACTAGCCTTTGACCAAATCCCTATCCCATTCCAATTTAAAAATTGTCTTTGAGGGATTTAACATCTTCTTCGGATCAACATTCATCTTATCTTCAACCGAAGGTTCCATTAGTCAATTTTGAATGCTACATATGTGTCTTCAAGCGGCTAAGCTTCAAACGAAGGACATGCTCTGATACCAATTGTTGGAAACACTAAGAGCGGGGTGGATCAATATTTCCTTCCTTTTTACAATTAGTTAGTTAAACTTTAAACATTCAGAGCATTTGGAATTTGTGACTCAAATCATCCACAGTGATATTTGAATCTTGTCGATGTTTCGAATCCCAACGGAGATCCATCTTCAAGACAGAAATCTTGAGTGATAGATTGAAGGAAGAGTTTACCGATCAACACCAAATAAATACCGATGCATAAAAACAAAAATCCAAAAAGCCGACTAATTTCCAAAAATCTAAACCTAAGCCTACATGAAAATAAATTTATATTTATATGAAGAAATTAAAGTAGTTTATTAATTGCTTTTAATGTTATTTGAATCAAAGGTTTTTATTAATAACAAAAACTTAAATCATCAAAATAATAAATAAATTTATTTTATTAATTTAATAAAGCTATATCATTTAAAATGTAATAATTTTTTATATATTTTAAAACTAAAATTATTATATTTTTTTTAATAAATAAATAAACAAATTTATTTTTATTATTTATAATATTAAAAAGTAGGTCGTATACATTTATATAGAAAATTAATTTTATTATTATTAACAAAATAAATTATAATATAAATTTATTTATTTTATTAGGTTTATTGATATTAGTGATGATTTATTATTAATAATTCTTATATAATAATGAACTTAATAGTAACAAAGAATATAGGTCTTATACATTTATATCGGAAATTATTTTTTTTATTATTAATAAAATAAATTATAATAGAAATTTATCTATTTTATTAGGTTTATTGATATTAGTGATTATTTATTTATAGAATTGAAGTTTTTGTGATCCATATTAAGTTATGAGAGATTTTTCGGTGTAAATCACATGATATTTCATTTGTCGACGCGTTTCGAACCAACCAGTGTGGTTCATCGTTAGGACAAGTTGAAGAATCAGATCCAGATTGCATGTTAAATAGACAGAGTAGAACATCCAACGACTATAATTTTAGATCAGGTAACGACTATGTTGACTAACTAACGGCTAAGTTTGACCAGGAAACGGCTAGATGGACCAGACCCAGAGAAAGGAGGCAAAACTATATTTAATTAAAAGTTAAAAATTAAAATAAGTTAAAGTTATGGAATTCATTAATTATTAAATTAATAATTAGCTATTGATGATGGGACATATGAATTTTATTTTTTTAATAATTCTTATATAATAAATGAATTAACTTAATAGTAACCAAGAATATAGGTTTTATACATTTATTGGAAATTATTTTTTTTATTATTAATAGAATAAATTATAATAGAAATTTATCTATTTTATTAGGTTTATTGATATTAGTGATCATTTATTATTAATAATTCTTATATAATAAATGAATTCACTTAATAGTAACCAAGAATATGTATATAAATTTACTAATAATAAAAATAAATTTATTTATTTATTTATTCAAAAAATAGATATAATAATTTTAAATTAAAAATATATTAAAAAAAAATATTACATTTATTACATTTTAATTTTGTTAAATTAATAAAATTTATTTATTTATTATTTTGATGATTTAAGTTTTTGTTATTAATAAAAACCTTTGATTCAAATAAAATTAAAAGCAATTAATAAATTATTTTAATTTTTTTATAGAAATATAAATTTATTTTCATGTAGGTTTAGGTTTAGTTTTTTGGAAATTAGTTGGCTTTTTGGTTTTTTGGTTTTTCGTTTTTATGTATCGGTATTTATCTGGTGTTGTCGGTACGCTCCTCTTTCAATCTATCACTCAAGATCTCTGTCGTGAAGATGGATCCTCGTTGGGATTCGAAACGTCGACAAGATTCAAATATATGAGAAATTGTTCAGCGTAAATCGCATGATATTTCATTTGTCGACGCGTTTCGAACCAACCAGTGTGGTTCATCGTCAGGACAAGTTGAAGAATCAGATCTAGGTTGCATGTTAAATAGTTAGAACAGAACATCCAACAACTATATTTTTGACCAGGCAATGGCTATATTGACCAGCTAACGGCTATATTTGACTAGGAAACGGCTAGTCGGACCGGACCAACGGAAACGAGAGCATAACTATAAATAATTAAAAATTAAAATAAGTTAAAGTTATGGATTTAAATAATTATTAAATCAATAGTTAGTTATTATTAAATTAAAATATTATTATTGTTGTTGTTGTTGTTGTTGTTATGGATTTAAATAATTATTAAATCAATAGTTAGTTATACTATTATTAAATTAAAAGGGGTTTAAATTAAAAAGTTAATGAATTTACATTAAATCTACATAAAAGGTATTAACTATTTTATATTTATTTTTATTTTTATTTATTATATATATATAGAGGTTAATAAAAATTAAAATCCCATTTGTTGGAATTGTTATATTTGTTAGATCGATCTTACTAAGAAAGCTATTAAAATAAATTAATTTAAGTATTATATAATAAGAATAAATCTTTTATATTTTAAATTTATTTAAATTGTTTATTTAATTATTAATTTGTTTATTTCAAATATCACAATGGATGATCCGAATCACAAATTTCCAAAACACAGCCACAGAAGCTTAAAATCTAATTCAGAGCATTTATCAAGACAGAGTCATAAACATCACATCAAACGAACAATACACAAAATATGTCATCCAAACAATCTTTGCATTGTATATGGTTTACATACAACAATTTATCAGCTAGGATGGAAGGAAGTACAAGACTCCCCAAACCTGAAGTTGTTCACAAACCAAGTGTGTGGGAGTCATCAAACTCATTTACAATCAACTCAATCACAACTGCCACGGGCTTTTGTTGTCACTGTCGCTGCAAATTTCACTGCCACTACTAGTCCACCACACTTCATTATTGTTGTTGCCACCTCTACTGTTGTTGTTGCTATTACCACTACCATTTTACTACCACTACTCATTTTACCACTTCACAATTGCATACTAATATTGTTGTTATATCAAAACTACTTACATTCACCACTATTGCTACTAACAATCATATTGTTTCCACACACACAGTCATCCTATAGGTTGTAAGGTATCCATACCAAGTTCACTGCTCTATGATCACCATCATATTGTCATCATATCACTACTATATTGTAACATTAACACTGTTGTCACAATCAAAACTAGGTTCACTGTCCAACTAGCTGCAACTATAGATGACAATGAAGCTCCTTACTGCAAACAATTATAATAAAGATGTTGAATCCTTCACGAAGATTTCCTTCAAAACTAATGCAGTGTTCCTCAAATCATTAAAGGAATTATAGTAACATGTAACAAGTATAAGGCATGTAACCTTTTTCCTTTGTCTCATAATAAGAGTCACATGTTTTCATATACTATAGTTACAGCCAGTATGGTCAAACTCTTGAGTTATTTCATATTCTTACACAGATATCTTTGTCTATGATTAACCATTCATTGTTCTCATGAAGGGATGTGTAATGTACAAACCTAGGACTTAGATAATTGATTATTCTCCCCTGAAACAAGTGTTCAGTATGCAGTCATAACTATTTAATTGTCGTTGAAGTGACAATGTCACTTGTTGTGTCACATCTCCTTAATGATGTCAAACCCCCACAGTCACTTCAAATGAATGAAGGAACACTATAGTGACGCCACTATAATATTGTATACAAAGTATTGTCAACACATAATGCAACGTTACTATTGTAGGAAGACTATTTTTGTAGAGATCCAAACTTGTTTACTGCTGCAAGGTGAATATTCTTATTGAAAATGAAATTTTTGAAGAAGAGAAAAAGTATTTTTTGTTGTAGAATGATGAGTTCATCATTGGTTTGATTAATGGATCAAACAAAGAGGCACACCACTATAGAAACCCTTAAAGAACTCAACAATTGGGACAACAATTTTCACCACTTCATCAAGCAGATCTTAGGTTTGTGATGTCTCAATCAATTGATGTTGTATTATTTCTTCACATGTCTTAGGTGAATCGTACTTAAGAGTCAAGTAGGGTCACAACGGTAGGTGAAAAGTCATCTGTGACAATCATCATCACCTCTCCTTACTGTTTTTGAAATTATATATATGTGACTATTGAGGATATATTAGATTGAAAGCTCGAGAGATGAAAAATATTTTGCAGGTATATATTTCACTATAGGATTTGACTCAATAACTATAATTAATCCTACTCCTTGTTGCCAAGTTTATAGATTTGGTCTTGCAAATTCTTCAAGTTTGTATATGACAGATGAGAATTGTGTACTAAAAGCTTCAAGACCTATGCAAGAGTTAGGGTTTAGTCCTGTGTTAGTACACACACAAGAAATTAATCAAAAGAGCAGTGATTTAAGGCTTCAAGAGACCTGTAAGCTTCAGATACACCATAAGGACAAGAAAATCAACTGCAACCTATCTTGATCTAGCCTCAGTCCTTTATAAATGTATTACCTCACAAGGTACCCATTCCTCGACAAAAAATCATAACCAAAAAGAAAGAAAAAATGTACCCACAACGTTGATCTTCTTGCTCAAAATTCAAGCCACTCTTGTGATTATGCAAGGTTGCAGAGATCTAGACTAAATGATCATTCAATCTTCTTCTCACTTTAATAAGCGTGTGCAACAGACCTTTTATAACTACATGAAGAATGCAGAAATGTAAATAAACTTCATTTCTAGACTTGAATTTGGGTCGCAGAGATTATATTGCTTGGTCATTAGGGGTGCAGACATAGACATCAATTAGATCATTGTCGACTTAATGTTTTAGATAAATAGTGAATTTAGTCCTACAACGAAAGGAAATTCCAGCGAGCCCTCATGTAATCAAATATGGGCTTACAACCCAGCGGATCCCTACATATAAAAAAATACAAATCACAACCCCACATTAAATTATCCAATCCTCCACATGACTGCAAGTATCTCAGAGATCAAAGGAAAAACTTTGATCCACAAGGAAATTCTTGAACTTCTCCTAGATGCAGAGAAATCCACAAAGGTTTGCATTCCTCTTCTTGCATGATGGGCAGAGGAAAACACCATGCTTATATAGGATAAGTAATTGCTTAAGGAAGGAGGTCTAACTAGTCTTTTTGGAGGGAATAATTTTTAAATTTTAATTTTAAAGAGGTTCCAAAAACCTAATTTAAAATGAGCTGACTTAGGTGTTTGGAGGATCCTTTTAATATTTAAATTTCAAAATAAAAATTTACAGCAAATTCAAATGAATTAAAAATTCCCTCTACCTCCTTAAATTTACCCTCTTAGTAAAGGCTCCTTTCCGTACATGTCACATCATCATCATCAACATTTTCTTTGCCACATCATCAACCTATGGGGTTTTAGCTCACAATTTGGCGGCTTCAAATTCAAACAAACATAACTCCCAAACCGTGAAATCTCTTGTGACTTGCCACATACCAACAGAATTGGCACGACGAGGAGGATCGACTAGCAAGGGTCTCCAAGGCAAACTCATTGATCTGCATCATCAAAAGCTCCAATCAATTGTGGGGTATGTCCATCATATATGGAAACCAAACCCTAAAGCTAGAGTTTCATCCTCATTTGCATCATCATCTTGCACATGTTGCTTTTACATCTTGTACCTGCACCCACTTTGACATCAATGACAACATACTCAACATAGATAACAATTGCTCAGTTGATTAATGTGTTGTTACAACAAGCGTAGAGTTACAACACTCTTCCTCAAAGTTGTAGAAATAGTCATGAGTGAGTTGCAGCAACAACCATGTGGTGTTAGTCACAAAAAAAATGAGGCAAGAGTTGCAACAATGGTGAGATGAGAGCCACAACAACGGAGAGGTGAGAGTCATAACAATAGGGACAACAACCCAGAGTTGCAGCACATGTGTCCCACAAAGATTTGCAGCAGATGTTGAGAGAGATGCAGCACTTTCACTTGTGCATCCTTTCCTATATACCACTTTTAACACAATAAGGTGATAATCTCTTAAAAATACATAAGAATAAGTATTGAAATGGCATGTTAAGAGGATGATTATGCCTTGACTAAAAATGCATCACTGTGGATGAAAAATGTATTAGGATGACATGGAAATGGGAAAAAGGTATGAAAAAAGGTATTGGATGGGTAGTAAAAAGATGTCAATTTGGGAACTCATCGACATCATCCCCCACGATGTTGAACAATGTGGTAGTTGATGATGGTAAAACATGGAGGTGCTAGTTGAACATGACATCATTGTTGAACAACCATATAAAAAAAACACTCCAAAGTTACTAGCTCTAGGTCCTATAAAACAAATCTCATCATGGAAATAAATGTTGTTAGCACTCTTGTTACCCCTTTCCTTGGTAGGTGTTATCACTTAGAAATGGTTCATAGTCATACAAGTGGTTATTGAAGGTATCATCACCAAGGAAATGCACCATGACATTAATATATCTGTAGAGTTCCATAACTATTTTGTTTTGACACCCTTTTTTCTCCATTTTCCTCTTTTTCATCATCACTATCAACTCAATAAAATCAGTAAATCATAGGTTTTCATAAGGTAAAAACTCTTATATGTCTTATTTTTCATATTCGTTAATGTGCCTTATTTTTATGTTAAAGATTGCATTAGTTACAAAATTAACATGATTCTGCAGTTATTTAATAAATTTGTAGCTACCTCCATGGTTTATGGGGTTTTGGTGCGCCAATGAAGAAAATAAGAACATGGGTAGTTGAGGATCAATCCCCTCATGGATCTCCTCCTATTCGTTGAAGCCAATTCACTAAAGGAACCACACAGTGGCGTGGTCAAAGGCACAGGTCAAACACGTAGTAGCAGAAGTCTGAATGCATCACATCTCTTCGATTTGCTTTTGAAATAGAAATTCGACGAGATAACGCATTTTTGTTTAGTTTCAAATTTGAATAAGGATTGGTTAACATACTTATAGGCATAGAAGTCTCAAACTATTGAGCACGCATTTTATATATAAGTATGTATCCTCTGTAAAGGATAAAGAGGAAGTAATAGTTAATTTCTGAAGAATTGTGAAACAGACCTTTTTTCTCGTATTAATTGAAGTTACCTTTCTATGATTCGATGCATATGTGAGTGTGATTTACACCTACTAGATGTGGAGGGCCCTTGCAGACAATCAAGGTTTTAAATTATTTCATTTCATTGTTTTATATTATTTTCATTTAATCACTTTTTGTTATCGCATTATCACTACATTCTAGTTTAGTTTCCTTACTTCGTTGTTTTCATTATTTCGTTCACCATTTCGTTATTTCGTTTGCGCTTACAGTCGTTTAATGGTTTAGTTTTTCAACTTTTTTCACTTAATTACAATCAGTATTTTTATGCTTTTATAATTATAACTTGTATATACTCTGTAGTTTGCAATTAGAGATTACTTTCATACTCTTTAGAATAAGAATTTGTATATATTTTGTAGACAAGCTTTTGAAGGGTCATTAGAATAATTTGAATTTCAATATTATGTTTTTAAAGTAGCAAGGTGTTTAGATGGGTTCATAATTTTAGGATGAATAACATAAGATATTTTAGGATGATACTCAATATAGATATGACCTGGTAGATTAATATAACAATAGCTTAACTTCCACTTATTAATTTGTAGAAATCTAACTCTAATAGGAATCTAGATAACAACGAAAATCTCAAAACAAACATAACCATCATCTTACAAACTAAAGGAAAGGATTCTAGCATATATAGTGCACCTGCACTTCATAAGTTTACCAACTTCGGTTGATAATTTATGCTTGCAATTTAAGAACATTAAATTGACCAAACATTTTGGTGTCGTTTTCAGGGAAGTGTAAATAGAAGCCTTAAAAAAAATCAAATAAAAACATGATATGCATAGGGAAAGAGACTCTAGAGGTAGGTTTGTAGGTTGAGGAAGAAGTTTAATTCCTACATCATCACTCACTCCACCATGACCTCGTAGTGCCACACCACCCACACAAACTCGAATTCCATCCATAGTAGGCCAATATAGACTTCCTGAAGTCTTAAGATCCGAAATCCAATCTAAAGGTTCACCAACTTCATCAACAGAGGCTGTAATAGAAGTAGATCCTACATCTCCAACAACTGGAATAATTTTCCTATCTTCAACTGGAGAACAACTTCTAGCTCAAGAGTTGGAAGTTCCTACTGAAGAAGAAGAGGAAGAAACTTACTTCAAACCATTGATAGAGGAACCAGAAGAACTAGAAGAAAAACTAGATAATCCTGTTGTAGAACCAAATATCTATTATGAGGAATCCATCATGGCTAAAGAAGGAGAAGGAGAAGTACACAATGTCAATGGTGAACAACATATGATTGGAGGAGGAGCAAGAAGAAAGAAAGGAGGTGGAAGATGAGGTGGTATAGGTAGAGGAAGAGGAAATATAGAACCTTTTGGGTTCCCTATCCTTGATGAAGATACAACATTAACAATGAAAAACATCTCGCCTTCTATTCTCCCCAATTTTCATGGAATAAGAAGTAAAGACCCAGAGACATTTATCTTTGAACTTGAATTATTATATAGGTCATATGATTATCTGCATGATGCTCAAAAACTAAAATTGTTCCCCGCCACCTTAAAGGATTCAACATTAATATGGTTTGAGTTTAGAAACGAATTCTATAAGTACATGGACATAAATGAAAGATGTTTTCTTAGAGAAATATAAGGATTATTGTATGCCTCATAGCATTAAATATGTAGTCTTCAAAATGGTACAAAAAGAAGATGAGAATCTTGAAGAATTTGTTGAAAGATTTGTTTATAATATCCAAAGAGTGAAAATGAATAATCTGGATGAGGAAACTTTGAAAGCTCTCTTACTAAATCCCATTAGAGATGAGTGGATTGATCTTCTCAATCTAATGGGAAAAGGAGATATTTCTTAGTTACCATTTGTAGATATTTGTGATATATGTGTACATATTTCAAGAGGTAAAGCAAGAACAGGGAAAAGTTCAAGGGGTCCTCTTTTATCAAGAGTAAATAAATCTGCAGTCGGGACAGTAAGTAGGGCAGAAATAGGTAGTTTGCTTGATAACTTTAAAACAGATATTTTAGGGAGTCTCAGTGAGAAAATTGACACCCTTAAAATACAAAACAAACAGAAAGCCGAAAATGTTGCATTATCCATCTTTTGTCCTAGGTGTAGAAAGAAACATGCTATGAGAGAATGTCCTTTAGATTTAAAAAGCATAGAAACCTGTGTTATATGTGCGGAAAATCATGATACAAAAGAATGTCCCTCTATACTAGGTCTTAAGGTTGTGTTTAGTGAAGAAGGAATGCCAAATCAAGTAGACCCTCTTTACTTTATTGCCAAAATACCATGGCAAAATCCTCAAACAAATCAAACTCAAGGTTTTAATCCTCAACAATTTGCACAATCTTCACAAAATAATTGGAATCCACCTATGCCATGGCAACCTTGGGCTCAACCACAATCTTGGAATCAAGGATGGAAAAATCCTTATGGAAGATATTCTCAATATCAACAATATCTGCCACCTTATCCAAATTTTCCACCACAATACTTCCCTCAAACCAACCAGTTACCTCAAGCTCAAGCTCAAAATGAAATCCGCAACTTTCTTTTCCATTTTCACAAATACCAAATCAATTACCCATTCAATCTCTCCCAAATCCAAACAATACAACTTCACAACCCGTTTACAACTTCGAAGGACATAATCCTCAAACTTATATGATAACTCCATTAGATCTTAATAAAGTTCAATTGAGGTCTATTAGAGTATTAGAAAGGAAGAAACCATCTATTGTTATTCAGGAAATAGAAAATAATTCTCAAAAAGATAATAATAACTCTGAAGAAGAGATTTCCCTTCCTCAAAAAGAAAATATTGAAAAAAAAAATTCCTACACATTCTAATAATACTCCTATTATAGAACAACCTTCAGTATCTATCTCAAGACCACATTTTCCTGAAAGGTTGAAAATCGATAAAGGAGTAGAAAACAAATCATATTGCCTGATTATGATATGTTAGATGAATTGAAAAATGTTTGTATAAAAATTCCTTTATTACAATCAATAAAAGAAATATCGATTTTTGCAAAAGCAATTAAGGAATTAAGTACTAAAGGATCAGGAAGAAAAAGAAAAGAAATAAAATAATTCAACTAGTTGGGAGAATTGCAGATATCATGATGGGGAAGACAACAATTCAAAAATATTTAGATCTAGGAAGCCCCATTATGAAAACACACATCAATGGAACTAAAATACCAAACACACTAATTGATCTAGGAGTGGCCATAAACATAATGAGCAAACAAACTATGGATAAATTGAAGCTTCCTAATCTTCAATACACACCAACATTGTTACAATTAGTAGACAGGTCTATAATTAAACCTGATGGTGTGTTAGAAGATATATATGTATCCTTAGATTCTTGGGAATATCCTATTGATTTCATGATTCTAACACCCAAGAATAATTTAGGAGGACATCCATTAATTTTAGGAAGGCCATGGTTAGCTACAGTTTATCAATTGTAAATCAGGAGACATGTTTATCTCAGATGGAAGATTGATAAATAAATTTACATTGTACACACCTCCAAAAACAATGATAGAAATAGAAAATGAAGAATGGATAGATGATGATAATGATATACAACCAGTTTTCACTATTGCATAAATAAATGAAGAGGATCAAATTTTAAATTCAATAGAAAATAATGAACCCTCTTTATATTGTGACAATAGTCAAAATTTTCAAGAACAATGTAATATTGAATATCTATCATCTAGACAAATGTCTTTACATTCTATGGAAAATTTTGGAAATTCTTCAATAGAAATTTTTCTAGGAAAAATCTTGAACATCAATGAAAACCTGGAAGAATTACAGAAAAAGAAATTGGTAGAAATATTGCAAAAACACTCTTCTACATATGCATGGGAATACACTGATATGAAGGGAATTGATCCTAAAACCTACAT
This sequence comes from Pinus tabuliformis, assembly GCA_031772625.1. Lineage (NCBI taxonomy): Eukaryota > Viridiplantae > Streptophyta > Pinopsida > Pinales > Pinaceae > Pinus > Pinus tabuliformis. The sequence goes on along the minus strand of CM062816.1, from coordinate 1,495,659,716 downwards.
GCATCATATTTATATTGAATAAAATGCTAGACCAGTTCAACAACCACAAAGAAGAATGAATCCAAACTTAAAAGAAATTGTTAAAGAAGAATTGCAGAAAATGTTAAATGTAAATTTCATTTATCCAATATCAGACAATCAATGGGTTTCACCCCTGGTAATCGTTCCTAAGAAAAGTGGAAAATAGAGAGTATGCATTGATTACAGGGAATTGAATAAAGCAACTTTGAAAGATCGCTTTCCACTTCCTTTCATAGATCAAGTTTTAGATACATTAGCAGGAAAAAAAAATCTCATTTTTGGATGGTTTTAGTGGGTATAATCAAATTCAGGTAACATCTGAAGATCAAGACAAAACCACATTCACCTGTCCATGGGGGACTTATGCTTACCAAGTACTTCCTTTTAGATTATGCAATGCCCCAGCAACATTCCAAAGAGAAGTACTAGGAATTTTCTCTGACCTTATTCATGATTTTGTGGAAGTGTATATGGATGATTTTACAGTTTATGGAAATTATTTTGAAGAAGCACTTGAAAATTTAGTAAAATTTCTCATAATGTGCAAAGAAGCAAATCTTTCATTAAGTCATGAAAAATGTTTTATGATTTTTAATGAAGGAATTGTTTTAGGTCACCATATTTCAGGAAATGGAATTAAGGTAGACTCATCTAAGGTAGAAATTATTTCCAAATTATCAATCCCAAGTTGTCAACGAGATGTTAGGATTTTTCTTGGTTTTACTGGATATTATAGAATATTCATAGAAAACTTCACAAAGATTGCATCTCCACTCTTCAAATTACTCACCAAATATTGTGAATTCAGTTGGAACTCTGATTGTCAAAAGGCTTTTGAAACTTTGAAAAAGAAGATCTCTAAAGCACCCATCTTAAAAGGACCTAATTGGAAATTGCCTTTTCATATATCAACTAATGCTTCAAACACAACTCTAGGAGCTATGTTAGGACAAAAAGACCTCACTCCTTATGCCATTTATTATACCAGTAAAAATTTAACTCTTGCAGAGCTAAATTATACTGTAACTGAAAAGGAGTTTTTAGTTGTCATTCATGCCATTAATAAATTTAGACATTACATCACTGGCTATGAAACTTTCATTCATACAGACCATTCTTCCATTAGATATTTAATGAATAAACTAGTTACTAATGGTAGAGTAACAAGATGGCTATTATTGTTACAAGAATTCAATATCACCATTTTGAACCGACCTGGAAAACAAAACACAATTGCTAACTTTTTATCTAGAATTCAGAATGATAAAAATGATACACATGTAGAGGATAAATTTCCGGATGAATATCTTTTTGTAGTATCTATTAAATCACCTTGGTTTGCAGATATTGCCAATTATTTAGTTTCAGGGAAGTTACCCTCCTATTTGTTTCCTAGAAAACAGAGAAGAATAGTCCAAACAAGTGCATCTTATTCATGGCTAAATGAAGAATTATACAAGACAGGACCAAATCTCATCATCCAAAGGTGTGTAAGAGAATATGAAATACCTAAAATACTTAAAGTGTGCCATGATGAAACATGTTGGGGTCATTTTGCTGACAAAAGAACTTCTAATAAAGTCCTTCTCTTAGGATATTATTGGCCTTCCATTTTTAGGGATGCCAAGGAATATGTCAAGAGGTGTGATAGTTGTCAAAGAATGGGGAAACATGTTCCTTCAGACGAAATGCCACTATAGCCAAAGGTACTCATTGAACCCTTTGAAAAATGGACTTTGTATTTTGTTGGACCAATTAATCCATCTTCAAAACAAAAAAATATATATTCTTGTATGCACTAATTATGTTACTAAATGGGTAGAAGCTAAAGCACTTTCTTTTGCTACTGAAAATGTTGTAGTTTCATTTCTTTTTTAGGATATTTTTACTCGTTTTGGTGTCCCAAGAGAAATTGTAACAGATCAAGGAAAGAAATTTACATCTAGAGTAGTGCAAAAGATAGTGGAATGATATAAAATAAGCATCAAATGTCTACTCCATACCATCCATAAGCAAATGGATAAGTAGAGTCTACCAACAAAGTGATTGAAGCAATCCTCACCAAGACAATTCACTTGCACAGAAGGGACTGGGCAGAAAAGCTTCTAGAAGCTTTATGGGCCTACCATACCACATGGAGAAGCACTACAGGACATACTCCCTATGAACTTGTTTATGGGAAATAGGTCCTATTTCCAATTGAGTTCCAGATTCAGACCTACAAGACAGCAGTCAAGTTGGGACTTGACTTATTAGAAGCACAAAAGCAAAGAATGGGACAACTCAATGAGCTTGATGAAATAAGGCAAGATGCTATCTAGAATACTAGTTTAGTCCAGCAATATAGATCCAGATGGCATGATAAATACATCAAAGAAAGAAAATTTCAGCCAGGAGACTGGGCATTACTCTTTGATTCAAAGTTCAAAAATTTCCAAGGAAAGTTTCAAACTCACTGGCTTGGGCCTTATGAGATTGAAAATGTTTTTGATAATGGAGCAATCAAAATTAGGACTATTGATGAAGAAAAAGTTCATCTCTTAGTAAATGGACATCGACTCAGGATCTATCATAAGCCAATGACAAAGGAGGAATTTGTAAATATTTTCCAGGACAACTCTGATTTGAAGTTGGTCAAGAAGAATTATTCTTCTTCTCCACCTTAAAATTTTCTTTTCCATACATTATATATGTGTGTGTGTGTGTGTGTGTGTGTGTGTGTGTGAACATGAAAACCAAAAATTGTTGGCATGTTTATGCAAAAAATTCAAAGTGAAAACCAAGAATTCTTGGCATCTTAAATTTTCTTTGTATCCCATTTTCTAGAATTCCATCTTCTTTTATCCCTTTCTTTTCAAAAATAATAAATAGCTACAAAATTATTGATTTTCTGCAGCTCTGATGACTTTCTGCAACCAATTTGACAAACACTTTTGATCATACAATTGAAGGAATGATTGACTCCCTCCACTGCAAAGTACTTGAAGACAGCATAAAAGGAAACCAAAGGTTAGAAAGAAAATAATTAAAAGGTATGCACTTCTTTAATTTAATAATAGGGATCAAAACATTACATATATGAATTATAAGACATAGTACTACCAAAAAAAAATCAAAATCATTATTGTAAGAGTTGATCGAGTCATGCCAAATCGTGAATAATCTGCCATTCACTCCCAGTCATCATAACTCATATTTTGATCCATTGAATCGACCGCCCAAAACATAAACATGAATGATCTTAACAGTTAGATTCTACCTCATTCCCTTATACCCTCACTACCTACGCTCTCATTATTCCATCACTCACACTCTCGGCCTTTCCGCTCTAAAAACCCTACCAAGCCATCCTACCTTGTCAAACAAAACAGTTTTTGAAATGAAGCTTCTCGGCCATGGGAGTGATAGTTAGAACAGAGCCAATAGGGAAGAAATTTTTGGAGGGGTATCCATAGACAAAAGAATTATTGTAGAAAGTGCAGTGGCTAGAATTTGTAGAGAAATTCAATGGCTTCCATAAAGAAGTGACCAAATCCTTTGCCAAGGATTTTGATGGAGTCGAAGTGGAGATACAGTGACAGAGTCATTTATAGCTGAAGCCACTGGACTGCCACGAATTGGAGAGAAATGGTTCAAGAATAGAGGTATTGAAAAAGAAGACTAGAAGGTTTTCTTAAAGAAACCAAACATGGGCACCACTATTTTCAAGAAGGGCATCCCAAGAACAACATTGAAAAGTAAGTGGAGGAATCTACTTCTAATAATCCAAAAATTTGTTACCTGCGAAGGAAGGTTTGGATGTATGTTTTTTTATCATATTCGGCTACTAATGAATTTTCTTGAAGAAAATGAGATAAGTCTTCCATATTTCTTACTGAATAGTCTTAGAAAGATGTCAGTGAATGTTCAGAGGAGAATTCATTTTATAGATAATACAATGTATCACCATGGTCTAGTCAAAATACTTGTTGAATATCATCTCCAAAACATAGGTGATAATTGGGAAAGCTTTTTAGTAAGAAATCACTTTCAGGAAGAAACTCATGGGCAACCAAATAGCAGCAGACCTAAGAGGGGAAGGAAAAGAAAAATTGATAGGACACAGGAACAAGAACCACAGCAGCCACAGAAATTGTCAGAAGATGACATCCCTCTTGCAGAAGTTTTAGAGAAAATAAACAAAAGAAATGTTAGAAGAAAGAAAGTCAGTAAAGAGACAGAGATTTCACCACAAACAGAGAAGCCTAAAACAGAAAGGAAGAAAACTCAAAAGACCCCTGTCATAGGTTTAAGAAGGAGTACCAGACTCAACTCAGCAAAAGAACTACCCTCAAAGAGCACAAAGCATGTCAATATAGAAATAGAAGAAAACTCATAGGCAAAAGAAGAAGATTCAGGAACTCCTCCAAGGGTTTCATCACCAAGGGTTTCATCACCAAGGGCTTCATCACTGAGGGTTTCATCACCAACTGTCACCTCACCTCCTCAGAGTCCAAGACGAAGAACGCCAAAAATTGATCTAGTGCAGCAAGAGATCTATGATTATATTGAATCCTTGGAGAAAAGGGACACAACAAGAACATCAATTCCAATTCAATAGGAAGAAGAAGTCCAATTTAATGAACCATAAGAACCTCCAGTAATCAATTTATTGAAACGGGAATCTTTAAACTGGAGACATTAAACAGGTACATTAAAAATGAAAATCAAGCCTTAAAATCACATAATGAAATCCAAGTAGCTAAGAGTGACAACCTCCTTTTACATCCAAGTCTATGATTTAATAAGAATAAGAAACTGAAGAAGAAAAATAGGGCTTTACAAAGACAAGTTATAAACTTGAAATACAAGATCCTCATGAGGAAACCAAGGATGGCAATGACTAGAAAGAAAGTGAAAAGGATGAAGTTAGATGTACTGGCAGAAGTGTCCAAGCAAATGCAGTAGTTCAATAAAGATATCAATTTTGTGTTTTGTATGAGGACATACAAAATATTCAGTGTGGGGGAATGTAGAGTTCCATAACTGTTTTGTTTTGACACCCTTTTTCCTCCATTTTCCTCTTTTTCATCATCACTATCAACTCAATAAAAGCAGTAAATCATAGATTTTGATAAGGTAAAAAATATTACATGTCTTATTTTTCATATTCATTAATGTGCCTTATTGTTATGTTAAAGATTGCATTAGCTATAGAATTAACATGATTCTGCAACTATTTTATAAATCTACAGCTACCTCCATGGTTTGCAGGGTTCTGGTGCACCAATGAAGCAAATAAGCACATGGGTAGTTGAGGATCGATCCCCTCATGGATCTCCTCCTATTCGCTCGAGCCAATTCACTGAAGGAATCACACAGTGGCGCGGTCAAAGGCACAGGTCAAACACGTAGTAGCAAAAGTCCAAGTGCATCACGTTTCTTCGATTTTCTTTCCAAATAGAAAATCGACGAGATAACACTTTTTTTGTTTAGTTTCAAATTTGAATAAGGATTGATTAACATACCTATAGGCGTAGAAGTCTCAAACTGTTGAGCACGCATTTTATATATAAGTATGTATCCTCTGTAAAGGATAGAGAGGAAGTAATAGTTAATTTCTGAAGAATTGTGAAACAGACCTTTGTTCTCGTATTAATTGAAGTTACCTTTCTGTGATTCGATGTGTATGTGAGTGTGATTTACACCTACTGGATGCGGAGGGCCCCTGCAGACAGTCAAGGTTTTAGTTTATTTCATTTCATTGTTTTATATTGTTTTCATTTAATCACTTTTTGTTATCGCATTATCACTACATTCTAGTTTAGTTTCCTTACTTCGTTGTTTTCATTATTTCGTTATAACTCAGTTATTTTGTTTACCATTTCGTTATTTCGTTTGCGCTTACAGTCATTTAATGGTTTAGTTCTTCAACGTTTTTCACTTAATTACAGTCAGTATTTTTATGCTTTTAGAATTAGAACTTGTATCTACTTTGTAGTCTACAATTAGAGATTACTTTCATGCTCTTTAGAATCAGAATTTGTATATATTTTGTAGACAAGCTTTTGAAGGATCATTAGAATAATTTGAATTTCAATACTCTGTTTTATAGCAGCAAGGTGTTTAGATAGGTTCATAATTTTAGGATGAATAACATAAGATATTTTAGGATGATACTCAATATAGATATGACCTGGTAGATTAATCTAACAGTAGCTTAACTTCCACTTATTAATTTGTAGAAATCTAACTCTAATAGGAATCTAGATAACAATGAAAATCTCAAAAAAAACATAACCATCATCTTACAAACTAAAGGAAAGGCTTCTAGCATATATAGTGCACCTGCACTTCATAAGTTTACCAACTCCAGTCGATAATTTATGCTTGCAATTTAAGAACATTAAATTGACCAAACAATATAATCTATCAAACAAAATTGCAAAAAACCATGGAACCTTGCTTTTATGGACTTGTGTGAGTTTCCTTTAAAGAGCTTGCACAAATTACATAGAATATCCCGCGATAGTAGTGCAAGTCATAAATCTCATAAAAGCGTCTCTTTCCATTGTGAGAAAATCCATCCATAATAACTCAAATGGAAGTTTGAAAAATCATTAGTCCATGATGTCTTTGGAGACTAAAAATCACAGTAAAGCGTAAGTTTACTCAAGAAAACTAAAGCTTTGACGAAATCAACAAGTCTTTGGTGCATGAACTTGTTCCATTGTTTGCACTCAATCTCCATCATATAATGAAGCCATGGTTATGCATTTAAAAAAGGGAGTGAGAATTCAAAAGCGAGGTTATGCTGGCAAATTCAATCTTGAGAACCATTTTTGCACCTATTTAATAGAAAGAAAAAGAGAGAGCCCAAAAAGGATCAACAAGGACCTTCCTAAGGAGAAGGAGAATAATTTCACCGCCATCCATATCTTCTTGGTGTCTCAAAAATGCCCTTGTGCCTTACCATTAGTAATAAATGTATACTTGCTTCAATTTTATTTTATTTTATTTCTTTTATTTTCCTTAAATTTTTGTTCATATTGTAAGATGCCTAACCTACAAGCTATTTGATCTCTCTTTATTCTAATTGTGAATAGTGTTCAACCTTTCCACTACTTAGAGGAGACTCTTTTTACACTTTCGTGATGTTTTTTCCCAATAGCAGGGGTATTCACATGCATTTTAATGAGAAGAAGGGTTTGTTGACATGGCACAACACTGCTTGAGCAATGTCATTTATTCTGATTTTTTAGCATTTTTCATGTTGTTTGAGGAATTCCACAAATCCCAAGACATGAGAAGCACTTTCTAAAGCATCTTGGACTACTTCAACACACATGTACTTCTTCTTGACATGCCACATGGAATACTATGGAGCGCTCTCTTAATGGGTCCACTTACGAGTTGATTTTCATATTTACTGAGGGTCAACCCACAACTATGACTACTTTATGATAGTTTTAGGGTTATTTGAGAATGAGATGATGTGTAGGGGGTCACTTGAGTGAATTTTAACTCGATGAAATAATGTAACATTCCCATGAAATCGCTTGGATAATGTGGATATGGATTGAGCAACATAACATGAAAAGTAATGAACTTAATTAAAGGGGTGACCCCACATACTTGGACATCACTATAAATGTGGGGCATTTTATGACCTATTTTATGATTTGGAAGGTCATTTCCAAGCTCATGGAAGTTCCTTGACATGTGGTCTAAGCATGGCCATTAAATTAAGGCTTATTATGAATGTTATGGAGCATCATGCCACACTTTTATGGAGCTATTTTGGAGGATTTGTTGGCGCAAAATTAGACTTGGTAGACCTAGGATTCGACCTTCAGTTGCCAAAAAAGGACTATGTTGTATTCTAGCAGAATTTTGTCCTTTTCATTCCTCCATGAGGGAGAAACGTCTCACTTAAGGCATGCTAAGACATTTAAAGATAGAAGGGATCGAAAGGCAGGGCCAAGGATCAACTTATCACACAGAGCATTCATTACATGAATATTTATACATCAATTGTGGAATTCTTTAGAAACCATTATACAATTAAAATAGATACGTTCATGACAACGAATACTGAAATAACCAACAACACATCGTAAAAATAAAAATTTAAAGGGGCACATCTAATTCATTCATTCCATACACTCATACACAGAGTTACCCCACAACACTTCATTTTATTAATATGATAGGACCATTACATTACAGTTCTTCATCAATGCACAAGATATTTCATAAATATATCATAATGAGGCTTAATAAGACTAATTCACAACTTAAGAACAATCACAGAGGTTAGATCTCCAATCAAACAACATCTCAACATAGATTGAGAAAAATCTTTCTAACTCATTCTCCATAGGCCTTTTATAGATTTTCTTCCTTGATCCCGCTCACTTGATCTGGTCCACTTTTACCATTTTGATCCTGTCCATTTGATCTGGTCCAATTTGACAAAATATGGGTGCTTTGGTCCTTATCATCTTGATTCCTTCAATATTTAACACATAGATTCATATTTTTCAGATTCTCCAAGTCCCGAAATAACTGCTTTCAACTCTTACTTGCCATTGTCATTTTTCTAGTCTTAGCTTTCGGTTGGATTGATCATTTACTTTTCCACTTGCACTGGCCATTCTTACAACCCTTTTCTGATCAAAATTTAATCAAAATTTATCCAAAACAAAGGACTCAACAGGAGACACCCTTTTTCAAGGGTGTTTTGCATAACCTAGAGAACATTTCTAACTTGGGAGGCCAATTCAACACTTTGAAGAAATCTTAGGAGGATCAATTATGCCTTGAAGAGGTTCATGTAGCATCTACACATGTTGAAGAGCCTTTGGATGCTAGTGGACGTTATGCACCCTTCTTTAGAAGAGAGGACCTCTCTTTGGGACTCTATTTCATCTTATTCATTACACATGTCGCTTGACCACTTTTATTTTATTGTGTTTTAGAATTAATTAGTCAAAATTTACTTTTTTTTGGATAGATCTAAAGAATAACATGATATAATATTATTTTTTTGTAAAAGGAAGCTTGCATCATCTATATAAATAGATGTGCTTCCTCATTTATATTCATTGTGGGCATTTGAGAGCTCCCTCTTTTTGGAGATTAATCAATATATATTTCTTGCAGCATTTATTGCTTTAATGGTTCTTTATTTGTGGATGAATGTTGTTGACGCTTGAATCTCTTCCTACCTGTTTTTATTTGGCTCATGAAGATTAATGGTGGAATGCTTAAATTCTCTACAAGCTTTTCAAGCTCAATCCATCGAAGGATAACTTTATCACTTGGAAGGGTGAAGCTTAGGGTTTGTCCTCATTCTTTCTTTTGTTGATTTGGTGAGTATTTAATACCATGCTCTATTCCTCCTTATAGTCTCTTGGCCAAAGTATTGAGTGATTTCATCAAGTCATAGTTGATTTTGGATGGTGAAGGTTGTCTTCTACTGAAGCCCCTTCTCATTTACCTTGAATTCATTATTGATTTTGATTGGGTAAGGGTAACTCTACCTTATGGTGCTATTCTCAAACCCAAATCCTTGAAGGAAATAAACCAACCCCTTGGAGGGTTTTCTTAATAACCTCATTTTCCACTTGATTCATCTTGGCACTTTTTCCCTAGTTGGATTTGGCATTGATCTTAATGTCCTTCCATCACTTATTCTAAAAACCTCAAAAAACTCCAAACCCCATTTTATTAAGGTTACTCTTAGTGTTACCTTGTGCTTCATTTCTTGCTCTTAGTAATCCTAGTAGGGATAACTCCCTTGAATTAGAGGAGAGTCATCCTAAAGTGCAGAGGACACATTACTGAGGTGGTAATGGTGACCTTAATACATGTTTCCCCTTGGATTATACCTTGTGGATTATGGATTTCACCATTACATACAATTTAGGTAGTAAAAAATCTAAGAATATTTTCATGAGTGGCACAAAATACATAACTCAAGGTGAAAAAAGAGAGGTACCAAAAATAAAGGCCATCATGGACAACAATCCTCAATATGGGTCCCAAAAAAATAAGCCATGATAGGAACCCATTTACAAGTAAGGAATCAATTCTCTTAATTTATCTAGCCCAAGGCATCAAATGTGGTGTGTAATAAATCATCAGAGAGAGAGTGAAATGTTCTTATGTATGCATTAAACATGACAAAAAATGGAGGCTTTATTAAAGATAAATGGCCAAAACTCTATTGATAACCTCCAAAATCCAATAAATTGGCCAACAATTATGCTATGAACCTCCAAAAAAATAAGCTCCTTTACCAAAGGAATTGGGAAAGTTGAAGAAACTTCACATATTGCACAAATGGGAATATTCTCTTGTCTTTGAGAAATTAAATGATGTCAGAATTTTTGTACTTCAATAGAAACAACATATACAACAAAGTTCTTTAATGGATTGCAAATATTTGGAAGCTTTGTATACTCATTCTCAAATCAAATAACTTGGAAAATGAAATACTATATCATATTGGTTGCCTTATTAAACTCCAAATTCTTAACCTGGCAATGAACCCTTTCTTACATGAATGGTGTAAATCGCCATGCTCAACCCCATGCAATTGGTGGAGAGCCCCAACGCAAAGTCTCTCTCATTTTCAAAGTACCAAATATAGAAAAATACTGCATTGAACTAGTAAATGATGTTTCCTCAAACAACCAACAATTAGGAGAACAATCCACATAGGCAAATAAAGAGAAGTGAGGCATGGTAGCCATCCATATGTATTTTATACTAAACATCACTAGAAGATTAATGAGATAATCCTAATAAACATCTAACATAATGATTTCCCACCTAACAAATCACTAGTAAATGAATCCATGACTTCTAATGTCACATAAAGAGACTTCACAAGTGGAAAAAAGAGGATTTCAAAGCATGAGTGACAAGGAGGGGATCATTAGGGCAAGGAGTGATTCACTGATCCAGGTGGATATTGGTGGGAACCCACCTATTCCACCTAGACCCCCCAGTTAGTTTCATTTGTTTCCTTGTTCATTTCAGCATTTACTATTTTTAGCAGTTTTTCGGGTCCTGAAATTCTGGAGCAGTTTTGACCCCCTAAACGGCTTTTTTTTGGGATCCATGGTAGGCCCATGGCCATTGGCTCAACATGTAGTAAAACATGTAGTACTCGGCGAGACCTTTCCAACAAGGTATCGTACGCGCCAAATGGAGAGAATATGACTGAGTTACGATCTTAGGAAGTTGGCTACCCGACTAACCCCAACGGGGCCCATAAACTCTTGGTATTACATCTCATGGGGTTAGGGTTTTGGTTGTTTAGGGTTTTCTCATGTTTTCCAATAATAAATAGGCCCTTAAGCCTCATTGTAACATAGTTCAGAGGCATGTAGCCACTGCATCTCTTCTCAAAGATAAGCTACCATCACCTGAGCTATCCTATTTCTTTTCTGTTTGTAAGCATAGTTCAGTATTTTCTATTAATGAAATGAAGTGTTTCTTTGTTGCATATTAGTTTTTATGATTATATCTGTAAGTCGTTGCATTCTTGTTTAAGTTCAGATCAGTGGTATCAGAGCGGTCTGCTCTTTCTCTATTTTTCTTTGCATGTCCCCAATGAGGTCAGGGTATAAGGAGTTAGGGCTTGATCTGGTTGAACCATTGCAAGATCAACCTCGCAAAACCATAAGAGCTCCACTCACAATACAAGTGAGTGTGAGGCCAAGCAGTGACTGGTGGTCGAGCTTAAGGCTTTCGAATCAGACGCAGGTTCTGACTCTGAATCAGAACCCAATAGGGAACTGACAAAGGGAAGCATCTCATTGATGCAGAGCCCAGTGCCACCATGACCACCACCAAGATCCAGAAGATTGAGCCTGAAGATCCAAACGAGGGGGAATGCCTCTTCCACTTACAGATGTGGGTGAAGGGTTCCCCATTGCAGTTCATTGTCGACAGCGGGAGCCAAAATAACTTCATTTCAGCAAAGGTTGTGAAGCGGTTGGGCCTAAAGACTATAGCACATCCACAGCCATACACCATCGGGTGGCTTCACCAAGGACGAGATCTTCGCATTAGCCAGCAGTGTCGCCTTCCCTACAGTATCAATCCCTTCATGGATGAGGTATTGTGTGATGTTGCTCCTCTTGAAGTTTGTGATGTATTGTTAGGACAACCATACTTGTGGAAGCGACATGTTGTATATGAGTCTAGACCTCGCTATGTGATTATTACTTTGGTTAATAAGTTGTACAGGATACTGGAGGTAGCCCCGCCTATCGCCATCTCTTTGATCACTGCAAAGAAATGTAGTAAGATCATTTCCCAGACCAGGAAATTTGTTTTCCTTATGATTCGCCCCCAGGGAAAGAAGAAGGTTGTGGCCACAGCTTCCAGGCAAGGCTCCTCTACATAGAAACAACAGATGGACAAGGTCATGGAGGAGTACAAGGATATTTTCGCCTCACCCACAGGGGTACCTCTACATTGTCAAGTCAAGCACTCCATTGATTTGACCCCGAGCACGTCGCTGCCTAATGGACTGATCTATCGACTTTATGTTTTGGATAATGATGAGATCAAGAGGCAAATTCAGGAACTAATGCAAAAAGGGCACATAAGGCCAAGCTCATCACCTTGTGGGTGCCCGATTGTATTGGTAGAGAAGAAGGATGGGACCTGAAGGCTTTGTATTGACTATCGGGCGCTGAACAAGATCATTGTCCAGAATAGGTACCCAATCCAACTGATTGATGACGTTCTGGACCAGCTCTAAGGGGCCAAATATTTCAACAAGATTGACTTGAAGTCAGGTTATCACCAGGTGCCTATCAAACCCTTCGATGTGTGGAAGACTGCCTTCAAATTCAAGGAAGGCCTTTTTGAGACGCCTGTGCAACCTTCATGAGACTGATGGACGACATATGTGAGCCTTCACCAATGCATTCATGGTGGTGTATTTAGACGACTTCTTGATCTTCAGCCAGAGTTGGGAAGAGCACCTCCACCATATTCAACAGGTCCTTCAAACTCTGCGACAACACAAGCTGTGTGCTAACTTAGAGAAATGCACCTTTGGCCTTACCCAGCTTCAATATCTGGGATACATCATTAATGGGCAAGGTTTACATGTGGACCCATCCAAGATACAAGTCATTCGGGATTGGCCAGCCCCAACCACTCTAACAAAGCTCTGCAGCTTTTTGGGTCTTGCCAATTTCTACTGTAGGTTCATGTTGTGGTTCTCTCATATCACTTGGCCTTTAAGTCAAGTCACCAAGGGCGAAGCGAAAGAAAAAAATTGGTCAAAAACCCAACAAAAAACGTTCTCTGAGATGAAGAATTGTCTTTGTTCTGCACCAATGCTCACATTACTAGACCTACAACAACCATTTGAGATTGAGACAAATGCCTCTGACTATGCTATTGGTGTGGTTCTTACTCAACATGGGCATCCAGTGGCTTACCACAGTGAGACACTTTCAGACACAGTCTAAAAGTACCCCACTTATGACAAAGAAATGTATTCCATTGTGTAGGCTTGTCGTCAATGGAAGCATTACATTCTGGGAAAGGAAACAGTCATCCACACAAACCATCGACCTCTACAGTTCATACAAACACAAGGGAAGTTGCAGAACGATCGCCATAAAAAATGGTCCACCTATATGCAACAATTCCATTTGAACATTAAGTATAAGAAGGGTAGCACCAATAACGTCGTTGATTGCCTCAGCCGACCACCGGTCATGGCGCTGATCACTGTGCTCGACTCCTATGGACACAAGACATCGAGGTGGCTGCATATTTACAAGAGCGATCTAGAAATCGACAACATATACCAGACACTCCTGGAAGGGAAGCAAGTTCCAAATTTTCACCTTCTGGATGCATTTTTATGCCACCTTAGACACATCTGTGTTCCTTCAAGTGAGCGTGTCGAGATTATTTGGGAGGCGCACTACAGTCAGGTCGCTGGACATTTCAGAGTAGAGAAAATAGTGGTGGTATTGCAGAAGTATTTTTATTAGCCGAAACTTCGTCGTGATGTTGGGAAGTACATTAGATCCTGCACCGCTTACGCCATTGCCAAACAAACAATCAAGAAGAAAAGCCTGTATACTCCTCTACCTACTCCTATCCGGCCTTGAGAATCTGTCTCCATGGATACATGTCGGGCCTTCCTTCTACTAAGCACGACAACGATTGCGTTTTTGTGGTTGTCGACAGATTCTCTAAGATGGCCATCATGGTGGCCTATAAGAAGAGTATCATAATAGAGACCACTGCTAACCTCTTCTTTAAGCGAGTGTGGGTACACTTTGGGATCCCATAGTCCATTATCTCAAATCAGGGCAGCAGATTCCTGAGTGCATTTTGGTCAAGTCTCTAGTCGATGTTGGATACAAAACTTACTAAGTCCACGTCTTTCCATCCCCAAACTGATGGTCAAACAGAGGTTGTCAACAGTGTTAACACTCAGGTTGTCCCCTTTGACTCCTAAGGGAATACGGCCGAGGTAACCACTAACCAATCTTTTGGCCACAGGTCCTAGCCTACCTGTAACCAGAGAGGGCTCTCTCTTTCTGCTTTAACTTTGTTTTGATGATGTTTTAGGCTAGCTATGATGCACAAGGTTTTGTTTTGAATTTGTTGGATGATGATTTCAGTCAGAACAGGTATATTTTTGCAGGGTGATCTAGGCCATTGGGCATGGAGTCCGTGAAGTTTAATTGCTTGGTATGTCTGTCTTGAAACAACAGTGATGCTATAGAGCCAGATAAGTGTCTATGGAACAATTCTTTAAATCTGTAATTGGATGGGATGGAATCAGGGCGTGAAAGGCAACTAAGGATCTTTCAGTAAGCTGATATGGGGAACAGTGGGAACATTACTTAGGAGCATTGAAGAATTCCTGAATAACATTCATATTTATAGAACCAATACAAACATGAGCAATTAAGAATTCATGTCCATGATTAATTTTGAAGAAAATGTATTCAACAACAGAGATTGAGCACAGGGTGTAATCAAACATTTCCTATACCATTCTTTTTCTCTATTGTTAGACTAGGGAAACATGCATATGATTTAAGCAGACATAAGAAGACAAAACATAGTTTAGGATAACTTATTGTTCCATTAGACAACACAGGAATTTTGTAACAGCACGCAGAGCATCATTGAGACATCAAACATTCAGGAAATAATGAACTTTTCCAGCCTTTTGCATTAGATCATCTGAAAATATACAATATATTGTCTCAGAGAGAAAATCACCAACCCCAAATACGTTGCAAGGGGAGGTATATATACAAAATTTAGATACAAAAATATCTAGCCAATGAATTAATGGCTCATAAATACTGTGCCAACTCCTGAAGAATTACAGCTGAGAGAGTAAATGCTGTAATAACTGCTTAGTGTATTAGCTATCCAAAATTGTCAGAGAATTTTGACTTTGTGACCCATTGAGTCGGTTGGAGCCGTATTGCCCAAATTTGCGCGTTTCCTTTGCTTTAGCTTGCTATCGTAGTATCATGCTGAGTCACCCTTTTTGGCCGCCTTGCATGCTGTCTTGATTCTGTTTTTGACTTTGGTTGAGCTGACGCTGACTAGGACAGACCAAACCGAGATTACTGAGGCAAAATTTGCAGCATTGCCTGCCACCAATCTTCCTTGGGTAGTTGTTGTCTTCGTATCTTTATCAAGGTTTCATCTGCCTCTGTATACCTGTAAAAATTTGGTGGGACCTCAAATAGGTGATCTCATGCTCAATGTAGAATAGATTTTCAAGCTTGTCATAGAGGCTCTGCCCTGATGGAGGTCCTGTTTCTTCAGAAGTACCGGATGCTGTGATCTGATTTTCAATAAAATTTGTCATCCTAGTGGCATATTGCTCACAGGTGAGCAGTCTTCCTGTGCCGGTCAATAGGCTGGGCAATCCTTTGTCTTGCAATGCTCCCATTTTAAGCTTGTATTCATCCACCTCAGCCTGCATTTCATGACATTTTCTCTCCACAGTTTGTACAAAATTTCTGAGGGTCAGCACCTTTTTAACTGTGAGGACAACATCTGTTCTGTTGATGATGTTTAGGGCTGCCAGCTCCTCCTTGGTCTGATTGTTGAGAAAATGTATCATCCTGTTGGCCTGCTCAGGCCTATTCCCTAGTGTTGTTCTAGCTTTCTGGCTTTCAACTTGTGCTTGGCCTATTAATTCCATCTGTTCGTGCACTGTTTTGATTGACTTCCACTGTCTGGTAAGGGAGTGGTCAATCCGGGCCCACAAAATCCTTTTTATTTCTGCCAGAGTATTTTCTAGTTTTAGTTCCTTCTCTAAGGCCTTTATTTTGTCCTTTAGGGCCTTAATCTCTCTAGTCTGCTCTACTACTGTCATCTTGGATTTGTCATACTTGGCTTCCAGCTCTGCCAATTTCTCCTTGGCTTGTTTGATCTCTGTCGCCTGAAGCTCCAGCTCTTTGATAACTTTTGTCAATTCATCCATGTTTAAGCTGGACTCAGGAGCTGTTGTTGTTGCTGTCGCATCTGTTGTTGTTGTAGTCGTTGCAGGGGTCGTTGTTGCCTCTGTAGTTGTGGCAGTGGTTGGGGCAGTCTGAGGAGGTTGGGAGGTTGATTCTCCCTGTTTGTCTTGGAGTGCCCTTTCTAGCTCCCTTTCCAGATCAATCACTCTTTGATTCAGCTGCATTATTAGGTCCAATTGATCCTCAGCTTCCTTTTCTTTCTGCAATTCTGCTGTTTGAGGGTGCTCAGTAGGAAGCAATTTCAGTCTCTTCTTCAATGCAGCAATATCATCCTCTTTCTTTTTCATAAGGGCCCTCACACCCTTAGGATCCTTAGGATCATGTCCTAAGTCCACAATGATGTCCTCCAGTGTTTTGATCCTGTTGTCCTTGGCCATGGAGGACATTCTCTCCAAGTCTAGCTGAGTGTTGGTGTTCTTCAGAGATTCTTTTAATTCATGGGCCATTGTGGCCCTGTCTACCAGTGTGGCATAGACCATTTCCCCTGTTTGCTTATGCAGCTCTATCTGATCCATGGGGTGAATGTCTTTTGCCATGACTTCTAACTTTGTTTTGACAAAATCTGCAGCTGAGTGAGGCTGCGGTATCTTGGGTTTAAAATGGCTGAGGATTATCTTTTCCTCTTGGATATCATATACTGACATCAGCCTCTCTTGTTTAGTCGGTGTTGCCTTGAGAAATTGTTTGCATACCTGCACTCTTAACAGCTCATTTTGTGCCTTAATTTCTTTGAAGGAGGCCTTGGTGCTGGATGGCTTCTTGCTCTGCTGAGTGGAGGAGGACACCTCCATGCCAAGCTGTACTCCTTGCTCTTGTTGAAAAGAGCTTGTGGCTGTCTGCTGGCTGTCTTCTCTTTCTTTCCTTGGGCTCTCAAGGATCTCCTCGCTGATTTCTTCTATGACCGGAGAATCAACCCTTTGTCTTTTGGCTTCGGGTTGCTGAGCGGATCCACTAGCAGGTGTGGACTCCTCTCGGTCCCGTTTCTTGCCCCTTTCCTCATGTGCAGGGGTCTGTAAGGCAGGCACTGTTGGTGCCTCTGTTTGTGGTGGAGGGGTTTGCTCTTGCTGCTGCCCAATTGAGGAGGCAGGTTTTTCTGTCACTACTTCTTTTTCTGCACCCATTATCCCCTTGCCTTTTTCTGTACCTGATGCTGATGTAGATGGCCCCTGGGTGACTGGTGCGGTTGCAGCAGTGGAGGTACCTTCTCCAATTGGATGCGGCTGCTTGAAAGTTACCTGCTGCATAGAATCTAAGTCAAGAGTTTTTTCTAAATCCTTGACATTTCTTTCCATTATTTCTTCTTGAGTTAGTTCCTCAATTAATGTGCCTTGCAACCATTCATCTTGGTTGGCATACTGCTCAATTTGTGGATATTTACAGTGCTCATACCCTAGCAGCCTGTATTTGACTCTTCTAGCACTGATGAAGCCTTCGGGGTCATAAGGGACCCACCAGAAGCTTCTCTTTAGTTTGTATTTATCTCTGAGAATTTGATCAGCCTCTTGCCAACCCTCTTTCTTATTCATGATAAAGGGGCCCATATGGTCTTTGAACTTGAGATGGGCTTTCTTCTTGGCACTATGAAAGTGGGTGAGGTCAGAGTTAATGAGTTGCCTATAGTATTCCAAGGCGAACATTCTCATCGGTACATATCTTGGGAGCCTATATGGACAAAGCTCACAGACATAGATTCTGATGACTGTATGGTTTTGGTATAGGTACCAATCACCTATTTTATAGTTCTTGGACAACAGCAAAGTCTTCTGGATCTCAAATGACAGTCTGGGAGGAGGGGATCTCATCAATAGGCAAGAGACCGGGTAAACAAATTGGTCAATAAATTCACAGTAAGAATATGGTGAATCTTGGACTTGGTGGAAAACTGATGACCAGAAGATGACAGACCTCCTCTCTCCCCTAGAATCCAGTTTCTTGATAGGGCATTGAAAAACCTCAGACTGATAATACATGAACAAGTGGTAGATATATGATGAATATTTGAACACACCCTCCCTATCCACTTTCAAGAGCTGGTCATGTATTTTGTTGGCTATAAACTTGGCAAAGTTATATTTGTAAGCAGGAGGCTGGCCTGGGCTATAAGCAGCTAATAATACCAGCACTGTCTCATCAATGTGCTCACTGGTTTTGTAGCCCAACACATAGGAGATCATGTCAACTAGGAGCTTGCCCACATCAGTGAAATGGGCATACAAGAAAGGAGGTGGCCCTGTAGGCTGGCGGTCTGCCCTCATGAATGTCTTGGTGACCTTCTCAATGTCAGCAGTGGAAAGTTTGGCGCCTGCATCCAGTAAATAGTTCATGGAGAAGGGAAACAGCAACTGAGTTTGCTTGAAGTTGAGCATTTGGTTGATGGAGTCAGGATTGATGTGGAAGAGTATGCTCCCAGATGGAGACTTGACAGTTCTCTAAGTTGGATCATAATTCTCAGCACATAAGCGGATGATTTCTGGAAAAATATTAACAGATGGAAGGAAATAGTAAGGCAGATTGGACTCCCATATCCCATATGTGTCATTGTTGCTCAAATAGCTGTCTCTCAATTGGCAAAAGGTCTGTAAATGGTTCCTGTCAGCCACAAGGTCTTGGATGAGGTAATCTCTATCAGCAAGAGGCATGGCCTCAAGCTCCTTGTTTGGTGGATTCATAGGAGCAACACTGAGAGCTGATGGTGTAGCCATTGTATAACTTTCAGGTGTTATCTTTAGAATGCAGCTTCTGAGTGTAACAGGCTAAAGATGACAGCTTATGAGGATTTGAAGAGGAGTGGCAGAATGACTGTAGCTGAACTCAAAATCTTCAATGTTTTATGGCTGTATTGAAAGGACAATTTACAGAGTTTGATTTGAGCTTCAGTTTCTCTTGGTGAACTCTTAGAATTTGTAGACAGTGAGGGCAATTGCAGATGAGAAAAAGGATTACAGCTTAGAATAGTGAGAGCTTGAACCAAAACTCGGCAAAAGGGAACAGTGCCGTGCAGGCATGAGAGTTTAGCATGTGTTTAAGCCCAAAACGACTGTGTAACAGTGAAACTTGAACAGAGGGTGCTTAAGATCTTTTTAGGCTAATCATTAACAGGCCAACATCATTAATTTAGGAGTTCCTTAGGCAATTCAGTGGCAAATTTGCAGAGAATGGGAAGAATCACGGCAAATGGGTTGGATTTGGCGAAATACCTGGATAAACTAGTGTCGAGGGCTGCCGAATTGACTGGAAGACGGAGAATGTCGTTGAATTTGCAGGTGGCGGCGTCCGAATCGTTTAAATTCGAAATCTGGAGGCAATTTGGCGTAAATGGACAGAACAGCGCACTCGAACTTTCGAATGAAAATGACCCAAAACGGTCCATTTCCGCGTTTTTAACGATAAATTTGGCGCATATGGCTTTTTGGCGCTTTCCCGCGATGACGTCAGCATGACATCATCAGCGGGCCCCAGGTACGGACGGTGACGTGGATGCTGACTGGGATGCCAGCGTGGCGGGACACGGTGGAGGCATGCGGAGGTGGCAAGACAGCGTGGAGGGCGACGTGGCGCAGTGGCGGGGGCCTCGGGCGTGACATCACAGTGACAAGGGGCTGACGTAACGGGGGTGGCGGTTTGCGGGAGGTGGTTTCCGGTTTCCCCGCACCGCCTTTGGGGGAAGGTGGTTTCGGGGGGAAGGGCTCCAAACAACCCTGGCTGCCGACACGTGGCCCGTGTACGGGGGCAAAACCGCCCGCTCCCCGGAGGTTAAAGATCGGCAGATCCGTGGCCCAGATCACCCGCCCACCGTTGGATCAGGCGCGGCGGGAGATCGACGGTTGGCGGGCGCTCCGACGCGGCGTGCAGGTTTGGGGCGGGACCCGCCCATTATTTAAATAATATTTCATTGCTGCGGGTTTAAACTTTGGTTCGGGTGGGTTTTTGCACCATAATGTTTAATAAAAAACATTAAAACCTTTTAATATTCGAACATTAGGGTTTTAACAGCGGGGGTAATTTTTTCAAGGGTTTAGGTGGGTAAGGGTTTAGTCATAGGCTATTAATCTTAACCAGGGGTTAGATTAATTCCAAGGTAAGGGTTGACTATAGTCCCAGATGGGCTAAGGTCTCCCATGACATGTTATTTAGCTATAATGCTAAAAAGGGGGAATATTTACATATTTTTTGGGTTTTTGCATAAAATGCTATAATAGTAGGGGGAGGGGGGGCACTTAGGGAGCTATATAGTAAGTTTAGAAATTAATATGGATTTGGGATGTGAAAGAGGAACAGAGAGCTAATTTTTAAGGAGTAAACTTAGATTTAGAAGCAGATGAGAGTGAGAAATGAATTTAGACAAGAAATGTGGCTTCTTTTTGGAGAAGAAGGTCACAACTTGACATGAATTTCACAAATGAGAAATGCAAGGAGGACTGTTTAGGCAGATCCTACAGTCCTCTAGGGGATGTTAGTAAGAAAGCTTTTGAAGGGAATGAGGGAAGTTAGACATGCTTGATGGTTTGCCACATAGATCATTGTTCTTGCCTTTCTCCTATTGGTGAGACCAGATATGATTTTCCATATGTCGTGGCGGAAAAAGTCGTTTGTGCGGACACAACTGACCTCCCTAGGAGTCTAAACTCTCTAGCGACAAACAAGACAAAATGGAGCAATCTTTCTCTAAATACATCTTTTAAAACATGAAAACTACAAGTGTTTAGGCTTACCTTATTCCAAAACGCTGTTGTTGTAGTCCGTCCTTGCCGATCCGGATGAGCTCCTCCTTCACATCAATTCCTGCAACCACAAACAATCAAACAATTACCAAGCACTTGCATCTCATATAATAAAACATATATTCAACATGCAGACCAAGGAACACATGAAATAACTCATTAACACAAGCTATTGAGAAAAATGAACCAGTTTGTATTAATAACGAAACAAAGAAACTCTTACAACCTGGCCTTGGTGTTGTGCAAGTTCCTCCCAGGGTCCATCAAGGGTTTTCCTCTACTTTGACAAAGCTCACCCACTTCCAAGTAGAATCAAGCAAAGACAATCTCTCCTTCACAAGGTTCTAAATGGGAGTCCTAATTCCTGCAGCATTTACCCAAAGAAAATGTATAGCTTCAACCTCTCCTCTCTCTGGCTCAATGCCTTTATTTATAGTGCTGTAAAGAGGTTATTCAGGTCCACCATCAATGGGATAATCCCCCTCTTTGGGTGGGATAGCTCCCTTATTGATGGGATAAGTTCCTCCTTAATAGGGATACATGAACCAACTGGAGGCGCATCCATTTCATCAAACCGACCTCTAGAAAGTTCTAGAAGTAACCACAAGTAACTTTTTTAAGATGAAACTTGCGCATTTTGCCTTTTACAGAAGGACGCACCTGTCCCTTAATATACAGAGCGTCCAAAGACGCAGCCTTTGTGAACATTGTGAGCGTCCCTGCAGGTAAGGCTTGAGAGAACCTGCGTCCCCAGAGATAAACACATTTTTTACAAGACTTTCTCTCTTCTTTGAGTTTGAGATGGATAGCAGAGGCATAAGACTTGCCTAAGAGGGTAGCATGACTGTTGATTGAGCCATACTAACTGTAAATAGTCATGGTGACATTTTTTAGTGTAACAGATTGCCCCCTAAAGTGCGAAGCCTGGAATAGATTAGGGTTTTGTAATTCTAGGAAGGGTGAAGCGCTTTATCATTTCAAGGATTGTCTTGTGGATGACCTGGTTGGAACCTGCAATTTTCAACACAAAATACATGTATAAGATTATATCATCACTGAGGTAGGCATTCCCATACTCAGATTCAAAACTTTAACTAATGGACTAACTACTCTGATACAGGAATGATCTTGCAGTACATCATTTTTATAGACTTTTGTAGACACAGTATGGACGCAGCCATCTGTTTATGATTAGTCTACATAGATAATGAATACAAAACTCCTCGCAGCCTGGATGGTAGAAACTAGATCCAGGGTCTTCACTTCTACTTCCCGAATTGGTACGATTCTAGCCATGTGATTAAATGATTTGATGTCGAACATGTTAGAAACCACTTGATTACCAGTCGATGATGTAAACTGTTAACAAGCGTGAGAGAGACCACCAGTAATGTCAATGGTTCTCAAAGTACCAAGCACAACCCGTGAAATGTGAATAGATGTTTTGATGTCGAACACTTCACGGAATCCTTTGATCGAAAGTCAATGATGTAAACTGACGTCAAAGGCGAGAAACCTGCCATTGATGCATGCAGACTTCAAGGTACTGTCGATTCCTAAGTCATCTTTCTAGATAATGTGTCGATGTCGATAGAAAGCGACCCGTTGCAGGCAAGCCCACAACACGAAATCATTGTTCAAGTTGAAGAAATGTTGCTGTAAGGACTGACTCAGGGATGGTCAAATGGATGACAAGTATTTTGCAGATGAAAGTTTTGCTTGCAGACCTCTTGAACACATAACGACACGACAGATGGCTTGGTGACGAATAACTCAAAGTTAATCCCAGAACCCGGTTAAAGACTTTCAAAGTGGTTTGATCAACTGTGAGGTAAAAGATTTCCCAACCCAGGTGAATGAAAAGTGTCGTGTTCAAGAGCGGTAATAAAGTTTCTTTCGAGACAAAAGGTAACAAACAGGTTCATTCTTCTCTCTTTTCCCCCACCATTTCTGGCAAGTACCTCTTTATTTTTAACAAGCTTGAGGAGGATAACATATGCTTGATTATAAGCTCATCCTTCGGACGAGTCCAACCTAGTTTAAATTCGAACCCTAGGAAGGAGTGGTTCGTTCCTGTTTGTAATTGAACAGGTCCTCTACTGTAAAAGTTTAACGAGCCCAGTATAGGAGAAACTCGGCGTTTTTCAATTTTAGAGAGTCTGAAAAAACTAAAGGAGACTCCACGTTGAACTTTTTCGTACATTTGTGTCCCTCAAGCCCGAAAAAGTATAAAATAATACCTGGGGGAACCGCTTGATCTTGCGACCAAGGAGTACTTTCATAATAGTGTCGTTGACCTGAAAAGTAAAAAGCGATCAAGGACACGTCGTTTTATTTCCTTATCGAGTTTGAAACGACAAAAACCCGGCAATCTTTTCCTGATTTTGCGGTCAGAAAAGAGCTAAAAGGGGACCGTCTTTTAATTCCGTTTTAACGAGTGTAAAAGAAACGCTCGGCGATCTTTTCATGTTTTAGGAGTCAGAAAAGGGCTTAAAAGATGACTCTGATATTTTTGTTTGTGAAAAATGACAATTTCCCTCGAAATCCCTTTGTCCTGCACAAAAGCAACACATTACTCATACCTGTTTAAAATAGGCAAAAATACATCGAAAAACATCTTTTCATGGTAAAAAATGAACTAATTCATCCAAAAAACCTATAAAAAGACCTTTTACCATGTCATTTTTACCGTTTCACTGTTGAGGTTGAAAAAGGAGCTTTTGACAAGAAAATTTCCCGTGGTCGCTGCGGAAAATCCGACCGTCGGAATCGAACGCCGTCTTATCCAGGTATTTTACACATCCTACTCTGCATTTCTATCCGTTTAGAATTAATTTTTAGGTCTTAGTTTCATTTTTTGGGGGGGTTTTGGTTTTGGAATGCGCCTCTCGGCGGACGCGGTGCCCTTCGGGTGACCTGCGTCCCCCGACTTTTTCCTATACAGGAAAATGGTCGGAAGACGCGGTCCGCCTTCAGGCCAGCCGCGTCCGGGCGCCCTGTGCTGTAAAGTCGGGGTGCGTCTTCCGAGAAATGCGCATTTCAAAACCCCAACCCCTCAAAAAACTATCTAAAAATTCCCAAATCAATTTCTAATGCTATTTCTGATGTGCAGGGCATTAACCATGTTAGATTGGAGAGAAAGAGAGCATGTAGAGGATGATGAAGCTGCAATAAATCATCAACCTTCCCTGGATGCCCTAAGAGCATGCGGATTATACAAATACTGGACCATACCGGGCATGAGGGGCCAGGTAAGATTCTTGGAATGGCTGGTTGAGCGATGGAACGTTCAAGAACAATGCTTTTACATAGGAGGGCACCAGCTCGAGATAGAGCCCTCGGATGTATACTTTCTCACTGGCTTGCCAAACAGAGGCGAGCAACTCAGTCTTGCGGGGACTAGGCCGGGTGGCCAATCCCTTGATAGTCTCCGCGACGAGTGGTGCACACCTGGGGCTCACCATTCGAAAGGCATAGAGATAAAACACATCACTCTGCGTGAACTCAAAGTCATAGCGTTCACGGTTACCAGAATTTGCGGCGCGGCCGCTTTACACATTGCTTCCGGATCCCAAATGCGGATGGCAATTGACTGTTACCAAGGCACCATTTTCAACTGGTGTGAAGCTGTGTCGGCTCATATGAAGAGCCAACTGACCAAGGCAAAGAACGGACGACTAAAGACTTTTGGATATGGGCCTCTAGTCGTGAGCTTTGCCTTGGAGAGAGTTCCAATGCTGATCCCTCAGCAACTCACTGTTGATATCTTGGGTCCTCGGGAGCCAAAGCTGATACGATGGGTTGCGGTGATGGCCCGGCATCCTGACGAGGGCATGGCGGTGGTTCGATTCTCAGATAGTTACTTTCACTGGTTAGAGGACCAGGTTTTTTCGATACAGGACTTTCCGTATGCCGGAGTGGATTTTAGAGGTGATCCGGACATGGTTCTTCCACCGGGAGAACAATGGGATGACAGAGGTACTTTATTTTTCACAAGTTTTCTAATTATGTATTTTTTTTATTTTTCATATATATCGTCTCAAAACTAACAGTAAAATTTTCAAAATGCAGATGTTGGTCCACAGCGTCCAGCCAACCTCCGGCCTTTTGATAGACTACATCCAGCTGCACCGGTACCGGCCCCACAGGACGCGGCTGCAGAAGTACTAGCTGAGTTGGAGCATGATCTAGAGCGTCTCACGGCAGATATACCTGAGACTACTATGGACGACATTCCTACCAGGCTTCAGCGCTTCGTAGTCGCGGTCCCTGGACCGTTTAGGAGATTTTTGCGTAAGGTAGCCCGCGCAGTGGTGTCATACAGAGAGCACCACCAGTGATTGACTAGTCACTTTTGTAGTCACATGTGACATTTTGACTTTTTGTACTTATCATTTTGCCGATCATAAGGTGTTTTTCAACCTATGATCGAAGACGATGTATATTTTTTGACACACTCTATCTATATATATATCACTATTACCGGCTTATCTTGTTTAACATATGTGATGAAATGTTTTTAAATTTACTTGCATGATTATCGTAAATGTCTGTCCAACATTCGAGAAGCAATTGCATCTGCTAATGTATTTAAAGACCTTGGAATATGCTGATATTCAATGTAATCAAATTCACGTTCCAAGAGACGCACTCTCAAAAACAACCTTAATAACACAGGATTTCTAATGGCATAAACTCTATTAAGCTGTAATACAACAAGTTCAGAATCTAACCTCACTATCAAACGTCGAATTCCAAATGAAATAGATTCGGATAATAATTCAACCACTGCACTGTATTCTGCAATGTTGTTCGTTGTTTGACCGAGGCTTACCCCATGCATAGAAACTAACTCGTCAGAGGGCGAATAGATAACCCAAGCTGCGGAAGAGATATTCCGTGTACTACGACAAGCACCATCAGCAAATCCAATGTATGTTTGGAGAGGCGTCGACATCTGCAATATCAAGAGTAAAACCAAGATAAGCCAGAATAACGACGAAAAACACACTCTCTAAGCTAAGCACACTGACTAAACTAACAAACTTGCTAGCTAGAAAGAAAATCTAACCTATCTAAAAATTTCTCCATACCCACCATTTAAGCATAATACCTCTTTAGGTAAAGTCCATTTCTGGGTTTACCCAAAGAGTCCCCATCAAAATCAACCAGCTCATAAGCCCCTTTTGCTAGCTTTCGCTTTACAATGTAGGGTCCATGCCACATAGGAACGAATTTTCCAGCACCTAGCTTATCGTTAGCTTGATCATATAATAGTACTAGGTCTCCTTCCGAAAAACTTCGAGGGGTTACATTTCTATCATACTGAGCTTTCATTCGTTTCGCGTGAGTCTCGATTGCCAATGTAGCGTCACGTCGAGTCTCATCTAATTTAGCCAAGTACAATAAACGTTTCTCCTCTTCGGAAGTAGCTGGAAGTAATTCGACAGCCATTTGAAGTGATGGGATTTCGCATTCAATGGGTAACACAGCTTCCAAGCCATAAACTAGCTGGAAAGGAGTGAACCCTGTTGAATTTTTCACTGAGGTTCGGTATGCCCATAGCGCTGAAAATAACATGTTGTGCCAATTCGACCGATGAACACCAATGGTTCGTCGGATCATGATAACTAGAACTTTGTTGATAGACTCAACCAAACCGTTGGCTTGCGGATAATAAGGAGTAGAGCTATCGTGGCGCAAACCAAGCTGGCTTGTAAGCTCAGTCATCATGATGTTTCGAAAATGGCTCCCATGGTCAGTAATGATTGCTTGTGGGACACCAAACCTAGTTATGATATGATTGAATACGAAAACTGCAGCTGTTTTGCCGCTTGCGTCGAATGTAGGCATCGCCTCGGCCCACTTAGTAAAATAATCAACCGCAAGGATGATATACGCATGCCCCCCGGCCGAGTGAGGGTTACAAGTAATAAAGTCGATACCCCATTTGGCGAATGGACCAGCGGCAATTATAGGGTGGAGAGGAGCAGGTGGAGCGCGCATCTTGCGATCAAACACTTGACAGTTGTGGCATTTCCTGACTGCAATGATACAATCTTTAAACATAGACGGCCAGAAATAGCCAGCGCGCAACACCTTCTGAGCTGTGGCATACCCAGACATATGACCGCCACATGCTCCAGAGTGACAATCATTCAAAACCCTCTCAGCCTCTTCGTGAGTTAAACAACGTCGAAAAACTAAGTCTGCCCCCCGGCGATAAAGTGTATCTCCAATAATTTTGTATGGCTGGGATTGAAACCGAATTTTTCGACGTTCCGCTTTGGAAGCTTCAGGCCGAAAGGTTTGGGTTTGGAGATAGATGATTATATCCCCGTACCACGGATCTACAGTACTGATAAGAAACAAAGATTCGTCCGCAATGGACTCCTCTGCCACAGTCTCTGTGTCAGCACTCGGGAAATCACACATCAATTCCGCAAAAACTAAGGATTTCTTAGACTTGGACTTCTCGAACTCCAAGTCGAACTCTTGCAGGATAACGATCCATTTAGAGTACTTGCCCCCTAGCAGTTGTTTTGTCAAAATATAAATCATAGGGTTGCAATCCGAAATAACTGTAGTTTTACGGAGAAGAATGTAGTGACGAAAACGCTGGACAGCTTGAACGGCTGCCAGGGCCAATTTCTCCACATGCGAATATTTTAGCTCAGTGGGATTCAAGGTCCTACTAAGATAATATATCACATGCTCCGCTCCGAATTCATCTTCTTGAACTAACACCATTCCAATGGTGGAATGCGAAGCTGCGAGGTATAAGAAGTAGTCCTGGTTGTAGTTGGGAGGATGCAACAACGGTGCATGGGTCAACGCGTGTTTAAGTGCATCAAAAGATTGTTGGGCAATCTCGTCCCAAAAGAATTGTGCGTTCTGTTTCAACAACCGTGTAAAACCTTTAGTGACCTCGGCGTAGTTTGGGATGAATCGGCGTAAAAAGTTCGCTTTCCCTTGCAAACTTTGGAGTTGGCGCAAACTCGAAGGAGGAGGCAATTTGATGATAGCCTCGA
The DNA here is from genome assembly GCA_031772625.1 of Pinus tabuliformis. Taxonomy (NCBI): domain Eukaryota; kingdom Viridiplantae; phylum Streptophyta; class Pinopsida; order Pinales; family Pinaceae; genus Pinus; species Pinus tabuliformis. The sequence continues at coordinate 1,495,631,414 of CM062816.1, read as the reverse complement.
CTTTCGAGGGATCGACGCGAATGCCGGCTTTTGAAACAACAAATCCCAGCAATCGACCTGTTTCTATACAGAAAACACACTTGTGGGGATTCAACCGAATTCGATAATGCCTACACCTCATAAAGATTGCTCGTAGGTGGACAAGGTGATCAGCTCGATGTAAAGAATGAGCAGGCAAATCATCGAGATAGGGTTGCACAATGTGCTTGATGTCATGAAATGCATAAGACATCGCCCGTTGAAAAGTGGCCCCGGCATTCTTAAGCCCAAAAGGTAATTTGCAATAAGCAAATGTCCCCCATGGACAAATGAATGCCGTTTTTGGTTGGTCGGCAGGTAGAATATTGATTTGATTATAGCCCGAAAAACCATCCATGAAGGAAAACATTTCACTTCCGGCACAATCATCAATAATTTGATCGATATAAGGCGTAGGATAGTTGTCTTTTGGACAAGCTCGATTTATATCCCTATAGTCGATACAGATTCTTATTGTTCCTTGTTTCTTGTTGACCGGAACAATATTCGATACCCAATCCGTTAACGGGATCGGATAAATGAAACCTGCTTTCAACAGCTTTTCGACTTCTGCTTTAATCGCAGCCGCTTTTCGAGGGTGAATCTGACGCAACCGTTGCCGGACGGGTTTAGCATCCGGGTAGGTCTTTATTTCATGAACAACAATGGCAGGATCGATTCCCGGCATTTCCTCGTAAGACCAGGCAAACACATCGCGGAATTCTTGGAATAGGGCCTTGTAAGTTTGGATTTCTTCTTCAGTACATGCGGCACCTATATGAATGTTCTCCTCAATTCCGGGCTTCACTGAAATATCAATGGGAATAGTACGAGAAATATTCCCTAAATTCAACTCTGAATCAGAATGTTTCGTTGGATCCTGAGCGTCTTTGACATATTCAGCGGTAAAGATAGATGAAAAATCATTTTCAAATGCATCATCCTTAGGTAAAAACGAAGATCTGTGATGGAGATCCTCCCATGGTAGATCATCTACACTTAGGATTTCGCGAAGTTGTTCGTCAGATGACACGACTTCGGGAAACGCTATCCGTTCTAAGGTTGAGGTGAAAAGTGATTCTTCACTGACCACATTCATTTGGTCGATTTCGGTTGAATGCGAGTCGGTAAAAGACATGACAGCTTCATAAGCAATTTCATATGGACTCAAAGGCATAGCATCACCGAATGAGTCTATCTCAGAGTCAGATGGGACAATCCAAGGATCATCATAAATAATGTTTTCTGATGTAATCATATGAATTGTTGCAAATGAAGGGTCTACGTTGAGTGGAGGGAGAGGAAAAGTTCCCAGTAAACCGGAATCCTTAACTAAACCTACACCAACGTCCCTATAAGGGATTGTCGTCTTACCGACATGCTGGATACTCTCTGAAGAGGCTGGGTCGGATGAAAAGTATGTCAGCTGATCAATAGTCACGATCTTACCGTTATGTGGAAACTTAATTACTCTGAAGACCGATGAAACGACCGCTGTCATAGCATATGACCAACTTCGACCCAAAAGAAGGTTGTAGTCTAGAGGGGCATCAACCACTTCCACATCCAGACTAACGGTTTTACCTTCTACCCCTATAGGCAATTCTTGTAGAATACCAAACGGACGGAACCCACGGCCATCAAAGGCCTTAAGGATGGTGGGGGATTGGTTCAACGAAGGAGAACCAAGCGATCTCCAACATTGAATCGACATAATACACGTAGAAGCTCCCTCATCAATCACAGTCCGATGAATAGGCCTGTTTTTGACTATCACTGGAATTTGGAAAGCCATTTGATGGGGGAGACGCGGTGTACTATTTTCTAGATCGAAGATCATTAGGTTCGGGTCCTGAACATCAACAGCTCCGATAGCCGACAAAAGCAATTTTCGTTGTGCTGGGCATGATTGCAGCACTTCTAACGCCGACATTGCTGAGGGTGAAACAGCTAAGTCCTCAACAATGTTGTAATTCTGGGCTGCTCTCGCATGTGGATTGAAAGCAGACCTTCGAAGTACACCCTTGGCGGGCGGCTTAATCACTAAGTCTGGGTTAGGTTTTTCGATCTGTAGTGGATCGGAACCAGGAGCTGAGGTTGATGGGTTAGAGTGAGAAGATTCTGCTTCCTTACCATCAACAGGATTCTTACTACCATAATCTTGCGATCGAGTCGCAATCCTCACATGAGACATCATCAAAATGGGTTCTTCACTGGCATTCGAAGAAGAACCTATCATCTTATTCTCCTGCTCCGGAAATGGATTTTTTAACACAGCAGGAGTGGGAGAACCTTTGACTATTTTCACAACCTCGGCCCGATGAGGGCAATCTCTCGTAAAATGATCCTCTTCACAAATAAGACAAGGATATCGAGGTTTGCGCTTTTCGTCATTGGTTTCCGACTTTTCTGTTTTCTCCTTCGGAGCCTTGTCTGCTTTAGCCTTCTTCTTTCCTTTCTTCTTTCCACCGTTTTTTGATTTGGCCGTAGATGACTCTACAGCGTGAATATCGGCGGTAAGTTCAGGAGGAGAAGACTCTCCTGTCGGAGAATCAGGCAAAGTGATAATTGGAGTATTTGAAGCCTTGGAAGACTTCTTCTTGCTCTTCGTAGTCACGATACCAATCATACCATCAGCGGCATGAGATCCCGAAGGAGCAGCAGCGATTTGATTCGACTTTGGAAGATCCGGAATCTTCTCGTGTAATGTACCCGACTGAGTGTAAACTAAGTCAAGGTATTGTGCCTGAGCAATGACTTGCTCCTCAGTAACTACTCCGGCCTTAGCTACATCTTCAGTAATCTTCGGTAATAATGATTTGACAAACCATTCAGCTAAGATTTGGTCCGGGATAAAAACTTTCACTAACCTCCTTCGACGTCTCCACTCATGAATGTGATCAGAAATATACGTGGACGTCGATTGTTTTAGTGAAGTTAATAACTCCGTGCCGTTATCGTATCTGACCGGCAACTGAAAGTGAGTTAAGAACGAGGTAGCTAACTGGCTAAAGTTGTAAAAAGAGGCCCGTGGTAACTCAATGTACCACTTGGCCGCGAGACCAATGAGTGTACGCTGGAAAAGACGTAAGCGGATGGAATCATCTGAGATAGAATTCGAAGCACACCAGAGGTGGTAAGTCATCACGTGATTGGACGGATCCTCTCCAGACTTACCTTCGAACTTGGGTATATCACTGGGCAACTTATTTGGCATTGGCGGCCAGAACGGAAGATATTGAATTGGATCGTTCGTTAGGCGCGTCAAGTCTGGTAAATCCAAAGTTGCGATAAACGGTAACTGCCGGTTAGGATCTCTAAAACTCTGGGTCACAATACCAGCCCCAGGAGGAGGATATCCAGGATAACTAGGAACAGGAGTCGCATTTGGGATATTATATCCTCCTGGAAAACCAGGATTAACCGGACCGTACTGGGGTTGTTGAGGTTGTTGATAAGTGTACCCAGGATACGGTTGATACTGGTAAACCGGTTGTTGGACAGCTTGCCCATGTTGGTACTGTCCCTGGTACGGAGGTTGAACAAATTGAGGTTGAGTAGTAACAACCGTACTTATACCAGGCTGACCTATAGGCATCTGGACCGTGGTTTGAATCGTAGATCCAGACAACGGTAAAGATGTCTGAGGTGTGGTAACAGGGACAGTAGAAACTGGAGCCGTCGATACTCCAGAAGTAAGTATGGTAGATGTAGCGGTAGTTGCAGCAGCCGTTTGAGATGGAGTACTAGGTGCAATTGGCGGCTGAGTAACTACCGAAGTTACAGAAGTTTGAACATTTGGCTGGACAGGTTGCGGTTGCTGGGTTGGACCAGAAACTACGGGTTGTCCAGCTTGAGGAACCATCTGTACACTTGGCTGCAACACCTGTTGACCCTGTGATGGATCCCACACTAACATTCCAGGGTATTGACCCGTAACAGGTTGAGGATACTGAGATCCATAACCGGATTGAGGGTAGGATTGATAATTGTAAGGTGCAGTTCCCATACTTGGAACATATGACTGACCTTGAGGCGGTTGATAACCTTGACTCGAGTATTGACCTTGAGGTTGATAACCTTGAGGTAAATACTGATACTGGGGTTGACCTTGACCTTGAGGTTGGTACCCTTGAGGTTGATAACTTTGGGGTTGATACCCTTGAGGTTGCCATCCTTGAGGTTGCCATCCTTGAGGTTGATATTGATACTGAGGTTGACCCTGGGGTACATATTGAGGCTGGGGTTGACCTTGAGGCGCGTATTGCACCATAGGTGCATACTGACTTTGAGGTTGCCCCCCAGACACGATTTGTGTACCTTGAGGTTGCCCCCCAGGCGTTAACTGCGGTTGCCCCCCAGGCGGTAATTGGCCACCTTGAGGTTGAGAAACGGGAACTGAACCTGACATCATGTAAATGTCTCCTACACCCAATGGTACATTACCACTGTTTCCAATTAATAACCCATGATCAACGGGTTGAGGAGATGCTCCCGCAAAGGTACCAGAAAGAGATTGATACCCAGTGGGAACAGAAGGACCGCCGTGTAAAAAAGATTCAGGACTTTGAGTAAACACGGACGACTGACCAGACATATTTACAGGAGTATAAATACCTCTAGGTGGAAAAGGAGTACGAGGTGGAGAAAAACCTACCCCTGAGTTGTCTAAATAATTGGTTAACGAAAGGTACCAAGTAGTACTTCTAGGAGGACTGTAAAAGATGGATTCACGCTCCCTTAGATCAATAGTAAGTTGACCTTCAAGGTTAGAGACACCTATATCCTCCTCTGGAGCAAGTTCTTCTATAGCAATCAAACCAGTAGGAAGATTTTCGGTGATAATTCTTTCTATTCTTGGTGAATCTGGAACACTAGAAGTTGGAGTAACAGGTTCAGATATTTCTGGTTCTTCGCCTGTATCACTAGCAGACGAAAAACTACCGACAAGCTCAGAAACTGAAACAGCTTCGGGATTATAACCTGTCTCTAAACTTTGGTAATCTGGATGGACTACCAAGGAAGATTCTCCTTCTTCAGGTGAACCTACTCTACTGTCACTAGGAGGAGTTACAAGGACCTTTAACCCTTCGTACTGACCCGGAATGTCTTCAGGAGATTCACCCCGCGATTTACGGAGTTTTCTTAACAAATCTATTCCGGTAACAATCTCAGGAGACTTGCCCCGAAGTCGACGGGACTGTCTCGGTAATTCCGCCACAATTAAAGATTTTTAACTACAACACACGAAAACAAAGTAAAAAATTTCAAATCAAACCACCTAAAGTCTTCTAAAGAAGCAAACAAATTTGAAGCACACGCCTAAAGAATCTAGAGCGTCAAACCAAACACAAACAGTAGTCTTCCGGACCAAAAGCGCTAGTTGGTGATGAAGTCCAACCTCGCTGGATTCAGTACAGAAATGGCGGGTGGAACAGTTACCCCGGCAACCTGCTTAATGAATAGACCGGCACAAGTTCCTCCACTTTAACCGTCTCGAAGTGAAGTGAACCCCCCGGAAAATCCAAGTGAGTATAACCGACGTCTGCTCCAGGTACAGTGGGACCTTCCCTCCACCGTCACCTCGGTAGAACCCTAAAGATTATGGTCACTAAAGTTACCAATCACAACAATTACACCTGGGGGAACAGTCTAAACTCCGACAGCACGCAAGGGCAGAGTAACAAGCTCAATCCCCTTACCGGCTCCTTGACAGTAATCCAAGGTTTACCGATAAGTGACCCCTGGCTCCTCGACAATGGTTAATCCGAGGTTTACCGTTTGTAATACGTACTGTCTGGCGTCGTTCCCAACGAGGGGGGAATGATCCCCTCACTGGTTCGGACACGAGCTCGTGCTTCTCCTTTAAGAGGAGCTTTCCCAGAGTGCAATTGAAACAATTGGATTTATTCTACTCAAGATAAACTATCTGTTTGGTTTTGTAGTCTTGGAGAGTTAAGTACTCACCTACTCCAAGACCCTAGCCTAAGCTATGTTGGTGTTTCAGAGCCCTAAAAAATAAAAATTACTAGATTGATTTTAATTTAAGCGTTACTTTTAAGGTTGTTTCTTAAGTCAAAAGGTGATGGAAGTGAAACCAGTGGTGTGTTGACTCGACTCGAAACCACTACAAAATGCACCTAGGATGATTTACCCACTACTTTACTTTTTCGATGAATTGCTTAACTAAAAAGTTGAGAGAATGCAATTTTTATAAAAGCAACTTCTTAATTAAAGACAATCAAAGAAACAATTCGTTTGTCTTTTCCAAGCATAAAAACATGACCACTCTTTACTTGCACGAAAAAACTCTTTTTCTTCCAAAAACTTTAAATGCTACTTGAAACAAAACTTTTAAAAGGAGATGTTTTTGTATTTTTCTTATTTAACGAAAAACATAAATCTATTTTAATAAAAATCAATTGCAAACTATGAAATCTATGAAAATTCACTCAAAAAACAAATCAAAAGGAAATTACCCTAATTAACCTAATGAGGCAAAGCCAACAATGATTATTCTAAGGTGTTTTACTTGATCACAATCAAATCAAGGACTAGCTTATTGCAGAACCAAAAACTAGTCAAAACAAAACTCTAATCTTTTTGTTCTTTTGTAAAATGGAAATCAACACTTTATAAACAAGTAATTCGAAATTTGACCCAAAAGACAACTTAAATGGCAAGCTGCTCACACAAGGAGACTTTACGACAGGCCCGACTTCTAAGAAGGCTGACAAACCAGAGAGATCTAAGGCTGGACAACTTTCTACCGTCAAAGTCACTACAGGACCTATTCAAAAATCAAACCCTAGGCCTAAACTTCGTTGAAATCCACTAAAACACTCAAAGCTCACAAAACAAGTTCAGGTGAAAATTTCTGACAGGGTACTAAAGGATCTGGGCAGAAAACACTAAGAAAAAACAAAATCTAAAAGCAATTAAAGCAAAAATGGAGTTTTTCTAAATTTTTACAGGAAGACGCAGGCAACCCGTTAGAACAGGCGCGGGCCCGCTCTGTGCAAACGGCAACAGCGCGTCCAAAGACGCACTGTGCAGTACTCAGAGGGTGCGTCCTTCTGGAAAAGTTAAGAAAAACCAAATCTAACTAAATCTAAAGCTAAGCCACCCAAATACTAATTCTCACAGTCAAAAACCAGAAAATAAAAATGATTTTCTCAGAGCAAAGTTCACACAAAGGAAAAAACTTTCACATTAATGGAGTCCCCAGTGGAGTCGCCAATTTGTCGTGGCGGAAAAAGTCGTTTGTGCGGACACAACTGACCTCCCTAGGAGTCTAAACTCTCTAGCGACAAACAAGACAAAATGGAGCAATCTTTCTCTAAATACATCTTTTAAAACATGAAAACTACAAGTGTTTAGGCTTACCTTATTCCAAAACGCTGTTGTTGTAGTCCGTCCTTGCCGATCCGGATGAGCTCCTCCTTCACATCAATTCCTGCAACCACAAACAATCAAACAATTACCAAGCACTTGCATCTCATATAATAAAACATATATTCAACATGCAGACCAAGGAACACATGAAATAACTCATTAACACAAGCTATTGAGAAAAATGAACCAGTTTGTATTAATAACGAAACAAAGAAACTCTTACAACCTGGCCTTGGTGTTGTGCAAGTTCCTCCCAGGGTCCATCAAGGGTTTTCCTCTACTTTGACAAAGCTCACCCACTTCCAAGTAGAATCAAGCAAAGACAATCTCTCCTCACAAGGTTCTAAATGGGAGTCCTAATTCCTGCAGCATTTACCCAAAGAAAATGTATAGCTTCAACCTCTCCTCTCTCTGGCTCAATGCCTTTATTTATAGTGCTGTAAAGAGGTTATTCAGGTCCACCATCAATGGGATAATCCCCCTCTTTGGGTGGGATAGCTCCCTTATTGATGGGATAAGTTCCTCCTTAATAGGGATACATGAACCAACTGGAGGCGCATCCATTTCATCAAACCGACCTCTAGAAAGTTCTAGAAGTAACCACAAGTAACTTTTTTAAGATGAAACTTGCGCATTTTGCCTTTTACAGAAGGACGCACCTGTCCCTTAATATACAGAGCGTCCAAAGACGCAGCCTTTGTGAACATTGTGAGCGTCCCCGCAGCTAAGGCTTGAGAGAACCTGCGTCCCCAGAGATAAACACATTTTTTACAAGACTTTCTCTCTTCTTTGAGTTTGAGATGGATAGCAGAGGCATAAGACTTGCCTAAGAGGGTAGCATGACTGTTGATTGAGCCATACTAACTGTAAATAGTCATGGTGACATTTTTTAGTGTAACACCATATATCATGTGTTTAGATCTTGTTTTCTGCAACCTCCAACTGCCTACCCTGCCTAATAGGCCTAACATTTTTTCTTCTTTTGGATGGGTGCACTTAGCCTTGCAAACCCTGATAATCCTCTTTTCTTTTTGCTGCCCTCCTATCTAAGTCTACCCTTATGTCTTCCAAGGGCCCAGATTAAGCAGTTGGGCTCCTTCCTTTCTCTATTCAACTAGTCATTTGCCAAGCTTGAACTGTTTGAGCAGGTATTCTCTCTCTAGTCTAGAACAGGCAATTTAAAACATGGTATGGCCCAGCTTGAACTGTTGGACCATCCATCAAGATAGCAGTGGCATTTTGGCTTAGCCACTTTCATGGTCTTTCTTTGGGGTTCATTTCAATTATTTTTTCTAACCAGTTCATTTTCTTGCCTTTTGATTATTCTTTTAAGGCATACCCTCTTTACATTTTTTAACTGTCTGTTTCTTTCACAAAAATGGAACCTTTGTATCATGGAAGATGAACATTTTTGGCACTTCCATTGTCAATCATGAAAAATGAAAACCTATTGGTATAGGAGGCTAACAGTGGCTCCACTTGGGGATGGCTTTTCCAGATGAAAAGCCAAGAACAGCAGGTCAGATTGCCTTATTTCTCCATTCTTGCTGCAGTCTGAATGTTTCTTTTGTTGGAGACCATTGCTCTGAATCCTAGATACTTGTATGAAGTATCCACTGAGCTGATTTGCTGTGAAATTACAGCTCTGTTTTTTACCTGTTTCTCTGAGTTTTCCTCATCACCTTGATAGTTCCCAAGTGTTTTCTCTTGCTTTCCAATGATAGGACCAAAACATATATCAAAAAATGGTGCAGTAGCTTGATCTTTCTCAAAATCTGCTCCACTTGGTGCTTTATTTAACTGTTGTAAATGAAAATACTGAAAATACACATATTTATGTACAACATATGACTGTGCAGTGTTTCATCAAAGGGGGTCAAAATAATGCTTGAGCATCCTCCCATTGACTGGGCCTTCCTCAGTGTTTGAGCCATCCAAGCTCTTTAGAAAATAGGTGTTATTACCTTGTACAGCATAAATTACATAAGGCCCCTTCCACAAGAAGTCAAATTTACCATGTTTTCCTTTGTCCTCCCTCCTGGAATCCCATCTCAGCACTTTGTTTCCTATAAAGAAGTCTTCAGCTTTGGTTCTTTTGTCAAATACTCTTTTGAGCTTTTCTTGCAGTACTTGGGTTCTTTGATAGACTTCCTCTCTTGTTTGCTATAGGTGAATTGTCTGATTGATCCTTCTTTGAATGTCATTGGGCTCAGCTTGTATTTCTTGCAGCAACTTGATTACAGGAATACCTAAAGATGAAGGAAACCTTGCTTCCATTCCATAAACTAGTTCATATGGACTTGTGCCAATGGATCTCTTGGTGGTCAGTCTTTCTGCCCACAGTGCATTCACCAACTTCTTATGCCAATTCTTTTTATTTTCCTCCAAAACTTTCTTGATGATGTTGATGAGGCTTTTATTGGAAGACTCAGCTAGACCGTTACCTTGAGGATAGTAAGCAGTGGAATGACCTAAGGTCATATGATATTTGTGGCAAAAGTTGATCATTTTTTTGGACTTGAAAGCAACGGCATTGTCTGTGATAATTTTGTCTGGACAGCCAAACCTGGACAAGATGTTGGTTTCTAGAAATTGTATCATAATGGAGTCATTGGCCTGCCTACAAGGGACAGCTTCTATCCATTTGGTGAAATAGTCTGTAGCAATCAGAATCCACCTATGTTGGCCAGAGGATGGAGGGTGAATTTCACCAATAAAGTCTAAACCCCATTGCTGGAATGGTCTCTCAGTTGAAACAGGTTTGAGTGGTAAAGGCAGTAGCTTTCTCTTGCCTTCAAAAATTTGGCATTTGTGACAAGACATTACAAATTTTCTCACATCAGTAAACAAGGAAGGCCAATAAAATCCAGCCCTTAGGATTTTATCAGCTGTGGATTTCCAGTATAAGTGTCCTCCACAGTCACCTGCATGAAATTCTTTGAGGACATTGTCAGTTTCATCCAATGTTAGGCAATTAAGTAAGATTCCTTCGTGATTTCTCCAAAACAAAACATTGTCTATGATACAAAACTTTGATGCTTTCATTTTCAAGAACCTTTTCTTGGTTCTGGACAACCCTGGAGGAGCTTGCAGGTTTAACAATACAAAACATATATCAGCATACCAGGGAGATTGCATAAAGGCTTGGTTGATCTGTGGAGTCGCCATCTCCTGTTCGTTGTCCAGTTCATTAATGTCAAGGGCTTGGAAATTGGTTTCAGTCATCAGCTTGGCTAGACCTTGTCCTTTTATTAGTTTGGTAGGCTTGATTTCGATGTCATATTCTAAGATATTGGCAATCCATTTGCCCCTTTTTCCTTCAATTCCTTCTTGGGTTAGAATGTCCTTGACCACTGCATTAGGGACATAGGCAATTATATGAGAGTACATGATATAGATTCTAAAGTCTTTGATGGCTTTTACCAATGCATAGGCTTGCTTTTCCATGATCTGATATTTCAAGGGAGCATCTCTAAGGGCCCTACTGAAAAATGCAATGGGTTTTTCACATCCTTGGTCATCTTTTTGTAACAGAACAGCAGCAATTGTATGCTCAGATGCAAAAGAAAAAATGATGAAATCTCTATCAAACCTAGGGCTTGTTAGGACTGGTGTGTTTGTCAATGCTCTTTTGATATCCTCAAAGGCCTGCTTAGCTTCTATGGTCCATTTGACCTTGGAATCCTTCTTCAACATATTGTTCAACAGTCTTATGAGCTCGGCCAAATTAGGGATGAATCTTCTCAAGAAATTAATCTTACCTAAAAAACCTTGCAGTTCTTTGATATTTCTTGGATGGGGAACCTGAAGGATAGCTTGAATTCTGTCCGGATCAATCCTAATACCATCTCTTGAGATTATGTGCCCTAAGAGTTTACCTTCCTCCAGGCCGAACAATGATTTCTTTGGATTCAAAGATATGCCATATTTTCTGCAAATTAAGAAAATTTGCCTTAAATGTTCTAAGTGTTCTTGATCTGATTTTGAAAAGGCGGTAAGATCATCGAGATAGACAACTAGGAAATCATGGAGTTCTTTGGCAAAGGCAATATCCATTGCTCTTTGGAATGTGGCCCCTGCATTTTTAAGCCCAAAAGGCATTTTGACATATTTGAAAGTCCCCCAAGGTGTTGTAAATGCAGTTTTGTCTTGATCATCCGGGTGTACTAAAATCTGATTGAATCCAGAGAATCCATCTAATAATGAGATCCTAGAGGCTCCCACTACCCTTTGTAGGATATGATCCATTTTTGGTAAGGGGTAATGGTCTTTGAGAGAGACTTTGTTCAAATTCCTTAGGTCAACACATAGTCTAATCTCTCCCGTCTTCTTCCTAGTGGGCACTAGGTTTGAAATCCACTCTGAGAACCTGATTGGAGCAATGATTCCTGCTTCATACATACGTTTAACTTCTTTTTCGATGAGGGGAAGGAGGACCGGATTCACTCTCCTAAGCTTCTGTTTAAAAGGTTTTTGGTTTTCTTTCAAAGGTATTGTGTGTTGGATGACTGTGGTATCATAGGACTTGAGGTCCTCGTAACTCCAAGCGAAAATATCTTGGAATTCTTTGAACAGTTCAATGTATTTCAACTTCTGATCAGCTGGTAATGCCTTGGATAATTTTATCATTTTGGGATTGTCTGTGGTTCCAATGTTACAGTTTTCAATTTCAGCATTTAGAGGTTGCATTTTTGGTTTTCTTGAGATATCATTTGAATCAAACAAGTCCTCTAAAGGGGTTAAACCTGTGGGCAGAAAATTGTCCTTTAGATCAATTACTTCAGCTTCTGTTTCAGTTGTTTCATCAAAATCTGTTTGCTTCAGCTCCTGTACATTTTCGTTGTTAAAGGTGGTAGGATGCAAAACCAGATTTGTTGTTTCAGCTGATATATTCTGTGTAATTGTGTATGCCTGTGGTTGATCATCTCTAGTGCTAGTATCAATGTTTATGCCGGAAAATTCTTCCTTTAAAGTGAGGAAGTTATTTATCTGTGTGTCACTCTCAAAGACTTGCCAATTCTTGATGTTATCCGGGACTGCAGGTCTATGTTTGATTTCAGCAGTAAAGGTGTGATTGGGTTTGAACGGTAGCTTGCAAGTGCTGGCAAAGGTTGCCAGGCTATGAGCATGTAGATTGAGCTCTCTAGAAATTTTAGTTAACTGGGATTGTGAGAAGGTATCAAGTACTTGGAAAGTTGCTCCTTTATAAGCTCTTAACCTTAGATCATTTGTGATAAAGTTTCCTTTTATCTATTGTATGATCAGATCTAAATCTCATAAGATTGAAACTTTGGTTGCACCTAAATTTTTTATGAGTTTGAGACCTAACAGAAGGGCTTCATACTCAGCCATATTATTTGTGCATCGAAAATTTAGCCGATATGCATGACCTTCAGCTCTATCATTCTGCATATTGTGGATCCAGACTCCTGCTCCAGCTCCTAACTTGTTTACAAAGCCATCAAATTCTAAGTACCATAAGGTTTCATGATCAAGATTTGGATTGAGATCTTTAGAAAGTTGGATCATGGGCAGAATGGTTTCTTGCAAGTTACTTGATACATCATGCTCCTTTTTTATATCAGTTATACCCAAAGTCCTTTGGTCTTGGGAGGCCGATTGTTCATTCATTTCCTCTGCCTCTGCTACCATTAATAGTTCAGAATAAGCCTTGTTGCAGATGTCAGCATTGTAGAGAATAAATGAATCCATGTCAGAGTGTATTGAATAGATTGGGAAGTTTTGGGGCTTCTCTTGACTGCTTACCACATATTTCATTAATGTTTCGTGGTATAATCCCTTCGGCTGTCCAAAGACTGAAATGGTAGCGTAGGACATGTCTAATTGCAAAGATCCTTGGAGTTTGGCCCCCCAGGATCTGGACAAGAGCATACCATACTTAGGAGGTATGTCAGCTACCACTACATCCATCAAAATTGTTTTGGTTGGGTATTGGACCAGGGAGACACATAAATCTTTAATCAAGCCTAAGCACCTGACTTGGCTTGAATCAAATGAGAATAGATCTTTATAAGGTCTTGTGATGTCTAAGTCGAGTTTTTCCATTACAGATTTGGGCATTAAGTTGTGTGAGGCCCCGGAATCAAACATTGCATTGTGTAGAACCTTATCATGAATGTTTAAACTGACATAGAAGGGTGGAACCCCTCCATTTGCTGTTTTTCCGTTAACCTCAGGACCAAACAGTAACTCAGGTTGATCATCTAGGACATTCACAGCATCTTTATTGTCTGATATTTGGAGTGACCTATTAATCTGTTGTCTGTACACTTGATGTTTGGCCAATTCAGAAAGAGGGACCGATATCTTTAGCTTACTTATTTCTGTTTCCAAGTTAAAGGGCTTTTCCATTTGAATTTTGGCATTAAGTGCAGCAGATTTTTCCTTTTCAGCTGGGTTTTCAGTAGTCCTTTCTTCATGGTTGGTATGATTTTGAGTGAAATTGGTACCATATTTATTTTCAGGGGTGGTATCTGACCTTGCCTTTGAAGGATGGGGTGGGGCTGGCTGGTTTTCAGAGGGTTGTTGTTCTGAGATATCCTCCACAGTGACTTCTGTGGTATGTGGGTTTGAGTTGCCAGCGGATTCTGGAAGAACAGTCTTGTCATTGGTCTTTTTTGGCTGCTTACTGTCCCTTGGTTTAAGAGGTTCAGGTACATCTATAGTTCTACTCCTTAGTTTATACTGTTTATGTACCTCATAGACTGCTGCATCATAACCTTCTCTAAAATCAAATGATTCTCCTGACTTAGTGTGAAATTGATTGTCATTATAAACCTCTTGATCTTCTTGTGTTAAAAAGACCTGATGTTCACTGTCTAAACCCATTAGGTTGATGTGAGGCTCCTCAGTTGGTTCGCTAGATGTTGAGGCCTCAGCATAATTTTCTTGGAAAGGAGGTCTAATGTGCTGGTCAAGATCAGTCCTTCCAACATTTGGATTTTGATTCTTTCTAAAATTTGGATTTCTAGCAGTGCTTGTTTGACCTTCCCATGATGATTTTCTTTCTATGGTTTCTACCCTGTCCCCAAGTCTGTCCATACCTTTGATGATTGCATCTAGCTTTTGCTCAAATGCTGAGGGTTCTTCCTTAAAAGTGGTTCTTCTTTCAGCTCTTGCCCGATTTCTTTTGGCAATCAGATTTGCCTCTACACTTACAGCTATGTTTTGCATGTCTGCCAGGGTCGCAGGGGCTCTTTCCCTTAGTTGATATGCCATATCAGCATCAAACCCATCCGGAAATTTGATTAAGGCTAAATCAGGTGGAGGCCTAAGATTTTGAGGAATGGCATCATAAACAGTGTTGAATCTGGTACAATAATCTAGGACAGTTTCTTGTGGGCCTCTCCTTATGGTGTCATACTCCGATAAAATGTGTAGAGGATCCTTTTTCTTTTCCCATCTGTTCAGGAAGGATTGATAAAGAGCGCCCGAATTAGCTATGGAATTTGGAGCGAGTGCTCTGAACCAAGTTCTTACTTCACCTGTTAAACTTTGGACAAAACTTTTCATTCTCACATCATCATCGTCTATTTCATAGTTTTCAAAGTAATCTTGCATTTTCTTGGTATGCTGTAAGGCAGTGTATGTATTGGTTCCATCAAAATAAGTGATCTTACTTTGGTAGTCCTGAGGCATAGCCCCAGGATTAGCAGGTAGCTGAAGGGGGGCATAACGATTAGCCATATTTGCAGGGATCAATGGGACAACAGGTAGAAGGGGAACAACTGGAACAACAGGGACAACAATAGCAGTTTGTGTATTGGGTGGAAGTGTGAATAGTATGTTTTGGGAAGTGGATGAGGAAGAGGGGGAAGACTGGGTTATGTGAGGATGAACCGATGGTTTAGCAGGGGTTGGGATATAACTTTGCTGAACTGCCTCAGGGCTGGAATCAGCAAATTCTTCTGGTTCCTTTTGGTTCCTAAGAGTCTTGGGAATCAAATTAGGATTATCGAAAACAGGTGGAGGATTTGGGTCAGGATTTGACCTGGTATGCCTAGTTCTCTTTTTAGGAGCCAGCTTCCGAACTTGTTTTTGGTATTTTTAAGAATATTTTCAGAATTGTTAAGGAACTGCTCAAATTTTGGAACCGCTATCTAAAGCAGACAGCAGTTGAAAAATTCGTTCTGTCCCCAGTGGAGTCGCCAATTATGTTAACACTCAGGTTGTCCCCTTTGACTCCTAAGGGAATACGGCCGAGGTAACCACTAACCAATCTTTTGGCCACAGGTCCTAGCCTACCTATAACCAGAGAGGGCTCTCTCTTTCTGCTTTAACTTTGTTTTGATGATGTTTTAGGCTAGCTATGATGCACAAGGTTTTGTTTTGAATTTGTTGGATGATGATTTCAGTCAGAACAGGTATATTTTTGGAGGGTGATCTAGGCCATTGGGCATGGAGTCCGTGAAGTTTAATTGCTTGGTATGTCTGTCTTGAAACAACAGTGATGCTATAGAGCCAGATAAGTGTCTATGGAACAATTCTTTAAATCTGTAATTGGATGGGATGGAATCAGGGCGTGAAAGGCAACTAAGGATCTTTCAGTAAGTTGATATGGGGAACAGTGGGAACATTACTTAGGAGAATTGAAGAATTCCTGAATAACATTCATATTTATAGAACCAATACAAACATGAGCAATTAAGAATTCATGTCCATGATTAATTCTGAAGAAAATGTATTCAACAACAGAGATTGAGCACAGGGTGTAATCAAACATTTCCTATACTATTCTTTTTCTCTATTGTTAGACTAGTGAAACATGCATATGATTTAAGCAGACATAAGAAGACAAAACATAGTTTAGGATAACTTATTGTTCCATTAGACAGCACAGGAATTCTGTAACAGCACGCAGAGCATCATTGAGACATCAAACATTCAGGAGATAATGAACTTTTCCAGCCTTTTGCATTAGATCATCTGAAAATATACAATATATTGTCTCAGAGAGAAAATCACCAACCCCAAATACGTTGCAAGGGGAGGTATATATACAAAATTTAGATACAAAAATATCTAGCCGATGAATTAATGGCTCATAAATACTGTGCCAACTCCTGAAGAATTACAGCTGAGAGAGTAAATGTTGTAATAACTGCTTAGTGTATTAGCTGTCCAAAATTGTCAGAGAATTTTGACTTTGTGACCCATTGAGTCGGCTGGAGCCGTATTGCCCAAATTTGCGCGTTTCCTTTGCTTTAGCTTGCTGTCGTAGTATCATGCTGAGTCACCCTTTTTGGCCGCCTTGCATGCTGTCCTGATTCTGTTTTTGACTTTGGTTGAGCTGAAGCTGACTAGGACAGACCAAACCGAGATTACTGAGGCAAAATTTGCAGCATTGCCTGCCACCAATCTTCCTTGGGCAGTTGGTGTCTTCGTATCTTTATCAAGGTTTCATCTGCCTCTGTATACCTGTAAAAATTTGGTGGGACCTCAAATAGGTGATTAATCTCATGCTCAATGTAGAATAGATTTTCAAGCTTGTCATAGAGGCTCTGCCCTGATGGAGGTCCTGTTTCTTCAGAAGTACTGGCGGATGCTGTGATCTGATTTTCAATAAAATTTGTCATCCTAGTGGCATATTGCTCACGGGTGAGCAGTCTTCCTGTGCCGGTCAATAGGCTGGGCAATCCTTTGTCTTGCAATGCTCCCATTTTAAGCTTGTATTCATCCACCTCAGCCTGCATTTCATGACATTTTCTCTCCACAGTTTGTACAAAATTTCTGAGGGTCAGCACCTTTTTAACTGTGAGGACAGCATCTGTTCTGTTGATGATGTTTAGGGCTGCCAGCTCCTCCTTGGTCTGATTGTTGAGAAAATGTATCATCCTGTTGGCCTGCTCAGGCCTATTCCCTAGTGCTGTTCTGGCTTTCTGGCTTTCAACTTGTGCTTGGCCTATTAATTCCATCTGTTCGTGCACTGTTTTGATTGACTTCCACTGTCTGGTAAGGGAGTGGTCAATCCGGGCCCACAAAATCCTTTTTATTTCTGCCAGAGTATTTTCTAGTTTTAGTTCCTTCTCTAAGGCCTTTATTTTGTCCTTTAGGGCCTTAATCTCTCTGGTCTGCTCTGCTAGTGTCATCTTGGATTTGTCATACTTGGCTTCCAGCTCTGCTAATTTCTCCTTGGCTTGTTTGATCTCTGTCGCCTGAAGCTCCAGCTCTTTGATAACTTTTGTCAATTCATCCATGTTTAAGCTGGACTTAGGAGCTGTTGTTGTTGCTGCCGCATCTGTTGTTGCTGTAGCCGTTGCAGGGGTCGTTGTTGCCTCTATAGTTGTGGCAGTGGTTGGGGCAGTCTGAGGAGGTTGGGAGGTTGATTCTCCCTGTTTGTCTTGGAGTGCCCTTTCTAGCTCCCTTTCCAGATCAATCACTCTTTGATTCAGTTGTATTATTAGGTCCAATTGATCCTCAGCTTCCTTTTCTTTCTGCAATTCTGTTGTTTGAGGGTGCTTAGTAGGAAGCAATTTCAGTCTCTTGTTCAATGCAGCAATATCATCCTCTTTCTTTTTCATAAGGGCCCTCACACCCTTAGGATCCTTAGGATCATGTCCTAAGTACACAATGATGTCCTCCAGTGTTTTGATCCTGTTGTCCTTGGCCGTGGAGGACATTCTCTCCAAGTCTAGCTGAGTGTTGGTGTTCTTCAGAGATTCTTTTAATTCATGGGCCACTGTGGCCCTGTCTACCAATGTGGCATAGACCATTTCCCCTGTTTGCTTATGCAGCTCTATCTGATCCATGGGGTGAATGTCTTTTGCCATGACTTCTAACTTTGTTTTGACAAAATCTGCAGCTGAGTGAGGCTGCGGTATCTTGGGTTTAAAATGGCTGAGGATTATCTTTTCCTCTTGGATATCATATACTGACATCAGCCTCTCTTGTTTAGTCGGTGTTGCCTTGAGAAATTGTTTGCATACCTGCACTCTTAACAGCTCATTTTGTGCCTTAATTTCTTTGAAGGAGGCCTTGGTGCTGGATGGCTTCTTGCTCTGCTGAGTGGAGGAGGACACCTCCATGCCAAGTTGTACTCCTTGCTCTTGTTGAAAAGAGCTTGTGGCTGTCTGTTGGCTGTCTTCTCTTTCTTTCCTTGGGCTCTCAAGGATCTCCTCGCTGATTTCTTCTATGACCAGAGAATCAACCCTTTGGCTTTTGGATTCGGGTTGCTGAGCTGATCCACTAGCAGGTGTGGACTCCTCTCGGTCCCGTTTCTTGCCCCTTTCCTCATGTGCAGGGGTCTGTAAGGCAGGCACTATTGGTGCCTCTGTTTGTGGTGGAGGGGTTTGCTCTTGCTGCTGCCCAATTGAGGAGGCAGGTTTTTCTGTCACTACTTCTTTTTCTGCACCCATTATCCCCTTGCCTTTTTCTATACCTGATGCTGATGTAGATGGCCCCTGGGTGACTGGTGCGGTTGCAGCAGTGGAGGTACCTTCTCCAATTGGATGCGGCTGCTTGAAAGTTACCTGCTGCACAGAATCTAAGTCAAGAGTTTTTTCTAAATCCTTGACATTTCTTTCCATTATTTCTTCTTGAGTTAGTTCCTCAATTAATGTGCCTTGCAACCATTCATCTTGGTTGGCATACTGCTCAATTTGTGGATATTTACAGTGTTCATATCCTAACAGCCTGTATTTGACTCTTCTAGCACTGATGAAGCCTTCGGGGTCATAAGGGACCCACCAGAAGCTTCTCTTTAGTTTGTATTTATCTTTGAGAATTTGATCAACCTCTTGCCAACCCTCTTTCTTATTCATGATAAAGGGGCCCATATGGTCTTTGAACTTGAGATGGGCTTTCTTCTTGGCACTATGAAAGTGGGTGAGGTCAGAGTTAATGAGTTGCCTATAGTATTCCAAGGCGAACATTCTCATCGGTACATATCTTGGGAGCCTATATGGACAGAGCTCACAGCCATAGATTCTGATGACTGTATGGTTTTGGTATAGGTACCAATCACCTATTTTATAGTTCTTGGACAGCTGCAAAGTCTTCTGGATCTCAAATGACAGTCTGGGAGGAGGGGATCTCATCAATAGGCAAGAGACCGGGTAAACAAATTGGTCAATAAATTCACAGTAAGAATATGGTGAATCTTGGACTTGGTGGAAAACTGATGACCAGAAGATGACAGACCTCCTCTCTCCCCTAGAATCCAGTTTCTTGATAGGGCATTGAAAAACCTCAGACTGATAATACATGAACAAGTGGTAGATATATGATGAATATTTGAACACACCCTCCCTATCCACTTTCAAGAGCTGGTCATGTATTTTGTTGGCTATAAACTTGGCAAAGTTATATTTGTAAGCAGGAGGATGGCCTCGGCTGTAAGCAGCTAATAATACCAGCACTGTCTCATCAATGTGCTCACTGGTTTTGTAGCCCAACACATAGGAGATCATGTCAACTAGGAGCTTGCCCACATTAGTGAAATGGGCATACAAGAAAGGAGGTGGCCCTGTAGGCTGGCGGTCTGCCCTCATGAATGTCTTGGTGACCTTCTCAATGTCAGCAGTGGAAAGTTTGGCGCCTGCATCCAGTAAATAGTTCATGGAGAAGGGAAACAGCAGCTGAGTTTGCTTGAAGTTGAGCATTTGGTTGATGGAGTCAGGATTGATGTGGAAGAGTATGCTCCCAGATGGAGACTTGACAGTTCTCTGAGTTGGATCATAATTCTCAGCACATAAGCGGATGATTTCTGGAAAAATATTAACAGATGGAAGGAAATAGTAAGGCAGATTGGACTCCCATATCCCATATGTGTCATTGTTGCTCAAATAGCTGTCTCTCAACTGGTGAAAAGTCTGTAAATGGTTCCTGTCAACCACAAGGTCTTGGATGAGGTAATCTCTGTCAGCAAGAGGCATGGCCTCAAGCTCCTTGTTTGGTGGATTCATAGGAGCAACACTGAGAGTTGATGGTGTAGCCATTGTATAACTTTCAGGTGTTATCTTTAGAATGCAACTTCTGAGTGTAACAGGCTAAAGATGACAGCTTATGAGGATTTGAAGAGGAGTGGCAGAATGACTGTAGCTGAACTCAAAATCTTCAATGTTTTATGGCTGTATTGAAAGGACAATTTACAGAGTTTGATTTGAGCTTCAGTTTCTCTTGGTGAACTCTTAGAATTTGTAGACAGTGAGGGCAATTGCAGATGAGAAAAAGGATTGCAGCTTAGAATAGTGAGAGCTTGAACCAAAACTCGGCAAAAGGGAACAGTGCCGGGCAGGCGTGAGAGTTTAGCGTGCGTTTAAGCCCAAAACGACTGTGTAACAGTGAAACTTGAACAGAGGGTGCTTAAGATCTTTTTAGGCTAATCATTAACAGGCCAACATCATTAATTTAGGAGTTCCTTAGGCAATTCAGTGGCAAATTTGCAGAGAATGGGAATAATCACGGCAAATGGGTTGGATTTGGCGAAATACCTGGATAAATTAGCGCCGAGGGCTGCCGAATTGACTGGAAGACGAAGAATGTCGTTGAATTTGCAGGTGGCGACGTCCGAATCGTTTAAATTCGAAATCTGGAGGCAATTTGGCATAAATGGATAGAATAGCACACTCGAACTTTCGAATGAAAATGACCCAAAACGGTCCATTTTCGCGTTTTTAACGATAAATTTGGCGCATATGGCTTTTTGGCGCTTTCCCGCGATGACGTCAGCATGACGTCATCAGCGGGCCCCGGGTACGGATGGTGACATGGATGCTGACTGGGATGCCAGCGTGGCGGGACACGGTGGAGGCATGCGGAGGTGGCAAGACAGCGTGGAGGGCGACGTGGCGCAGTGGCGGGGGCCTCGGGCGTGACATCACAGTGACGAGGGGCTGACGTAACGGGGGTGGCGGTTTGCGGGAGGTGGTTTCCGGTTTCCCCGCACCGCCTTTGGGGGAAGGTGGTTTCAGGGGGGAGGGCTCCGAACAACCCCGGCTGCCGACACGTGGCCCGTGTACGGGGGCAAAACCGCCCGCTCCCCGGAGGTTAAAGATCGGCAGATCCGTGGCCCAGATCACCCGCCCACCATTGGATCAGGCGCGGTGGGAGATCGACGGTTGGCGGGCGCTCCGACGCGGCGTGCAGGTTTGGGGCGGGACCCGCCCATTATTTAAATAATATTTCATTGCTACGGGTTTAAACTTTGGTTCGGGTGGGTTTTTGCGCCATAATGTTTAATAAAAAACATTAAAACCTTTTAATATTCGAACATTAGGGTTTTAACAACAGGGGTAATTTTTTCAAGGGTTTAGGTGGGTAAGGGTTTAGTCATAGGCTATTAATCTTAACCAGGGGTTAGATAAATTCCAAGGTAAGGGTTGACTATAGTCCCAGATGGGCTAAGGTCTCCCATGACATGTTATTTAGCTATAATGCTAAAAAGGGGGAATATTTACATATTTTTTGGGTTTTTGCATAAAATGCTATAATAGTAGGGGGAGGGGGGGCACTTAGGGAGCTATATAGTAAGTTTAGAAATTAATATGGATTTGGGATGTGAAAGAGGAACAGAGAGCTAAGTTTAAGGAGTAAACTTAGATTTAGAAGCAGATGAGAGTGAGAAATGAATTTAGACAAGAAATGTGGCTTCTTTTCGGAGAAGAAGGTCACAACTTGACATGAATTTCACAAATGAGAAATGCAAGGAGGACTGTTTAGGCAGATCCTACAGTCCTCTAGGGGATGTTAGTAAGAAAGCTTTTGAAGGGAATGAGGGAAGTTAGACATGCTTGATGGTTTGCCACATAGATCATTGTTCTTGCCTTTCTCCTATTGGTGAGACCAGATATGATTTTCCATATATCATGTGTTTAGATCTTGTTTTCTGCAACCTCCAACTGCCTACCCTGCCTAATAGGCCTAACATTTTTTCTTCTTTTGGATGGGTGCACTTAGCCTTGCAAACCCTGATAATCCTCTTTTCTTTTTGCTGCCCTCCTATCTAAGTCTACCCTTATGTCTTCCAAGGGCCCAGATTAAGCAGTTGGGCTCCTTCCTTTCTCTATTCAACTAGTCATCTGCCAAGCTTGAACTGTTTGAGCAGGTATTCTCTCTCTAGTCTAGAACAGGCAATTTAAAACATGGTATGGCCCAGCTTGAACTGTTGGACCATCCATCAAGATAGCAGTGGCATTTTGGCTTAGCCACTTTCATGGTCTTTCTTTGGGGTTCATTTCAATTATTTTTTCTAACCAGTTCATTTTCTTGCCTTTTGATTATTCTTTTAAGGCATACCCTCTTTACATTTTTTAACTGTCTGTTTCTTTCACAAAAATGGAACCTTTGTATCATGGAAGATGAACATTTTTGGCACTTCCACTGTCAATCATGAAAAATGAAAACCTATTGGTATAGGAGGCTAACAAACAGGATGTTCGTACACATTTTGCGCATGTACAACTCGAAGCATCCACGCATGTATCCCCTATGTCCAACACAGCTACAACAAAGCTCTCCACAGCTCAACATGCCACAACCCCTTTTAGGTAGGGTTGGGATTTTAGCCATTATGCCCCATTGATGTGGCCATACCATTTGCAGCCACTCAAGTAGATTCAGCTCACGTTCAGTCCGAAGCTGAAAGGGCTAACAGCTTCATTGAGCGTATTCAACACATCCACCAATAGGTCCATGATATATTGGACAGAGCCAATGCTAAGTACAAGCAGCGCCATGATCAGCATCGAGTGTCACACAAGTTCCAAGGGGGGCGACAAAGTTTGGCTACATTTGCAGAAGGAGCACCTTGTTGGACCCCACTGCAAGCTTCACCCGCTCTGATATGGGCCATACACCATCACCAAGGCCATCGGTGACAATGCCTTCGAGCTCAGCATCCCACCGTTCCTTGGTCTGCACCCAGTGTTCAATGTAGATCGCCTTCAGCCATACTTTCCACAATTGTTGGACACATCTGACATTGCAGAACATCTCACACCAACAGAGCTCAAACTGGACTTCATGGAATAGGCCACAATTGATCAGATCAAGAACACTTGCCAATGGAGGATACAGTTATATCGAGTTTTCAAAGCAAGCCAACTCCTTCACCAGGGCAAATGGTTCACAAGCGACCAGGTTCAACAGAAATTTCCTCACCTCATGGAGGCTCTGCACACAATGGGGACCATTGCTTCCTAAGGGGGGAGGAATGATCCAGGTGGATATTGGTGGCCACCTGCCTATTCCACCTAGACCCCCTAGTTAGTTTCATTTGTTTCCTTGTTCATTTTAGCATTTACTATTTTTAGCAGTTTTTTAGGTCCTGAACTTTTGGAGCAGTTTTGACCCCCTAAACGACATTTTTTTGGGTCCGCAACAGGCCCATAGCCATAGGCATGGGCCTACAGCGAAACCTGTAGTAATCGGTGATACCTTTCCAACAAGGTATCATACGCATCAAACAGAGATAATATGACCAAGTTACGACCCCGGGAAGTTGGCTGCCCAACTAACCCCAACATGGCCCACAAACTTTTGGTGTTGCATCTCCTAGGGCTAGGGTTTTGGTTGTTTAGGGTTTTATCATATTTTCCAATAATAAATAGGCCCTTGAGTCTCATTGTAACACAGTTCAAAGGCATGTAGCCGCCACATCTCTTCTCAAAGATAAGCTACCATCGCCTGAGTTATCTTATTTCCATTATGTTTGTAAGCATAGTTCAATATTTTTCTATTAATGAAATGAAATGTGTTTCCACTGCATCCCTGTGTTTATGATTATATCTGTAAGTTGTTGCGTCCATGTTTAAGTTTTGATCATTCACTAATCATTAAGTTGTACCCTAATCCTAGTGATGAGCTCCCAAAGAGAACAAAAAATTAGTAGAATTTGCCTCATATTTGATAGAGAGCTTGATCTCACTCTTTAATCTTATGATGGATCTAAGAGAGACACAATTAATGAAGTATATCTATGTGAGAGGTAAAGTGAAAATGCATTGGATGGCACCTAAAAACATTGAAATATGCACCAAGTGATATAAATAGATTGATTTGCAACATAAGACGTTATGGCCTAGGAAATAATGAAGTGAATAAAAAAATATATGATCTCTAATAATAAAACCATACAATGTAGCTTATTAATGGAGTTAAATGTGCTTACCCACAATAAAGCAAGAGAGAGCACTCACTTCAATACCAAGTTTAAATATAGGTCTAAAATGGATTATAAATGAGAATAGCCTCCATAAAATCCCCATTAGAAAGAGTCCCAACCTTAACAAAAAAAATTCACAAGTGGAAAGATAAACTTCCATACATAAACTTACATCTAATACTAATTTGTTGCATTGGAAAATAACACTAACGATCACCAAAGTAATTTACCATGATGGCCATAAAATCTGTGGTATTATACACGATGCTTGCAAACAATAGCTCAATTAACAATTAAGACATAATACATATCATTATTTATCTTCTTGGAAAATAAATTATCCATTCAAACCGTATTGCAATATTTTACTAATGTTATTCGAAACCCATAAAAGATCTTGAGGCCTAGTTAATCGAGGATTGAATTTATGAAACCATCTTTGAAATTTCAATGGATACTATAAATTGTATGTGATATTGCCAAAACCCTTAGTGCTATAACTTCCAAGAGTTTATTACAAATAAATATAATTCATGCACATTTTCTTAGCTAGCCATGATTAAACAACTCTATTCTTGAATTGAATCACCTATTGGTTGTTGATAACAAATTTGATTAATAGGCTCTTCGTCATTCTCTTTTGGATGCACCTCATATTAACACACGTGTAATTCCTTGAAATCATGATTAGTATAGAGAGGTAGTATTTTCTCAATGAGAAAATAATTTTCAAGCTGATGTGGCTATTCCGAAGTGCCCTTTCAATTTTTAGATAATTAGCAAGCATGAAACATAATAATGACTTCTTTGAGATGATTAGCAAGCATGAAACATAATAATGACTTCTTTGAGAACACGAAAATATGAAAGAGACTTGCAACACAATTTTATGAGTGAAAATGCAATGTTGGCATTGTAAAATCATTGAGTATATATATGATGTGATATTTAGTGAATTCTCACCTACATCTCAACGTGGAAAAGGGAGCTTGTTTAAGGTGAATTAAAAATTAATGAAAAGAAATTTCTCACCTTATATGTTGATCTTCTCATAGCCACTGGAAAAAAATTAATGAAAAGAAATCTCTCACCTTATATGTTGATCTTCTCATAGCCACTGGAAAACATGGATAGAGGTCATTACATGATGGTGTAGTATAGCAACTTGAAAAAATATATAGAGGTAATTACATGATCGTTAGTAGAGCAATTTAAGAAGGTTTATTCCAAATCTGAAGTACATAATTGAAGTGGAAGTGTACATGAGAATAGTTAAATTTAGCAAAATCTAAATGTTTAACCCAGATAAGATGATAAATATTTGTCATTAAATTTGTATATACAATGCACAATCTTAGGTTGATCATGGAGTAATAAATAAATCAAAAGAAACTTCTCATTGGACGATTAAAAATTGATTAAGATGTGCAATGATGAAATCCCTTGTTTTTTTAATTTCATTATACTATAGCTCATTATCATGTCGTTGTATTAATTAACTATTAGTTGTAGGGTGAAGAGGAGACAAATATATATTTAATGAGTTTTCAAATGTCTAATTCCACAATTTTACAATTTCTTTAGTAAAAACTATTTAGGTCACGGAAAAGCTTTTAATACTTGTTTTTGTAATTGTGTGCCTATAGTTGAAATATTCTACATTGATCTTGTAGGACTCAAAATTATTCATGTAACCCCTTGCATATTTCCTAAGCATATTCTTGTTGGAGACCAAAAACGCCCAAAAATGCATACAAAGGCCCTCGAAGGTAAAGTCAAACCCTTATTCATAGAGATTCTTTGCCAATACTAAAAACATTTTGAGTGATATTTAGCCTTACTATATTGTTTTCAATCAAAAATATTGATTCTACTATAATATTATTGTGTATAAAAATCATTCTAGATAGTAAAGGTGCTTCCTTGGAACAAATTCATTTACAAGGAAAACACCATGAAATCTTCCACCTCAATCAACAACTTGACCAAAACATTCATAATTATTCTATGCAGATTATTTATTAAGCATAACAAGAATTAGAACACAAAATAGATAGTATTAATAGTATAATAAACAAGAACACTTACTTTTATGCAAAGTTACACAACTAGTTATACACATCAAATGTTCCACATAATGATATGAATTATTTCACTAATTCTCTCTATAACGTGCCACCATCAAGTTGGGGCTATGAGCCCACAAGGATTAACTAGCTCCTATGGGTAGCTACAATCCTCACACTCAACCCAAAACTTAATATTCTGACAATAAAATGACTCCTACAACAATTCCAACCACTTAGTTGTCTTCCCCCATAAGTTTACACAAGCCATGGGACCCCCTTCTCTATGATACATTTCCCTAGTCAATGCTCATTCCCTCTAAAGGTCTAGCATGAATCAACCAAAGAATCTCTTAATTGGGGGCTCTAGGAATTCCATGTGTAATGGAGTCCTCAATTATAACATATACACATGCTCATGGGAAATTTCCTACACAACTCATATAATATGCTTTTTGAGCCCTGTGTTATAGGCATGACAACATCACTGAAGGCATGATTTCCTATCTTAGACATGGAATAACTCTATAACATGAATATGCTTCACTCATGACTATAATGAACAGGAGCATCCATCTAAAGTATGACCAACATGATTAAAAGAATCATAGAATGATGCAGAATCCATGGATAGCTCCCAAAACCTACAGAATAAATATTAATGTCACCAATTATCCACTTATATCTCTAGGAGTCCACCTAACTACCCGGGGACCCATGCCAAGGTTGATGTATCTTTTGCATGGATCAAGGTAAAGGAACTCTGTTTATAATAAAATAGTGTTATTTTTAGATTGGGTCCCTTTGAGCCCCCTAATCCCCCTTTCATTCCTCTGTTGTGGGATCATAGTCCCCATGTTCCTATCCCTCTTGTCTACAACATGTGATGTGTTTTTCTTTTATTAATAGCGTTTGATATACATATTTACATTGCTTGGCCCTCAACCATCATTTTCAACTCTTTGCCTTGATCACACATATACATTTAAACTACAATTCAAAGGATTAAAACTAAAGTGTTACATTGTTGGATCAAGAAATTATATTTTATCTTTATGTAACATATAAGTACAATGAATGATTTCCTGAACATAGTGCTTTCTCATAATATGAATAGCCAACACAACCATGCAACTCAAGAGGCATGCATGTTAGTTGCTCAATGTCCTCGTGCAAACTTCAATTGCAACCTCCCTCCATCATTGGGTTTAGGCTTTGGTGCATTCATTTTGGAAGTGGATGGTTTTCACATGATGTTGATGGTACAAGGGAAGATCATGCTAAGGATTGTAATCATGAACACCATACATATATGAATCATCATGATGATCTCTTGCATTAAACTTGCTAGTTGTTGGGGACTACGGATACCCATCCATTTCATCTATTGGTCTTTTTAAATCACTGTATCGGTCTACTCCTGGTTCTAGTAGGTCTCCTTCTTAGAATTCTTAAAAGATGGATTCACAAGGCTCCCACAAGTGTCTATTTGTTGTTAGCCACTCTTAGTGCAAGATCTGGGCCTAGTAGGATTTGGAATCTATATCCTGCACCTACAAAGACTCAACCCCCTTGAGTCTCCAACGTGTATTCCATGAGGTTGAGGAGGATGCCAAATTCCACAGGGATTATACTAAGGGTGCAATGGTCAATCAAGTAGTTATTGGTTTCATCCTGGATTTGGTCCTTAGCTGCACTAAGGACACAAAATTTTTAGGAACATTAAATTACATTGGCATACAAAGGATTTTGTTGACCACGCCTTGCTCGCTAGGGACACTTACCATTACAAAATCCATCATCGCCTTAAACACTCTGGAGAGACAAAATCACCTATTGATCAACTTGTGTTCTTGGCTTGTTTGTAAACATGGTGGCACTATGTAGACAATTCCAATAAGGGCTTCTTCGAACAACCTCATCATTGTTCCCACACGCTAGACAACTGAAAAGGGAAATGTTCCAAGTTCCTCTAACCATGGTGTTTAGCTTACATTAGGATGATTTCAATTTTGTTATTTTATTTTATATGCTTCATCTTTCTTCTATACCCTATTTCTAGTTTCCTTATGGTGGGAAAAACAATCAAATTTTTCTATTAACTTGGCACTATATAAAATTGTAATGACCCCTCCCACATTCACCCAATTTCACAATCCTACCAAGGTAAACATGAGACGAGTGTCACTATGACCTGACCCAACCTCCTAGTTCCAATTAAGGAAGTGGGGCCTACAAACTGACCACATGTTGACAACCTACAAGGGCTATAGGTCACTCATAGGTCGAACAACCTCCCCAAGTGATCAATCCCTGAGCTAGAACCATTTTTCTCTACCTTGGGCCCACAAAAAGGCATTCATGTGGTTATGAGGCTATAACTGCACTCATAAGCTTAGTTGTCAGCGGTTATGACCTAAAATCTTCAATTCTTAGCATGCGGTCCCGAGATCTGTGCAACCTTTTCAAGCCAACCTCTAGACCACTGCCCAAAATTTCGTAAGACTTTCTAGAATCATAATTAACATGACAACAAAGCTAAACATTCAATCTCAAATCAAAAACTTGACCTAGATTACCTAGAACACACTAGACATTTTGTCAAACACGTGACAAACATGTAAGCTATAGGTCATGAATCCATATCTAACCATATTAGTTTGAGATTCTTCTGAGAATCATTGAGAAGGCTCTATGCCCTCTCCACATAGTTGCAACAACACTTATTAGTCCATACATTCATCAACTAAACAATTAATGACAAAAGCCATAAATAATACACATCATATAACCAACATATAACTAGAAAATAACCAACATAGAAACCATGGCAACTCAACCATAATATCACCAACATAATCACTACAAATGCTCATAGATCACAATAGGAAAATGTCTCATATTAACATATGAAAATGCCAACCAAGTCAGGGACTTCCATGTACCACCCGACCATAGATTGGGTTGAACCAAATCTCTCTTTTAACCAATCACCCCTATGCCATATCCCAAGCATGAATGTCATATCTCATGGAATAACCAAGACAAAACCAAACCAAGGCTTCCAGAGGCCAAACCACCTCAACCCTCAACCACAGTGATTCCACCTCTATGGTCGAACATCACTAACACCAACTAGATCGGTCTCTACCCAAGTTGTCTAGGGCTCTAGGAACTAGTAACTCAACCCACAACCTTCCAGGGATCTAGAGTGTTTGTCCAACCCAGCTCCAGGGACTAGTAACTCAACCCACCAAGGGCTCCAAAGTGTTTGTCCCAACCTAGGCTCCAGGACTAGTAACTCAACCCAAGTTGTTCCAGGGCTTCCAGAGCATTTGTTCCAACCCACAGCCATAAGGAACATAAGGACCAATCAGAAAACAATAATGTAAAAATTCACAACACCATGGCTATCCAGGAAATGGCAATGTAAGTTTAAAACAACTCTCAATCCAAGCAAATCTTTGTGCCAATGAAAAGACATAACCAGAAAATCACATGCATGTACCATGAATCCAAAAATCAGCAAGGAAATCACACATGCAACCTGTTACCTACAAACCAATCTAGTTGTAATTGTTGATCCAACTGTTCCCTTGCGCTTTCCTTCTTTCCTTTGTCTTCTTTCTCCAAATCCAAGTGAATGCTGAAGTGCTCCAGGCATGCTCCAAAAATGCTCCAAGATTTCTCTAATTGTGCGAGAGCATGAAAGAATGACATAATGGAAGACAATGCAACCCAAAATTGTCAAAAGGCTAGAAACTAATCCTTAGAAGCCTTTTTATCATTGAAGCCTCTTTTTCCTTCATTTTCCTTCATTTTCCTTCATTTTTCCTTCAATTTCCCTCTCATGCAAATCAGTGTCTCTTCACCTTCATTTTCTCCTATTTTCCTTTATTTCATAAATAAAATGCCAATTATTGTCACTTTGCCTTTACCAATTTCCATAGCCATTAATTAATCACGAGTGATACCCATCACTATGTTTTTTCCGACATTCGGCTTGGAATATGTGTTCCATGACCTTGGTCTTATTTTATTTACATGGAAAATCAACCAAACATTGTTACAATTAATAATCATATTTAAACATTGTTACAAAAATTATTAATAATCATATTTAAGCCTAGTTCCCCTAAAGTAAACCCAACTTATATTCTTTTAAATACCTTATCTAAACTCGTGAAATCTCATTAAAATAAGCTAAAATACTTGTTTTTTTTTTTTTATAATATCATGTACATTTGTATCATAAATCAACAGATTAAACCTGCTCTTCTTATGCGCACACTATAAATTTTCTTATTTAAATAAAGATTATTTATGTTTTTATATATATTTTTCTTTACTCATTTAAATTGCATTAAAAGTAAACTATTTATATTAACAGTGATTTTTTTAATTGATATTTTATTAATCACAAAAACAGTTAACTACTTTATGATAAATTATTGTTTTATAATACTAAATAATAAGAATAGTTCTATATAAATCATTCAACGCTAAACTTATGCAAACAAATTATACTCTTGATTAACTTATCATAAACAATACAATAAAATCAACTTATTGTAAACAATACAGTAAAACACTTACGCACGCATTAAAATCTAATTTATTAGTTCGACCCGTCTTATGCTCGTGAAATGGCTTAATGGTAGGGTTTTTGTTAGGTAATCAATTTTTAATTTATTTTTTTTATAAGTTGATTTTAAAATTACGTGTGATGTGTAGATTAATTGGTTTATGTGAAGTTCAGTTTCTGTCATGTTAGGTTATTTATTAGTGCAAATTTTACGGGAAAAGTTGTGAGTGGGAGCCATTTATGAGGAATAAAAATTGTCTTACACTTAGTGTGAATATCTCAAAGGTGGGTAAATTATTTTTTTGTCCAATATTAAGGTTAGCCCTTACTAGGCTCAACCTAGTTGGAAAACAAAAGAAGTAATTTTAAATTATTTTGTACGAAGAGGCGCTCTCCAACCCAATATCTCTCCCTATCTCCTCCCCATCACTCTTTCTCTATCTCCTCCCCGTCACTCTCTCTCTCTCTCTCTGCCCTCTAGCTTTGTCACTATCTCTCTCCTTACCTCCTTCTCTCCCCCCTCTCTCTCTCTGCCCTCTAGCTCTATCACTATCTCTCTCCTTATCTCCTTCTCTCCCCCCTCTCTCTGTGCCCTCTAGCTCTATCACTATCTCTCTCCTTATCTCCTTCTCTTCCCCCTCTCTCTCTCTGCTCTCTAGCTCTGTCACTATCTCTTTCCTTATCTCCTTCTCACCCCCCTCGCCCCCCTTTGTTTCTCTCCCCCTCCATCATATGATCGAGAATTGTCACTCTTTGTAATCAATGATCAATGTAAGGTCTAATATATTTTACATTTTAATTTTTTATCGTGAAATGAGTTAGTTTTTTTTTTGGGCATGTGGTATTGATAAGCCATGGTATTAGCCTATGGTATTGTAACAAAACATATTTACAAGTTAATAATACCCATGGTAAAGTGAGGATGAATATCCATTGTTGGGAATCTTGTTATATTGTAAGTATTAAGTTTGTATGTGCTTATTAATTAAATTTAAATATGGTTATGGAATCATTATTAGTCTATGCAAGGCATGACTCTAATAATCATTTTGTATGTTGATCACTATTAGTTTAGCATTGACCAATGCAAATTATAATGTTTAGCTTTGAAAAATAAATATGTATTTTTCAATACTATTAAAAAAAACTAATTTTCAAACATTAGTTGATGGATCCACTAATAATAATAAGATTATTTTTATTCAAATATTCAAAAAATGATTTGAAACATGCATACAAATAAGCCAGCTTGAATTTTAAAAATTATTTAATAATATTGATACAAATATAACTGCCTCGAGAGGCTCTCTACAACCCAGTATAGGAAGAGATGTTTTAAAAATTATTTAATAATATTGATACAAATATAATTGACACAAACATTTAACATTTATATGCCAGGTCAATCAAAAGAAAATTAAAACATATAACATATATAATGTTATATAAATATTATGTGTCTATCAATATCAATACAATGATTGTTTTGATCATCAAATTTTCTGAGAAAAATCATAAGGTTAAAGAAGTGAAGAAAAATCAGAGGATCAAAGAAGTGAAATATAACGGAAGTTTCAAATTAATTTGTTTCTTGGCTTCTTCTTCAAAAGAGCAAAGAAACAACCATCATCATCATTATCATTCTCATTTTTTTCAACTTAGTTGCATTGGTTTCATTCAAGCCTCCTCGAATTCCACTTCACACCAGATAATTGTTTTCTAGTACCTTTCATTTTATTTAATGTCTTATGCAAATTAATATTATATTTGAAACTTTTATTTTTTTTACCTGAGTTGAGTTGTTTTGTTTTGTTCAAGCCTGGAATTCCATTTCACCCCATATAATTTTTTTCTATCATCTTTCATTTTGTTTAGTGTCTTCTACAAATTAATAATTTATATTTTTGTGCAAATGTGGAATTCACAAAGCATCTAGGGTCAATATTCTATATTTCACTGCTTTTCGAATTTTCGGTGATTTTTGAAAAACTTTCTAACTTCTAAATTTACAAGATTAAGTACCAAATCATAAGAAGATTAACAATCTATTTAAAGTACTTGAAAAGACACTGAATTTCCAATAAAGACAAGAATTATAGAGTTGTTCTAATTTATCTACAACTTAGGCAATTAATTACAGAATGAAAGATGTATCATACCAACATTATTTTAGTAAATGCTAATAATATATGTGGATAGGTATTATTTTTTTCAATGTGATCTGCTATTTATTTTATCATGATGTTATTTGTTATTTGATAATTTACAAGGTAATTTTATAATTGTATTATGTAAATGTGAAAAGGTAAATATAGATTTATGTTGGCTTATATGGGCCTGACCCAAGTTCGGAAGAGTTATTTAGCCAAGCAAATCCCGTAGCTACCAGCCTTTTCGGCAACAGCCCGCGGAGCACGGACTGAGGTCTCACCTGAGGTAGCAGGGGAGGGTGTTGGAACCAGGTTTCTGCACCCTTGGGATGTCAAGATGTGGTTTGGAGGTTTCGCGCTGCATTGTATTCGCGTCGATCCCGAACACCTCTTACTGTCTATTAGCGCGCCATCTACAGATTTAATCTATTGGATGAGGTTTTCCAAATCAGATCTACTTTAGGAGGGTCTTTAAGCAAACATTTATCAGATTTATTTAGTTCGAGTATTAAGATTAAACCTAGAATAACAAGTATTCAATAAGCAATCATATGCGCATAGATCAAAATAGTCTTATTAATCATACAAAATGCCAGATTCGCGATAATTCAGATTTGACACAGAATTCTCAGAAGGAAATTATCTTTATTTCCACTTATCACCAGTACATCCAGATCCGCCCTGCGCACTCAGCTGCAGGGGTCCACGCACACAGCTGTGGACTCTTCCAGGCCTTTGTGCACACAGCTGCAGAGCCTCTATCCACTACCCCACACGCTCGACTCGGACTTACAGACGCTTCAGACTGCTTTCCTCAACAACCCATTACAATTTAGATCCAAGATCATATCCAAAAATAACTGACTTTCCCCCATAGAGTCGTGCTCTATTTATACCTTCCTATGGTCTGCGAACCGACTTACTTCCTATTATTTTATATTATTTTTTTGGCAAAAAACCCTTTGACTCAACCTTTTACACTTCGGGCTCTGCATATTTCAAAGGTTTACAATATTTTTATCCTAATTTCTAGGCTATCAGACCCAAAACTGTTACGCAGGACCTCCGCTACCCAACAATCCCCCAACACAATCATCGTGACTCATCCCGAGTCACTCGTTGGTGCGGCGAGACGCGCTGTCGTGGCTTCACGGTTCACCTCCCTCTGAGTGACGCTCGTCATCCTACTGCTTCTCCGTTGTCTCCTACAACGCTTCGTTCGACTCCTGCTTCAGTGTTTTTACCACTTCTTGCGACCGATGATGCTCATTCTGCTCTGCTCGGTTAACATAGAACACCCCCTCACAGGATTTTAGCTTGAGCGGGGGAGCCACATACGGGACCTCCTTGTACCACCGCAGCCACTTCCAACCTTCATAGTGGCTCTTCACACTGTCTGCCGCAGCTTGTGTTGCAATTTTACAATACTGTTGCTACTGTCCGTGAGATCCCAGTCCTTAAGGTCCTTCAGAGATGCCTTAGTAACTTCGTTCCTACCCGTGGTCTCCGTTTTTCCATTCTTTCGCTGATTTGTTGTAGTTCGCCAACCTACCCGTGGGCAGGGCGACGACATCCGAACCAATTCTGCTTCGTGTCTCCCCTTTTCCGGTACATCCCCTACTGTTGAGGCTACAAGATGCGGAACGCTCGCGGCTGTCAACACCATGCTCCTTAGATAGTCCTGCTACTCCATCGGCCATCTCACCATCCTCGGGCCTACTCCATGTGCAGAGATAATAAACAGCTCCATATCAATACTCAGCATATGCTTTCCGGTAGTGTAGGTCACCCGATGGATGCCCCTCAGTGATTTATAAGCGATTCGAATTTCCAATTCCCTGATTCTCGCCTATTCCAGCATTACCGTGTAAATTATGTGGCAACTCGTGCCATATCTGGCTTGTACTCCTTCAATTAATTTCCCGTCACCCGCTCCCTTTCGCCATAATGCAGACATCTTGTCATGAATAGTGACATGAACGGTCACCTTTGCTCGGAGCAACACAGCAGTGTACTTCTGACCACGCGACCACGATCTTGATAATGGGCTAGATCGACGCGTATCCTGGCACTCACGCCTCTTTCTCCCAGAATGCTTTATTGTCCCACGCTCTCTTTCAACTGGCTAGAGCGGTGAGACTGTCCCTTGAACAGTTAGTCAGGCGGCCAACCCGCCCGTATAGAGCTTCAGGCGACTGCCATTCACTCGGCCCGGGAAGGGGTCCCCATTGAGTTTGGCAAGCTGAACCGCGCCCCCATCGGTAACTTCTTTGACGACATAGGGTCCCAACCAATGCATTCGAAGTTTGCCAGGGAATTTCTCGAATTTATTATCATATAGCAATACTAGATCATTCTCCTTGAAAGTGCACACCTTGATATGGCGATCATGACACGCTTTTTCGTGTTGTTTCTGTACTTGTTGATGGAATCCAACCAAAAATTGTTTCTCCTCCAGTTCTTCGAGCTGCGCAAGCCTTTCCTCTAAAGCAGTGCGGTCTGCCATACCGATGATTGCCGCTATCCGCAAACTAGGCACAATATATTCCATAGGCATAACGACCTCGTTACCATAGACTAACCGAAAAGGTGTCTGGCCCGTCAACTTCTTGCACGTGATTTGGTATGCCCATAGCACAGCAGGGATGCGCAAGTCCCAGTCATTTCATTGTGCATTACAAACCTTGATCAATGCGGTCTCCAAGATTTTGTTGAATGCCTCAACGGTCCCATTCGCTTGCGGGTGGTACGGTGTACTCTCTTGGTGATATATTTGGAATTCCTCCATGAGTGCGTTGATTGTTTCATTCAGAAAATGCGTTCCCCGATCGCTCATGAGAATTTTGGGACATCCAAACCTTGTCAGTACGTTTTTGAACAAAAACTTCGCAGCTGTTGCAGCTGTGCAATCCTTAATAGGTTGTGCGTCGACCCATCGGGTCAAATAATATGTCACGGTGATGATATAGCGCGCGCACGTTTTCCCTCTCAACTCGATAGGTCCTACGAAGTCAATTTCCCACTTCTCGAAGGGTTGTAGCGTCATCTGTGGCTGGAGCAGCATTTCATCTCTTCGCGATGGTTTCCCCATCCGTTGACATACGTCGCAGGCTCAGCAGTATGCTTTCGAATCCTGA
Organism: Pinus tabuliformis; assembly: GCA_031772625.1. Taxonomy (NCBI): domain Eukaryota; kingdom Viridiplantae; phylum Streptophyta; class Pinopsida; order Pinales; family Pinaceae; genus Pinus; species Pinus tabuliformis. The sequence goes on along the minus strand of CM062816.1, from coordinate 1,495,594,941 downwards.
TGCAGAGTAGGCCACCATAATCCTGCGCGAAGGATCTTCTAAGTTGTGGCACGACCCGCATAATGTCCGCTAGCAACCCCCCCCCCCCCATGTGCTTCGACCAGGATCTATCCTCGCTCGAAATCCAGGACAAATCGACGCAATATCTCGTCGTTGCCCATTTTGTAGAGGTGTCCTGCAATCACAGTGAAGTCTACTGCGCGTATCACCAATTCCTTCTTCTGCTAAATGGAGTATCCTTGCAGCACGGTTCCTGTAGTTAAGAAATGGATTATATCTTCAAAGTGACCATCCGCTACGCGCACCACATATAGCTGAGCATCTGGAAGTCTGTCCTCTAGATTTGTGGGTTCTTCATCGGTCTCAATTCGGGACAGGTGATCTGGGCCTACATTTAGACGTCCTAGTTTGATGACAACCTCAAAGTCATACTCCTGGAATAACAGCAACCATCTATAGATACGCCCCCCCAACACAGGCTTATTCACTAGGTATTTTAATACCGAGTGATCGGTATACATCTTAAAGTGACCTCCAAGCAGATAGTGGCAGAATTTTTGAAGCACGTATACCATCGCTAAGCCCTCGTGCTCAATAGTGGAGTAATTCTTCTCAGCTTTTGACAACCGTCGACTTGCGAACGCAATCGGGTGGTCAATTCCCTCCGCTCCTGGTTGAGTAAGTACCACCCCTAATGCGACACATGACGCGTCGACATGCACATGAAATTCGACATCCCATTTTGGAAAGACCAATATAGGGGCCGATGCCATCTTTTCCTTAAGCATTTCCAAACTTTTGTTACATTCCTCATTCCAGCAATAAGTAGCGTCCTTCTTTAGCAACTGTTCCATCGGAGCTGTGATCTGAGCGTAGCTTTTGATGAACTTTCGATAGTAGCCTATGTGTCCTAGTGTGGCGCGTAATTGCTTGACACTTCGCAGCGCTTGTAGATTGAGTATGACAACGATCTTTGCCGGATCCACCATCAGGCCTTGCTTACAGACCACATGGCCCAGCAGGTTCCCGAATGGGACAAGGAAAGTACACTTCTTCAAGTTTAACGCAATCTGATGTCGGTGGCAAGTATCCAACATCAACCGTAAGCTCGCTACGTGCTTCTTAACCAATCCAAACACGGTCTAGTCATCAAGATAGACTTCTAAGAACTTGTGGATAAATTCTTTGAATGTCGCGACTACTATTCGTGAAAATATTGCCAGCACATTCTTCAGTCTGAAGGGCATCACTGTGTACTAAAAGCAACCCCATTCAGTGGCGAACATTGTCTTACTCCTGTCCTCTGGCGCGATCTTGATTTGGTGGTATCCTGAGAACCCATCCGTGAAGGAGTAGGCTTCCTGCCCCCCCACATTTTCCAGCACCTCATCTGTAAACGGTGTTGGAAACAAATCGTTGACACAGACATCATTGAGCTTCCTGAGATCCATGCAGATGTGAATCTCGCCCTTCTGTTTCTTCTCCTACACCACCATCGGACTTACCCAGTTAGAATCCTCAACTGGTTCAATGATTCTTGCTGCCAACATCTTGTCCAATTCTTCGCAGACCTTTGCTTTATATTTTCGATTCAATCGGTAGGGTCGCTACTTCATCGGTTTCGCGTCTGGCTTCAATGTTATCTTCATCATTCCTAAGTCTCCTAGGATCCATTTTGTTATGAAACCAGCTCAAGAAAAGATAGAAAAGATAGATCAACGCCTTAGAATTCAGCCTCTTCGAGGGGGCAACCTCCTTTACATTACATAAATGAACAATTCTTCGATGATTCAAATGACAAAACCTCCTTTCTATATATAGGAGTCTAAGGAGTCACAATACAATCCATCCGACCTAACAATAATAATATAAAGCCACAAAAATAACAATAGAGGGATTCTATGGGCACATTAATAACAATATGGGGGCAATGGGGGCACAACAATATAAATAAGGGGTATAACTACAATAGTAATAGGGTAATCACTAGTATTATAGGGACCCAACATGCCCCTCGCCTTCAAAAAAGTGTTGTCCTCAACGCTTGAGTAGTTCTGGGTACTTCTGCATAAAATTCTCATCCTCCCATGTGGAATCTTCAGCGGATAAGTTCTTCCACTTGAAAAGGTACTCTGAAATTGATCGATTTCGTAGCTGTCGAGTTCTTGTTTCTATAACTACTTCCGGTTCCAATATAATTTTTCCTTCCTCGTCAAGTTCTGGCAATATTGTTTGAACTGGGAGCTTGTCGCCGATAACCTTCTTTAAGCATGAAACATGGAAAACTGGGTGCAATCGAGAAGCTGCAGGAAGCTCCAATTTGTATGCCATAGTACCAATCTTTTGCAACACCTTGTACGGACCATAATACTTTGGTGATAATTTATTATCCTTCTTAGCTTGCTTGAGGGACATTTGCTTATATGGTTGTAGCCGTAGGAATACCCAATCACCTACATCAAAACTTCTTTCACTGCGATGTTGATCTGCCTGTTGTTTCATTCTATTCTGTGCCAACACGAGGTTATCCTCTAAGAGTTGGAGGACTTGTTGTTGATGTTCGATGTGATGTTCCACTACTTGAACCTTAGAATTTTCTCTTAAATATGATGTGATGGATGGTGGTTGATACCCATAAAGTGCCATAAATGGGGTCATTTTTGTTGCTGTATGAAAGGAAGTGTTATACCACCATTCAGCCAGAGGCAACCATTTGACCCATTGTGTCTGTTTATCAGATACAAAGCAACGAAGATATCCTTCCAAACATTTGTTTACTATCTCAGTTTGCCCATCAGATTGAGGATGATAAGATGAGCTATGAGCTAACTGAGTACCAAGACAAGAAAATAATTTTGTCCAAAAATTTCCAGTGAAAATGGGATCTATGTCACTTACAATAATCTTTGGGTTTCCATGTAGCTTTTGAATTGTTTCCATAAATGCAGTAGAAACTGTACTGGCTTTAAATGGATGTGATAATGCACAAAAGTGTGCATACTTGGTAAGTCTGTCAACTACCACCATGATGACACTCTTTCCCTCAGACTTGGGTAAACCTGTGATAAAATCCATTGATACCTCCTCCCAACGTTGGCTTGGAATGGATAAAGGTTGTAATAGACCCAGTGTCTTAATTGTTTCAACTTTATTTTGTTGGCAAATCAAACATTCTGCCATAAACTTATGAATATCTGATTTAAGGCCATCCCAAAAAAAATCCTTCTTAACCTTGTGGTAAGTTTTTAAAAATCCTGAGTGCCCTCCTAAGGGAGAAGTGTGAAATTCCATAAGAATCTTTTGTTTTAGCTGGGAATTCTTACAGAGGTACACGGAAAATTTTAAGAACCCCCCCTAAATTTACATGTATAATAAATGGGCGAATCTCCATGGTATATAGGAAAAATGGAAGGCGATTTTATCAATAATATGATATGTATATATAATTTTTTGGCGAATCTCTCACTATGCATGGCGAATATTTTACTCAATTATAAAATCTTGTGTTTATTGAATACACAAATGAAATCATTGCATTTCTTTAAAATATCTTTTGAAATCAAAATTACCGAAATTCGATAACCTAGTGGGTGTAGGATAAAATTCACCCGTTCCATTCACAGAAAGCATGAGAAAAAACCTAATACTATATATAAAACCAAGAAAAATTCAAATCATCACTTCTAGGGACCTCGTAACCACCCTGCCAATACACAAGTATGTTCCTGTTTGCAATTAGAAAAATTACCCAAATTACAATCTGTTTACTCAGCATATGTTGGAAAGTTATAGAAGGATGACTAGTGCAATCAATCCATTCCTTTTAACCCTAGATTTGTTTCAGTTTAAAACAGAAGTATACAAATATACTTGTCCAATGTCTATGCTTTAACCATTCACCTTAAGATGTTTTTACAATATAATTTCCTAAGTCTATTTAATATCTTCATTATCATAAAAATCAACCTATATCCATCTTAACTCCACATCTACCACTCTTAGGGGGATGAAATCTATTTATCCCTCTGAGCACTTGGTAGACCCAGAATTAAGATGGATCTAAGATGATAGAATTTCCCCTTTAAATAGTCTATGCTCACATGAATACCATGGTATTACCATGGGTTATTATAAACCTAGAGCTTAAAAATTACTATTAGTATTTATAAAAATTAATAGTTGATTTTTATTTTATTTTTTATTTTAACCAAGCTAAAATGTTTAACATACATTAAATTACAACATCCATTTTTACTCTTGATCGGATCAAATATTTTTTCACTCTATGCTAGTTTTCATATCACAATATTTGATACCTCTCGGGGGTTAGTAGATTCAGAGTAAAGATGGATCTATGCTAGTTTAATTCCCCCATTTAAATAGGCTACATTCCAGGTGAATACCATGGGTCAATACCATGTGCCATTTTGGTGAATACCATGGGTCAATACCATGTGCCATTTTTATTTTCATAAATACTAATATGAGGGTTAATAATGTTTTTTTGCATGGTATTAATAACAATCTAGTCCATGGTATTTGTCCCATAGTATTTTGCCCATAGGTTTCACCTAAATATAACGCATTTTTTGAGTGTTCGTAAATATAAGGTGACTTATGGAGTAAATATAAAAAAATGTTTTATTTGTTTACCATACCTCTCATTTATTTATATTTTTATTAATTAACCATACCTCTTTTACAAATATGGTATTTGGCCCATAGGATTCACTTAAATAAAACCTCTTTCTTGAGCCTTCATAAATAGAACGAGGGTTATGGACTAAATATAAAAAGAGGTTTTATTTATTTACCATGTGTCTAGTTTATTTATATTTTTATTTATTTACCATACCTTTAAGTATAAAAAGATGTTTTATTTATTTACCATACCTCCACTTTACTTATATTTTTATTTGTTTACACCTTTGCATGTATATAAGGTGACTTATGGAGTAAATATAAAAACTGTTTTATTTATTTACCATACCTCTCATTTATTTATATTTTTATTAATTTACCATACCTCTTTTATAAATATGGTATTTGGGCCTTTGGCCCATAGGATTCACTTAAATAAAACCTATTCTTGAAAATGGGCGAATGGATTCACTTAAATAAAACCTATTCTTGAAAATGGGCGAATGGAAGGTTGTAACTCCTAATTTCAAGGGCTAAATTTAGCTTTTTTTCCCTCTCCCTTAAAATAAGGTGGGCTATTTGAGGTGATTTGTAAAAATGTACTATGATACAAAATATTCGCCCACTAAAAATTTAAAACCCCTTAATTACGCCAAAGGGCGAACATTCACCCCTAAAATTTTCTATGCAGAGGTAAGCGATCTTTGTACCATAACGAATCATTTTTCCAGCTAAATGTATCAAACGTACTGGAATCTTGTTGTAGCTTTCGAATAAGTGCCCACACTTCTTCGTCATTCTTCCATTCCTCCCTTGCTTCATTTATCCAATCTGGTTGGATGATAGAAATAGCGCACAACAATGCTTCCACATCCTCATCCTTTCTTGAGAGGGCATCTGCCACCACATTTTGCTTCCCTTTTTTGTAGATGATTTCAAAGTCATAACCCAACATCTTTGTGACCCACTTTTGTTGCTCTTCAGAGGATAATCTTTGTTCTAAAAAGTATTTAAGGCTATCATGATCCGTTTTTACCTTGAAGTGTCTTCCCATTAGGTAGGGTCGCCATTTCTTAAGTGCATGGAGTATTGCCAACATTTCCTTCTCATAAATAGCTTTGCTTAAAAACTTTCCCTTGATTGGACGACTTTCAAAAGCAATGGGTCTTTCATCTTGCATTAGAACAGCACCAATTCCATTTCCTGAAGCATCACATTCCACAATAAAGGTTTTTGTGAAGTCCGGTGTAGCTAAGACCGGTGCTTGGCACATTGCCTCTTTAAGATTTTCAAAGGCCTTTGTTGCTTCCGGAGTCCATGAAAATGCATCTTTCTTCAATAATGTCGTTAGAGGTGCTGCTATTCTCCCATAATTCTTAACAAACTTGCGATAATACCCTGTCAACCCAAGAAATCCTCGCAGATGCTTTATGGATGTGGGGATTTTCCATTCCTTAATGGCTTTAATTTTGCTAGGGTCTACCTTAACTCCTTCATGAGATACAATATGACCCAAATATTCCACCTCCTGGACTCCAAAGAAACATTTGGATCTTTTTGCATATAATTGTTTCTCCTCCAATAGTTGTAGCACCCTGTCAACATGTTCAACATGATCCTTCCAAGACTTGCTGTAGATTAGTATATCATCAAAAAATACTAACACAAATTTTCTAAGGAATGGTTTGAAAATTGAATTCATCAAACCTTGAAATGTTGAAGGTGCATTGGTAAGGCCAAAAGGCATGACCAAAAATTCATAATGACCCTCATGAGTTCTAAATGCCGTTTTCGGAATGTCTTCAATCTTCATTCTGATTTGATGATATCCTGAATGAAGATCCAACTTGGTGAAGTAAATTGATCCATGCAATTCATCCAGTAATTCATCAATGACAGGAATGGGGAACTTATCTTTAATAGTGAGCTTGTTGAGCTCCCTATAATCCGGACACATGCGCCATGATCCATCCTTCTTGTGCACCAATACTACTGGAGCAAAGAAAGAACTTTGACTCGGTTGAATTATACCAGCCTCTAGCATTTCTGCAACCATACGTTCAATTTCACTTTTTTGGACATAGGGATATCTGTACGGCCTGATGTTTGGAGGAACACTTCCTGGAATCAGATGAATAGCATGATCATGATCACGCATAGGTGGGAGACCTTTGGGAGTCTCAAATACCTTGGAATGATTGTCCAGGACTTTTTGGAGATCTGGAGAAATAGATGATTCTAATGTGGAAACATCTAGCGAACATAATTGTGCAATTACACCCCTTTGCTCCTTTTTTAGAAGCTTTGTCATACCATTAGAGCTGATTATCTTTCCTGGTTTCCCTGCAATACCCCTTAATTCAACTTCCTTTCCTTCCGAAGAAAATTTGATGAAAAGTTCTTGAAAATTAAAAGCTATTGTACCCAAGGATTGTAGCCATTGGACTCCTAGTACAACATCAGCACCTCCCATTGGAATGGAAAGCATTGGGCTAGTCAATACATATTCTCCCATGGATAGCTTGATATTATGGCACTTTCCAGAGCAATTTATTGTTCCTCCATTTGCAATCATCACTTGACACTCTGGTGCTGGATATAGGAAGCAATTCAATTCTTTTGCTACCCTACAGTGAATAAAATTGGGGGTGCTTCCTGAATCAATCAACATTATTACCTTTTTCTTCTTGATTTGTCCTTCTATCTTGATGGTTTGAGGAGTGGTAATTCTCGCCAATGCATTACAAGATATGTTCGGATTTATTTGTTCTTCATCTAGGCTTTGTTCCTGGAGCATATCCTCTTCTTTTGACCTTTCTTGCTCCTTTTCTTCTTCCTCTTCACAATCTATGTAGAATAATTTCTTCTCAGCACACTTATGACCTTTAGTGTATTTGCTATCACAACTGTAACAAAGCCCTTTTGCTCTTTTTTCTTCCAATTGTTGTGGTGTCAACCTTATAGGTTGTGGAAGATTAGGGGCAAAAGCACTTCCGTCTTTATAGTTGTGAGTGGTATGCTTCCTGGTTGCCATAATTTTGCTTTCCATTTTTCTTGCTAACCTGAATGCCTTCTCTAATGAATCAGGTTCCCAAAGGCGAACATCATGTTGGATATTATCCTTTAAAGACCCTATGAACACATCAATTCTATGCTCCTCTGGAATATCTTTTACCCTTATGTTCAATTTTTGGAACTCCTCAATGTGCTCCATTATTGAACCCTTTTGTTTGAGACTTATCAATTGGCTAAAAAAAGTGTTGTTTTTTGTATCCTCATAATGTGCTATCAATTCTTCCGTAAAAATTGCCCAAGTGATAAATTGTTTACGAGAGCAAAGCCATTGATACCATACAAACTGATTTGGTTCCAAATATAAAGTTGCCATACGTACCTTTTGTGTGTTTTGCACATTATTGAGATCGAAGAACTGCTCCATCTGTAATATCCATGTGGCGGGATCCTTGCCATCAAACTTCCTCATATCGATTTTTGGAATATGGTGGGTCTTCGATCCAACATTAGAGTCTATGGAATCATGATTAACATTTCTTTTGTTCACATCATGAGTTTCCTTTTCAACCTTTTCACCATTAGTAAGTATTTCTTGTAGAAAATTTGTCAAATCTATCTTCAAATCTGCCATGTCTGTCTTCAAATTTGTCCTCAAATCTATCTTCAAATCATCCATCTTAGCTTCCATGCCCTGTATCTTAGATTCCACGCCATTTATTTTAGATTCCACGCCATTTATCTTAGCTTCTATTAGCTTTTGTGAGCGTGACATTTGTTGCACTTGTTCTTGTAATTTTGATATATCATGTAGCATTTCTTCCTCTTCTTCATGAGTCATGCTAGAGCTTTCAAGTTCCTTACTAGGTGTTTTCATTTTCTTTCCTCGGGGCATCAGTTATCGATAATAATGCTTTACTATGCCCTTTGAATTCCTTCAAACCAAGCTTATGCAAAAATTTAAAAAAAAAAACTACACATCTTTTTTCACTTTGTAGAAGCCTGATATTGAATCTGATGTATCTCTGTAATTTCGGATCATACAGTTCTGAAATTTTGACCTGTAGTAGCCTTCTGAGTCCTCTTTCCAATGCCACAAGTCTGACCCAAATTTTTTTCTCCAAGGAAGAGTTATACGAAATCTCCCACAGTGACTTGCTTATAGACTAGTTCAGTAGAGCAAACTTGTACGACGTGCCACGAGTCATTGTTTCGACCTATGGATCTGAAAAATGCATACAAGAAACTATAGTCCGTCCTCTTTCTGTACCTTCTTACGAAATTTCAATCTGATCCTCAGAGAGAAAGTTATGACGATTTTCCCCAGGTCACCTGTTTTGAATGTAATTCAGGAGTCTACAAAAAGACCAACTTCCTCAGATCATATCTCTGAAAATATCGTGCGAAAAGCTCTGCAATTCGGACCCAAGGTTCAGCATGATTTCTTCTCAAATGGGTATTTTTTGCGACTTCTGAAACGTCACGGAAAAAATTTATAGCGAAAATTCCACGATGACCTGTTTGGAGCAGCGAAACCCTAGAATCCAAAGCTCTGATACCAAATGTTATGAAACCAGCTCAAGAAAAGATAGAAAAGATAGATCAACGCCTTAGAATTCAGCCTCTTCAAGGGGGCAACCTCCTTTACATTACATAAATGAACAATTCTTCGATGATTCAAATGACAAAACCTCCTTTCTATATATAGGAGTCTAAGGAGTCACAATATAATCCAGCCGACCTAACAATAATAATATAAAGCCACAAAAATAACAATAGAGGGATTCTATGGGCACATTAATAACAATATGGGGGCAATGGGGGCACAACAATATAAATAAGGGGTATAACTACAAGAGTAATGGGGTAATCACTAGTATTATAGGGACCCAACACATTTTAGCTCTGTGATCTTCGTTGGGAACAAATCTCAATATTCCCGAAGCAATTCGACAACCTTCTCCACTGTGGCATTGTCCCAGTAGTCCCCAAGCATTGCATACTTCAGCTCTTCTTCAGTTCCAATATTAACTTGTTTCGATTTCGATGGCGTCGTGATATTTGGATCTTTGATTTTGGGTCCGCGCACCTCTCGGATCCCCTCTGATTCTGGAATATTGACGTTTCGCAGATCATCCTCATCATCTTCTACCTGGACATTATAGCATTCGAGGGCCTGGCTCAGCTGCCACGACTAGTCAGGCTGCACAGTTTCCTCTGGCTCTAGCGGTGTCTTGAATATGGCAGCCTTTACCAGCTGTAATGCTTCGTCCACAGGATCCATCCATTGATCTTCAAAAAGGAATGTCGACAAAAACCCTGCGTGCAAGATATCCCACTCGCCTGTGTCGTGCCGGAGCTCCGCTTCCGTATACTAGTTTCTGGGAATGACGTCTAGGGTGTGATAAAATAAGTGCACCCATTCTGGCTGAGGTTCCTCTTCGTAGGCTTTGATCCATTTGGTAAGGTGCATGTGCGGATCATCATGTCCATCGTATTTCTCCGTTATGTGTAGTTCCGGCTTCCCAAATCTGATCTTCATCATGCGCCTGCAGGCGCGCCAATCTTCGAACGTCCCTTCATGTGTGCCCCACCATCGCGCACAATGCCCATCTCATCGCATCAAACCGTTGGTGCTCTGGTACTGCGATTTCAAATTTGGTTAGGAATTCGTCTATTATTGTCAACCCATCATACTTTGGCAATTCGCAATCCTGGGCCCTTACGCAGTACAGCGATTTAGTCACCATGTTGCAGTGTAGCGTGGTTACTCTGTTCAACCTATTGCACCACCACTCATCTTCCTCATCTGAATCAAAAGTGCAGGATTCTCCATTACCCCATGATATTCTTCTATCCTTCGTTGTCTTGACCCATCCTCGCTCTTGGGCAAACATTCTGTAGCTACAATCTACGTCGTCATCGCGTTCTCTGTCGCGCACAGGTTCAATGTAGCGCGGTCCTTCAGCCGGATCTAGTGGAATGACTACGCGGAGCAACTTTGTTTCAAATATCATTGTCCGCTTCTTTAGATTAATAACCCCGTTCATGTCAGTGGCCCAATCTATTCCTAACAATGCAGGATAGGGCGTACTTTCATCCATGAGCTCAATAACTTCAAAGTCCATTCGGGTACTTGCACCATCAAGGTCTACCATAACTCCTTGCAGCCTTCCCATGGGCAGCACCTTCTGCTGATTTGCCATCTGTAATTGGATAGGGGACCATTGTAGTGTAGGCTTACCCATGCACTCCCAAGTCTGTTTCGGCAGTACGTTGGCATCTGAGCCCAGATCCAAAATGACCTGCTCCATCTCATAATCACCGATCTACGTTGTTAACTGCATTTCCCTTTTGGTCCGTGATGCATGTCTTCCCAACTTCTGAACGACGCGAGGTTCACTCCATCTTGTGCATCTATTTATCAATTCTTGTAAGCCTTTAACCACCCTGTTGTCGCGAAGCAACTTTATACATGTCTCTAAAAAGGTAGTTATCATCGAGGGGTCCTTGTCCGACTCAGGTTGATCCCTACTACCTGAGGTAGAGACCTCCGCGAAGCTCTCTCGAGCTTCCAGATATGTCTCCTTACCACCTCCTAAGTTCCTTCCATCCGCTCTTGTGGCCGTGCCACTCCTCAGCACCATGTTGACCTTGGGATCTTCCTCGCGAGGTTCGAACCTCATCATCTGCACATTCTGGGTCGTTGTTGGTTGCGTTGCCTTTTTCTCACAAATCTGCGCTATCAGTGTAGGACAATCTATCAGCTCATGATCAAATTGCTCACAATAACTACACGAAATTCTAGTTGGGTTGGTACACTCCCGCGCGTAATGTCCTGGTCCTCCGCAGTTGTAGCAAATTAGCTGCCCGCGACCCCTTCTTGGCCCCATTCCGCCCTGTCCTCGTCCACAGCCCTGGAACCCACTGCGCGCGATCGCCGCGACTGGATCCTGACCTCGCGCCTCAGTCTGCATTCTGTAAGCAGGTGACTGGTCCATTAACAATTGGTAGCTACGACAGTCTCTTTCCTCGTGGCCTACCGACCTGCAAAAGTTGCAAAATAGCTGTTGGGGGGTTTGGTTGTATTTTGGTAATAGATGACAGTTATCAGTGTTGTGCTTTCCTCCCACCTGACAGATTGCGCACCAGAGCGGGGTTGTGGTGCTCGGTCCTGTCTGTGCCTCTGGTCGCAATAGCGTTGGTCCCCCTGTTGCCACAAAATTTACTAAGACCGAGCAATGATCTTTATCATGTCCCTAGCTTCTGCACTTTATACACCATACTTCCTCCAGAACTTCTGCTCGCAGTATCTGTTCTTATTTTAGCTTCTTCATTTCCAAACACAAATCTTGGATATGTGCTTGGATTTGCTAAACTCCCAACCTCGGGCCTTACAACGGAGTTTCGTGTAACCTCATTGCTGTCTCTAGCGCTTCAACCTGGGTTGAGATCTTCTGTTGTGATAGAGCCACCCTTAGATGTGGTGTTAAGGATGCCATAAACCAAGCATAGTGCTGCGCGTCCGTCAATGTCATGTTAGCCTCGCGAATAGTACTTTTCAGTCTTTGGTCCAAATCCCACGGGGTTTCCCCAAGCATCATCACAATTTCTTTGAACCCTATAATTGATTGTGTTTCTGACTTCGGCCGACTAAACTCCTTCTTCAATTCAGTCTGAATTTCTGTTGTCCCCGTCGTTGGGTGCTTTCTTAAGTACTTTATGTACCATGTCAATGCTCGATCCTACAATGCGCTGACTAAGGTAGCCTTTCTGATATTATCATCCATAATTTGTTGCATGTTCCATACTGATGTTAGCACAAACCAGAATTGTTCTGGGTCTTCGCCTCCTGCTCCTTTGAATACCGGTAACTGAATCGCGCTCGCCATAGTTACCCTTGATCTACTACCGTTCCTGATCCCTTCGATCCTTCAATGTTCTTCTCTATAGAGTCCCCGCGTTTCACACCAGACACCCCTTAGGCAGATCTCGGTCCTGGAAACGGAACCATTTGTTGGCTTATATGGGCCTGACCTAGGTTCGGAAGAGTTATTTAGCCAAGAAAATCCCGTAGCTACCGGCCCTTTCGGCAACAGCCCGCGAAGCGCGGACTGAGGTCTCACCCGAGGTAGCAAGGGAGGGTGCTAGAACCAGGTTTCCGCACCCTTGGGATGTCAAGATGTGGTTTGGAAGTTTCGCGCCCCATTCTGCAACGTCGCGCTGCGTTGTATTCATGCCGATCTCGAACACCTCTTACTGTATATTATCACGTCGTCTACAGATTTAATCTATTGGATGAGGTATTGCAAATCGGATCTACTTTAGGAGGGTCTTTAAGCAAACATTTATCAGATTTATTCAGTTCGCGTATTAAGATTAAACCCAGATTCACAAGTATTCAATAAGCAATCATATGCGCATAGATCAAAACAGTCTTATTAATCATATAAATGCCAGATTCGCGATAATTTAGATTTGACACAGAATTCTCAGAAGGAACTTATCTTTATTTCCACTTATCACCAGTACATCCAGATCCGCCCTGCGCACTCAGCTGCAGGGGTCCGCGCACACAGTTGCGGACTCTTCCAGGCCTCTACGCACACAGCTGCAGAGCCTCTATCCACTACCCCAAACCCTCGACTCGGACTTACAGACGCTTCAGACTGCTTTCCTCAACAACCCATTACAATTTAGATCCAAGATCATACCCAAAAAGAACTGCCTTTCCCCCATAGAGCCGCGCTCTATTTATACCTTCCTATGGTCCGCGGACCGACTTACTTCCTATTATTTTATATTATTTTTTGGGAGAAAAAACCTTTGACTCGACCTTTTACACTTCACGCTCCGCATATTTCGGAGGTTTACAATATTTTTTATCCTAATTTCTAGGCTATCAGACCCCAAAACTGCTACGCGGGACCTCCGCTACCCAACAATTTAAAGTTGCAAGATATTAATTTTTGAATCTTCATTTATTAATATAAAAAATAAAAACATATAACATATGTAATGTAAATTTAAGATGAAAATTTTAATTACCTTGGAATTAAGATGTAAGATTAGAGTTAAGATATAAATTTTAATTACTCTTCAATTATTATTTTTTTGAAGGGTTTGGTTTTAATTCTTTGCGTAAAATTGGTTGTGTTAAGAGCTGTTTTATAATTTAGTATATAGAGATGTTCATGTTAAATCGTTAGATTTAAAATTAAACCACCCTAGATCCATCTTAACCCAAGAACTATTAGGTGTTGAGAGGGATCAAATCTCTCGAGGTGCAAACCTTTCTGCAAGTTTTACATGCAAAAAAAAGGTTAATATTTGCAACAAATTAATAGATGTTTATGTTTGCAAACCTCAAATCTCTCTAGGTGCAAATATCTCAAGGTGCAAACCTTTCCGCAAGTTTTACACGCAAAAAAAAGGTTAATATTTGCAACAAATTAATAGATGTTTATGTTTTCAAACCTCTTTTTTGCACCTCAAGGGATTTGATCCCTCTTGGCGCTTGATAGATCTAGGGTTAAGATGGATCTAGTTTGGTATATATTTGTTAGACTTTGTTCTTTCAAATTGATAAACATTTATTTATTTAATTTTTATTTGTTAGACTTTGTTCTTTCAAATTGATAAACATTTATTTATTTATTTATTTTATTTTTTATGATGAGAATATTGTATTAAATCAAAATTCATTTGTGGATAGTGGTATGTATAACAAGTGAGTACAATGAAAATCCTTAAGGCTAGTTATACATGTACCCTCACAATAGTCTTTATTCTCAATATCCATTAACCCTTTTACTATCTTAAAGGACGCATGGTCTTGGGAGGTGTACATTCTCCAAATGACTTGTAGATATAAACAAGATTTACACTACATAGCAACGTATTGTTAAGGAATAGTTGCAAGGGAAGAAATATCATTTCTCATTAGGAACCTTGTGTCCAAGTTTAGACCTTTATTGATGAGATCATTGCAACAAAAATGTACATTCTCAGCACATCAAAGAAACCAATAGTAGAGAAGACTAGTTTATACCTGCTTTGATCAATAATGCTTTAGTAACATCAATCCTTAAGCAAAGATCCATGAACAAGGTGATGGATAACTAGTTGTAAATCTCCCAACACAACCAAATCTTCGATGTTTGCTTCTTTTGCCATAAGGATCCCTTGCACTAATCTATATGCCTCTGCCAGATTATTTGCACAATTACCTAGCTCTGAATTGTACTCAATTTCAATTTTTCCATCGAGGTTGAGAATAACCCCTCTAGTAAACCCCATTTAACTTTCCCATTATAAACCCATTATTATAATCAAATAATTTTAAATTAAATTAATATAATTAATTAAATACAATTTATCAAAAACATTATAATTATATTAAAAAAGTGTAAGCAGGTGAAAGATCTTATATTATCAAAAAGTTAAATATGATACAACCATGGAGCAGCTGGAAAAGCTTGAGATTAGGGAGTAACAATATGTGTAGAGAGATTGAGATCAGAGAAATTCCAGAGAGAGACCACCTACCCCTAGGAGGGAAACCAAATGGTCCTTCTAAGAGTTCATTGTCATACAAAACAAAGACAAAATTGTTAGTTTCGTAACTGTTAAAACCTATGTGATTGAGAATACCATAAAGACCAATAAAAGGCGAAGGTTGAGATGGCCTATCCTGGGAGTGCTTAGGAAGTTCCGCATGCATGGTACTCGATTGGATACTGTAGATGATGAGTGTGTTGAGCATGTTCCTTTTGAAGTTGTTCGAGCTTGAACTTAGCCTTGCTTTCTCCATTCTTCAGAGTAAGGTACTTAAACGGGACATCAAATCCTTCAGGAAACCAGTCATGGAATTCCCATTCCACCAGGACCATTCTTGAGCTAGGGTCAGCAGCCTGCTCTGATGCCTCACCTTTTGAGGACAGAACGTTCATGGACGAGTTTGGCACTTTGTTAAACACTCACAAATGAATAGGAAAAATTATGATAAACGTGAGATACATTTTATTCACAAAGATGTACATAATTATACAATGTCTTATGACCCTTGGTTTTCATACTCCAAGTGGTCTCTTGGACTCCAATAACTTTTCACATTCCACTCCATAACCCTTAGTAGATTAGGTGTCCAACATTCCCCCCCCTTAATATGAAGGGGTGTATATGAATCCAAGAAGAGAGTTGAAATACAAAAAATGCAAAATTGCATGAAAGCAATTACGTTAATGCGCTCTCTGAAATGATGGTATAAGGTGGGAGAACTCGAGGTATCAACTAGTGGTGGTTTAAGGCTAACCACCAACACTGGAACACTTAATGCAATTCCTAGAAAAATTCTAAATTTGGCTCGAAGTTGAAGTCTTCTATAACAGCCCCGGGTTAAGTTTCAATGTAAATAAAATAAGACAAAGGTCTTGGGACACGTATTCCAAGCTGAATGGTGGGTGAACTTCATAGTGGAGATCAATTTCGATTTATTTATGTCTATGGAAATTGGCAAAGGAAAAGAAGCATTAATTGGAATTTAATTATGAAAATAAAGGAAAATTGGCGAAAAGGGAGGTGAAGAGACACATATTTTCTTGTTAAGGAAATTAGAAGGAAAATGAAGAAAAAAAGGAAATCAATGATAAAAAGGTATCAGAGAACCATCTCATAGCTTTTGACAGTTTCGTTGAGCTTTTGTCAATTTTGGCTTCAGAATAGTGTTAGAGAGGGAGAGAGAGAGAGAGAGAGCGCGCTCCAAGAGGAGAAAGCAAGCAAAGGAATGAAAAGGAAAGCAAGGAGAAGGTTGGATCAACAACTTCAACAGGAAGATTTTGCAGGTAACATTGTGATTTCCTAGCTGAGGTGTGAATGCATGGTTCATGCATTTGTTTATTTGGTTTATTTGTTGTCATTGGCATGGGTTTTTCCTGGTTTGACAATGGTTTCAACCTTGCCTTGCCATTTCCTGGATAGCCATGGTGTGATGGGATTCATTCTTGGTTAAGCTTTGGATTTCTGGAAGGTTTTGGAACTGGGTGAGGTGGTCTCAGGAAAATTCCCAAGGGTTGGTGGTGGAGATAATTTTCTCCGGGAAGCCCTCGACAAGTAGGTGGAGATAGAGAAATTCCTCAAGGTATGGTGAAGAAATTCTGAGGCATCCAAGCTTGGTTTGGTTTTGTGATCTCGAGACCAGTTTAGGTGAGATCACAGTAGCTTGAGGGTGGAGGTGGTTTAACCTCTGGATTCCCTGGTTGTTTATGTCTTGGTTTATCCCATGAGATCCCACATTCATGCTTGGAATATGGCACGGGGGTGATTGGCTGAAAGAAAGATTTGGTTTAGCCCAATCTATGGTCAGGTGGTACATGGAAGTCCCTGACTTGGTTGGATTTTGCATAAGTTAATAAGAGTTATTTTCCTATTGTAATCTATGAGCACTTGTACTTGTTATTATGTTGATTTGATGGTTGTTTTGTCATGGTTAATATTCTAGTTATATGCTAGTTATAAGCATGGTTCTATGATGTGCTCTAGTTATGGCTCTTGTTCATGATTTGATAAGTATTTGAATGGTTGATGAATGCATGGGCTAACAAGTGTTGTTGTAGCTATTTGAGAGGGCATTAGACCTTCTTGGTGATTTTCAGATGAAGTTCAGAGATTTATAATCAGATATGCATTCATGACATGTAGCTTACAAGTTTATTATGTTTGACAAAATGTCTATCATGTTCTAGGCAGTTTAGGTCAAGTTATTGCTTCAAGTTTGAATGTTTGGCATTGTTTTCATGTAAATTATGATTCTAGAAAGTTACAAGAAGTTATGGGTAGTGGTATGGAGGTCAGCCTAGAAAAGTGGCTTAGATCTCGGAACCACTGGCTCTGAACTGGAGGATTTATGTCATAACTGCATGGAAGCGGGCTTGTGTGTGCGGTTGGGAACTCATAACCACACTCTTGCCTTGTTGTGAGTGTGATTGGGGCTAGGCTTGTGAAAAGAAGTTTCAACTCAAGGATTGACCATCTGGGTGGTTTGTTGCCTCGTAAGTGGCCTGTGGTCTCTGAGGGATGTTAGTTTGTAGTCAAATTATAAACCCCATGTCCATCACTGGCACTTGGAGATCTGGTCATGTCATAGTAGCACTCAGCTTCGCATTTACCTCGAGGAGCTTGTAAAAGCAAGTAAATGTGGGAAGTGTGAAAAATTTTGAATCCAACAAACCAGAAATCCTACTGCATCAAGATGATTTGCATTACCTACTTGTATTCTTTGTTTTAATAAGTTATTTTCAAAAAATATTAATGCAAATACACTGCAGCCTACACCAATATATAGATCAAGTACTGAAAAATAAATGAGACAACCATATAAAGGACACACTTATTTTTGGACTAAACGTTCCCAGAAAAACCCAATGTGGGAAAATTGGTGCATCAAATATGAGGGTTTTATTATTAAGCAGATTTATGAATACATCTAGGGTGCCAAATCCATCTCACCCAACAA
The DNA here is from genome assembly GCA_031772625.1 of Pinus tabuliformis. Classification (NCBI taxonomy): domain Eukaryota; kingdom Viridiplantae; phylum Streptophyta; class Pinopsida; order Pinales; family Pinaceae; genus Pinus; species Pinus tabuliformis. The sequence continues at coordinate 1,495,576,775 of CM062816.1, read as the reverse complement.
AGAATAAACCCGGTAGAAGTACCTCTATTCGGAGACAAATATTTTGGCGAATCCAGCAACTGGATGAACAAACCCCACAAGTGATTGCAATGTCCCCAGTGTTGTGCAGCGATGGCTTCTCCCAGCTCTGCACTGGAACTGCGTCACCTCCTCTAGGAGTTGTGTCACCCTCCCAAAGAGCCTTCTCAACTTGGACATAGATTTGTTGAACTGCTACTCAATCTGCCTCACAAAAACCCTAGTGCTGCCTCTAAGTGACTGCATTAGCCCCTCTTTCCTTTGCGTCACCCTCCTAGAGCTGTTTTGTCTCTCTCTGGTGTTGCTCTGCCTCTGTGTCATGTATTCTCGACCTTGGATGAAAGTCCCACAGCTGAAATGCCCCTCTCTGCACTAGAAACTTACTCTGAAATTCTCAACAAATCATGCCCTAGAATTTCGAACTAGCTCAAGTGTTGCTCTCTGTGTGTGTTCTCCAACTGACCCCAAGCCTTCCTTTATACTTTTCCTGTTGAGAAATCAACAGCCATGATCTAATCTCTAATCAATGAATAAGATTAAATTATACTTGATCCTTGTCACTTAGAAGCTTCTCACCCATATTTACATTAATTCACTTTAATTATTTTAATTTCCTAAGTTTTAACATAGGCATCATTAAAAATAATTAATTATTCGAATAACATGCACCCCGGGTGAAAATTCTCCAAGCGATTTATGGGTCTTGGAGATCTCATGTGTTCTAGCCCCTCCACAAAATTTTTGAGCTAAAGCACATTCAATGCTACCCAAAATTCAACACTCCCTCTTAGCGAGGAATGTGCTCTAGCAATACTTCCTAGTAGAAGTATCACACTAATCCACGACAACGGTCCTCTACGTTGTTGATGCTTGACCCATTGCCCTTCATCCAGTGCGTTGTTGCAATCTATATTGTTGCCCATGACACTGCCATTGTCAATGTTGCATCTATACTGCAATGCCCTCTCAATATGTTGGATCATGTTTCCCATAGCACTGCCACTACTAACTGTTGCATTGCAACTCAATCGCTGAGAAGTAACCAACTGAAATGCCACCCAAAAGCTGACATGTTGGTCAGTCTGGATGCCTCTTGATGTTGAAGCTACCTCTGTTACTAACCCGCATTGACCCTCTGATGCTACTGTGTTGTTGTTGTATCTGCTTTGTGCCTTCCACACTACTTCAACACTCCACTACGCTACTTCAGACTTTGGCGCTCTAGCTCTACCACTGTTTCTCCATCATCCCTCACACCAACTGAATCTTGTCATTTTTCTACTGTAATTAAAGGGCTCACGTATTCGTATGTGATCCAAGAGTTTGGGCACCTCAAGGATCTTGCCCATACTCTTCACCGTAGTTCCAACTATAGTTCTATATCAACCCACATCTTCTCTAGAGGTGCATGAGCAATCATCATCATCCTCTCCGTTAGCTTGCATTGGAGTAATCTTTGAGTCAGACTTCTCTTCTTTTCCCTTCTTCTTCTAAGGGCACTGTGTGGTGAAATGACCCATTTCTCCACATCTGAAGCATCAAACTTTGGATATGTCCTTCTTTCGTTTTTGTTGCCCTTGTTGTCCCACTGATGCGAGAGTTTCTTCCTCCTCTTCCTCCTCCTTGATTATGATCCCTTTGTTGCTGCTTCCTGCCTTGGTCCATCATCAGATCTATTCTTGTTGAAGAGTTGTCCACATCTCCTCCCACCTAGGAAGAGAAGCCCTGCCCAAGATACTTTGGACAAAGGTTTCCTAGTCTTCAGTGACTGTATTCAGTGCAGTCCAGACCATAATTTGAGCATCTGGTGTAGCCCCTATGGAAGCTAGATGGTCACGGATCCTTTGCAACTTGAGAAGGAATGGATTGATTTCTTCTCCCTTCTACATCTAAAATTGTCTCGGCTGACTCTCAAGTAACATCTTCCGCTGAATGGAAGTTTCCTCCTACAATGTGGTCAAGGCCTCCCACATTTCCCTTGTTGTGTCCTTCTCAGCAATATGTGGGATCACATGATCCTTAATCTTATCTACGATCATGCACTTTGCTTTTGCCTGAGCCTCATCGTACTTTTTGAGAGGATCAACATCAACTGGAACAACAACCGTCTTCAAGTCATAATCCTTGATGCAATGTTTATCCAAAACTGCTAGGATCCTGGCCTTCCAGAGGACAAAGTTGGATGCTCCAATCAACCTATCCTAATCCCTCAGTCCGTTAACGACCATCTCTACTCAAATGAATGTCAAACTAGTTCTCTTCTCCCTCTTTCACTGCTGCCCCAACAAAAATCGGATCTGGATTTCTTTGGCGCTAGAAATCCTATAAGGAACAAGCTCCGTCTGAATTTCAATTTCCTTCCCGGAAATCCTTCTACCAACCATTCTCGAACCACCCCTCTTTGATCTCTCTTTGCTACTGCTCAACACTGGATCTAGATTTCTTGGTAAGAAATCTTCTGAGGAACTAATCCCCTCTACTTTTCTTTTGCCCCACTAGGTATTGTCTGCATTGACAGAATCAGCACCCCACCAACAACTCCAGATTAAATCTACGCTACACCCCCGGCCACAGCAACTGGAAAACCGAGACTCAACAGTCTCTGTGCTAGCCCAGTAACCATTACGCTACCCTGTTAGGTCCCTATACTATTAGTATAACCCCTTACTGTTATTATTACAACCCCCTTATTATATTGTTGTGCCCATGTAGTCCCCATATTGTTATTAGTTTGCCCCATAGAAGCCCACTATTGTTATTTTTGTGCCCTTACATTATTATTGTTATGTCGGCTCTAATTATATTAAGGCGTTGATCTATCTTTTCTATCTTTTTGTGAGCTGGTTTCATAACATTTGGTATCAGAGCTTTGGATTCTAGGGTTTCGCTGCTCCAAACAGGTCATCGTGGTATTTTCTCTATAAAATTTTTTGTGATGTTTCAGAAGCTAAAAAAAAACCCATTTGAGAATAAATCTTGATGAATCGCGCCTCCGAATTTTAGATCTTGTCTCGCTATATTGTCGGAGATATGATATGAGGAAGTTAGGGTTTTTGCAAGCTCCAGAATTTCATCTAAAACAAGTCATCGTGGTATTTTCGCTATAACCTTTTCGCTACAAAGTTTCAGAACCTAAAGAAAAAACCCATTTGATAAAAAATCGTTTTGAATATTGGGTCCAAATTTCAGATCTTGTCTCGCTATATTTTCGGATATATGATCTGAGGAAGTTAGGGTTTTTGCAGACTCCCGAATTACATCCTAAACAAGTGACCTTGGGAAAATCGTCATAACTTTCTCTCTGAGCAACAAATTGAAATTTCGTAAGAAGTTACAGAAAGAAGATGGACTTTAGCTTTCTGTGCATAGTTTTCAGATCCGAAGGTTGAAACAGTGACACGTGGCACATCGTACAAGTTCACTCTATTGAAACATTATATAATCAGGTCATATTAGGAGATTGGGCATAACTCTTTCTTGGAGAATCAAATTCTGATCAAACTTGTGGGGTTAGAAAGAGGACTCAGAGGGCTACTACAGGAGACAATTTCAGAACTTTAAGATCTGAAAGTACAGAGTTATATTCATTTCAAGATCGAGCTCGTGAAATCAAGAAAAGGCGATATGAGGAAGTTTGATGGAAAGGATCCAATAAATTGGATACTACAGATGGAGCAATATTTTGATCTGCATGGTGTACCATTGTTACAAAAGGTATGTATTGCATCTTCATATTTAGAACCGGATCAATTTTTATGGTATAAAGGGCTTTGTTTTCGTAAACAACTTGTTACATGGTCAATTTTCACGGAGGAACTGATAGCACATTATGAGGATACAATGAGAAACACCTTCTTTAGAGCAACACCACAACAATTGGAAGAAAAAAGAGAAAAATGGCTTCGTTACAAAGTGGAAAGCAAAATTATGGCAACAGGGAAGTCTACCCCTCACAACTATAAAGATGGAAGTGTTGCTTCTCCTAGCCTTCCACAACCTACAAGGGTTACACCAAAACAATTGGAAGAAAAAAGAGAAAAAGGGCTTTGTTAAAATTGTGATAACAAATACATTAAAGGTCATAAGTGTACTGAGAAGGAATTATTTTACATTGATTGTGGAGAGGAGGAAGAAAATGATCAAGAAACATCAAAAGAAGAGTATATACACGAGGAACCAACCCCGAAGAAAGAAGAAATGAATCCGACCATATCTTGTAAAGCATTGGAAAGAATTACCACTCCTAAAACTCTCAAGATAGAAGGACATATCAAGAAGAAAAAGGTTCAAGAAGTGAAAGATCACATCGAGAAAGAAGAAATGAATCTGACCATATCTTGTAATGCATTGGATAGAATTACCACTCCTCAAACTATCAATATAGAAGGACATATCAAGAAGAAAAATGTTCAAGAATTGAAAGATCACATCGAGTCTCAAGAAATCAATTCGACCATATCTTGTAATGCATTGGAAGAAATTACCACTCCTCAAACTATCAAGATAGAAGGACATATCAAGAAGAAAAATGTAAGAGTGTTGATTGATTCGGGCAGTACCCATAATTTTATTGATTGTAAGATAGCCAAGGAATTGAATTGCTTCCTATATCCAGCACCGGAGTGTCAAGTGATGGTTGCAAGTGGAGGAACCATAAATTTCTCTGGAAAGTGCCATAATATCAAGCTATCCATGGGAGAATATGTATTGAATAGCCCAATGCTTTCCATTCCAATGGGTGGTGCTGATGTTTTACTAGGAGTCTAATGGCTACAATCTTTGGGTACGATAGCTTTTAATTTTCAAGAACTTTTCTTGAAATTTTTTTGGGAAGGAAAGGAAGTTGAATTGAGGGGTATCGAAGGAAAACCTGGAAAGATAATCAACTCTAACAGCATGACAAATCTTCTAAATAAAGAACAACGGGGTGTAATTGCACAATTATGTTCACTAGAGGATCCCACATTGAAATCATGTATTTCTCCAGATCTCCAAAACGTTTTGGACAATCATTCCAAGGTATTTGAGACTCCCAAAGGCCTCCCACCTATTTGTGATCATGATCATGCTATTCATTTGATTCCACGAAGTGTTCCTCCAAACATCAGGCCTTACATATATCCATATGCCCAAAGGAGTGGGAACTCATTCAAAAGTTGTAGAAGATCCCAGTTCAAACAATATTGCCAGAACTTGACGAGGAAGGAAAAATCATATTAGAACTTGGAGTAGTCATAGAAACAAGAACCCAACAGCTATGAAATCGATCAATTTCAGAGTATCTCATCAAGTGGAAGAACTTACCCGCTGAAGATTCCACATGGGAGGATAAGAATTTTATACAGAAGCATCAAGAACTACTCAAGCGTTGAGGACAACACTTTTTGAAGGAGAGGGGTATGTTAGGTCCCCATACTATTAGTGTAACCCCTTACTGTTATTAGTACAACCCCCTTATTATATTGTTGTTACCATGTAGTCCCCATATTGTTATTAGTTTGCCCCATAGAAGCCCACTATTGTTATTTTTGTGCCCTTACATTATTATTGTTATGTCGGCTTTGATTATATTATGACCCCTTAGACTCATATATATAAAAAGGAGGTCTTGTCATTTGTATCATCTAAGAATTGTTCATTTGTGTATTGTAAAGGAGGTTTCCCCCTCGAAGAGGCTTATTTCTAAGGCGTTGATCTATCTTTTCTATCTTCTTGTGAGCTGGTTTCATAAGATACCCTCTCCAGAAACAATGTCACCCAATCAGGATGACGTGGGCTCTGTGTGAGCCTCCCTTGGTGACTACGTCACCCCTCCTCTTCTCTCTTGGCCTGAAACTGTGATGTCTCTCCGAACAATTGTCTTCACGCACAGATTTTTCCTTGTCCTTTTGCTGATGGCTTCAGTCCTCGATCTACAATTGCTTTGATACGATGTGAAAATTTCTGAATCCAACAAACCAGAAATCCTACTGTAGCAAGATGATTTGCATTACCTACTTGTATTCTTTGTTTTAACAACTTATTTTCAGAAAATATTAATGCAAATACACTGTAGCCTACACCAATATACAGATCAAGTACTAAAAAATAAATGAGACAACCATACAAAGAACACACTTATTTTTGGGCTAAACGTCCCCGGAAAACCCCAATGTGGGAAAAGCGGTGCAACAAATATGAGGGTTTTATTATTAAGTAGATTTTTTAATACAACTACGGTGCCAAATCTGGCTAACCCAAGAAAGAATAAACTCGGTAGAAGTACCTCTATCCGGAGACACATATTTTGGCGAATCCAACAACTGGATGAAAAACCCCACAGGTGGCTACACTATTCCCAATGCTGTGTAGAGATGACTTATCCCAGCTCTGTGCCGGAACTACATCACCTCCTCTAGGAGCCGCGTCACCCTCCCAAAGAGCCTTCTTGACTCAGAAATCTATTTGCTAAACTGATGCCCAATCTACCTCACATAAACCCTAGCGTTGCCTCTAAGTGGCTGCATCAGCCCCTTTGGCCTCTGTGTCACCCTCCTAGAGCTGCGTTATCTCTCCCTGATGATGCTTTGTCTCTCTGCTATGTATTCTCGGCCTTGGACGAAAGTCCCACAACCAAACTCTCCCTCTCTGCACTAGAAACTTACTCTAAAATTCTCAGCAAATCACGCCCCAGAATTTCGAACTAGCTCAAGTGTTGCTCTCTCTGTGTGTGTTCTCCAACTGACCCCAAGCCTTCCTTTATACTTTTCCTATTGAGAAATCAACAGTCGTGATCTAATCTCTAATCAATGGCTAAGATTAAATTAGACTTGATCCTCATCACTTAGAAGCTTCTCACCCATATTTACATTAATTCACTTTAATTATTTTAATTTCCTAAGTTTTAACTTGGGCATCATTAAAAATAATTAATTATTTGAATAACATGCACTCCGGGTGGAATTTCTTGAAACGATTTCTGGGTCTTGGAGATCTCATGTTCTCTAGCCCCTCCACAAAATTTCGAAGCTAGAGCACATCTGATGCTACCCAAAAATCAGCAGGGAGGGGTGGTTACACATTGGTATTAAAGCGAGGTTGCAACACTGGACCTCAGGGTAAAAGCATATCATCATACAAATTTGTATGTTTGGCATGCATGTATGATGGTTAATGGTTGTTATATGCATCATGGTGATATTCATGCTTGTCATCTTATTGTTGTTGTGGTTACATGCATGATAGATGCTAGTTGTCAATGTGGTTATATGCACGTGCATCGGTTAGTCATACACGATATTTAACTTATTGATTATATGAATTGCAGTCATGCATGATGATTATTGTCATCGCGGTTAAGTTCTTGATAATATTATGTATCATGCTAATCTGGATTGGCCAGTGAATATGGTTATGGTTATGGTTATGATATTCATATATGAGTAGATATACTTATGGCATTATGTATCGTGCTAATCTGGACTAAATTTTACAGATGTGATAGCCTCCCCTGGCATACACTGAGGTATGGTTTTGATTATGTCTTCTATTTGGTTTATCTAACATGGCATGTTGCAGGACAATAGAAGATCATAGATGAAGAGCATATTAGTGGACTATAGTTCACATGACTCCCCTTACAGGCCTGATGTGAATTCATTGAAATGGGAAAGGTTGGTTGAGTAGTAAGGAGGAGAGTATTCTCCTGGTTTGGCAAATATGTTGAGAAGCTTGAAGGCAAAAATTGTGAGTTTCAAGGCAGAAAATGACAGGTTGATTGAGGCACATGAAAGGCTTGCCAGAGCTCAGAAAAGCAAGTAGAAGTTAATGCATTCATACTTCAGAGTCTTTCATATTTGCAGAAGTAAAGACAAATGGGGCTCAGTCATGGACAAGAGGAGAAGACTAATGGGGCATATGGCAACAAGTCTCTTCAAATACACAGATTGGACAAAGATGATATAGTCAAAGGTGACAAAACTTTGGATACACCTAATAGGAGGGGTAGTGCTTATGGATTTCATTCTAGCTCTAGTTCTGAGAGACATCATCACCATTATCGCCAGCATCCTTATAGGAGGAGTGAGAAGGGATATTTTCCAACGAAGTACATGAAAGCCAAGATAAATACCTTCGGTCTCAAGGGAAAAATATCCATTTGGTGGGAAGGTGTTAGGTGTGTCAGAGGCATTAGAGATGAGGAGATGATTTGGGATGAGTTTGATGTCAGAAGATGTAGAACCATTGTGGTGTTGAACCTGTGATGGAGATCATCGCAGGAAGTATTTCCCTTTGTATCTCAGTGGATGTGTGACAAGACTTAGATCTACAGTGTGCAGGAGGCACGAACAGTTGGGGAAGTAGGTCAGAGCATTCCCTAGATCTATGCAGTAGTTGATAACAGGCAAGCAGATCATCATTCATCCATCATTGAGGTGGAAGTGAACTAGAGGGAGAGTTCTAGTAAGAGCATCAACACATACTGTAGCAAAAGGAGCTCATGCTTCGAGACCGAGTAGTAGAGAAAGTAAAGTGCATGGAAGCACTTTGGGACCGAGGAAGCTACATGCTAGATGGTTGATCATATGCAGGCATAACAATTGATTTTCGGTTATCACTAGATTTGTCAAGGGAATTGGAGTCCCTTAAGAGATTATATGTGGAGGTGTTTAGTTGCAGGGCAGCATGTTAAGTACAACAAGGTAAAAGTAACTAGTATATTGTGATATTTGTTTATGCACTGATAATTGTGTGTTTATGGTAGTATGATGCGGGGGATTGCATATAAAAAGAGACTGCCACAAGATCTTGAAGAAGGCTTGGGTTGAGATTTCCTTTGGAAGCACTGGGAAGCCATGGGTGTTGACTCATGGTGTCTGTTGAGAGTTTTGTGATTTCGTTGTTTTGTGATTTGTTTGTGCTTGATTTGTTGTTTTGATTTTGTTTAGTGCATGGCCATGCCACTTTGTTTGTGGTGTTGTATTGTTATTGGTTTTCCATGATTTTCTTCTTGTTTTTATCTTTTATGCTTGAGGGTATTGGGAATTGGTTGGGAAAGAGGAATGTTAATGGAGCTCGAGGAGAGTTGAGTGAAACCCATCAGCTAATATAAGACTCGGATGAAGCCTGATGCATAAGTAAAGGGCAGTTGAAGGCAAGAATATGGCAGTCAGTTGGGTCCATTGGTGTAAATGGAAAGTGGAAGCACAATCTAAGAAAGGGAACATAAAGGGTAAAGTAAATGGACTTGAGGCGTCAAATACCTTGGCTATGTTGGGAACTGTTGTTCATATGTTGCACGGATAAAGGGAGTTCTCTTAACCTTGACCTTATGAGCACTAGTAATTGTGTTGTGATCATGATTATTCTAATGTGTGTGTGTGTGTGCGCCATTCTCTAATAAGGTCATCAGGGATCATTCCTGTGGAAGAATGATTGTTTTATGTAGGTGAATGGCATGAAAAGGTTCCTGGTGATGAGGAATCAAGTGGGCAAAATAGCCCTAGAAGATCTATGAGGTTAGTATAATGTGGATATGATTTGATATCATGTGCTTATAATTATGTCTATGTTTATGTTATGGACAAACGATGTTGAAGGATACATCAGTGGAATGAAGGCAGTGTGATCTACGGCATGCTTTGACAATCATGGATAAGTGGAAAGAGCCATAGATCCTAGATTTGGATTGTGGATGCATGCAGTAAGGCATCGTAAAGACACTAGAGGCAAGATTTCCTTATAGAGACAATGTGGCCTCTGGATGTGTAGTAATATTGTTGTGTATATGTTGTCCATGTTGTGTTGCGTACATGTGGTATTGTGTAAATGTTGTATCATGACATGTGTATTCGTTGTGTTGTACTATGTGTATTTATATATATTGTATTATACATCAAGTGTAGGTGTATGTGTCGTATTGTACATCGGGTGTAGGTATATGTGTTGTGTTGTACACCAGGTGTAGGTGTATGTGTTGTGTGGTACATCGAGTGTAGGTGTATGTGTCACATTGTACATTGATTGTATGTGTACGTGTTGGGATTTGTTCTTGGGATCCCTGGAGGTTGTGGGTTGAGATGGTAGGTCTCTAGAGCCTTGGATAGCTTGGGATGAGACCAATCTTGAATTGTTGATATTGAGGGTAGAGGCGGTTTAGTCTTTGGATTCCCTTGTTGTTGATATTGAGGGTAGAGGCAATTTAGTCTTTGGATGCCCTTGTTGTTGATTTTGAGAGTAGAGGCAATTTAGTCTCTTGATTCCATTGTTCTTGATATTGATCCGAATTGGATCCTAAAAACTCTCTAAGTTTTCATGATTGTTTCAAATTATGCTAAAAGATTCAAGACCTAGAAAAGATCAAAGCTATCAGAAGGAATCCTCATAACAATTGCAGTTGTGGCCAGAGCAGAGCAATGAGGACCCTCGGTCGAGTGCGTAGACCGTTGGCCCATGGTAAAGCGTAATGAAACAAAACTGGCAAAACCAAAGGCTAATTCGAGAAACAGAGGTGGATTTTGATACGTATCGCAGGGCGTCCCCCTCAGTGAAGGAAATCCCCGAAGCGCCCAAACCTGAAAATGCTATAAAATTCGAAAAAGTAACTGTTTCGGTTCTGTAGCGCAAGATTCTCCAAACCAGCAGGATATCAGAAGGCTTCGAGGCGGTAAGCAGTTTTGACTGAGTCCTGCCCGATGCCACACATCGAGCGACACGCATTTGGCGGAAGAAAGAGAAAATCGCCCACATCGGACGGGTAAACACCATGTGACTTGTCCACTCGATATGAAGGACAACCGTAGGATGTGGGGGGGTCTAAATCAACGGCGGAGATGCGTCCCGATGACTGACCGGATTTGACAGGTCACAAAGCAAGATGACAAGGATTTGACATCTGACGTGGATGATGAGTTAGCAAACGATTCATGATTCGCGGGCGATCTTGAAGCAAATATATTTAACAGCCATTCGAATATGATTCAGGGAATCTGACACCCAGTTCGTTAGCAAACAGGTGGCCACCTCCCTTCGAAGCGTTACCCAGTGATGATGACGTAGAGCAGATGAATTCGAACGGATAGAGGAAAGGAAACTAGAAGGTCAAGAAGCAAAAACGAGTAGTCAAAGAACAAACTGGCTTTAAAGCCATGAACTGACAGAAGCAGAAGAGAGGCAGACAATGAAGAGACACAAAAAAACTAATAGCGGAGAACATAGAGTAGAAGCCGAGCTGACCTGAAGACAACATCGAGCTAGACAGAGCCAGAGAGAGTTAGAGCATAGGCTTGTCATACTACTGTGACCCTCAGAGGTCGAGTTTCAGTAAGGAGAGTCTGTGCACTCCATTCCTACTAACTTCATTCTGTTTAAGTAAGTTTCGAATCAAGATCACTGTTGTAAAAACTCTGCTTAAAAACCTAATAGAGAGGCCACCATTGAAAGGCTGGACCAGGAGATGTAGCCCAAGAGCATTGGGTGAACTCCTTATTAAACTTGTTTTGTTTACATGTTTGACTGTTATGTTTTCTCTGATTGCCTCAGTGTCTATGTATTCTAGCAATCTTATCGATCCATTGCATAAGTAACATAAGCACATCCATGCACATGAGTCTGTAATACCTTTCATTCTTTGTTCTGGATAAATTCCGGATCAAGTGGTATCAGAGCTCTAGGTTACTAAGGTTAAACAAGCTTGTGCTGGATTTTTTTGTTGAATGCTAACTAGATCAAAGCTTAAATTAGGAGAAGGAGAATTGGCTGAAACTAACCCAGAAATTGGAAGAGTCTATTCTAAGAGGAAAATGTCAAAAGAAAATCCCTTGGAATCAGACCCCCAGTTCACGGATAGTTTCATGAACCTGAGATCCATGGTGGAAAAAATGTACAGGGACTTTAAGAAACATAGAGATGAATATTCATCAAGCTCCAAACAAGACAAAGGAGTAGAATAATCTCTCCTCCATGACCACTCTAAAGGCCAAGGGAAAGAAGAAAAATTTCTCATGCCTCCTAATAGCCCTGAAAATAAAAAGAAGACATCTTTGATTAAATTAGATGTTAAATTTTATTTACCAATATATGATGGAGATTTGAATGCAGAGAAGCTGGATAATTGGATCAGACAGATTGATGTTTATTGCAGAGTGCAGAGCATTGGCTCAGACAAGAGTAAGATTTAGTTGGCCAGCCTACGCCTTAGAGGCACTGCCTTGGTATGGTGGGAAGGCAGGACACAAGCTAACATGAAGAAACTTGGTAAGATTCTTTCTGTCTGGAGTGAATTTGTTTCTGCAATTAAAAATCAATTCTATCCACTAGCCTACATGTAGCAAGCCATGATGAGTTGGCAAACTCTTCAACAACTAAAAGCGCAAAGTGTACAAGGTTACACCCAAGAATTTAGGAAAAGAGCTTTGATTCTAGGAATTTCCTTAGACTCACCTGAGACTCTGTTGAAGTATATAGGTGGTCTACACAGCTACATGAGGCACACTATCCTCATGTTTAATCCCACTAGCATAGATGAGGTATCCGTTCAGGCTACGCATCTAGAAGATAGAGGTAAGAATGGGAACCCAGAAGTTGGGGGATCATCCCAACCCACTGCAATTAAAAATAAGGAGAAAAGAAAACAGAAATGGAAAGAGAGGGAGACAAATGTTGTACAGAAAAGCAAGTCTTCATGCACTCACTGTAAGAAGGATGGGCATGAAGATGAACACTACTAGATTCTGCATCCGAAGCTGAAACCTAAGAAGTTCGAGGGAAAGAAGAAGAAGACTGTTGCAACTATTCAAAAGGATTTGGGGTCAGACTCAGGAAATGAAGCAACAATCGCAGCCACAGGTATAAAAGGTAAAAATTCTGAAGCATCTACTAGTAATTCTGCACAATCTACTGATAATGAATAAAATGAGAGAAAAAGACAGGAGCTTTTTCATATTCGAGTTATTTCCAATCATCAAAAGATTGATACTTTGTTTGATAGTGGCTAACAAATAAATTTAATTTCTGAAGCAATTGTAAAGAAGTTGGGATTACTAACCACACCTCACAAGAAACCATATCCATTAGGTTGGCTATGTGATAAAGCAAAGCTACAAGTGACTATACAATGTAAACTTCAGTTTTCTTTGGGTCAGCATTTGTAGATGAGGTTGAGTTAAATATAGTTCCTTTGGATATATATGGAATTGTTTTAGGAAGTCCTTACTTGTATGATAGAAAAGCTACTTTCTATAGAGCTGAGAACAAGTATCTACTCGTTAAAGACGAAATCAAATATATTGTAAGAGCTCATAAGCTCAAGAATAATTATACTCTCGTAAACTCGGGGCAGATGAAACGAATTGTAAATTCATGCAAGCAATTTTTGCTGATGGTTGTAAAGGAAAAGAAACCTGATAAAACCAATGTATTTGAGGGTTGTGATGTTAAATAGCAAGTTGATTTAGAAAAATTTGTTTCGGAATATGATGTATTGTTTCAAGAACCTAAAGGTCTGCCACCCAAAAAGGAAATAGTGCATGATATTAATTTGCAGCAAGATCCTCCATTGCCTAACATTATAATGTACAGGTTGTCCGCTTTAGAGAATGCAGAAATCAAGAGGCAGGTACAGGAGCTGCTCGAGAAGGGATTCATCAGACCTAGCACATCACCATGTGGGTCTCCAATTGTTTTGGTGAAAAAGAAAGATGGCTCGTGGAGAATGTGCATTGATTACCGAGCACTGAATAAGATAACGATCAAAAATCTTTATCCCCTTCCTTTCATAGATGATCTATTAGATCAGTTGAAAGAAGTTGTTTATTTTTTCAAGTTAGACTTTCATAGTGGCTATCATCAGGTCAAGGTTGCAGAGTAAGATGCATGGAAGATTGCTTTCAAAACAAAGCAGGCATTGTATGAGTGGTTGGTTATGCCTTTTGGCTTAACTAATGCTCCTGCTACTTTCATGAGAGTAATGAATGATGTACTCAGACCTTTTCTTGATGATTTTGTTATTGTATATCTGGATGACATTCTTATATTTAGCAAAACATGGGAAGAACATTTAAAGCATGTTAAGCAGACACTAGATGTTTTGAAAAGAGAAAAACTTTATGTTAAACTCTCAAAATGTGAATTTGGCAAAACATCTTTGAATTATTTGGGACATATAGTAGGGGGTGGTGAATTGAAGATAGATCCCTCTAAGGTTGTAGTAATTGTAAACTGGCCTAAACCCAAATCTGCTATAGAAGTTAGAAGCTTCTTAGGAGCAGCACAATGTTGGAGAAAGTTTATTTCTAACTTTTCCTTACTTGTAGCTCCCTTACATGCTTTAACAGGATTGAACAAGGTGTTTCAGTGGGGAGGCAAACAGCAGAAAGCCTTTGACACCTTGAAAGAAAAGATTAGTACAACACCAATACTAGCACTACCTGATCTTCAAAGACCATTTGAGATTGAAATAGATGCTAGTGACTATGCCATGGGAGCAGTGTTGATGCAGCAGTAAACCCATATGTTATCATTTTGAGACATTTAATTCTACAGTAGTTAACTATCCCACATATGATAAAGAATTGTATGCATTAGTACAAAGAGTGAAAAGTGGAAACATTACTTAATGGGCAAAGTGACAGTTATACATAGTGATCATCAACCACTTCAATATCTACACTCCCAAACTAAGTTGCAGCAATCAAGACACTATAGATGGATGGGTTTTCTACAACAGTTTCATTTAGTCATCATATATAAAAAGGGCATACACAATAAAGTTGCAGATATGTTATCTAGACCAATTATAAATGCATCTATTATACTTAAGCATAATTCAGTATTGCATGAGAGCTACATTGAACAATATGCTCAAGATATAGATTTTAAAGATGTATATGCAACTTTAAGTCAAGGCAAACGAGTAGAAGAATTGGATTATCATATTAAGGACCAACTCTTGTATCATTGTGGGAAGCTATGCATTCCACAAGCTGAGAGAGTAAAGATAATTCGAGAAGCACACACTTCTCTGATATCAGGTCACTTTGGTGTAAGTAAAATGGTTGCACAGCTGCAAAGATTTTGTTATTGGCCAAAAGAGAATGAGACAGTTTCTAGATATGTAAGAGGGTGTACCATGTGTGCTAAAAGCAAGCCCAGCAATAGAAAACTAGTCTTGTACACTCCACTACCAGTTCCTTCTCATCCTTGGGAAAGTGTTTCCATGGACTTTGTTAGAGGACTGCCCAAATCTAGGAAAGGTCATGACTATTTATATGTTGTTGTGGATAGGTTCAACAAAATGTGTATTTTAATACCTTGTAACAAACAGATTACAGCTGAACAAACTACAAAGTTGTTCTTTTAGCATGTATGGGTTCATTTTGGATTACCCACTTCCATAATATCTGATCGAGATACCCGATTTGTTGGGAAATTTTGGTCAAGTTTGTGGGAATTGATGGACACCAGGCTGAAGAAGAGCACAACTTTTCACCCGCAAACAAATGGCCAAACAGAAGTGGTCAACAGGACAGTGATCCAGTTGCTCAGAGGTTATTGCAGTAAGCATCCCAAACTTTGGGATGAACATTTATGTTATGTGTAGCATGCTTACAACCGAGCTAAACACTCTTCTACACAAAGATCTCCTTTCGAGACCTATTTTGGTTTCACACCAAGATCTCCCTTGGATTTTGTCTTTGGTAAAGACATAGCAGTTGATGGACACAGTGATGTGGACAAGGCAACCAAGTTCATTGAACAAATCCAAGAGATTCACCAAGTAGTACAGGAACAGCTGGAAAAGAGTCAAGCCAAGTATAAGGCAAGGCATGACAAGCATCGGATGGAGCATAGTTTCCAAGTTGGTGACCAAGTCTGGCTGTATATCAACAAAGACAGAATGCAAGGTGAAGGTTAGAAGCTGAAACCAATAAGGTATGGACCTTTCAAGATACTTGAGAAAATTAGTGAGAATGCTTTTCGCCTTGATCTATCAGCTTACATGCACATCTACTCAGTTGTTAGTGCAGACAACTTGAGACTATTTGAACCTTCATTAATTGAAGATCCCAAAGGGTAGAGTCAATTGCCTTCTATTGATGATCTGTTACCTGAATATCTTAATGAATTGCAGGAAGATACAGTTCTGGACAGGAAGGTAAGAACTACGCAGAGGGGATGTTGAGTACCTCAGGATCAGACTCAAAGGTTCAAAGCCAAGCAGTGCGAAATGCATAGAAATTGAGCAAGCAAGGAAGCAATACCCTCACTTGATGGATGCTTGAAAGAAAACCAACTTTTGGTGGTCCAAAAGCTTTTTCAGTGGGAAGGCTGTGATCCGAATTAGATCCTAAAAACTCTCTAAGTTTTCATGATTGTTTCAAATTATGCTAAAATATTCAAGTCTTAGAAAAGATCGAAACTATCATAAGGAATCCTCATAACAATTGCAGTTGTGGCCAGAGTGGAGCAACGAGGACCCTTGGTCAAGCGCATAGACCGTTGGCCCATGGTAAAGCGCAATGGCATAAAACTGGAAAAACTGGAGGCTAATTCGGGAAACAGAGGTGGATTCTGATACGCAATTAGCATTAATCGCTTATCGCAAGGCGTCCCCCTCAGTGAAGGAAAGCCCCGAAGTGCCCGGACCTGAAAACGCTATAAAATTCGGAAAAGTAACTGTTTCGGTTCCGTAGCACGGAATTCCCCAAACCGGCAGGATATCAGAAGGCTTTGAGGCAATAATAAGTTTTGACTGAGTCCTGCACGATGCCACACATTGAGCGACATGCATCCAGCGAAAGAGAGAGAAAACCACCCGCATCAGACGGGTAAACACCGTGTGACTTGTCCACCCGATATGAAGGACGACCGTAGGATTTGGGAGGTCCAGATCAACGGCGGAGATGCGTCCCAATGACTGACTGGATTTGACAGGTCAAAAAGCAAGATGACAGGGATTTGACGTCTGACGTGGATGATGAGTTGGCAAACGATTCATGATTCGCGGGTGATATTGAAGCAAATAGATTTAACAACCATTTGAATATGATTCAGGGAATCTAACACCCAGTTCGTTAGCAAACAGGTGGCCACCTCCCTGCGAGGCGTTACCCAGTGATGATGACGCAGAGCAGAGGAATTCGAACGGACAGAGGAAAGGAAACCAAAAGGCTGGGAAGCGGAAACGAGTAGTCAAAGAAAAGACTGGCTTTAAATCCATGAACTGACAGAAGCAGAAGAGAGGCAGCCAACGAAGAGATGCAAAAAAGCTAATAGTAGAGAACAAAGAGTAGAAGCCAAGCTGACCTGAAGGCAGCATCGAGCCAGATAGAGCCAGAGAAAGTTAGAGAGTTTGTATACTCCATTGAAGGCTTGAGAGGTTCAAGCAAACTCCCCGGCATAGGCCTGTCATACTACTGTGACCCTCAGAGATCGAGTTTCAGTAAGGAGAGTTTGTGCACTCCATTCCTACTGACTTCATTCTGTTTAAGTGAGTCTCAAATCGAGCTCACTGTTGTAAAAACTCTGCTTGAAAACATAATAGAGAGGCCACCACTGAAAGGCTGGACCAGGAGATGTAGCCAAGGAGCATTGGGCGAACTCCTTATTAAACTTGTTTTGTTTACAAGTTTGACTGTTATGTTTTCTCTGATTGCCTCAGTGTCTATGTATTCTAGCAATCATATCGATCTGTTGCATAAGTAACATAGGCACATCCATGCACATGAGTTTGTAATACCTTTCATTCTTTGCCCTAGATAAATTCCGGATCAGATATTGAGGGTACAGATGGTTTAGTCTCGGGATACCCTTGATGTTGATATTGAGGGAAGAGGTAGTATAGTCTCAGGATACCCCGGTTGATGATATTGAGGGAGGAGGTAGTATAGTCTCCATATTCCCTTGTTGATTTGAAGAGAAGAGAAGGCATAGGGTGCTTGTCGGGTTTGGAAACCGACCCGGTGTGTACACATTATTGAAGAGAAGATAAGGCACTTGGTGCTCATTGGATTTGGCAACCAATCCAATGTGTGTATGATTCAAAGGAAAGAGAAGGCACTGGATGCTTGCTAAGTTTGGAAACCAATTTAGTGTGTGTACAGAAAGGATAAAGAACAAAGGAAAAAGCAAAGAACCATTTGAAACATAAGTATCAATATTTCATTCCAGTTTTTAATCATGCACATAGTTTATGATTTTGATTTATGATGGTTGAGTTTTGAACTAACCTGATGTGATATGTTTATACATGATGATTTGATCAAAGAACTAGTTGACTTGTTATGATAGGAAGTAAACAAAATTGCAGTGTACCTTATTGACAGGCCACCAATAAGGTATGATTTGAATTTATTTCAATTCATTTTGAGTTTAACGGCAATTATGTGCCTGGTATAGGAAAGCAAGGAAATGCCTAGTTTGGGTGGTTGAAACTGGCTGCTAGAGAATTAGCAGCAACAACAAAAAGGAATTAGAACAAGCAACAATGTGATGGTAAAGCATTCAGGAGTAGGGCCATTGTGGGACATTGGTACCCAATAGTGTCCATTGATTTCCATGATCATGTTATGACTGGTATGATGGTTTTGAGGCAGGGATATGCATTGGTTTTGAAGCAAGGATATGCCTTGGTTTTTGGACCCTCTGATGTGAGGAAACCTTGCCAAAGGATAGATCGCCCGAGAAGGGGATGCCAGGGAACTTGGAAGATGAGTTCCTACAGAAAAGGGGGTGACTGGATTGCCCGAGGGACTGTGTAGTAGAAAAGGGAAGGTCGGGGAATGAATTTTCTTTGGTCATTAGCATTGCTAGATGGAATCATAAGCACATTGGGAGTGTCCCCTAGAACAATGAGTCAGTAATTGTTCACTGAGGGAATAGGTAGTGTAAGGATTGTAGCGTTGGATATTGGATGTGAACTTTGATTTTGGCAGCGGATTCTGGACTTCCTGGGAAGGAGGTGAATCCTGGTACTACTTTGAGGGTGGAGGTGTCAGCCTCCAGATTCCCTTGTTGCAGATGCAGGCATCGTATCCTTTTATTTGTTGGTTGAGAAAATGCACATATGTATATATGTGTATATTATTGTAAACATTGTATCAAGCTAGATTTATAAAGCTCCATAGATGGTATGATTATTTCCTAGTTAAATCAAATGTACATAAGTATATGTGGTTGTTATTGTAAATATCATAATGAGTCGTGTTATAAAGCTCCATAGGCAATATGTTTTGTTTTCAACGGTTTGTTGGTCATAAGTGTCACAGAACACTAAGGACGATGTTCCCCTAAGGGGGAGGGGTTTGGAACAACCCCAAGTTAAGTTTCCATGAAAATAAAAATAAGACCAAGGTCATGGGACACATATTCCAAGTTGAAAGGTGGGTGAACATCATATTGGGGATCACTTTCAGTTTATTTATTGCTAAAATTGGCATAGGAAAATATGTATTAATTGGCATTAATTATGAAAATAAAGGAAAATAGGAGAAAAGGGAGGTGAAGAGACACAAATTTGCATGTTAAGGAAATTAAAAGGAAAATGAAGGAAAAAGGGAAACCAATGATAAAAAGGCATCATAGAACTAGTTCAAAACTTTTGATAGTTTGGTTGATCTTTTGTTAGTTTTGGCTTGAGAATAGTGTTAGACAGAGAGAGAGCACCAACAGGAGAAAGCAAGCAAGGAAGGAAAATGAAATCAAAGGAAAGTAAGGAGAAGGTTGGATCGACAAATTTAGCAGGTAACAGGTTGCATGTGTGATTTCCTAGCTGAGGTGTGAATGCATGGTTCATGCATTTGTTTATTTGGTTCATTTGTTGTCATTAGCATGGGTTTTATTTGGTTTGACATTGGTTTCAGCCTAGAATTTCCATTTCCTGGATAGCCATGGTGTGGTGGGATTCATTCTTGGTTAAGCTTTGGATTGCCAGGAGGTTTTAGAACTGGGTGAGGTGGTTGCAGGAAAATTCCCAAGGGTTTGGGGTGGAGAATTTCTCTGGGAAACCCTTAATAGGTGGGTGGAGATACAAAAATTCCTCAAGGTATGGTGAATAAATTCTTAGGCATCCAAGATTGGTTTGGTTTTGTGATCTCAGGACCGGTTTAGGTGAGATCATGGTAGCTTGAGGGTGGAGGTGGTTTAACCTCTAGATTCCCTAGTTGTTTATGCCTTGGTTTACCCCATGATATCCCACATTCATTCTTGGAATATGGCACGAGGCTTAGTGGCTGAAAGAAAGATTTGGTTCAGCCCAATCCATGGTCAGGTGGTACTTGGAAGTCCCTGACTTGGTTGGATTTTTCATAAGTTAATAAGAGTTATTTTCGTATTGTAATCCATGAGAATTTGTATTTGTTATCATGTTGATTTGATGGTTATTTTGTCTTGGTTAATATTTTGGTTATATGTTGGTTATAAGCATGGTTTTATGATGTGATCTAGTTGTGGCTCTTTTCCATGATTTGATAAGTATTTGAATGGTTGATGAATGCATGGAATAACAAGTGTTGATGCAACTACTAGAGAGGGCATTAGACCTTCTTAGTGATTTTCAATTGAAGTTGATAGATTTATAATCAGATATGCATTCATGACCTGTAGCTTACAAGTTTACCATATGTTTGATTAAATGTCTATCATGTTCTAGGAAGTCTAGGTCAAGTTCTTGCTTCAAGTTTGAATGTTTAGCATTGTTGTCATGAAAATTATGATTCTGGAAAGTTACAGGAAATTCTGGGTAGTGTTCTGGAGGTTATACTGGAAAAGTGGCTCATATCTCAGAACTGTTGGCTCTAAATTGGAGGATTTAGGTCAAAACTACATGGAATCAAGCTTGTGCGTGCAGTTGGGACTTCATAACCACACTCTTGCCTTGTTGTGCATGCGGTTGGGGGGCTAAGCTCATGAAAAGGAGTTCTAGCTCAGGGATTGACCACCTAGGGTGGTTTGTTGCCTCCTCAGTGGTTTGTGGTCTCTGAGGGATGTTAGTTTATGGTCAGATTGCAACTCCCACTTCCATCACTAGAACTTGGAGGTTGGTCATGTCATAGTAGCACTTAGCTTCACATTTACCCTACAAGCGGTTAAATGTGGGGAGGGTCAGTTACATATTCTACTAGAGGAATTTCTCCCAAATTCTTGGACTGATAACTCAACCCACAAAGAGATCTAGAGCGTTTATCCAACGTAGGCTCCAGGATTGGTAACTCAACCCGAGTTGTTCTAGGTCTTCCAGAGCATTCGTTCCAACCCACAGCCATAAGGAATTATGAGCACCAGCCAAAAAGAATCAAGTGGAAAAACCCATAATACCATGGTTGACCAGGAAATGGCAAGGCAAGGCTAAAACCACTATCAATATAGGAAATCCTCCATACTAATGACATAACATAACCAGATAATCACATGCATATACCATGCATTCATAAATCAGAAAGTAAACCACACATACAACCTGTTAATCGCAAAGCAATCCAACTAAATTTGTTGATCTACCTGTTCCCTTGCACTTTACCACTTTCCTTTGCCTTCTTTCTCCAAATCCAAAGTATGCCAAAATTGTAACCCCCCTCCCATATATACCTAGATTCACTGCCCTTCTAGGGTAAACATGTGAGGAGGAGCTACTATGACATGACCCGACCTCCAAGCTTCACTTATGGAAATGGGGCAGACCACTAAACCTATCGACCACAAACTAACATCCTATAGGACACTCAGAGGCTAAAAAACCACCCCCAGTGCCAGTTGTAGGCATAACATTGCATCCATGCAACTATAGGCCTCCAGCCACAGGCATAACACTTCATCCATGTAATTGAAGTCCAAATTTCTCAATTATGAGCCTGTGACCCCGAAATCAGAGCCACCTTTTCAGGGCTAGTCTCAAAACCACTGCCCAAAACTTGATGAGACTTTCCAGAATAATAAATGATACGAGGACAAAGCCTCTAACACAAAACTTGATCAAGGAATTTACCTAATCATGCCTAATCATGACAGTCATTTCGTCAAACATATGTCAAACATGTAATCTACAGGTCATGAATGCATATTTAAACATAGGGGTCTGATACTTATCTGAGAATCATCAAGAAGGTCTAATTCCCTCTCATAATAGCTGCAATAACATCTATTAGCTCATGCATTCATTAACCATTCATCAACAAATCAAAACACATCAAGATCCATAGCCAATATACATCTTATAACCAACATATAACCAACAAATGAACAACATATACACCATGATAGAATAGCCATCAAAGCCACATAATAACAAGTACAATTACTCATGGAAATACAAGAGGAAAGAGCTCTTATTAACATATGCAAAAGCCAACCAAGTCAGGGACTTCCACGTACCACTCGACCATAGATTGTGTTGAACCAAATCTTTCTTCCAACCAATCACCCCTGTGTCATATTCCAAGCATGAATGTGGGACTCAATACCAAATATACTAGGGCTTTCCAGAGATCAAACCACCTCCACCCTTAGGCTTTACCACAATCCCACCAAAACTGGTCAAGGGGTTCATATGCCCAAAACAAGAACATACACTACTAGGATTTACCATAATCCCACAAAAATCGGTCAAGGGATCAGTAAGCCCAAAACAAGCTTGGATGCATCCAGATTTCTTCACCAATACCTTGAGCTGGAACTTGCATGTCTCCATTGTCAAGCTTTATCGCAATCCCGCCAAAGCCGATTAAGAGATTACTAGGCCCTTCGGGAATTTTCCTAAGACCACCTCATCCAATTCCAAAACCATATGGCAATCCAAAGTTCAACCAAAATAAATAACCCCATCACACCATGGCTATCTAGAAATGGAAAGGCAACACTGAAACCATTGTCACACCTGGAAAAAACCCATGCCAATGATAACAAGAGAACCAAATACATACATGCATGTACCATGCATCCATAAACCAGCCAGGAAATCACACATGCAACCTGTTACCAGCAAGTATCCTGCTAAAGCTGCTTGATCCAACTTTTCCTTGCTTGATCCTTTGCTTTCTTGTCATTTCGTTGCCTTCCTTTCTCCAAGGCTAGAGTGCTCCAAGAATGCTCTAAGTGTGTGTTACACAAAAATATCGTCACCATGATTATTTGCAGTCAGTATGGGTCTATCATCACTTGTATTGTCCTCCTAAGCAAGTCTCAGACCTCAGCTCTTCAAGTCAAGCTTTGAAAATGGGAGAAAGACATTAAAAATCAATGAAACTCTGGTTCCGCACTTTCTCTCACTGTCACCTGCGGTCCTGCACCTTCTGTGTACAAAACCTGCGGACTTGCCCGATCTGTCCCTAATGGTTTAGGTGTGGACCCCTGTGAAAGTCAAAAGGCGCAAGTTTTATCTTAAAAAACTCACTTTGGGTTAATTCTAGAGGTTTCTAGAAGGAATTTTGACGTGGATTGTTCGCTCTGAGGTGGTTCATGCATCCCAAAAGAGAAGGAGCTAATCCCTTGATGAGAGGAGCTATCCCTTTGAAGGAGGGCTTTATCCCTTTGAAGGAGGACCTATTAACCTCCCTCCATTGCACTATAAATATAGGCATTGGGCTGGTTGCTAGGGAGGTTAGAAGCTGAACATTTTTTAGGGTAAATGCTGGTGAAATCAAGACTTCCTAGTTGAGCTTAAGAGGAGAGATCACACACCTTTTTGGCTTCATTGGAGAGTGAGTGAAACTTGTCAAAGTAGAGGAGACTTCTTGCTGGACCCTGGGAGGAGCTTGTACAGCGTCAAGGCAAAGGTTGTAAAGTTCTTCTTCTTTTGAATTAATACAATCAAACTCATTTTTCTCAACAAGTATCTTATGTTATTTGTTTCATGGACTCCTTGACTTTCATGTTAAATATGTTTTATGCAATTGGCTTTTGAGGTGCTATTTAATTTGTTTGTCTTGTTTGTGTTTGCAGATTCGCGAAAAGGAGCTCATTTGGATCAAAGGAGTGACGGCATCCACAAGCTTGCGTTGGACCTAAGGTAGGCCCTAAAAACACTTGTTTGCTATTGTTTATCAAAGCATATTTAGAGAAAGATAGTGTCTGGTTGGTTTGCTTGTCATTAGGTCTTCTTTAGATTCTAGGAAGGTCTATCTTGTCCGCAAGATCGACTTATTCCGTGTGACAAAATGGCGACTCCACTGGGGACTTGATTGTTTTCTTTGTTTTTACTTTGACCTGAGAAACTGTATTTTTGTTTCTGTTTTTGGCTTGTTGTGTGTAAAATTGGGTAGAGTTTGTAGATCTAGGGTTATTTTTCGTTTTTCATAGCTTTGGGAGAGGACCGCACCCTAGCCGTTTGACAGAGTGCATACTTACCCGCAGCTTGGCTTTTAGCACAGAGCGGGACCGCACCTGTGCCAACTGTGGGCCTGCGGACCCTGTCAAAATTTTGAAAACCCTAAGATTTCCTCTGTTAGTCAGCTTAGTTTGTGTCTAGAAATTGTTATCCACTGCCCAGACCTACATAAAACTTGTCAGAAGCTTTCCTTGGATTGATTTCGTTAGTGTTAGGGTTTTAGGTGAAATTCCTAGGAGTTTTGCTTGTTGGGTTTGTTTTTCATTTTGGTTGTGTAGTGGCTCTGAGCTTAGAAGCTGTAGGGACTTCAGATCACCTTAGTGTCTACCAACATTCTCATGAGTCTGACCATTTATGAAATCTCCCCTTGTTTGAGGAATGCGCTTTGAGTTTTCTCTTTACAAAACTTCGAAAAGCTTGTGTTTAAAAGTTTGGATTTTCATTTTCAAAAAGAAAACAAAATTGGTTGTTCTTGACTTATTTGTGATTCTGCATAAATTGGTCCTTAGCTTATATTTAGCTAAGTAAAACATCCTTAAAAAAGACTTTTAGTAGGCTTTGACTTCAAATAGGTTTTTATAATTTGTAGATCTCAAAGTTAGTTATTTTCATAGTTTTGAGTGTTTTATTAAAAAATATAAAAATCTCTTTTGAAAAAAGTTTGTTTTGTAGTGATTAAGTGCTTTGAAACGAAAAAGGGAAATTTTTGTGAAATAACTAGTTGTCTCGTTTTGAGTGCTTTGGAAAGGAAAAAGCTCTTCTTTTAATTTGTTTGATTGAGAAAGATTTGTGTTTACAAAGTATTTGCATTCTCAAACTCTTTCTTAGTTTAGAAGTTCATCGAAGAGAAAAAGATTGTTTAGATCATCTTAGGTGCATTTTTAGTGATTTTGAGTCAAGTCTTCATACCGCGAGTTTCATCTCCGCACCTTTGGACTTAAACAAAAACCACTAAAATTAACGCTTAAAGTAAAATTCACCTAGTAACATTTTTATTTCTAGGGCTCTGATACACCAACTTAGCTTAGGCTAGTGTCTTGGAGTAGGAGAGTAATTAACTCTCCAAGACAGTAAAAACAAACAAGTAGTTGTATCTTGTGGTAGGGAAGAAATCCAATTGTTGCATTTATGCTCTGGGAAAGCTCCTCTTAAAGGAGAAGAACGAGATCGTGTCCGAACCAGTGTGGGAATCAATCCTTCTTCATTGGGAACGACGCCAGATATTCACGTATTAAAAATGGTAAACCTCGGATAAACCATTCTCGAGGAGCCTGGGGTCACTTGTTGGTAAACCTTGGATTATGTCAAGGAGCCTTCAAGGGGATTGAGCTTGCTACTCTGCCCTTGCGTGCGTATCGGATCGTAGACTATTCCCCCAGGTATATTCGTCTCAGTTGGTAACCTTAGTGCCCATATTCTTTAGGACTCTTCCTGAGGTGACAGTGGTGGGAAGATCCCACTGTACCTGGAGCAGACGTCGGCTAGACTCACTTGGATTTTCTGGGGGGTTCTCTTCACTCGAGACGGTTAAGTGGAGGAACTTGTGCCAGTCTATTCATTAAGCAGGTTGCCGAGGTAACTGTTCCAACCGCCATTTCTGTATTGAACTCTGCGACGTTGGATTTCATCACCAACTAGTGTTTTCGGTACGGAAAGTTACTGTTTGTGTGTGTTTGATCTCCTAGATTCTTTAGGCATGTGATTCAAATTTGTTTGGTTCTTTAGAGACTTTAGGTGCTTTTCATTGAGATTTTACTTTGTTTGCGTGTGAAGTAGTTAAAAGTTTTCAACTGTGGCTGAATTACCAAGACAGTCCCGTAGACTTCGGGGCCAGTCTCCTGAGTTTGTAAACGTGGCTGAGTTACTGAGGAAGTCCCGTAGACTTCGGGGCCAACCTCCTGAGGAAGTATCGAGCCAGCTCGAAGGCTTGAAAGTCCTCGTAACTCCTAGAGACAGTAGAGTTGGGTCACCTGAGGAAGGAGAATCTTCTTTGATAGTACATCCTGATTTTCAACCGTTAGTAGCAGAGTATAATCCACAGTCAGTGTCTGTTTCCAAAATTGCTAGTAGCTTTTCATCTACTAGTGATATAGGTGAAGAACCTGAAATATCCGAGCCTGAAAGTGAATTTTCTGCTACTCCGACATCGGGGTTTGTTTCTCCAACTTCTAGTGGTCCTGGTTCACCTAGGGTAGAAAGAGTAATCACCCAAGATCTTCCTTCTGGACTTATTGCTATTGAAGGACTTGCTCCGGAAGAAGAAGTAGGCATCCCTATCCCTGAAAATCAACCTATTATTGAACTAAGGGAGCGTGAATCAATTTTTTACAGTCCACCTAGGAGTAGTTCTTGGTATCTTTCTTTGACTAATTTTTTAGAAAACTCAGGGTTAATTTTTTCACCACCTCGTGCTCCTTATCACCCAACACCTAGAGGTTTTTATACTCCCGTCAATATGGCAGGACAGTCATCCATGTTTACTCAATTGCCCGAATCTTTTTTGTACGACGATCCTTCTGTTCCCTCCAGGTATCAGTCACTTTCTGGTACTTTTTCGGGAGCATCTCCTCAACCCATTGAGCAAGGGTTATTAACTGGAAACAATGGTACTAAGCCATTGAGCGTAGAAAACATTCTTATGATGTCAGGTTCTATTCCCAATCCTCAACCTCAAGGTGGCCAGTTACCGCCTGGGGGGCAACCTCAAGGTACACAATTTGCATCTGGGGGGCAACCTCAACGACAGTACATACCTATGGGACAGTACATTCCTCAAGGTCAACCCCAGACTCAATATGTACCCCAAGGTCAACCCCAGTATCAATTTATACCTCAAGGTCAACCCCAGTATCAGTATGTGCGTCAAGGGTATCAACCCCAAGGTCAATACTCGAACCAAGGTTTCCAACCACCCCAAGGTCAAACATATGTTCAAGGAACGGGAAATGTACCTTTCAATTATCAATCCTACCCTCAACCCGGTTATGGTCCTCAGTATTCTCAACCTGTTATGGGTCAATACCCCGGAATGAATATAGTGTGGGATCCATCGCAAACCCAACAGGTGTTGCAGCCAAGTGTACAGTTGTCATCTCAAACTAGACAACCCCTAGTTTCTGGTTCACCCCAGCAACCAGTCCAGTCTAACATTCAAACTTCTGTACCTTCAGTAGTTTCTCAGCCTGGGCCTAGTACACCTCGTATTCCACCTCAAACGACTGCTACAACTGCCACAACGTCTGTTCAATCTACCCCACCTACTTCTGGAGTATCGACAGCTCCGGTTTCTACTGTTCCTGTATCTACTCCTCAGACATCTTTACCACCGTCTGGATCTACGATTCAAACTTCGGTTCAGATGCATGTAAGACAACCTGGTTTAAGTACGGTTGTCACAAGTCAACCACAATTCACTTATCAACCGTACCAGGGACAGTACCAATTCGGTCCTGTTGTGCAGCAGCCAGTCTATCAGTATCAACCGTACCCTGGGTACACTTATCAACAACCTCAACAACCCCAGTACGGTCCGGTTAATCCTGGTTTTCTGGGAGGATACAATATCCCGAACGTAATTCCTATTCCTAGTTATCCTGGATATCCTCCTCCTGGAGCTGGTCTCATGACCCAGAGTTTTAGGGATCCTAATCGGCAGTTACCGTTTATCGCAACTTTGGACTTACCTGACTTGTCGTGCCTAACGAATGATCCCATTAATTATCTTCCGTTTTGGCCGCCAATGCCGAATAAGTTGCCCAGTGACATTCCCAAGTTCGAAGGTAAATCAGGAGAGGAACCATCGAACCATGTGATGACTTACCACCTCTGGTGTGCGTCTAACTCCATTACAGATAATTCAATCCGTCTTAGACTTTTCCAGCGCACTCTAATTGGTCTCGTGGCCAAGTGGTACATTGAGTTACCGCGAGGCACTTTTTATAATTTTAGCCAGTTAGCTACCTCATTTTTAACTCATTTTCAGTTGCCAGTCCGATATGAGAATGGCACGGAATTGTTAACTTCGCTAAAACAATCGACATCCACTTACATTTCAGATCATATTCATGAGTGGAGACGTCGACAGCGTTTAGTGAAGGTATTTATTCCGGATCAGATCTTGGCTGAGTGGTTTGTAAAATATTTGTTGCCAAAGATCATTGAAGATGTTGCTAAAGCCGGAGTTGTTACTGAGGAGCAAGTAATTTCTCAAGCACAGTACCTTGACTTGGTCTATACTCAGTCAGGTACGTTACACGAAAAAATCCCCAATCTTCCCAAGCAAAATCAAATCGCTGCAGCTCCTTCGGGATCTCATGCCACCGATGGTATGATTGGTATGGTTAACACTAAAAGTAAGAAGAAATCTTCCAAGAATTCTTCTCCTATCATAACCTTGCCTGATTCCCCAACAGGAGATTCTTCTGCAGAGATTTCCGCCGATATTCACGTTGTAGAGTCATCTACAGCCAAATCAAAATCCGGTGGGAAGAAGAAAGGAAAGAAGAAGAATAAAACGGACAAAAGTTCAAAGGAGAAACCTGAAAAGGCAGAATCCAATGATGAAAAGCGCAAACCTCGTTATCCTTGTCTCATTTGTGACGATGAACATTTTACAAGAGACTGCCCTCATCGTGCAGAGGTTGCGAAGATTGTCAAGGGTTCCCAAACTCCTGTTGTTTTGAAGGATCCTTTTCCGGCTCAAGACAGTAAGATGATAGGTTCATCCTCGAATGCCAATGAAGAACCCATACTGATGATGTCCCATGTTAGGATTGCGACTCGATCGCAAGATTATGGTAGTAAAAGTCTTGTTGATGGAAAAGAAGCAGAATCTTCTCATTCTAATCCATCAACCTCAACTCCCGGTTCCGATCCACTAAAGATCGAGAAACCTAATCCAGACTTGGTAATCAAACCGCCCGCCAAGGGTATACTTCGAAAGTCAGCTTTCAATCCACATGTGAGAGCGGCTCATAATTATAACATTGTTGAGGATTTAGTTGTTTCACCCTCAGCGATTTCGGCTTTGGAAGTGCTGCAATCATGTCCAGCACAACGTAAATTACTTTTGTCGGCTATAGGAGCTGTTGATGTTCAGGACCCGAACCTAATAATCTTCGATCTAGAAAATAGTACACCGCGTTTGCCTCATCAAATGGCTTTCCAAATTCCAGTGATAGTCAAAAACAGGCCTATTCATCGGACTGTAATTGATGAGGGAGCCTCAACGTGTATTATGTCGATACAGTGTTGGAGATCGCTTGGTTCTCCTTCGCTAAATCAATCCCCGACAATTCTAAAGGCCTTTGATGGTCGTGGGCTTCATCCTTTTGGCATTCTACAGGATTTGCCTATAGGGGTTGAAGGAAAAACCGTTAGTCTAGATGTGGAGGTGGTTGATGCCCCTCTAGATTACAACCTGCTCTTGGGTCGAAGTTGGTCTTACGCTATGACAACGGTCGTTTCATCGGTCTTTCGAGTAATAAAGTTTCCACATAATGGAAAGATCATAACAATAGACCAGCTGGCTTACTTTTCATCTGACCCAGCCTTTTCGGAGAGTATTCAACATGTCGGTAAAACGACTATCCCATATAAGGATGTTGGAGTAGGATTAGTTAAAGATGTCGGTTTACTGGGAACTTTTCCTTTTCCTCCGATCAATGCATCGTCTTCATTTGCAACCATTCATATGATTACATCAGACACCATTGTTCATGATGATCCTTGGATCATTCCTTCTGAATCTGAGATAGACTCTTTTGGTAATGCCATGCCTTTGAGTCCATATGAAATTGCCTATGAAGTCGTGCAGTCGTTTGCCGACCCATCTTCAACCGAAAATGACTTAATGAATGTGGTCTGTGAGGAATCACTTTTCACATCAACCTCGGATTTAACCACGTTTTTTGAACTTGTTCACTCTGATGAGCAAATTCGTGAAATCCTATGTGTAGATGATTTACCATGGGAAGATCTCCATCACAGATCTTCATTTTTACCTGAGGATGATCGTTTTGAAAATGATTTCTCATCAATTTTTACAACTGAATATGTCAAGGAACCTCAGAATCCAATGAAACATCTCGATTCAGAGTTAAATTTGGGAAACATCTCTCGAACTTTTCCTATCGACATTTCGGTTAAGCCCGGAATTGTTGAGAACATTCATATAGGTGCCTCGTGTACAGATGACGAAATTCAGATATATAAGGCCCTATTTCAAGAATTCCGCGACGTGTTTGCCTGGTCCTATGAGGAAATGCCAGGAATTGATCCCGCGATTGTTTTTCATGAGATCAAGACTTACCCGGACGCTAAACCCGTCCGGCAACGTTTGCGTCAGATTCACCCACGAAAAGCTGCTGCAATTAAAGCAGAAGTTGAAAAATTATTGAAAGCAGGTTTCATTTATCCGATCCCATTAACGGATTGGGTATCGAATATTGTTCCAGTTAACAAAAAGCAGGGAACAATAAGAATATGCATCGACTATAGGGACATTAATCGAGCCTGTCCAAAGGACAATTACCCAACTCCCTATATCGATCAAATCATTGATGATTGTGCCGGCAGCGAACTATTCTCCTTTATGGACGGTTTTTCCGAATACAATCAAATCAATATTCTACCTACCGATCAACCAAAAACGGCTTTCATTTGTCCATGGGGGACATTTGCTTATTGCAAGTTACCTTTTGGGCTTAAGAATGCCGGAGAAACTTTTCAAAGGGCGATGTCTTATGCGTTTCATGACATCAAGCACATTGTGCAACCCTATCTCGATGATTTGCCTGTTCATTCATTACATCGAGCTGATCACCTCGTCCATTTACGAGAAATCTTTATGAGGTGTATGCATTATCGTATTCGGTTGAACCCACACAAATGTGTCTTCTGTATAGAAACGGGTCGATTACTGGGATTTGTAGTTTCGAAAGCCGGCATTTGCGTCGATCCCTCGAAGGTCGAAGATATCATCAAATTGCCTCCTCCTTCGAGTCTTCGCCAACTCCAAAGTTTGCAAGGGAAAGCAAACTTTTTACAACGATTCATTCCTAACTACGCCTAGGTTACAAAGGGTTTTACCCTGTTGTTGAAACAGAATACTCCATTCTATTGGGACGAGATAGCTCAGAAATCTTTTGATGCACTCAAACACGCGTTGACCCATGCACCGTTGTTGCATCCTCCCAACTACAACCAAGATTACTTCTTGTATCTCGCCGCCTCTCATTCCACCATTGGAATGGTCTTAGTTCAGGAAGATGAAATCGGAAATGAACATGTGATATATTACCTTAGTTGCACTTTAAATCCAACTGAGCTAAAATACTCACATGTGCAGAAATTGGCATTGGCAGCTGTTCACGCTGTCCAACGTTTTCGTCACTACATTTTACTACGTAAAACTACAGTGATTTCGGATTGCAACCCTATGATCTACATTTTGACCAAGCAATTGCTAGGGGGCAAGTACTCTAAATGGATTGTTATCCTGCAAGAGTTTGACTTGGAATTAGAGAAATCCAAGTCTAAGAAATCTTTAGTTTTTGCGGAGTTAATGTGTGACTTCCTGCGTGCTGACACGGACACTGTGGTGGAGGAGCCCATTGCGGACGAATCCTTGTTTCTAATCAGCACTTTAGATCCGTGGTATGGGGATATCATCGTTTATCTCCAGACCCAATCCTTTCGGCCAGAAATTTCAAGGTCAGAACGTCGGAAAATTCGATTCCAGTCCCAACAATTCAGGATTATTGGAGATACTCTTTATCGCCGTGGGGCGGACTCTGTTTTTCGACGTTGCTTAACTCACGAGGAAGCTAAAAGGGTTCTAAATGACTGCCACTCTGGAGCATATGGCGGTCATATGTCTGGGTTTGCCACAGCCCAAAAGATATTGTGCGCTGGCTACTTCTGGCCGTCTTTATTTAAAGATTGTATTACGGCGGTCCGAAAATGCCACAAGTGCCAAATTTTTTATCGAAAGATGCATGCTCCACCTGCTCCTCTCCACCCTATAATTGTCGTTGGTCCTTTTTGCCAAATGGGGTATCGATTTTATTACATGTAACCCTCACTCGGACGGGGGGCATGCGTATATCATCCTTGCGGTAGATTATTTGACTAAGTGGGCCGAGGCGATGCCTACATTTGAGGCAGACGGCAAGACAGCTGCAATTTTCATGTTCAATCGTATAATTGCTAGGTTTGGTGTCCCGCAAGCAATCATCACTGATCATGGACGTCATTTTCGAAACGTTATGATGACCGAACTTACAGGCCAATTTGGTTTACGTTACAATAGTTCAACCCCTTATTATCCACAAGCGAATGGTCTGGTTGAATCCATCAACAAAGTTTTAGTTATCATGACTGACGAATCATGGGGATTCATCGGTCGAATTGGCACAACATGTTATTTTCATCGCTTTGGGCGTACCGAACTTCAGTAAAAACGTCAATAGGGTTCACTCCTTTCCAACTAGTCTATGGTTTGGAAGCCATGTTACCCATTGAATGCGAAATCCTGTCACTGCAAATGGCCATCGAGTTACTTCCAGCCACTTCCGAAGAGGAAAAGCGTTTGTTATACTTGGCTCAATTAGATGAGAATCGACGTGATGCTGCATTGGCGATCGAGACTCACGCAAAACGCATGAAAGCTCAGTATGATCGAAATGTGACCCCTCGAAATTTTTCGAAAGGAGATCTAGTCTTAGTTTACGATCAAGCTAATGATAAATTAGGCGCTGGAAAATTCGTTCCTATGTGGCATGGTCCCTATGTTGTCAAGCGAAAGCTAGCCAAAGGGGCCTATGAATTGATAGACTTTGACGGGGACTCTTTGGGTAAACCCAGAAATGGCCTTTACTTGAAGAGGTATTATACTTAAAAGAATGGGTATGGAGATTTTTAGTTAGGATAGTTTTTCTTTCTAGCTGGTGTGTTTTAGTTTAAACTGTGTGCTTAGCTTAGAGAGTGTTTTTCGTCATTATTCCTGCTTATCTTGGTTTTACTCTTGATATTGCAGATGTCGTTGCCTCTCCAAACATACATTGGTTTCGCTGATGGTGCTTGTCGTAATACACAGAACATCTCTTCCGCAGCTTGGGTTATCTATTCGCCCTCTGACGAGTTAGTATCTATGCATGGGGTAAGCCTTGGTCAAACAACGAACAACATTGCCGAGTATAGTGCAGTGATTGAGTTATTATCTGAATCTATTTCATTTGGGATTCGGAGTTTGATAGTGAGGTTAGATTCTGAACTCGTTGTATTACAGCTTAATAGAGTGTATGCCATTAGAAATCCAGTGTTATTAAGATTATTTTTGAGAGTGCGTCTCTTGGAACGTGAATTTGATTATATTGAATATCAGCATATTCCAAGGTCTTTAAATACATTAGCAGATGCAATTTCTTCTCGAATGTTAAATAGACATTTGCAATAATCATACATGTAAATTTAAAACCATTCCATAACATGATTTACAAGATAAGTCGGTAATAGTGATATATATATATATAGGAGTGTGTCAAAAAATACATCGTCCTCGATCATAGGTTGAAAAACACCTTATGATCGGCAAAAATGATAAGTACAAAAAACAAAAATGTCACATGTGCCCACAATAGGCGATCATCCTATCACTGGTGATGATCTCTATAAGAAACCACTGCACGGGCCACCTTGCAAAGGAACCTCCTAAAAGGTCCCGGGACCCCAATCACATAGCGTTGAAGTCGACGAGGAATGTTGTCTATAGTGGTCTCAGGAATATCCCCTGTCAAGCGCTCGAGATGACCCTCCAACTCGGCCAAAACCTCTGCTGATTTGTCCTGTGGGGCTGGCACGGGTGCAGCTGGTTGCTTCCTCTCGTAAGGCCGGAGAGCGGCTGGTCGCTGTGGACCCACATCTGCATTTGAAATTTTTTACTATCAGTTTTGAGACAATGGAAAAATAAATAAATAAAATTAAAATAAGAAAAATGTTGAAAAGGATTTTACCTGAGTCATCCCACTGCTCTCCTGGTGGAAGAACCATGTCTGGGTCACCACGAAAATTTATCCCAGCGTAAGGGAAGTCCTGAATAGAAAAGACCTGGTTTTCCAGCCATTGGAAATACTCAGGTTTGAATCGAGCAATCTTTGTCCTCTCGTCCGGGTGACGGGCCATGACTGCGACCCATCGCATCAGTTTGGGCTCTCGAGGAAGCCCAGCTCCAACAGTAAGGTGCTGTGGGATCAGCATAGGAACCCTCTCCAGGCCAAAACTCATGACCAAAGCCCCATAACCAAAGGTCTTTAGTTGTCCATTCTTGGCCCTGGTCAGTTGGCCTTTCACATTGGCCAACACGGCATCGCACCAGTTGAAGATGGTGCCTCGAAAGCAATCAACTGCCATACGCATCTGGGATCCGGTGGCAATATGTAATGCGGCAGCTCCGCAAAGTCTGGTGACAGTGAACGCAATCACCATGAGCTTAGGACGGGATATGGTCTTTATGTCTATCCCTTTGTATCTAGCCTGGCTGTTGCAGTACTCTAGCCTGAGGCTATCAACAGACTGGCCACCTGGCCTAGTCCCATGCAAAGTCAAGTCTTCGCCTCTCTTAGGCAAACCAGTCAAGAAATAAATGTCCGCCAGCACGATTTTGAGCTGGTGGCCGCCGATGAAAAAGCACTGGTCCTGTACGCTCCATCTGTCAACCATCCACTGTAAGAAATCCACCTGAGCCCTCATGCCAGGAATGGCCCAGAATTTGTACAAGTTGCACGCCCTCAAAGCATCAAGTGAAG
This sequence comes from Pinus tabuliformis, assembly GCA_031772625.1. Taxonomy (NCBI): domain Eukaryota; kingdom Viridiplantae; phylum Streptophyta; class Pinopsida; order Pinales; family Pinaceae; genus Pinus; species Pinus tabuliformis. The sequence continues at coordinate 1,495,541,657 of CM062816.1, read as the reverse complement.
GCTGATGATTCCATGTGGCAGCATCTATGTCCTCATGCTCTCGTTCGCACCAATCTAGCATGATGTACTCTCTGCATCAAGTATAAGGACAAATCAAATTGCTAGAAATTATTTTGTATGGTCCATTTTTTAGAATTTTTGGGTTAAAAACCCTTGCGACGGGGACCGCACCCTCCGGGTTAGACACAGTGCGTGGGACCGCACTTTGTCTACATGGAAGGTGCGGACCCTGAGCTTTTTCCCAATGGAGAAAAAGTCGGGGTCCGCAGGCCCGCAATGGTAAATCTGCGGGCCCCGGCGCGCGGGTTTTGTGCCTAAAAACCCTCCCAAAAATGAAATAAATGACAAACAAAAAATTAAACGGTTAAAAATGAAGAGTGGGATGATGTGGATTACCTGGAGAAGACGGCGTTCGATTCCGACGGTTGGATTTTCCGCAATCTTCACGGGAAGTTTTCTGAGCAAAAGCACTTTTTTCTCACCCAAACTCAAACGGTAAAACTGAATTGACAAAGGCCCTTTTTATAAGTTTTTTGAGTAAATAAATTGCAAATTTGTTTATGTTTCACTTTGAAAAGGTATTTTGCGACATTTTTATCCATTTCAAACAGGTATGAGTAATATTTGTGTTTTTGTGCAGAATAACGGATTATTCAGGTGAAATCTATCATTTTCGACGAAAAAACATGTAGAGTCACCTTTAAGCTCTTTTCTGACTCCTGAAACATGAAAAGATTGCCGAGTGTTTCTTTTAAACTCGTTAAAATGGAATTAAAAGACGGTCCACTTACAGCTCTTTTCCGATCGTAAAAACGTGAAAAGATTGCCGGATTTTTGTCGTTTCAAATTCGATATTGGTTATAAAACGACGTGTCATTAATCGCTTTTTTACTTTCTCGGGTCAAGGGCACTAATGACAAAAAGTACTCCTTGGTCGTAAAAGATCAAGCGGTTCTCTCAAGTATTATTTTATACTTTTTCGGGCTTGGGAGACACAAATTTACGAAAAAGGTCAACCCTGGAGTCTCCTTAAGTTTTTTCAGACTCTCTAAAAATGAAAAACGCCGAGTTTCTCCTATACTGGACTCGTTAAAATTTCATAGTAAAGGACCTGTTCAATTACAAACAGGAACGAACCACTCCTTCTTAGGGTTCGAATTTAAACTAAGTTGGACTCATCTGAAGGATGAGCTTATAATCAAGCAAATGTTATCCTCCTCAAGCTTGTCAAAAATAAAGAGGTACTTGCCAGAAATGGTGGGGGAAAAGAGAGAAAAATGAATCTATTTGTCATACTTTGTAACCACTCTTGAACACGACACTTTTGTTCACCTGGGTTGGGAAATCCTTTGCCTAACAGTTGATCAAACCACATTGAAAGTCTTCAGCCGGTTTCTGGGTATTAACTTTGGGTCAATTGTCACCAAACCATCTGTCGTGTCATTATGTGTTCAAGAGGTCACTGCCAATAAGCCATTCATCTGCAAAATATCTGTCATCCATCTTGACCATCCCTGAGTCAGTCCTTGCAACCAAATTTCTTCGACTTGATCTATGATTTCGTGTTGTGGGCTTGCCTACGACGAATCACTTTCTATCGACTTCAGCTCATTATCTAGAAAGATGATCTAGAAATTGTCAGTACCTTGAGATCTGCATGCCTCAATGGCAGGTTTCTCGTCTTTGACGACAGTTTACATCATTGACTTTCGATCAAAGGATTCCGTGACATGTTCGACATCAACACATTTATTCGCATCTCATGGATTGTACTGGGTACTTTGAGAGCCATTGACATCACTGGTGGTTTCTCTCACACTTGTTAACAGTTTACATCATTGACTGGTAATCAAGTGGTTTCTACCATGTTCGACATCAACACATTCATTCGCATGGATATAATCGTACTGTTTCGAGAAGTAGAAATGAAGACCCTGGATCTAGTTTCCACAGTCCAGGTTGCGAGGAATTTTGTATTCATTATATAATGGACTATTCATAAACAGATGGCTGCGTCCATACTGTGTCCACATGAGTCTATACTTGTGATGTTTTACAAGATCATTCCTGTATCAGAGCAGTAGTTAGTCTTTCTAGTTAGTTTTGATCTGAGTATGGGAATGCCTACCTTAGCGATGATATGACCTCATATATATATCTTGCATTGAATGTTTTTACAGGTTCCAACCGGGCTCTCCACAAGATGATCCTCGAAATGATAAAGTACTTCACTCTTCCTAAATGATAAGAAATCCTCATCTACTACAAACTTCGCACTTTAGGGGGCAATCTGTTACACAAAAATATCGTCACCATGATTATTTGCAGTCAGTATGGGTCTATCATCACTTGTACTGTCCTCCTAAGCAAGTCTCAGACCTCAGCTCTTCAAGTCAAGCTTTGAAAATGGGAGAAAGACATTAAAAATCAATGAAACTCTGGTTCCGCACTTTCTCTCACTGTCACCTGCGGTCCCGCACCTTCTGTGTACAAAACCTGCGGACTTGCCCGCTCTGTCCCTAACGGTTTAGGTGCAGACCCCTGTGAAAGTCAAAAGGCGCAAGTTTTATCTTAAAAAACTCACTTTGGGTTAATTCTAGAGGTTTCTAGAAGGAATTTTGACGTGGATTGTTCACTCTGAGGTGGTTCATGCATCCCAAAAGAGAAGGAGCTAATCCCTTGATGAGAGGAGCTATCCCTTTGAAGGAGGGCTTTATCCCTTTGAAGGAGGACCTAGTAACCTCCCTCCATTGCACTATAAATACAAGCATTGGGCTGGTTGCTTGGGAGGTTAGAAGCTGAACATTTTTTAGGGTAAATGCTGGTGAAATCAAGACTTCCTAGTTGAGCTTAAGAGGAGAGATCACACACCTTTTTGGCTTCATTGGAGAGTGAGTGAAACTTGTCAAAGTAGAGGAGACTTCTTGCTGGACCCTGGGAGGAGCTTGTACAGCGTCAAGGCAAAGGTTGTAAAGTTCTTCTTCTTTTGAATTAATACAATCAAACTCATTTTTCTCAACAAGTATCTTATGTTATTTGTTTCATGGACTCCTTGACTTTCATGTTAAATATGTTTTATGCAATTGGCTTTTCAGGTGTTGTTTAATTTGTTTGCCTTGTTTGTGTTTGTAGATTCGCGAAAAGGAGCTCATTTGGATCAAAGGAGCGAGGGCATCCACAAGCTTGCGTTGGACCTAAGGTAGGCCCTAAAAACACTTGTTTGCTATTGTTTATCAAAGCATATTTAGAGAAAGATAGTGTCTGGTTGGTTTGCTTGTCATTAGGTATTCTTTAGATTCTAGGAAGGTCTATGTTGTCCGCAAGATCGACTTATTCCGTGTGACAGTGTGCAAGAGTATGAGAGAATAGAGAGAAAGCTCCAAATTTGAACTGACAAAAGCTTTGTGAATTGATCCTTAAAAGCCTTTTTATCATTGAGGCCTCTATTTTATTCATTTTCCTATATTTCCCTTTCAATTTTCCTCTCATGAAAAACTATGACCTTTCATTTCCCTTTTCTCCTATTTTCCTTTATTTTCATAAATAAATGTCAATTAATGCATCTTTTCCTTTGTCAATGACTTTGCCAATTTCCTTAGCCATAATAAACCAAAATGAACACCCACTAGGATGTTTTTCCCAACATTCAGCTTGGAATATGTGTCCCATGGCCTTGGTCTTAATTTTCCTTTATTAACTTTATTACATGAACTTTTAACTCAGGGTTGTTACAGACCCCTCCCCCTTATGAGAACACCATCCTCGGTGTTCTATGACACCTACAACTAGCAAAACCGTTGAAAACCAAAACACACTTCTTATGGAGATTTATAATTTAACTCGATGCAAAATCAACATGACAACCATACCGCTTATTGGAGCTTTATAGCGTAGCTCATTACAACATTTACAATAACAACCACATATTCTTATACACATTTGCTTCAACTAGCAAATAACCATACCGTTTATGGAACTTTATAACCACAACTCAATACAATATTTACAATGACATACACATACATATGCACATTTTCTCAACCAACAAATAAAAGGATACAATGCCTACATCAACAACAAGGCAATCTAGAGGCTCACACCTCCACCCTCAAAAGTAGTACCAGGATTCACATCCTTCCCAAGAAGTCCAAAATCCACTGCCAAAGTCAAACCTACTTCCAATTTCCAATGCTACGATCCTTACGCTACATGTTCCCTTAATGAACAGTTACATGCTCATTGTTCCAGGGCGCACTCCCAATGTGCATCTGATATAATCTAGCAATGCTAATGACCAAAAAAAATCCATTCCCCAGAGTTCCCTTCTCTTCTACCCTGTCCCTCGAGCCATCCGGTCACCCCCTTCTGTGCAATCATTCACCTTCCAAGTACCACGACATCCCTTTTACCGAGCAATCCATCCCTTGGAAAGGTTTCGTCGCATCGGAAGGTCCAAAAACCAAGGCATATCCCAACCTCGAAACCATGATACGGTCATAACATGCTCATGGAAATCAATGGAAACTATTGGGTACTAGTGTCCCACAATGGCCCTGCTCCTGAAGTGCTTTACCAACATATCACTGCCTATTCCAATTCCTTTTGCTGATGCTGCTAATTCTTGCAGTCAGTTTCAACCACCCACCCCAGGCATTTCCATGCTTTCTTGTACCAAGCACATAATTTCCATTAGACTAAAAAGGAATTGAAATTAATTCAAATCATACCTCATTGGTGGTCCATAAATAAGGTACACTTGCAATTCTATTTACTTCCTGTCACAACAAGTCAAACTAGCTCTTCGATCAAATCATCATGTATAAACATATCACATCCAGTTAGCTCAAAACACAATCATCATAATCAAAATCATAGATCACATGCAACCATCATAAATCAAAGTCATATATCACATGCATAATTAAAATTAAATACAAATACAAATACTGATACTTATCCTCTGATCTGTCCTTTGCTTCTACCTTTGTTCTTTTTCCTTTCTGTAAATACACTGAATCAGTTTCCATGCTGAAGCACCCAGTGTCTTGTCTTCAATCCCATACACATACACACAAAGTACATCACACACATACACCGACACATGACATATAACCCCACACAATACATGCACCTACACCTTACATGCAACACATACACCTACACCTGGTGTACAACACCACACAATACGTACACCTACACCTAGTGTACAACACAACACATACACCTACACCTAGTGTATAACACAACACATATACGTACATAGAGTACAACACAATGAATACACACGTCATGAGACAATGACTACATAATATAGTACCACATGTATACAACACGAGGTATGACATGCACACAATACCACATGTACACAATATAACATGTAAGACATGCACACAATATCACATGTACACAGTACCACCTGTACACAACACTACTTGCACAATGTGTACACAACACCACATGTACACGACACCACCTGCACAACGTGTACACAACACCGCATGTACATGGCACCACCTGCACAACGTGTACACAACATCACCTGCAGAACATGTACATAACATCACATGTACACATTACCACTTGCACAACGTGTACACAACACCATGTTGGCATTATGATACAGATTTGGCACTATGACATAGGTGTTGTCCTTGATGGCAACTCACACAGATGACAGATCACAGTTCAGGATCATAGAATGAAGAAAGAGAGGTATACACAGGTTCCCCATTGTCCAAGTCACATGTACACACGGGTTCACAGAACAAAAGGCGCGTACAACGTACACACGCACTTTCACGCAAAGAAAGGCGTGTACATGTTGGAAAACTTAGTTTTGGTCCGTGGTATTTGATCCATGGTATTGGTCCAAGGTATCTTGTCTGAAGTGTTGACCCCAGGTATTTGGTCCAAGGTATTGCTTCTAAGTGGTTTTGGACCATGGTATTGAGTAAGGCCTAAGACTATAAAAGGAGGAGAAGATCATTAGGTAAAGGCACTCATGAATTGAATATCTAATGAAGAGCAAGATCTAGAATACAGATTATTGGGTTATGGTGCACAGCTGGATTTGAATCAAGGATGAACCTAAGCGCTTGATGAAGGATAAGTTCTATTGATGGGTCAAGATCTTAAGGCTTGAAGAGAAGTATCTTTGTGTGTGGTTTTGATCTTTTATCTGAATAACTAGCGCCTGTTGTAATCTGTAAATATGATGATCTGGGTATAACTAATGTATGGAATTGTTGTAAAGTTTAAATCACCATTTATAGATCTGTATGCAGGTTCACTTTAGCAAAGGCGTGTATACACATTGGTTTTTCATATCCAAATAGCGTATACACAGGATCACCTTGGGAAAACAACGTATGTACGTAGGTTCGACATATTGAAGTAGCGTATACCTAATAAAATATGCTTTAGCTACTTCTGTTTGTTGTTGCAGTGTTCTGGGTTCTAGCTTGGGTTCTGGTTACTGTTACTGTATTCTAGTTACAACATTCTAAGAAGTGATTCAATTTTGAGGAGATTGATTGATGCAGATATACTTGATGTTTGATTGATGATGTTGATGGATCTAGTCTGAAAATTTATGAAACATGGACCCTGGAAGAAAAGAGAAGGTTGTAGCCTTCTGTAGGTTAGCACCTACGTACTAGTAAACACATCAGCTAGTAAAAGAGCTAGGGGGTTGTAGCTCCCTTCCAGGAGAAGCTGGAGAATGAGAGAAGGTTGTAGCCATCTGTAGGTTGAAGCCTGCATACTGGTATAAGACTGCACCTAAAGAAGTTTCATATTAAAAGAAGATAGAGATGATTACAGCAGGTGGTTTTCACCCACATTGGGTTTCCACCTTAGATCTTGTGTTCTTGTGTGTGATTGTCTGCTCTGTTTTTACTGCACCTGGTTATTGTTTATATGGTTCTGATGCACAGATTAAAGATCAACATATGATGAATTAACTAAATTATAAATTTGCCGGGTATACGCTAGTTGCCTTAAATACAGTTGCGTCTATACGCAAGTTTCATTTACTGAAGTAGCGTATATGAATCAGATTGTGAAATGAATAGTATTGACTTAATAATATTGATTCACCCCCCCTCTCAGTATTATTTCCAACAATTGGTATCAGAGCAGGTCCTTCAGAAGAAGCTTGATCGCTTAAAGGAAGATTTATCATCATGATTAACTACGAAAGAAAGGGATCCATTAAACCACCAATCTTTGGTGGGAGCAACTTCGTCTATTGGAAGGTAAGAACCACAACCTATCTTCAATCTCTTGGAACAGATGTCTGGGAAATCGTAGAAGGAGGATATACATTTCCATCAGCAATTCCTACAGATACGGTAGCTAAAAAGTAATATGAAACCAATGCCAAGGCTGTAAATACATTATTGGGGAGTTCATCATGATCAGAATTTGTCAAAGTTATGCAGCTCAAGGCCACCATAGAAATATGGGACAAGATTGTTCTAAGCTATGAAGGAGACGATTAGGTAAAACATGCAAAACTGCAATCTCTGAGAATTCAATATGAAACTCTCAAAATGCACAATGATGAAAGTATAGATAATTACTTCTTACGTATAGATGAGATTGTTAATTGCATGAAGAACTTGGGTGAAGAGATAAAATAAGTTACTTTAGTTGAAAAGGTTTTAAGATCCTTGTCTACTAAGTTTGAATCAAAAGTTTCTACCATAGAAGAAAAGCAAGATCTTTAGAGTATCACTATGACACAACTGCACAGAATCTTAACTGCTTTCGAAATGAGAAAAGGAGGTCCATCAGACATGAGAGAAGCCACATTCAAAGCTTTAGGAAGAGAAGAACTCAATGAATCAAGACATGTTTCAGAAGAAGAGGAAGAAGCAAACTTTGTCAAGAATCTTCAACGGGGTTCTGGAAGATTCAGAGGTAAACTACCTTTCAAATGTTTTGCTTGTGGAAGAGTCGGTCACTATGTTGCCAAATGTCCTCATAAAGATAAGCTTGATAAAGGTAAGGAATCAACAAAATGGAATAGGAAACAAAGTGTAAGTAAGAAGAGCTACTATACGCATGAAGATAGCAATGGTTTATCAAATAGTGATGAAGATAATAATGACTATAGACTTTTGATGGCTTTTGAAGATGATGATTTCTTGGATGCTTTAGATGAAGATAATCTTTATGAAGAAATCTCTAAACTCAAAATATGTTTAGAAGAAAAGAATATGATTATAGATACTCTAACATTCCAACTTGCTGAAAGAGAAAAACACAATGAAAAACTAGAATGTGAAATTGTGGGTCTAAGGAAAGATATTGAGAAAACAAAAGCTCTCAATCTCAGATTTGCTAAAGGATCAAAAACTTTAGATGAAATTATCAAAGTGTAGCGTTCTCCTATGATAAAGACAGGTCTTGGATATACTGAAGAAGCATCTCAAGCATAGAAGTCGTCAACCTCCACTAAAAGCTATCTTGATGCAACAAAGAGTAGTGAACAATTTGACAATCGTCAGCAAAGGCATAAAGCAGTTCACCAAGTAAATCGGGTTCAATCTACTTCAAGGATGAACAGAAGCTACAACCAACCTCAGGTAAATCATACTCAATTTACATCAAGAATGAATGTCAATGGAAACTACAATCACCAGGTCAGTAGATTCGATAATCGCAGAAACTTCTTTAATGGCCAATGTTTTTCATGTCATAACTTTGGACACAAAGTTGCTCAATGTGTTGCCTACAAAACCATCATAACTAGAGAAGCACGAAATCAAAGGAATGTGATTGGGATCATGAAAAGGACCTACAATAACTTTTCTCCTCTTGAAAATGAAATAGAATGCACTATCTGCAACAACTTCGGTCATGAAGATTCTGAATGCAGGAGTAAATTTCAGCAAACATCTCAGAAGGAGCAAACTTCATTGGGTCCCAAAACATGGAGAAAGAAAGAACCGCAAACAGAAAGATGTGGTATAGCCTTGTATGCAGAAGGACGAGAAAATCATTGGTACATTGACAGTGGATGCTCAAAACACATGACAGGTGATAAAGAAAAACTTCAGTCATATAATGCCTTAGAAAAGGAAAAGAAGGTCTATTTGGAAATGACATTCCTGCTGTCATAAAAGGTAAATGTTTTTTTCTCTTAAAAGAAAAATTCAAAGCTGGGAATGTTATGTATGTTGATCGTCTAAAGCATAACCTATTGAGTGTCAGTCAAATGTGTGATCAAGGAAATGAAGTAGTATTTCGATCAAATGGATGTGTTGTTCGTGAGCTTAATACAGGAGAAACCGTGATCAAAGGCATAAGAACTCCAAATAATTTATACATACTCAAGGGAGGACAGCAACAGTGCTATCTAAGCAAAAATGATGAGCACTGGCTATGGCATAGAAGATTGGGGCATCTAAGCTTCCCTCAAATAAGGAAAGCATGCAAATTCTAGACTGTTCGTGATCTTCCTGATATTAGCATTCTAGAAAATACAATTTTCAAATCATGTCAACTTGGTAAGAAAACCATAACACATTTCCCAGAGAATGAAGGATCAGCTAGTAAGCCTCTTGAACTTGTTCATACTGATTTATGTCGTCCATCAATGAAAAAGTCACCTCGTGGAGAAGAATACTTTATATTGTTCATTGATGATTTTTCCAGAATGTGTTGGATAGGACTTCTAAAGCATAAAGATGAAGCATTTGAAAAGTTCAAAGCCTTCAAAGCTTTGGTTGAAAATGAATCAGATCGCAAAATCAAATGCCTCAGATCTAATCAAGGAGGGGAATTTACCTTGGATGAATTCTTCGACTTTTGTGAAGAACATGGAATAAAAAGAGAATTCTCCACCGCAAGGACTCCTCAGCAAAATGGAGTGGTAGAAAGGATGAACATAATTGTTCAACAAATGGCTCGTGCCATGCTAGATGAGTCTGGAACTCCTGCAACCTTCTAGGGTGAAGTTGCATTTGCTGCCGTCACTATTCTCAACAAAGAAAACGTTCGGGTAAACAGCACTCAAACTCCACATGAACTTTGGTATGGTAAGACTCCTACTGTAAAATACTTCAAAGATTTTGGAAGCAAATGTTACATCAAAAGGACTGATGAAAAACTTGGCAAGTTTGAACCCAGAGCAGATGAAGGCATTCTCCTTGGTTACTCTTCCCGAAGTAAAGGATATAAGTGTTATAATAAAAGACTTGGGAAAATTATTGAAAGTATTAATGTTGTGGTTGATGAAGCAGGCAAAAATCCAAAGCAGGTAAAAACCGAAGATTGTGAAGTAGATGAGGATTATCCTTCCACATCAAATCAGACTAATTCTGAAGAAGAAGAAACCAATGAAGCACCAGAAGAACAGATAACGGCAGAAGAAAAGACTCCATCTAGGTATGTTCAGAAAAATCATCCAGAGACTCAAATTTTGGGACAAAAAGAGGCAGGTGTGCAGAAAAGAAGAACTATTACAGAAGCTTCAAGCTATCTAGCATTGCTTTCCTCCATTGAACCTCAAAATATAAATGAAGCATGCAAAGACAAATGTTGGGTCAAGACCATGAATGAAGAACTTGAGCAAATTGAAAAGAATAATACTTTGGAATTAGTTCCTAGACCTCATGATAAGAATATCATAGGAACCAAATGGATATTCAAAAACAAGTTGAATGAAAATGGTGAAGTTATCAGAAACAAGGCCAGACTTGTTTGTAAATGATATGCTCAATAAGAAGGTATAGATTTTGAAGAAACATTTGCACCTGTTGCTAGACTTGAAGCCATTAGAATGTTCCTTGCTCTTTCTAGCTTTCAGAAATTCAAAGTATACCAAATGGATGTAAAATCTACCTTTCTTAATGGAGACTTAGAAGAAGAAGTATATATTGAGAAACTAGACTGATTCATCCTTGGAAATGATCCAAAACTTGCATGCAGACTCAGAAAAGCTCTCTATGGTCTAAAACAAGCTCCAAGAGCTTGGTATTACCGTCTTGACAAATACCTCCATCAACAAGGGTTTTCAAAAGGATCAGTTGATAGCAATCTATATACAAAGATTGATAATGATAAATTGCTAATACTCGTAGTATATGTTGATGATATCATTTTTGGTAGCAATGAAGAAGCCATGAGTCAAAACTTTGCTTTGGTAATGCAGCAAGAATTTGAAATGTCCCTGCTTGGTGAGATCACATATTTTCTCGGCCTACAAGTTCAACAAAATAAAGATGGTATTTTTCTATCACAAACCAAGTATCTCAAGCAGATCTTAAAAAAATACGGCATGGAAGAATCCAAACCAGTATGTACCCCCATGGTAACAGGATGCAGTCTCAACTCAAATGATGAATCAGCAACAGTACATCAACCAACCTACAGATCCATGATTGGCAGTTTGCTATATCTAACAGGTACCCGACCAGACATCATGCATGCAGTGGGAATAGTTGGAAGATTCCAAGCAAATCCAAAGGAATCACACCTTCAGGAAGTCAAAAGGATCTTCAAATATCTTCAAGGAACTCAGAGTTTTGGTTTATGGTATCCTAGGGATACAAATCTTACACTTCATGCATATACAGACGCAGATTAGGCAGGTAGTGTGGATGACAGAAAAAGCACTAGTGGTGGTGCATTCTATATGGGTTCCAGATTAGTGTCTTGGTTCAGAAAGAAAAAAAGTTCAATTGCATTATCTACAGCTGAAGCAGAATATGTGGCTGTTGCATCTTGCTACACACAACTCCTTTGGATGATGCAAACATTGAAAGACATTCAGATCACATGTACTCCACCCATCTCAATTCTATGTGATAATACAAGTGCAATCAGTATTTCAAAGAATCCAGTTATGCATTCCAAGACCAAGCACATGCCCATCAAATATCACTTTCTACGTGAACAAGTGCTTGAACAAAAGGTCAAATTGGAGTATGTCCCCTCCAAAGAACAGGTTGCTGATATATTCACCAAACCACTGCCCAGAGAGACATTTGAATATCTCAGGCAGAATCTGGGAGTAGTTGATGCGTCATCTTGTTGTTAAAATTTATCTATTTCAGAGAAAAGTGGTTGTACGCGAGTTTCATGAAGCGTATCCGTGTACATACGCAGGTTTCTGTGGATACAGTCACATATATGTTGGTTTGAAGAAAAACAGTGTATGAAAGGAGTCTGATATGGGTCTGACAGAGATCATCTGGCACAGGTTCAGGGGGAGCATATACTTATAGTAATGCATTGTTGGCATTATCTTAGAAGATCTTGGTACAAATTCACAGTTGTTTTTTCTGTGGAACAGGTTCAGGGGGAGATCATGATTGCTGGTCTGGATGGTGATTGACAGATGCTACTGATGATAGTTGTTGATAACTATCATAGTCTTGTTTTATATATTTGGTCTCTATGTCATGTATATCTTTTATTTTCAAGGTCATGAAAAGACCTATCTTGTTTCCCCACTGTGCATGGGATGGATGATGTAATGTTCTTGTTTTGACATGTATAAACATTTGGTATAAACCCACTTGGTTGGGTGGATGAGTCAAAATTGATATATCCCCACTTGGTTGGGAGATGGATGTATGTATGAGTCATTGGTGATAGGAAGGTCATTTATGATGTATGTACAAAGTCATCTTTTTGCAGACCTTGCTTATATTTAGGGGGAGCATGGATAGCACTTCAGCATATCAGAGAATTCAGCATGTACTCAGGGGGAGCATAACCCTTTGCCCTTGATGACAAAGGGGGAGAGTGACTTGGGGTTGCCATCAAGTCCAAAGGGGGAGATTGTTGGCATTATGATACAGATTTGGCACTATGACATAGGTGTTGTCCTTGATGGCAACTCACACAGATGACAGATCACAGTTCAGGATCATAGAATGAAGAAAGAGAGGTATACACAGGTTCCCCATTGTCCAAGTCGCGTGTACATGCGGGTTTGCAGAACAAAAGGCATGTACAGCGTACACACACACTTTCACGCAAAGAAAGGTGCGTACATGTTGGAAAACTTAGTTTTGGTCTGTGGTATTTGGTCCATGGTATTGGTCCAAGGTATCCTGTCTGAAGTGTTGACCCCGGGTATTTGGTCGAAGGTATTACTTCTAAGTGGTTTTGGACCATGGTATTGAGTAAGGCCTAAGACTATAAAAGGAGGAGAAGATCATTAGGCAAAGGCACTCATGAATTGAATATCTAATGAAGAGCAAGATCTAGAATACAGATTATTGGGTTATGGTGCACAGCTGGATCTGAATCAAGGATGAACCTGAGCACTTGATGAAGGATAAGTTCTATTGATGGGTCAAGATCTTAAGGCTTGAAGAGAAGTATCTTTGTGCATGGTTTTGATCTTTTATCTGAATAACTGGCGTCTGTTGTAATCTGTAAATATGATGATCTGGGTATAATTGATGTCTCGAATTGTTGTAAAGTTTAAATCATCATTTACAGATCTGTACGCAGGTTCACTTTAGCAAAGGCACGTATACACACTGGTTTTGCATATCCAAACAACGTATACGCAGGATCGCCTTGGGAAAACAGTGTATGTACGCAGGTTCGACATATTGAAGTAGCGTATACCTAATAAAATATGCTTTAGCTACTTCTGTTTGTTGTTGCAGTGTTCTAGGTTCTAGCTTGGGTTCTGGTTAATGTTATTGTATTCTGGCTACAGCATTCTGAGAAGTGATTCAGTTTTGAGGAGATTGATTGATGCAGATATATTTGATGTTTGATTGATGATGTTGATGGATCCAGTCTGAAAATTTATGAAACGTGGTCCCTGGAAGAAAAGAGAAGGTTGTAGCCTTCTGTAGGTCAGCACCTACGTACTAGTAAACACATCAGCTAGTACAAGAGCTAGGGGGTTGTAGCTCCCTTCCAGGAGAAGCTGGAGAACGAGAGAAGGTTGTAGCCTTCTGTAGGTTGAAGCCTGCGTACTGGTATAAGACTACACCTAAAGAAGCTTCTTATTAAAAGAAGATAGAGACGATTGCAGCAAGTGGTTTTCACCCACATTAGGTTTCCACCTTATATCTTGTGTTCTTGTGTGTGATTGTCTGCTCTGTTTTTACTGCACCTGGTTACTATTTATATGGTTTTGATGCACAGATTAAAGATCAACATATGATGAATTAACTAAATTATAAGTTTGTAGGGTATACGCTAGTTGCCTTAAATACAGTTGCGTATATACGCAAGTTTCATTAACTGAAGTAGCGTATATGAATCAGATTGTGAAATGAAATATTATTGACTTAATAATACTGATTCACCCCCCCTCTCAGTATTATTTCCAACACACAACATTACCTGCACAATGAGTACACAACACCAAGTGCACACAACAACACTTGTACAACATGTAGGCAACATCTCATGCACACAACACCACATGTACACAACACTACATGTACAATATATACACAACACCATATCTACACAACACCGTATGTACAATGTGTACACCACACCTCATGTACACAACACCACATAGACAACATGTACACAACACCATATGTACATAGTACCACACCTACAACATGCACACAGTACCATATGTACACAACACCATACATACAACATGTACACAATCCCATATGTACACAACACTACACATACAACATGTACACAATGCCATATGTACCCAACACTGCACAAACAACATGCACACAACATTAGTACTGCACATCCGGAGACTACACTATCTTTACTAAGAAACCTTGCTTCTTGTGTCTTTCCACTATCCATACTTTTCCCAACATGCCACAAATCACATTGCTTTCATTCTGTTAATGTATCCCTCAACATAGCATGTCCATAACATAAACATAGGCATAGTATAAACACATAATATCAATCATATCCACATGATACTAACATCATAGATCTGTCAGGGATACTCTGCCCACTTGATTCCTCATGATACCAAGAGCCTCTTCATGCCACTCACCTGCATAAGCAGTCATTCCTCCACAAGAATGATCCTTGGTGACCCTATTAGACAATGACATACATACATACATATATACATATAAACATCATCATAAAACAATCATGATCCCTAATGACCCTATTAGACACACACACACACACACACATATATAAACATTAGCATAAAGCAACCATGATCCCTAAGGACCCTGTCAGACAATGACATACATATATAATATATACATATATACATATACAGACACCAACATAATAGTGATCACAACATAATTATCAGATATCATAAGATCAAGGCTAAGAAAACTCCCTTTATCCATGCACAACATCAAGAACAATAATTCCCAACATAGCCAAGGCATCTGACGCCTCAAATCCATTTACTTGACCTTTCCGGTTACCTTTCTCATGACTATCTTGCCATCATCCATATATCCCAATGGACCCAACCAGTCCAACTGGTTGTTATACTCTTGCCTTCAACTACACTTTACTCATGCATCGGGCTTCATCCAGGTCTTACATTACCTGTTGGGTTTCATTCAACTCTCCCCAAGCTCCATTAAATTTCTTCTTTCCTCAACCATTTCCCAAGACCCTTAAAACATAAGAGGCAAGAACAAAAGCAAACAAGAAGAAAAATCATGGAAACCAATAACAATATGACACCACAAACGAAGTGGCATGGCCATGCACCAAACATAAACAAAACTGCAAATCAAGCACAAACAAATCACAAAGCACCGAAAGCACAAAACTAGCAATATACACCATGACTCAACCCCGTGGTTCCCAATGTTTTCAAGGGAAAGCTTAACCTGAGCCTTCCTCAAGATTTCATGGCAGTCTCTCTTGCCATGCAATACCCTGCATCATATTTCCATAAAATCATAACTGCTAGTGCACAAATAAACAATACATCGGTTACTTTACCTTGTTGTACCCAACACGCTTCCTTGTAACTAAACACATACATATATCATCTCTTATGGGACTTAAATTCTCTAGACGAATCTACCTATAAATAGAAACTAGTTGTTATTCTTGTCAAATACATGTTCATGAATCTAGCACATATCCACATAATGTCAAACAAAGTCAAGGTTAAGAAGACTTCATGTGTGTAAAGCACTCATTTGTTTGGAATTGTAGTTTCCAAACATAGCCAAAGTAATTCTCACCCAATTCCTTTCTTTCACCCTTTTTCCTTACTACAATTGAGCCTTAATAGGTGTTATCACATTACCACGTTGTTTGTTATATAAACAAATCAATTATTACCTTTTTACGCTAATACCAAGCATGTTGCCCTGCAACTGCTCACACATGTTAGTCACACATCCCAAACATCGAGACATCATGTCTATTAATTTGAAATCAACCTTTACCAAGACTAATAATGATGTCATAATCAACTCACAGTCATTAGTCATGATACTACAACTAGCACCCACTTGTACTCAAGTGCATATCAGTTGTCTCAACACATATTGTGTTAGTACAACCATCTTAAAACAAGATCATTCCTTCATGCAATCTTATAGACACATACTCATATCATTCAATTAATCAAACATTCAAACGACCTGTAAGGATATCATGTTAGATAAACTAAATAGATGACATAATCAAAATCATACCTCAATGTATATCATGGGAGGCTATCACATCTGCATAAATCAACCTAGATTAGTACCACACAATATCACAAATATACCGACTCACGCATGAATTGACTCTCACATGAATATCATGACCATAACCATCTGCACATACCAATCTAGATTAACATGATACATAATAACATCAAAAAATCAATGCAATGACCATAATCATCATGCATATGACCACAATGCATATAACAACAAGTTAACTACTATGCATGACTCACTGACGCACGAGCATATGACCGTACTAATTAACTAGTACCTATCATGCATGTAACCACAAAAATAATAGAATGACAAACATGTATATAACTATGATGCTTATAACAACCATTAACCATCGTACCTATATGTCAAACATACAAACCTGTATGATGACATGCTCTTACCCCATGGTCTAGTGTTCCAACCTCTCTCTAATAATATACATCTCTTGCTCTATCTATGCCAACATATCAACATCATGATGACAAAAACTGCAATAACGACTATCACAACACACGCATAACAATCACATAGACAACTAACATGCATGCATGACAACACATTCTGCCCATCTAGTCTAAGTGTTGAACCTAGGAGCTTCTGTAACGCCCCCTCCCATATCTACCCAGTTTCACAGCCTGCCAAGGTAAACATGAGAGGAGGAGCTACTATGACATGACCTGACCTCCAAGATTCAGTTATGGAAGTGGGGCTGACCACTGAACCTATCGACCACAATCTAACATTCTACAGGACTTAAAGACACTTAGAGGCTAAACAACCATCCCCAGTGCCCAAATCCTGAGTTAAATAGTTATTTTACTAACCCAGACTACCAGCCATAGGCATAACACTACATCCATGCAAGTGTAGGCCTCCAATCACAAGCATAACACTGCATCCATGCGACTACAGTCGAAATTTTTCAGTTCTGAGCTTGCAACCCCATAATCAGAGCCACCTTTTCATGGCTAGTCTCTAGACCACTGCCCAAAACTTGATGAGACTTTCCAAAACATTAAATGACACAAGGACAAAGCCTCTAACACAAAACTTGATCAAGGACTTGACCTAACCAGGCCTAACCATAACAGTCATTTTGTCAAACATATGGCGAACATGTAATCTACAGGTCATGAATGCATATTTAAACATAGGGGTTTGATACTTATATAAAAATCATCAACAAGGTCTAATGCCCTCTCATAATAACTGCAATAACATCTATTAGCTCATGCATTCATTAAACATTCATCAACAAATCAAAACACATCAAGAGCCATAACCAATATACATCTTATAACCAACATATAACTAGAAAATGAACAACATTGTAGGTTTTAAACCCGTACAGAAATTAACTGCATACGAATGCTAAAACATAGAAAATAAATAATGCGAGAGCATAACACATAAAACACATATACACAGAGATTTTCCCCTGGATCCCAAAACCGGGACTACCAGCTTGATTTTTCATTATGTTCCTTTCAATGTTACAATACATATTTATACATGCCCAAGCATCCAAAACCATGGACCGAAAACCATCGCGTCCAAAAAACATGTGCGAAAATCATGCACAAAACCATAGGTGGGTCCACCCAACCTAACATAGGGTCCAAAACCAAAATTTTCCAAGGCGTTGCCCCGGACCCCATAAAGTGGGGTTACGGGTGCCCCTCAAACCCCCTGTTAACTACGTGGAAAGAATATAACACAACCCAACATTCTCCCACTTGTTATTTTCTTTCCACAGGGGGCCATAAGAGAGCTTAGTCATTTTCCTAGCCCTGAAATGCCCATAGTCTCTCTACACCAAGAGAACTTCTCAGAGCTCACAGATTTTGTCAATGCATCTACAGTATTCTTCAAAGTGTCCACCTTTACCAGCAACATCTTTTTGTCTTCTATCATATCCCTTACAAAGTGATACTGAACATCAATGTGATTTGTCTTTGAATGATATGCAGGGTTCTTTTCCAAGAAAATTGCACTTTGGCTGTCACAGTCTATCCTTATAGCTTCCTGTACTAACCCCATACTTGAACACAATCTCTGCAACCAAACTGCTTCCTTGCTTGCATGAGTGGCTGCCATGTATTCTGCCTTTGTAGTTGACAGTGCCACTACAGATTGTTTCTTACTCATCCAACTGATTGCACCTCCAAATAGGTTAAACACATAACCACTTGTAGATCTTCTCTGATCCAGATCTCCAGCCCAGTCTGCATCAACAAATCCATGAATATCCAACACTCTGTCCAATCCTGGTCTTCCTTGGTAGCACAAACCATAATCACTAGTGTCACGCAAATACCTGAAAACCCGCTTCACTGATGTCCAGTGCTCCTTCCCTGGTTTTGACATAAACTTGCTCAATACTCCCACTGCATGTGCAATGTCTGGTCTAGTACAGACCATTGCATACATCAGGCTACTAACTGCACTTGCATATGGAACACGGGACATGTCCTCTTCATGCATATTAAACCTCTGCAATATTGTCTCAACATACTTCCTCTGGTTTAACCACAGCTTCCTCTTTGCCCGATCTCTTTTAATTTCCATGCCCAAAATATAGTTTGCAACACCAAGATCTTTCATGTCGAATTTGGAGGACAATTGGGTCTTCAAATCCTGGATAACTTCTTTGTCATTTCCAACCAACAACATATCATCCACATACAAGACCAGATAAATAACATGGTCACCAATTAATTTAAAATACACACAGTGATCTGCTTTGCTTCTGGTGAAGCCAAATCCCCGTATAAATGTATCAAATTTCTGATACCACATCCTTGGTGAGTGTTTTAACCCATACAAAGACTTATTTAACTTGCATACCAGTTCTTTCTTACCCTTCACCACAAAGCCTTCAGGTTGCTTCATGTAGATCTACTCTTCCAGATCCCCGTGAAGAATGTTGTCTTCACATCCATCTGTTCTACCTCAAGATCAAAGGCAGCAACAACAGATAAAAGTAATCTAATAGAAGCCACCATAGCAACAAGAGAAAAAATATCACCAAAATCAATTCTCGACACCTAGGAATAACCTTTTGCTACCAACCGAGCTTTGTATTTCTTCACTTTTCCTTCTGCATTTGTCTTCTTCTTGAACACCCATTTGCTACCAATGGGTTTCCTTCCATCCGGCAACTCCACCAGATCTCAAGCCTCATTTTTGTGCAAAGATGCCATTTCATCAACCATGGCCTCTTTCTAGAGTTTTCCGTCCTCTGAATCCACTACTTCCTTCACAGTTCTGGGATCATCATCAGTAACAAACAAAGCAAAATTTGAACATAAAGCAGATGGACTATACCTTTCTGGCTGCCTTCTTTCTCGAACTGATCTTCTCACAGTCGGAGTTTGTGGATCTTCATCTTCTGATTCCTCCTCTGCTGTAGAGTCTGATTCTTCCTCCTTTAGCTCAAACTCTATCTTCTCAGGTTCCTTTGGTTTGACTTCATGTTTAATAACATCTTTCACCTCTCTGAACACCACATCTCGGTTGTACATAACCTTCCTTGTTACTGGGTTCCAAAGCTTATAACCCTTTAAACCATCCTTATACCCAATAAAGACGCACTTTTCATATTCACTATCCAACTTTGTTCTTTTCTCCTTTAGAACATGTACATATGCATCACATCCAAATACCCTCAGATGTGAAAGAGAGGGTTTTTTACCAGTCCATACCTCTTGCGGAGTCTTATCCTCCAACATTGATGAAGGTGACCTGTTGACCAGGTAACATGCAGTATCCACCGCCTCTGCCCAAAATTCCTGTCCTAACCTGGCACCACTGAGCATGCTTCTTGTCCTTTCCATCAACGTCTTGTTAATTCTTTCTGCAACTCCATTTTGCTGAGGTGTATGTGGAGTATTCCTCTATCATGCTATACCACACTTCTTGCAGAATTCTTCAAATTCCTTACTGCAAAACTCTCCACCATTATCTATCCTCAGCACCTTTATCTTCTTCTTTGTCTGGTTTTCCACTAGAGCCTTAAATTCTTTAAACCTATCAAAGACTTCAGATTTCTTCTTAAGGAAATATATCCATGTATTCCTTGAGAAGTCATCTATAAATGATACATAGTACACAGACTTACCCAGTGATGGAACCTTCACAGGTCTAAACACATCACTGTGCACAAGCTCTAATATATGTTTCGCCCTCTTACCACTAGAGGGGAAACGCACCCGATTCTGTTTCCAGTATACATAATTTTCACAGAAATCAAAATCCAGAGAGCTATTACTCATACCTTCTACCATACCTTTACCGTGAAGTATTCGAAGGCCCTTCTCTCCAATATGTCCAAGCCTTTGATGCCACAGCATGGTCTTTTCTCCAGAGACCACTAGATTTTCTGCTCCACTTTCAGGAACCACAGAACTGTTGCACCCATCAACAACAGTGCTACCTTGTAGCTTGTACAAAGTTCCAATCCGAACTCCCCGCATCAATACCAGTGCTCCCCGAACCATCTTGTAGGTATCCTTCTCAAACACTATTTTTACACCTGCATCATCCAACTTACTAACAAAAATCAGATTTTTGGCTAATGCAGGAATATGCAGAACACCCGGAAGTGTTCTAACCCTTCCACCTTGCAGCTTCAACTTTACTTTTCCAAGACTAATGATTCTAGCCTTCCTATCATCCCCTAAGAATACATCACCACCATCATATTTCTCATACTCATATAACCACTATCTATGGGGAGTGAAGTGAAAGGATGCACCTGAGTCAATCAACCATGCCTCATGATCTACATGTGTACTTGAAGAAGCCAAGTACACATCCCCATCTTCATCTGAGGTGGTTTTCGCCTCTGCATAAGGGGCCTCATCAGATCCCTTTCTTTTGTCAAGAGCTTTAGATTTACAGTCCCTTTTGAAGTGGCCTTCCTTTCTGCATTTCCAGCACACCACCTTTACAAGTTTTCCTGGAGATTTAGATCTCCCTCTAGATTTAGATCTCCCACTCGATGACTTATTTTTGTTTCTGTTCTGGGACCGTCCTCGTACAGACAAGGCATCACCATTTTGGCTCTCCATATTTTTCCATCTCATCTCCTCTATCAGCAAGGCTGAGACTATTTCATCAAACTACAAGGTAGTTGCATTGCTACCTATTGCAATAACCAGACTATCCCACGAATCTGGTAGAGAACACAACAAACTGATGCACTTATCTTCATCTGAAATTTTAATATCAATAGATGCTAACTGACTTACCACAGTATTAAATGCGTTCAGATGCTTTGTCACCGAGTCTCCATCTTTCATCCTCAGGTTATACAACTTTTTCCGCAGGAATAGTTTATTCACCAAAGACTTAGATTGGTACAAAGTCCCTAACTTGTCCCACAAAGCCTTTGTTGTAGCTTCCCCTGATACATTCAGCAATACTGAATCTAAGACACACAATCGTATTGTGCTCTTTGCCTTCCGATCCAACTTCTTCCATTCTTCATCGGACACTTCCATTGGTTTAGGACCCGGATCTACTGCTATCCACTGATCTTTATCCACCAACAGATCCTCCATCTTGAGTTTCCACAACTCAAAACTCTAACAATTAAATTTCTCGATCTCTATCTTTCCACTGTTCGCCATCTTCTTTCACCACTAGAATCGATCTCGCAAATCTCCCACTGAATAGGGTCTACCACAAGCCCGAGCGAAACCCCTCAGCAATAAAGGCGTCCCCTTGAGGCCAAATCTGCTCCGATACCAAATGTGAGCTTTAACCCCGTACAGAAATTACCTGCATACGAATTCTAAAACATAGAAAATAAACAATGCGAGAGCATAACACATAAAACACATATACACAGAGATTTTCCCTTGGATCCCAAAACCGGGACTACCAGCTTGATTTTTCATTATGTTCCTTTCAATGTTACAATACATATTTATACATGCCGAAGCATCCAATACAATGGACTGAAAACCATCGCGTCCAAAAAACATGTGCGAAAATCATGCACAAAACCATAGGTGGGTCCGCCCAACCTAACATAGGGTCCAAAACTTACGGGTGCCCCTCAAACCCCTGTTAACTACGTGGAAAGAATATAACACAACCCAAAAAACATATACACCATGAGAGAACAACCATAAAAGTGATGACAACCTAAGCCGCAAATAACCCAATGATGCAGTCTAAGCCGCATATACCCACAGTATGCAATTAATATTGCATGTCACACTATGTGTGTACATGTCCCATGAATTTCAATATTCCTTTGTCTTAGTAAAATCTTCACAAATCAAGGTTTAAGGCTCCTTAATTAAAATCTACATGGAAACATTCATTTAACTATCCACAGGTTATAACTTTGGGTTACTTTTCACCTCCGACGCTTATCAACCATACCCTAGTCTTTAGACTTTGGTTAAACTCAAACTTAACCCATAAAACATTAATCCGCTTATTTCTATTATAATTTCTGTATAATAGAAATATCTCATAAACCACACTTAAACCTTACCTTTCCGCCATTCCACAAACCTTTGCACATACATCGATGCTCTCCTTAGCATGTTAAATCTCTGTCGTCGAACTCATTCCTCGATCCGATGGTTATCGCATCACAAGATCGCTAACTAGCTTTGTCGATCTCCACTGTTGATCTGTCTCATCCGATCCAACGACTATCATGTCATCCGCTCGCCAACAAACTTGGTTGTTCACCACCGTTGATTAATCCCGCTCGATCCAACAATTATCGTGCAATCTCGCGCAGATATTTTCACGACCGATATCAAATTGGAAGCATGCGAGAAAAGTGGTTTTTTGTCTCCATCGTTTGCTACGTGTTAGCAGCTAAAGGTAATCACGTGAAATTTTGAAAGACCACTTACCACCTTTAAGGCGCGCAAGAAACTGGTTACCCCTTGCAAATACCACTCTGTCCTTCTACTAACACGTGGTGTTAATCTCTGCCATTCATCTTCTTGACTTTATTTCACGCAACTTAATCTTATCCGTCTATCGCACACAATCTCGTCCATTGATCTGATGGATCCAACGGTTCCTGAACACTGTTACGTTCTTTTGGTTCTTAATGTGTAATCGCCCATTCGGCTTTCTGCCTGTGTATTTGTCTTCGCCTCATGATCTTCACTTGTTCTGATCTCGATCTCCACTCGCACCTTTATGCTTCCTTCACCTTCGCTGTAACATTAAAGGCTTTCTCCAATATTGTCTGTGTGTAAAACCATAACACTCCTCTCTACACTTCTTCTCTGATTCTGCACACCTGCAACCTATGTTACGCATAATTACTTAAGTCCACACACAACTTATAATTCATATACAAACTCAGAATCGAGTTATCTGTATTAATAAACAACCATTTACACAGGAATTTCTTCCTCGGCTTGATTTTCAATATCAGTGGCCTTTCCTTTCCTGCCCGTAGGCCTAAATGACTGACTCTCTGACTCTCTGACTGACTGACTGACTCTCTACCTCACTACTATGCCTTTTAGGCTTACATTTATACAAAAGGTTTTGTTTAACCAATTCTAGTTTAGATCCTTAATATGATGAACTAAATCTGAAATATCCTCTAAGTCCACTTTTAACTCCAGTAATCCCTAAGAATCCTCTCTAGTTCCACGAATCATGACACCACTTTCTAGTCTAAGACTTATAATTGATTTCCAACTCTCTCGTCATCACTCATCATTACTCATGTTCTCCTACATTCGAGAGCATTTACAAATATGCTCACAATATCTAATTAATTCCTATTCCAACCACTCAAAACATTAATAATTACAATAATTTGATACATAGGAATCCAACTTCCTTGAAAACACAAGACCCCCTAAGTTAACTAGAATGTAATGAAATTGTTGAGCTGAATGCTCCTGCATCAGACTCCCAAGGTTAAAATAATCATGATCTCCTAATCATGTGCTTCCGACCTTTGTCTTCCTAGATCCCATACTTTGTTCTGTAATTTGTCTTTGGTTATTGTTGTTGTTTGTTGTTGTTCTCCAGGTTTCCACACTTTATGTTGCTTTGCCCCACTAGCTATGCTTTCACATTTTGTTGTTGTCTTTCTCTTTCTACTGCTTGACCTTCTTACTGTTGCTTTCTTCTGAGGCACCTTCATCATCAATCTTATTATTCTTTCAATCTCTATGTCCAATTTATCTTTTCACTGATAATTACTTTGCCATTTGTTGTTGTACTCTGTCCACTCATCTTCAAACTGTTGTTTGTTGTCTTCTCTTTGAAGTTGTTGGATTCTTACTACCGCCCTTTCATCGATTCCCATTTAAGAGACATTCTCCATCCTTATTTACTTTAGAGTATTCATCTTCTGAAAGATACTCTTCCATACTTTTGACAGCTTCAAAAGACTGCTCATCCTCTGTAAAACCTTCCTTTGTTAGTGACCAATCATCAGATGTCCTTTCTCCCTTTGCTAAATCTTTAACATAAACTTCTTATTTCTTAACATATTTTAGTAGATGTCCTTCTTCTTCAATACATTTTGCCTTGTTGTCCCTCTATAACCCTTCTTCCAGAGTTATCCTTGTCTCATCATCTGCATTAATATTCTCCTGCATTTGTTCTTCATCAATAACATTAATCAAATTCATTAGATTACCTCTCTGAGACAATATTCCTTCATTCTTCATCAGAATAAGTTCCTGATCTTCCATCTCTATGACAACTTTAAATGATTGTCTTCTCTCATTAAGTAACTCATTCATAGACTCTTTCTGTTGTAACCAGTCAAATTCTTCATCTTCTAAGAAATTTTCTTTGTCACCTTTTACTTCAAGATCTTCATCCATTCTGAAGACATCTTTACAAAGTTGCTTCTCTCATCCAATACTTGCAATCATACACAAACTATCAGTTTTAAAAACATAAGACCTTGTGGTCTCACTTAATGCTTTAGTCATCATATCTCCTTACTGTCTTGAATTCTCACAATAATTCATAAGGTCTTCCACATATCTCCAGTCTTCATCCTTAACCAAAACTTCACCCTGTTCTGCTTCACAAATGGAAACTTCCATTTCCAATTCAACTTCTCTGAGTTTTTCTACCAGCCACTTCACTTGCCTCTGTTGTAGCCTTCTTTGTAACTTAGACCACTTCACTGCCTTTTTCCTCAAGACCCAACCTTGTCTTTGGTTTTCCTCTAATATCATCCTTAATACATTGAGTTGTTCTTTTAGCTCTGCAATCTGTTTGTCACGCTCCTCTTTACTCATTCTCTTTCCATTTGCCTTTGCATCCTCCTTCTTCACTTTTCTTCTGTTGTGGTCTTCCTCAGAACCTCTGTTATCTCTGTTATGACTATCAATAGTCATTTTATTCTCTATCTTCATGAGTTCTCACTCACTTACTATGAGCTGCATTAAAGCCTCTGCAACAACAAGTCCTCCCTGCTGCCACTTACCTCACCAAGCTTTCCTCTATATGTGGTCTTTTGGAAAGCACTTGGTTCTCTATTCTCTCGAACCTCTTTGAGCACTTCTCTTTGCTCCTTCTAGGCTTCAACTCACATGCACCTTTTAAGAACACATCCCTCTTTATCCAACCTATGTTGGAATTCTTCAAGGTTCTGCCACATTCTTCTTTCACTCAGAAATTCTTACCAGCTTTGTTCATCCCTTAGCCATTCTACCTACATCCTTTGTGGAATTGCCTTTATGATCTTCCTGTGAGCTGCAACAAAACCTCTGCAATAACAAGTCTCCTTCTTGCTACACATGCCTCACTAAACTTCTCTCCTCTGAGCTTAGTCTTTTGGTATCTCTTAGTTCTCTCCTCTGGAAACAATTGAGCACTCCTTGCTCTAGAATGCTGCAATCTTCTCGCCTTCTTATGTCGCTACCTTCAAGACCTATGCATGATCTTGTTCTACCATTCACCTGCACTTTGAATGGATCGTTCTCTGTTTCTTTTGCATCTGCAATTCTGCTACATTTTATCTCTGTGTGTCGACTGTTCGTTAGATTTAAAATTTGATCTCCTCTTGCCTGCATACATACCTCCAAAACATAACTTTGTTCTAAGGTTTCTCAAAGAATTCTTACACACAAAATTTCCTTGTTCTGCTCTGATACCAAATGATGACAGCCTAAGCCACAAATAACCCAATGATGCGGCCTAAGCCGCAAATAACCCAATGATGCAACCTAAGCCGCATATACCCACAGTATGCAATTAAGATTGCATGTCACACTATGTGTGTACATGTCCCAGGAATTTCAAATATTCCTTTGTCTTAGTAAAACCTTCACAAATCAAGGTTTAAGGCTCCTTAATTAAACTCTACGCGGAAACATTCATTTAACTATCCACAGGTTATAACTTTGGGTTACTTTTCACCTCCGACACTTATCAACCATACCCTAGTCTTTAGACTTTGGTTAAACTCAAACTTAACCCATAAAACATTAATCCGCTTATTTCTATTATAATTTCTATATAATAGAAATATCTCATAAACCACACTTAAACCTTACCTTTCCGCCATTCCACAAACCTTTGCACATACATCGATGCTCTCCTTAGCGCGTTAAATCTCCGCCGTCGATCTCATTCCTCGATCCGACAACTATTGTGTCACTCGATCACTAACTGCTTAGCCGATCTCCACTGTTGATCTGTCTCATCTGATCCAACGGTTATCGTGTCATCCGCTTGCCAACAAACTTGGCTGATCACCACTGTTGATCAATTCCGCTCGATCCAACGGTTATCGCGTAATCTCGTGCAGATATTTGCACGATCGATATCAAACTGGAAGCACGTGAGAAAAGTGGTTTTCTCTCTCCATCGCTTGCTACGTGTCAACCACTAAAGGTAATTGCGTGAAATTTTGAAAGACCGCTTACCACCTTTAGGGTGCGCGAGAAATTTACCCCTTGCGAATACCACTCTTTCCTTCTACTAACACGTGGTGTTTGTTATCACTTAAGAAGCAATTTCTAAATTGTTCACATCAGTTTGATTGTAAAGGTTAGGTGTTAGTCCGGGTTCAGTTTTTCCATCTTTGCTTTAGTGTCTAAGTCCTAGGAGTCTTGGTGGTATGGTTAAATAAAGGTCAACAATCCGTTCTCATTCATCACTGGTCCCACAACTCACGTAGATTCCATGTATCAAATTTGTTTCAAGGTTCTTATGCGCTGCGAAACTGTCTAGGAGTTTTCGTAGCGCAAAAACCCAATCTAGGTGTTTTCGTAGCGCAAAACCCAGATTTTGCACTGGCTGCGCTACGAAATCGGGGATTCGTGCAGATCCGTAGCAAATCTCACCCATCTGTCAAATCTATCAAAATCAGTTATCTTTACATCATCAATGGTCAGTCCATACACTTTGCCTATCACATTCAACCGCTTATCCTCATCATTAGGGTCGTTAAATGTCTTGGTACGCTCAGGTTACAAGTTTCAAAAAGAGGCTAAATACTCACAGTCATAATTATGTTTGAGTTCATGCATGAGGAGTAACTTGGCAAGCGTCCAGTTTGAATTCCTTGAAGATCAAGCGAGGCAATTTTCAAGCGAGGCAGTAATTGAAGATTGAGACAGTGCCAGTTTTTCAAATTTTCATTCCACTGGAATTTCATGGAGGGGTCTGCAGAAAGAAAGGATCATAGGTCAGGCAAATGTCTAAGGAATGAACCTGAGGGTTTAGATATCCTCCTAAAGAATGATGAAGTTGAACAAGCCTTCAAACAGGTTGGTTGTTGGAGGTTTTGCGAAAAACTTCAAGGAGGCCATATGCAAGTCACCAAGGAATTTGCTTTAAATTTCACAGGACTGAATTCGAAAGTTGGGGTGCTTGAATTGCCAATTTCTCCAGAGGTTATATCTACAGTCACTGAGATTCCAAGGGGACAGGAAAGATGGTTTAAAAATTTCAAGTTTGATATGACCCCCTGCAAAGAGTTTCTAAAGCCGGAGTTCATTGATTCAGACTTAAACAAGTCTGTGCCCAGGAGTTTTGTCAAGGACTCATATGCCAATTTACTTACCTACATACAGAGGTACTTCACCTGCGAGGGGAGGTATCATAAGGTGTATTCATATCACTTCAAACTTTTGTTGCATTTCACAGGAAAGATATCTCTTGATTTGCCTTTCTACTTGTTTCGTAGCCTAGGCAAAATGTGTGACAAAGTTCAGTTAAAGAAGGAAGCCTGTGAGACCTCATTGTTTCATCACGGCTTAGTCAAATTGATCATTTTGCATGAGCTCCAGAAAGTAGATAGGGAATGGTCCGTGTTCATGTTTATGTCTGGCTTCAAAAATGAAACTGGCCTCAGCCCTCAGGCTACGAAGAGTTCTCCACCGGCAGTTAGTCATCGTGCAGAAACAAGATCGAGGAGATTCATAAAATTGAAGGCTAGGAAACAGGTAAAGGGGCCCACCAGACCACTGGTAATCCAAGACACACCCCAACAGTCACAGAAAGAGAAAACTCAGATCAAAGAGGGTGTACATGAACCATCTACAGGTGAAGTAGTCCAGAGAAGAATAACCAGGAGCCAGTTAGCTAAAGAAAAAGGCAAGACAGTGGTGATTGAGGAAAGCCCGGTTTCAAAGGGAAGTCTGAATGACTTGCTTCAAGCTATTGATATTGAGGAGTCTCCTCTGGTTCGAGCAGACTTGATAGAATCAGGTAAAGACAAAACCCAGAAGGCTAAAGCCTCTAAAAAGCTCAAATTTGATGATCAGGTTTCTAAATTTGTCTTTAAGCCAAGAAGACCTGTGACGAGGCATTCAAAAGAGGTACAAGAGGAGCTGCCAGAGTCAAGTGAAACAGAGCAGTTAGCAAAAGCTCATGAAGAACCTGTGACTACATCAAAAACACCATCTTAGCTGCATAAAAACGATAAAGGTAAGGCATTTATCCCTTAAGAGGAATATAGTGTTGAAGATTTGAAAAAGAAGTTGAAATTAGAAAACCTTGAAATTGCTAAACTGAAGAAAGCCTCAAGGAAACATGCAATCAAGGAAGCTCATTTTAATAAAATGGAGGCTCTGTGGGAAGACAAAACAATTTCAATACCCAAGGTGGTCGACTGTCATGCTCAATACTACACCTGGTCAGTCCCTGCAATAAAGGAAGCAAAATTCATTAGAAAAGTTAATACGAAACTGAGAGCTGGGATCAGAATTATGAAGAGGCAAATCGAGGATTTGAATATACAACTAAGCCAGCGAGAAGGATTTCCTTAGCTAAGGAAAATCACACAACAATTTTGAACAGTTTCAGAGCAGATGAAAAGGACATTTCAAGATAAAGAAGCTCAAGACAGTCGAATTTTGGCATTAAAACTATGTTTTTGAAATTACACAGCAGTTTCGTAGCGCGCTACGAAACTGCTATAGCTGCATGTTATAATTCGGTTGACCAATTGTGAGTGACAAAGGGCAAATCTTTTTGAAAGGAAGTTTATGAAGAGGATCATTAACAAAGTGTGAGCATCCAGCAAGGGAAAAACAAGCAGAGAAAGGACATATATGAACTCTAAAGCTATGTGTTATAAAAATGGTCATTATTCATAGCTAGTTTTGTTCATGATACTTCAGGCAACATTCAAAAGGTTTTGTCTTCACACGTATACATGGGCCAGGTCTATAGTGCATGAAAAACATGGAAATCCAATACATTTTTGTGTAATTAAAGAAGAACAATAGGGATAATTGGTTTCGAAGACCCTTGTGGAGGCCAAAACAGAAAAATAGGAACAGCTTCCTAGTTTTTAGGAACAGGATAGGGATGATGCATCAAGAGTCAGCAGGCAGTTTCAAACCATCACCACAGCTAAGTTCAAGAAATCCACTTGTCAGAGAACAAGTTTGAATTGTAATTAATGCTAATTCCAACATGATGAGGAGTTATACTCCTAATTGCCTTAGGTCACTAAAACTATTAGTCAACAGTCAGTTACATTAATAGTTAGTTTAAAGTATGAACAGGTGTCATAGTAGGCAAAATTCGAGTTCCCCTCATGCTGGAGGAGGAATCTCAGCTATGTAAAAATTCTATATATAGGAGAAAGAGCAATGTACCAAGGGTTGGAAAATTATTCAGAAAAGCTCTCATATTGTGCTTTGTGTAAAGACTCTGTTTTTAGTAATACAGTACTTTGGCTTTGCTTCTCAGGAATCAGAAGGAATTCGATGTTCTAATTGTCTTGTATTTTTCTCTTCCTATTATCTACAGTGGTATGAATGTGTGATTACTTAGAAATCACTAACAGTGCTCTAATTTCCTTCATGCATTTGTAAACTGTGTTGGTCCTATGTGTTTATGGTGTATCCTACGTGCATTGAATTCTAAATGCCCTGACTTCTATGTAAAGCTAACCTTACTGTCAATACTGAAGCATATCTGACTCCATAAGCCCAATGGATGTTTATTGATTGTGTTTCAACCACTTACACTTCTTCATTTGTTTAATAGAGTTAGCCATCTAATCCTTTATCAATATCATTAACCCTTTGAGAGAGCCCTCTCAGGTTGAGGAGGCTAAGCCTCAGCCATAAGTAGGTTTGAAATAGTTACTCAAGGTCTACCTAATCAGCAGCCTTTTAGGGACTCATTTTGAGATAACATTTTGGTGCGTCTGCCGGGAGCCTGAAAATTATTCATTCCCGAAATCAAGAGGCTGAACTTCTGAAGGTAGCAAGAGCTCAGAAAACTTTTCGAGGCTGCAATCTACCTTGGTGACTCCATACATTTTCAAAAAGTTTAAAAGGTGGCTTCGAGAGGGAGATATACACAGAGCAATCCTGACCCAAATCCACCTACTCCTATGGACAATCCAAACACCATTTCAAGAAGCAGGCAAAGATTTACTGAAACACCAGGTACTCCATCTTATTCAAAATCTTTGCTCTCTGAATTTTCAAGAAGTCCTGAAGACAAAGTAGTTGATGACAAAATTCATGAGGTGTTGTTTAGATCAGAAAATGAAGAAGAACTCATTGGAATTATTTTAGATTTGCAAAAAAGAGGAATTGATACTTCATCTTTAGTATCACAAAAAGATAAAGAGGAATTTTGGGAAGTTGTTACTTCTGAATTATTGTTAGAAAGGGAAGACTTAGATAAACTCAAAGAACTTGATCCTTTCGAAGTCTTACTTAAATCTAAAGCCGGTTTACCCCTTCCAAATTGGAGTACATTTGTCACTGGTTTGCAAAGCCCAAGTAGTCCTTTTCATATCAGCACCTCATCCTATGCTTCTGTTAGTCCTAGCAGCTCTCAAACACCGAGTAATCTGCCTCATATCAGTGTTGTTCCTTCTGTCTCTTCAGTACCTGTCATCACTATTCCTCCATTAATCATGGCCGTGCCTGCTAGGTATGCTCCACTAGCACTCCCTGCTGTTTTGCATGACCTCCCCAGCAAATATGCTACTAGAATTCCAACATGGGGTGGTGATGAAGCAATTACAACAGAAGAACATGTAGACAGATTCAATGATTTTGTTGACAAAGAGGAAGTCGATGATGAAGATGTGAAGCTAAGATTGTTTGCACAAACCTTTATTGGAGAAGTTAGAAAATGGTTTAAAGCCCTTACAGCTGGAAGCATTCACAATTGGACAGAGTTTGAAGATAGCTTTCTAAGGAAGTGGGGAAATAGAACTAATCCGATTCAAGCTCTTACTAAATACAATAATCTTAGGAGGGCACCTGACGAACCATTCAAAACTTCTCCAAGAGGTTTAACAAAGTGTTTAATTCCTTCCTAGTTCGTTTGAAACCTCCTGAAGCTTTGGCACAATTAAGATATGCTGAAGCATTTGATTCTGATTTCTCTTTGTTGCTCAGAGAGAGAGACTCTGCTACACTTGCTGATATGCAAAACGATGCAATTAAAGAAGAAGTAAACATGGTTGCTGCTAAAAAATCAAAGATGGGAAAAGCCAAACTGAAAGAAGAAGAGAAACCTTTCTCTTCAACTCCAGAAGATAAAATTGATTTAATGATGAAGACCATGGAGAAGCTGATGGATCGGTTGGGTCTTGGAAATACCTCTGCTCCTCCTGTGCAACAGGAGCCTCAATTTAGAAATCCTCAATTCCGGAGACCTTAAAACCAACAAAGGCCAAGAAAGAATAAGAATCAACAACCTGATCCTTGAGTAAGACCCCCTTTTCAGCAGAACTTAGTTGATGAAGAAGATGAACCAGAAGTTCCTGAAGAATCCATCCACTGTCTTGATGATTAGGAGTTTTCTTGACTAAGGAAGAACATGATGAGTCCAGTATGTTCAAACAAGGAGAAGAACCTTCAGACTATTTAAAGGGTTATCAACATGTTATTTTTGAAATGCAAAAACAGTACAACCTCAGGAATAGAAATGTGCCAATTACAGCAAGCAAAGTACAACCCAAGAGGGATGCTTCAAAGGTGTTGAAGACAAGAAGGACAACCTAAAGGCTGCTGAGGGTAAATTTGATTCTCCACTGGGTAAAAGGGACATTCAAACTTCATCTCCTACTAAAGAAATTGAGAAAATTGTTTCTGTTTTTAATTTTGAGAATGAAATTGCGAAAATCAAAATATCAGTCCCTTTTAGTGAAATCCTCAAGGTAGACAAATACAGAAGTAAGATTGTAGAGATGCTTAATTCACAACCAGGAGTAGCTGATATCTTAAATGTACAAGAGGATAATCCTATTATTTACTTGGGTCCAAGACTTGAAGATGATCAAAATGAAGAATTTCCTCCTTTCTACATAAGCATTAGTATTCATGATATGAATTTACATAATGCTATGTTAGATTCGGGGGCCTCACACAATCTTATGCCCAAGGTAATCATGGAAAGGTTGGGGTTGCAAGTAACAAGACCATATAAGGACTTATTCTCTTTTGATTCAAAAAGAGTTCAATGCATTGGCCTGATTAAAGATGTTGTTATGGGTGTAACACAAATTCCAGCGAAGACAATTGTCATGGACATTGTTGTGGCCGACATTCCGCCTAAGTTTGGGACGCTGCTTTCAAGATCATGGGCAGCAAAGATCAAAGGCACGATGCAGATGGACCTTACCTATGCTACTATCGTTGTTTTTGGTGAGCAGAAGAGATTGTATCGGGAGACCAGAATGGCTTATATGGTAAGCAACAAAGACAAACCTCAAAATTTTCCCATTTATTCATTTGATACTGGGCTTGGATCAGCCATCCTTTTCAATGAATCAGTTGGAGATGAATCAGAGGAGATGCTTTCAGAAAATCAACGCCAAGGAAATCAGCAAGAAGATGAAAAAGAGACAATGAGCTGGTGGTCATTGTACTTTGATGGATCAGCAGGAAGAGAAGGGGCAGGAGCTGGAATTTGGATCACAAGTCCAAATGATGAAAGTAAGTTTTT
The DNA here is from genome assembly GCA_031772625.1 of Pinus tabuliformis. Classification (NCBI taxonomy): domain Eukaryota; kingdom Viridiplantae; phylum Streptophyta; class Pinopsida; order Pinales; family Pinaceae; genus Pinus; species Pinus tabuliformis. The sequence continues at coordinate 1,495,507,635 of CM062816.1, read as the reverse complement.
ATCCTACAAACTGAACTTTGATTGTACAAATAATATGGCTGAATATGAATCTCTGATTTTGGGTTTGGAAGCTTTGTTAAAGTTGAAGGCTAGAAACATTTCTATTTTTGGAGATTCTGAATTGGTGATTAAACAAGTGGAAGGTGCTTATCAAACAAAGGATGTAAGGATGAGAGCATACAGAAATTTAGTGTTAGATATGTTGGAAAAGTTTCATGCATATTCTTTCACTATCAAAACTAGAGATCAGAACTCCATTGCAGATTCCCTTGCTGTTTCCGCCAGTTTATTTGTTATTCCTATTCATTCTTCTGAAAAGTATGAGGTGGAGGTTCGTCATCGACCAGTTATACCAGATAACATCACTAATTGGCAGGTTTTTGAAGATGATCAACAGGTAAAAAATTTCATTGAATTAAAGGAAGAATTTGAAAGCACTCAAATGGATCAACAAAATATGTTTGTGGAGTCAAAGGAAAAGTCTGAAGTCTTACAATTAAAAAATAACTTAATACCTAAGGGTCTCATTCCTCTTGAGAAATTGTTTGATCAAAATGATGTGTTCAAAGCTCCAAAATTACAGGCTGATTAGGAGGAAGTAGAGAGCTGCAATTTAGGGGATTCAGTTGTACCTAGGATGGTTAAGATTTCGAAATTTCTTTCAGCTGATATGAAGGCTAAATATGTTGAGATGATGAAAAGGTTTATTGATGTTTTTGCATGGAGCTATGTTGATTTGAAACAATATGATTCTTCTATTATCCAACATACCATTCCTATTAAGGAGAATGAAAAACCTTTCAAGTAGAAGTTAAGAAGAATTAATCCTCTCCTTATGCCATTGATTGAAAAAGAAGTTAAGAAACTTTTTGATGCTAAAATTATTGTTCCAATCAGATTCTCAAATTGGCTTGCTAATTTGGTTCCAGTTAGAAAAAAGAATGGAGAGATCAGGATTTGTATAGACTTCAGAAATTTGAATAAAGCTTCATTGAAAGATAACTATCCTCTTCCCAAGATGGATTTAATTCTGCAAAATATTGTTGGTTCACAAAGGATGTCTATGCTTGATGGTTTCTCAGGGTACAATCAGATTCTTGTGCATCCAGATGATCAAGAGAAGACAGCCTTCACAATGCCATGGGGAACGTTCATGTACGCCAAAATGCCTTTCGGTCTCATGAATGCAGGGGCCACTTTCCAAAGAGCAATGGATATTGCCTTTGCTGAAGAGAAGGACAAATCAGTGGTGGTTTATCTCGATGATATCACAGTTTTTTCAAAGAGAGAAGAAGATCATTTGAAACACCTTGAAAGAATTTTGCTGAAATGTAGAAGGTTTGGTATTTCTCTTAATCCCACTAAAAGTATCTTTGCTTTAACATCAGGCAAACTTCTTGGACACATCATTTCTGAAGAAGGAATTAGGATTGATCCTAATAGAGTTATTGCAATTCAAAAGCTAGATCTGCCAAGAAGTAGGAAAGAGATTCAATCTTTTCTTGGGAAAGTGAATTTTGTTAGACGCTTTATCCCTAACTTCGCTGAAGTTGTCAAGAATATAACAAAGATGTTGAAGAAAGGAGTGGACTTCAAATGGACAGCTGAAGCAAAGAAATCTTTTGAGGAAATCAAGAAGGCACTTACACAAGCACCGGTACTTATCAGCCCTGATTTTACCAAGGAGTTTCTTATTTTTACATTTGCTTCTGAAGATACAATTGTTGGAGTTTTGCTGCAAAAAGGAAATCAAGGTGCTGAACAACCTATTTCTTTCTTTAGTAAGACATTAGCAAATGTTGAACTGAAGTACAATATTCTAGAGAAGCAAGCTTATGCCTTGGTGAAAGCCATAAAAGATTTCAGAATCTATGTTTTGCATTCTCATATTGTCGCTTATGTTCCAAATGCTGTAATAAAGGATATCTTGACACAGGCTAATCCGGATGGAAAAAGGGGTAAATGGATAGAAAAATTGTTGGAGTATGCCATTGAGATCAAACCTACCAAATTGGTAAAGGGTCAAGGCTTGGCAAGGCTACTGACTCAGTCAAATCTGGACTATCTTGACATTAATTTGAGTGCAGAGATCTCAGAAATTTCTGAAAATGAAGAGGAATTGGTCCAAATAAATGAAAAATTCTTGGTTTCAGAATGGTACAAGGATGTGGCTTTTGTTCTACAACATAATAAAGCCCCAGCTAATATTTCTAAGTCCAAAGCTCGGTTTGTCAAGTTGAAGTCTTTAAAATATTTTGTATATGACCAAAGTTTGTTTTGGAAAGATGCAGGAGGGATTTTGTTAAATTGTCTCCTTGAAGAAGAAGCTGATAAAGTAATTGATGAATTTCATAAAGGAGATTGTGGAGGACATCACTATTGGAAAGCTACTGCAAACAAGGTCCTAAGGGCTGGATATTTTTGGCCAACTATGTTCAGAGACATTTATAAAAAGGTATCTGCCGTCATGAATGTCAAATATTTGAAGGAAAGAGGAAGCTTGTGCCTTTGCCTTTAGTTCCCATATATGTTGAAGTGCCTTTCCAGCAATGGGGATTGGATTTTATTGGGGAAATTCATCCTCCTTCATCAGGACAGCATCGCTGGATTCTCACAGCCACCGATTATTTCACCAAATGGATAGAAGCGGTTCCAACAAGGCAAGCTAATGATTCAGTGATTATCTCTTTCCTAGAAAATAATATATTGTCTAGATTTGGTTGCCCAATGAAGATTATAACTGACAATGCTCAAGCTTTTAAGTCCAAGAAAATGATTAATTTTTGTCACCAATATCACATCACTCTTGGACATTCCACTGCTTATTATCCACAAGGAAATGGCCTTGTTGAATCATCAAACAAAAGCATTGTAAGAATCATTAAGAAGCTGCTACATGAAAACAAGAAAGCTTGGCATTTGAAATTGAAGTATGCTTTGTGGGCTGATAGGATTTGTACAAAGAGGTCTATTGGCACTTCGCCATATGAATTAGTGTACGATGCTGAAGCTATATTTCCAACATCACTTGGGGTACCTATAATGAAACTAATTCAAGGATTAGAAGAGGAACCAAACACTGTACAAAGGAGAATCAATCAACTGATAGCCCTACAGGAGAAGAGAAATGAAGTGTATGACAGTCATCAGCACAGTCAGAACAGAATCAAGAATACATTTGATAAAAAGATCAAAGAAGTTAGTTTCCAGATCAATGACAAAGTGCTGAAATGGGAGGCCAGAATCGAAGAAAAGGGTAAACACGGTAAGTTTGAAAATTTGTGGAAAGGCCCATATCAGATTGCTGCTTTCCATGGAAACAACACTTACATTTTGCAAGAAATTGATGGAGAACCATATGCTGGAGGACCTGTTAATGGCAGGTTCCTAAAGCATTATCATTGTTGAAATACTATCAGTTTCTCATAACATTGTATATATCCGTTTTATTAGTTTTTCTTTTTGTTGCAAATAATGACAAGCTGAAACAGAAGGCTTAAGCCCGAGGTGAAGGCCCAAGAAGCTTAAAGGGGATGCTTGTCAAGCAAATCTACGTTTGGCATAAGAGGATAAAGCACTGGACCTGCGAGTTCTTAGTGTACTACAAGAGCACACTATCCCAAGTGGAGCCACTGTTATCACTTAAGAAGCAATTTCTAAATTGTTCACATCAGTTTGATTGTAAAGGTTAGGTGTTAGTCCGAGTTTAGTTTTTCCATCTTTGCTTTAGTGTCTAAGTCCTAGGAGTCTTGGTGGTATGGTTAAATAAAGGTCAACAATCCGTTCTCATTCATCATTGGTCCCACAACTCACGTAGATTCCATGTATCAAATTTGTTTCAAGGTTCTTATGCGCTACGAAACTATCTAGGAGTTTTCGTAGCGCAAAAACCCAGTCTAGGTGTTTTCGTAGCGCAAAACCCAGATTTTGCACTGGCTACTCTACGAAATCGGGGATTTATGCAAATCCGTAGCAAATCTCACCCATCTGTCAAATCTATCAAAATCAGTTACCTTTACATCATTAGTGGTCAGCCCATACACATTGCTTATCACATTCAACCGCTTATCCTCATCATTAGGGTTGTTAAATGTCTTGGTACGCTCAGGTTACAAGTTTCAAAAAGAGGCTAAATACTCACAATCATAATTATGTTTGAGTTCGTGCATGAGGAGTAACTTGGCAAGCGTCTAGTTTGAATTCCTTGAAGATCAAGCGGGGCAGTTTTCAAGTGAGGCAGCAATTGAAGATTGAGACAGTGCCAGTTTTTCAAATTTTCATTCCGCTGGAATTTCATGGAGGGGTCTGCAGAAAGAAAGGATCATAGGTCAGGCAAATGTCTGAGGAATGAACCTGAGGGTTTAGATATCCTCCTAAAGAACGATGAAGTCGAACAAGCCTTCAAACAGGTTGGTTGTTGGAGGTTTTGCGAAAAACTTCAAGGAGGCCATATGCAAGTCACCAAGGAATTTGCTTTAAATTTCACAAGACTGAATTCGAAAGTTGGGGTGCTTGAATTGCCAATTTCTCCAGAGGTTATATCTGCAGTCACTGAGATTCCAAGGGGACAGGAAAGATGGTTTAAAAATTTCAAGTTTGATATGACCCCCTGCAAAGAGTTTCTGAAGCCGGAGTTCATTGATTCAGACTTAAACAAGTCTATGCCCAGGAGTTTTGTCAAGGACTCATATGCCAATTTACTTACCTGCATACAGAGGTACTTCACCTGCGAGGGGAGGTATCATAAGGTGTATTCATATCACTTCAAACTTCTGCTGCATTTCACAGGAAAGATATATCTATAGAAATTTTGAATAATATGACACTTATTCACAGATATTATCTTGATTATACACTATTGTGGAATGCATGCATAATACATAACCTCCTCTACGTTGATCATCAATTTTGCGGAATTAAAAACAATGAAACTTCAATCGCATGTGCATATTAACATAGTATGTAACCCGGGGAAAGCATACAGCTGAAAACCCCAAACTATCTGTATATTATAATGATTGAGAACATGTAACAATACATAGTACAATACTCCTCACAAGTACTCGGTACTATCTCCACCTGTTACACACAAACTAGCTCAGATATGAATCAATCACAGGTTCAAATCTCCTCCACTGCTTGCCTGCCTCCACTGCACAATCCTACATGAGAATAATGATGAATGGCTGAAGCAAACTCGTATTTACTTGGCTGAACCACACAATCCTCATTGGCATTACTCAATCCCATTGATTGTGCAAGATCTCATGCACAACTATAGTCACAACTGATAGCAATCTCAACCTCTAACACCTGTCTCCACTGAACTGTCCATGCACTGAGTTAACTGATGTATTCTTCAGTTGCTTTATGAGTTAATAATTAGTGAATTAATTAATAATTAATTCACGTCACTCATCACTAGTGTATTTGCAGTTAGACTAAATACAACTAGTTTAACCAAGTCAAACTGAACACAACTCCATCAACTCCACAATCAACTCCACCAAACTCAACCACGTGAGTTCTAACTGAAGTCCTATGCAATAGCTCAAATGACCCATAAGAAAAGCATAGTTCCTTCTGACAGCTGCATGTGCCACATCCGTAGCTCGAACTGAAGTGCTCCAAGAGGATAAGATAATGTTTATAGTCCAAATATTATTATGAGACAATAATATTCGACTGTTCTATTTTTAGCCTGGTAGTCTAAAAATAGAAACCGCCCATATGTCTAAAAATAGAAGTCCATCTATTTTTACCAACATGACCAATCATCCACAAATAGCATCTTGTAACTCATAGACCATGATCCATATGTCTAAAAATAGATATAGTCTAAAAATAGACTTTGCGCCAAAAATAGCCTGCAGACCCACTTAGTGAAGGCGACTCCTTTCCACTAAGCTCCATCATCTTGTTGCATTTTCAACACTCCCTCTCAACAAGATATGGATTATCTGCAACCCCTATCCTGCAACTCTGGAATGTTCTGCATGCAACACATTTGCCCGGTCCACTTGCTCCAACAACACTTAGAACAAAAACACTCCCAACTGACCACTCTGTTGGGCTAGGAACATACTCTGATGCTGAAGCTCTACCTGCTGCTGACAAGTGCTCCCTCTCTGACATCTGCACTACTGCAACATCTCCATGCATCTCACACCATTGCACACTTCTCTGTGCCACCTAGCACTGTGCAAAACACTTGTGCCTCTCGCATTGTTGCAGCCTGCTAGCTATGCGTTGTCCTAGGATTCCTTGCACTGTCGCTCTCTCTGCCGCTCCATCCGCATCTGTCTCTACCCAATTAGTCAGTTCCTGCTACTCCACATTGGGGCTCCCATAGTAAGGTCTCATCCAAGAGGTTAGGTACCTCAAGGATCCTGCCCCTCCTCCTTGGGACGATCACTCTATATCGCCCCACCTCCTGCTTGGAGGTATGGCTGCATGTGATCCCTCAGCCCACCTGGCTCGAAGTTTCCCCCTACTGGAGATCTCTGCATGAGCAGATGTCTCTACTTGATCTCCTCTCAACTTCCCTTGTTGTGGCTGCTCCACAACCTCCTGAAGCTGCTGCACCAATCATGGCTCCTCCACAATCGTCTGAGACTTCTTCTGGCTCTACATGTTGAGAGGTAATATACGATCCCTCTCAACCACCAAGTCTCCATCAGTTGCCTCGCTGCTCAAGGCTTTGCATGCATCTTGAACCTCAAGAGCATACAGGTTCTTGACCCGTGAACCAATCTGCTTCACTTGTCTAGTGATGATGTGTCTAAGGAAAACCTTTCCTTACTGAAGACTACATCATAGCCTCCGTCTTCCAGCATCGCGATCGACACCAAGTTTCTCTTCAGTCCTGGTACATACTTGACATCGGTCAAGGTAAGGCGAGCTCCATGCTCCCTCTGAAAAATAACTGTGCCTACACATGAGACACTATACTTCTCATCATTACCCATCGCTATGAGTATCCGAAGATCATTCTCCTCCAAAGCACTGAAGAAACTCTTGTCACCGGTCATTTGGAAAGAAGCTCCACTGTCAAGAAACCAACCACTTCCCACCATGGATGAAACCATGCATGCGAAGAGTGTGAAATCCAACTCAAACTGTGAAGCAAGTGCCTCACCTTCAGATCCTTCCCTGGATCCCTTCTTGGATTTCTTCTTTGGGCAATTAGTAGCATAATGGCCCAACTCATGACAACGAAAGCATCGCACTTTCAATTTGTCAACCTTCTTCCCATCATTAGAAGAACTGGGTTCGGAAAGAGAACCCTTCTCCTTCCCCTTCTTTGCTTTGGCAACCAAAGCGCAATTTTCTTCATCAGATGCCTTTGATGAAGATCTGTCCCCGGTATTCCGCCTGATCTCCTCTTGTACAAGATCTGACCAAAGTCTCTCCCATCCTGGAAATTTCTCCTGACCATTGACAGAGTCTTGATAGGAATGCCAACTCTTCTGAATACCAAGGAGAGCCAAGCTCACCAAGTCCTCATCATCAACAGTCACCCCCACACTTCCCAGCTCATCCCGGCACTGGGTGAACTTCGTGAGATACCTGGGCATACTGTCTCCATTCTCACACTTAATGTTTCTGAGTTTATCCTTGAGCGCCAACTTCCTCTGGTCGCTCTTGCTTTGGAATAAATCTGTCAACACTTTCCACATCAAGTATGGAGAAGCCTTTCCATGCAGGCTGGACATAATGTGATCCTTCACGCCCTCCAACAAAATCCTTCGACACTTTGTTGTCTTCTTTTGCCAAGCATCAACTTGCGCAGTATCAGTAGGCTTTGGGACCTCAGCCTCTATGAACTCCTTTAGCCCATTATCATCTAACACTGCCTCCATCCTGTCTTTCCATGCAATATAATTCGAGCTTCCCTCAAGAGCATACTCCAATCGCAATCCGTTGAAAGACATTTCAACTTTGACACCAAGAAAACACTGCTGCAAATTCGAATTCCACCAGCTCAAAACTCAACCGCTTCTGATCTAAAATTCATGAGAACAAAGTATTTCTTGTACAGAGATTGACTGTATGGGCTTTTACCAGATATCTCACCTTCCAAAGGAAGGATGAATCCAGAGGCTACCTGGCTCAATTACAGACTCTGCCTGAAGAAATAAAATGTAATCACTTTTTGAATAATAGATCTGATGATGAACTCTGCTCTGATACCATGTAGAACTTTTAAATAATATGACACTTATTCACAGAGATTATCCTGATTATACACTATTGCGGAATGCATGCATAATACATAACCTCCTTTACGTTGATCATCAATTTTGCGGAATTAAAAACAATGAAACATCATACGCATGCGCACATTAACACAGTATGTAACCCGGGGAAAGCATACAGCTGAAAACCCCACACTATCTGTATATTATAATGATTGAGAACATGTAACAATACATAGTACTATACTCCTCACAATTACTCAGTACTATCTCCACCTGTTACACACAAACTAGCTCAGATCTGAATCAATCACAGGGTCAAATCTCCTCCACTGCTTGCCTGCCGCCACTGCGCAATCCTGCACGAGAATAATGATGAATGGCTAAAGAAAACTCATATTTACTTGGCTGAACCATGCAATCCTCATTGGCATTACTCAATCCCATTGATTGTGCAAGATCTCATGCACAACTATAGTCACAACTGATAGCAATCTCAACATCTAACACTTGTCTCCACTGAACTATCCATGCACTGAGTTAATTGATGTATTCTTCAGTTGCTTTATGAGTTAATAATTAGTGAATTAATTAATAATTAATTCACCTCACTCATCACTAGTGTATTTGCAGTTAGACTAAATACTACTAGTTTAACCAAGTCAAACTGAACACAACTCCATCAACTCCACAATCAACTCCACCAAACTCAACCACATGAGTTCTAACTGAAGTCCTGCATGCAATAGCTCAACTGACCCATAAGAAAAGCATATTTCCCTTTGATAGCTGTATGTGCCACATCCGTAGCTCGAACTGAAGTGCTCCAAGAGGATAAGATAATGTTTATAGTCCAAATATTATTATGAGACAATAATATTCGACTGTTCTATTTTTAGCCTGACAGTCTAAAAATAGAAACCGTCCATATGTCTAAAAATAGAAGTCCATCTATTTTTACCAACATGACCAATCATCCACAAATAGCATCCTGCAACTCATAGACCATGATCCATATGTCTAAAAATAGACATAGTCTAAAAATAGACTTTGCACCAAAAATAGCCTGCGGACCCACTTAGTGAAGGCGACTCCTTTCCACTAAGCTCCATCATCTTGTTGCATTTTCAACAATCTCTTGATTTGCCTTTCTACTTGTTTCGTAGCCTAGGCAAAATGTGTGACAAAGTTCAGTTAAAGAAGGAAGCCTGTGAGACCTCATTGTTTCATCACGGCTTAGTCAAATTGATCGTTTTGCATGAGCTCCAGAAAGTAGATAGGGAATGGTCCGTGTTCATGTTTATTTCTGGCTTCAAAAATGAAACTAGCCTCAGCCCTCAGGCTACGAAGAGTTCTCCACCGGCTGTTAGTCATCGTGCAGAAACAAGATCGAGGAGATTCGTAAAATTGAAGGCTAGGAAATAGGTAAAGGGGCCCACCAGACCACTGGTAATCCAAGACACACCCCAACAGTCACAAAAAGAGAAAACTCAGATCGAAGAGGGTGTACATGAACCATCTACAAGTGAAGCAGTTAGAGAAGAATAACCAGGAGCCAGTTAGCTAAAGAAAAAGGCAAGACAATGGTGACTAAGGAAAGGCCGGTTTCAAAGGGAAGTCTGAATGACTTGCTTCAAGCTATTGATATTGAGGAGTCTCCTCTGGTTCGAGCAGACTTGATAAAATCAGGTAAAGACAAAACCCAGAAGGCCAAAGCCTCTAAAAAGCTCAAATTTGATGATCAGGTTTCTAAATTTGTCTTTAAGCCAAGAAGACCTGTGACGAGGCGTTCAAAAGAGGTACAAGAGGAGCTACCAGAGTCAAGTGAAACAGAGGAGTTAGCAAAAGCTCATGAAGAACCTGTGACTACATCAGAAACACCATCTCAGTTGCATAAAAACAATAAAGGTAAGGCAGTTATCCCTCAAGAGGAATATAGTGTTGAAGAGTTGAAAAAGAAGTTGAAATTAGCAAACCTTGAAATTGCTAAACTGAAGAAAGCCTCAAGGAAACATGCAATCAAGGAAGCTCATTTTAATAAAATGGAGGCTCTGTGGGAAGACAAAACAATTTCAATACCCAAGGTGGTCGATTGTCATGCTCAATACTACACCTGGTCAGTCCCTGCAATAAAGGAAGAAAAATTCATCAGAAAAGTTAATACGAGACTGAGAGCTGGGATCAGAATTATGAAGAGGCAAATCGAGGATTTGAAGATACAACTAAGCCAGCGGGAAGGATTTCCTTAGCTAAGGAAAATCACACAGCAATTTTGAACAGTTTCAGAGCAGATGAAAAGGACATTTCAAGATAAAGAAGCTCAAGATAGTCGAATTTTGGCATTAAAACTGTGTTTTTGAAATTACACAGCAGTTTCGTAGCACGCTACGAAACTGCTGTAGGTGATGCCTAATGCACAACAGTTTCGTAGCGCACTACGAAACTGTTGTAGCTGCATGTTATAATTCGGTTGACCAATTGTGAGTGACAAAGGGAAAATCTTTTTGAAAGGAAGTTTATGAAGAGGATCATTAACAAAGTGTGAGCATCCAGCAAGGGCAAAACAAGCAGAGAAAGGACATATATGAACTCTAAAGCTATGTGTTATAAAAATGGTCATTATTCATAGCTAGTTTTGTTCATGATACTTCAGGCAACATTAAAAAGGTTTTGTCTTCACACGTATACATGGGCCAGGTCTATAGTGCATGAAAAACATGGCAATCCAATACATTTTTGTGTAATTAAAGAAGAACAACAGGGATAATTGATTTCGAAGACCCTTATGGAGGCCAAAACAGAAAAATAGGAACAGCTTCCTAGTTTTCAGGAACAGGATAGGGATGAGGAATCAAGAGTCAACAGGCAGTTTCAAACCATCACCACAGCTAAGTTCAAGAAATCTACTTGTCAGAGAACGAGTTTGAATTGTAATTAATGCTAATGCCAACATGATGAGGAGTTATACTCCTAATTGCCTTAGGTCACTAAAACTGTTAGTCAACAGTGAGTTACATTAATAGTTAGTTTAAAGTATGAACATGTGTCATAGTAGGCAGAATTCGAGTTCCCCTCATGCTGGAGGAGGAATCTCAGCTATGTAAAAATTCTATATATAGGAGAAAGTGCAATGTACCAAGGGTTGGAAAATTATTTAGAAAAGCTCTCATATTGTGCTTTGTGTAAAGACTTTGTTTTTAGTAATACAGTACTTTGGCTTTGCTTCTCAGGAATCAGAAGGAATTCGATGTTCTAATTGTCTTGTATTTTTCTCTTCCTATTATCTACAGTGGTATGAATGTGTGATTACTTAGAAATCACTAACAGTGCTCTAATTTCCTTCATGCATTTGTAAACTGTGTTGGTCCTATGTGTTTATGGTGTATTCTACATGCATTGAATTCTAAATGCCCTGACTTCTATGTAAAGCTAACCTTATTGTCAATACTGAAGCATATCTGACTCCATAAGCCCAATGGATGTTTATTGATTGTGTTTCAACCACTTACACTTCTTCATTTGTTTAACAGAGTTAGCCATCTAATCCTTTATCAATATCATTAACCCTCTGAAAGAGCCTTCTCAGGTTGAGGAGGCTAAGCCTCAGCCAAAAGTAGGTTTGAAACAGTTACTCAAGGTCTACCTGATCAGCAGCCTTTCAGGGACTGATTTTGAGATAACAATGTTAATCTCCGCCATTCATCTTCTTGACTTTATTTCACGTGACTTAATCTTATCTGTCTATCGCACATAATCTCATCCGTTGATCTGATGGATCCAACGGTTCCTGAACACTGTTACGTTCTTTTTGTTCTTAATGTGTAATCGCCCATTCGGCTTTCTGCCTGTGTATTTGTCTTCGCCTCATGATCTTCACTTGTTTTGATCTCGATCTCTGCTCGCACCTTTATGCTTCCTTCACCTTCGCTATAACATTAAAGGCTTTCTCCAATACTGTCTGTGTGTAAAACCATAACACTCCTCTCTGCACACTTGCAACCTACGTTACGCAGAATTACTCAAGTCCACACACAACTTATAATTCAAATACAAACTCAGAATCGAGTTATCTGTATTAATAAACAACCATTTACACGAGAATTTCTTCCTCGCCCTGATTTTCAATATCAGTGGCCTTTCCTTCTCTACCCGTAGGCCTAAATGACTGACTTTCTAACTCTGACTCCTGACTGACTAATTGAATCTCTACCACACTACTATGCCTTTTAGGCTTACATTTATACAAAAGGTTCTGTTTAACCAATTCTGGTTCAGATCCTTAATCTGCTAAACTAAATCCTGAATATCCTCTAAGTCCACTTTTAACTCCAGTGATCCCTAAGAATCCTCTCTAGTTCCATGAATCATGACACCACTTTCTAGTCCAAGACTTATAATTGATTTCCAACTCTCTCGTCATCAACCATTATTGCTCATGTTCTCCTACATTCGAGAGCATTTACAAATATCCTCACAATATCTAATTAATTCCTATTCCAAACACTCAAAACATTAATTTGATACATAGGAATCCAAATTCCTTGAAAGCACAAGACCCCCTAAGTTAACTAGAATGTAATGAAATTGCTGAGCTGAATGCTCCTGCATCACAAAGCCACATAATAACAAGTACAATTACTCATGGAAATATAAAAGGAAAATAGTTCTTATTAACATATGCAAAAGCGACGGTGAATGGGTGTACTGTTAAGGCACTCCTTGGAATAGGTCACTGGTTCAAATCTAACAAAAATAACAAAAAAAAAAAAAATAACAAAAATAACAAAAAAAAAAAAAAACAAAAACAAACAACAAAACAAAACAAAACAAAAACAAAAACAAAACACAAAAAACAAAACAAACAAAAAAAAAAAAACAAAACAAAACAAAAAAAAACAAAAAAAAACAAACAACAAACAAAAAACCCATGGGGCTTTGGATTGATGGTGAATGGGTGTACTGTTAAGGCACTCCTTGCGATAGGTCACGGTTCAGCCCCCGTGGGTGCTTAGGTAGTATATAGAAAGAAAAAAAACATATGCAAAATCCAACCAAGTTAGGGACTTCCATGTACCACCCGACCATAGATTGGGTTGAACCAAATCTTTATTTCATCCAATCACCCCATGCCATATTCCAAGCATGAATGTGGGACTCAAGGCCAAATCTACCAAGGCTTCTCGGAGATCAAACTACCTCCACCCTTAGGCTTTACCACAATCCCGCCAAAACTGGTTAAGGCATTCCTAGGCCCATACAAGGGTATAAACAAAAAGGCTATACCTCAATCCCCCCATTACTAGTCAAGGGATTCCTAGGCCCAAAACAAGAACATACACTACCAGGCTTTACCACAATCCTGCCAAAACTGATCAAGGGATCACTACGCCCAAAACAAGCTTGGATGCCACAGAGGTTTCTTCACCAATAGTGCTCCAAGAAAACTTTAAGTGTGTAAGAGTATGAGAGAATGAGAGAAGAGAGAGAGAGCTCCACCATAGAACTGTCAAAAGCCGTGAACTGGTCCTCATAAGCTTTTTTATCATTGAGGCTTCTATTTTCTTCATTTTCCTCTATTTTTCTTTCAATTTTCCTCACATGCAATTATGTGATCTATCACCTTCCATTTCTCCTATTTTCCATTACTTTCATAAATAAATACCAATTAACACCACTTTGCCTTTGTCAATGCCTTTGCTAATTTCCTTAGTCATTAATTAATCGCCAATGATCCCCATCACTATGTTTAGCCTAACATTCAGCTTGGAATACCTATCCCATGACCTTGGCCTTATTTTGCATTTATTAACTTTATTACATGAACTTTTAACCTGAGGTTATTACATTCTCTTGCCTGTAGAAGCCCATAGCCAAAAAGAGATCCATCTAAGGTGAATCTTCGTTCTTGTAGGAGGCTTGTTTATGAAGCATCTATTTGAATGATGAGTATTTTTATGACAATGCTCACACCAGTGAAGATCAAAATAATGATCTTTCACATGGCCAACTCTGTCATAATGTTGGCATTTGACAACCCGTGGTTGTTGTGGGAGAGGAGCGGGATCTAGAACAAGTCAATATGAATGATCTTGAAGAAATCCAACACTTTGAAACTGATTGGGTTCGAAATAGTCTAGAATATGAAAGGACACATCCTTGTCATATCCAAGACTGATTTTGTTCTTATTGTTAACAACTTATTCCCAAGGTCTGATGATGGGCTTGGGAAGAGTAGGTTGAACCTTTGCATCTTCAAGCAAATATGATCCTGAAGTAGGCACTAGATCTGAATCAACATCAATCTCACTGATCTGATTAGTTTTTGGTTGCCTGATGGGAGTTTGTCTCAAACTCAAATAGATGATTGTTTTGAACAAAAACTTGTTCAAAATGATGTCTATTTTTGCTATAACTCATCTTGTTGTAGTCGAGACTCGAGTTGCATAAACTCAATCTTTTCATGTGCATCTTGTAAACATTGTGAATATCAGTGAGATAATCCTTGCTGATTTTGACTATATTATCCATAGTAGAGAGTATCATATTGTTCAATAACTCTAATATTCCACTAATTGGAACCATTTTTCAGTAAATCAATATCAACAAATAGTAAATAATGAGGAAATGATAGACACCATATTGGGCTCTCAGAAACAATTTTAAGATATAATAAGTGCAAGTATAGTGACCAAAAGACCTGCACACATATGAGGATTGGTTTAGATGTGTAGAAATTCCTTGTAGATTCAAACTGCTAGTTGTAATTTACTAAAACAATAGACTTGAATATACTCTACTCATCAGTGGAAATAATTAAATGATTGAGAAATCACGAAGCATACAAGAGAAATAATTCAATCAACACATTACACAATGATTTCCTGGGGATAGCCACAACTAAAAACCCTTGCTATCTGAATATTGCATTAGTAAGAAAATATGAGAAGATTACAATGCTTTGCTCAAGCCCAAGAAACCTTTGCACTATCTCTATCTGTCTCACTGCTTCTTAGACTGACTCTGGCCAACACTTAGCCAATTCCTAGCCTTCCAAGCTCCTACTTCCTTGCGTTGTTCAATGAGGAATTAGGCCCCTATTTAATGGGATTTTTCCTCCATTGGATTACGTAGTTCCTTTAGGCTCTTCCTTTGACTGCATGCACCATTTGTACAATTCAAATAATTATACAACTGATATTACACTACCCTTGAACTCTAATCTCATCTGGGTCTTTCTCTGATCTGAAATGCATGAGTTAATTATGAGTGAATCTTTAGTTTACTGGTTGATCACTACAAGCAATACCACATTGTACTTCAGGCAGCACCACACTGCACTTCAAGCAGCACCATACTGCACTTTAGGCAACACCATACTCGACTGCAGGCAACACCACACTCGAATGTAGGCAACACCACACTCGATTGCAGGCAACACCACACTACTGGACCTCCCACTAGTTCCTCCAACAGTTCAAACTAGTTTAACTGACTTTAACTTAGTTAGACTGAATTAATTAATTTCAACTCAAAATAAACTCAGTCATGGCTCCTATAATGTAGGAGACACTCTACATGACTCTAGTTGTACGTGAATTAACTGAGCCAACTAAGTCAAATTAACTAAGTTGGCTAATATAAGTTGTCATGAGATGTGGAATTAAAATTTTTTTAATTTAATTCAAGGACAAACAAAATTAGGATTTTTCTTGATGCTATTTTTAA